>CM076574.1:734072663-734672663 GCA_034641835.2 Pinus albicaulis
CTGAAATTTTTATGGTACGAAGCCAAAATCTTTAGGAAGCTTGTATAAAAATTTCATACTTTGGTTCGCAATAATTTCGGAGATATGATCTGTGGAAGTCAGGTATTTTTTCAGGCTCCTAAACAGGTCATCGTGGAATTTGCACTATACATTTTTTTCTACGAAGGTTCAGAATCTGAAATTCATATGGTGCGAAGCTGAAATCATGAGGAAATTCATAAAAAAATTTCAGAGCTTGGTTCGCAATATTTTTGGAGATATGATCTGTGGAAGGTAGTGCGTTTTCAAGCTCCTGAATTTCATCTCAAAGAGGTGATCGTGGGAAAAGTTCAATAACTCTCTCTCTAGAGATTGGATTGGAGCGCAGTCAAAAGTGGTCGCAAGTACACAGCCTGTAGTTTCTTGGATATCAATTTCAGAGACAAAGGACAAAACAGTGACACGTGGCAAGTCGTACAAGTTCGCTCTATTGAACCAGTCCAGAATTAGGTCATTGTGGGAGATTGGACACAACTTTGTCTTGGAGAATCCAAATCAGGTCATACCTGTGGAATTTGAAAGAAGCTTCAGAGGGATACTACAGGGCTTAATTTTAGATATTGAATATTTTCAATTACAGAGATAATTCAATTTCAATAGCGAGCTCCTAAAAGCTAGTAAAAGGTGTGTATTTTCTTTTTCCGAATTGCGTAAGTCTTGTTTGAAGAATCAAGTCGAATTGATTCCAAGGGAAGCTTGTAGAGTAGATATCAATATTGGATTCTAAAATGGCCCCTAAAAAGAATTCAACACCCATTAAGCCTTTAGAAGGTTCTACTATGACTCATGAAGATGAAGAATTGCAACACGATCTATCAAAATTACAAGAGCAAGTGCAACAAATTTCACTCTCGCAAAAAGCAACAAAAAATGAAATGGAAGTTTTGAAGAAAGGCGTGGAAGTGAAGATGGCAAAGCAATAACATAGCCAAGATGAATAAATGGAAGTGAAGATGGACGGTTTGAAGAAAGGTATAATGATGGAAGGAAGCAAGATGAATGACATGAAAGAGTAACAGAAAAACATGAAGAGGATCTAAAAGCATACATGGAAGGCTTGATGAGGCTGAAACCGTGAAATGATTCCTAATGGCTAGAAATATAGAAGAAGAACCTCATGAAGGAGAATGCATGTTAACCATGATTTCACAAACCCTTAATGTTGGATGGAAGAACCACCATATTCCAAAGATGGATATGAGGAATTTTGATGGCAAGGATCCCGTAACATTGATACTACAGATTGAGCAATATTTTGATCTGGATAAAGTGCAAAACACACAAAAGGCACACATTGCAACTTTAAATTTAGAACAAAATATATTTGTATGGTATCGATGGCTTTGCTCCCGTAAAAAATTTTTCACTTGGTAAATTTTTTCGGAGGAAATGATAGCACATTATGAGGATAAAAAGAGCAACACCTTCTTGAGCCAATTGATAAATATAAAACAAAGGTTTGGTGGGGCAACACATTGAGGACTTCCCAAAATTGAATATAAGGGTAACTGATATTCGAGAGGAACATAGGATTGATGTCTTCATAGGGACTTTAAAGGATAACATGCAACATGAGGTTCACCTTTGGGAACCTGATTCACTGGAGAAGGCATTCAGGTTGGCAAGAAAAGTTTAATGTAAAATTATGGCAACAAGGAAGCTCTACCACCAATTCTATAAAGAAGGAAGTGTTGCTATTTAGATTTCAATCATGTAAGCATGATACCACAAAAATTGGAAGAAAAAAGAGAAAAAGGGCTTTGCTACAGTTGTGATAGAAAATACACTAAAGGTCATAAGTGTGCTGAGAAGAAATTATTTTACATATATTGTGAAGAGGAAGAAGAAAATGAACAAGAAGACGATATACACCAGGAACCAGCCCTAGAAGAGGAAGAACTGAGTCTAACCATATCGTGTAATGCATTGGCAGGAATTACCACTCCTCAAACTCTCAAGATAGAAGGACATATCAAGAAGAAAAAGGTAATAGTGTTGATTGATTTAGGTAGCACCCATAATTTTATTCATTGTAAGGTAGCCAAGGAATTGAATTGTTTCCTATACCTAGCACCAGAACGTCAAGTGATGGTTGCAAATGGAGGAACTATAAATTTCTCTGGAAAATTCCATAATATCAAGCTAACCATGGGGGAATATGTATTGAATAGTCCAATGCTTTCCGTTCCTATGGGAGGCGCTGATGTTGTACTAGGAGTATAATGGTGACAATATTGGGGGATGGTAGCTTTAATTTTCAAGAACTTTTCTTGAAATTTCTTTCAGAAGGAAAGGAAGTCGAATTACAAGGTATTGTAGGGAAGCCAGGCAGAACAATAAGCTCTAATGTCATGACAAAGATTCTGAAGAAATAAAATCGAAGCGTAATTGCACAATTATGCTCACTAGAAGTTCCAACATCAAAATCATTTGTTTCTTCAGATCTCCAAAAAGTCTTGGACAATAATTCTAAGGTGTTTGAAACTCCAAAAGGACTCCCACTTATTCGTGATCATGATCATTCTATTCATTTGATTCCAGGAAGTGTTCCTCCAAACATCAGGCCTTACAGATATCCTTACTTCCAAAAGAGCGAATTAAACGTATGATTGCGTAAATGCTAGAGGCGGCTGCATAATTCAACCCGGGCCCAAAAGTCTTTCTCCCGTCCTCGTAGTATTGGTACACAAGAAGATGACTCAAGAATGTGTCCAGACAGGTGAGCCCATAAGCTTCACCATTAAAGAGCACTTCCCATTCCTGTGATTGATGAATTATTGGATGAAATACATGGAGCAATTTATTTTACCAAGTTGGATCTTCGTTCAGGATATCATCAAATTAGAATCAAGACTAAAGATATTCCGAAAACAACATTTCGAACTCATGAGGGTCATTATGAATTTTTGGTCATGCCTTTGGGCCTTACCAATACACCTTCTACATTTCAAGGGTTGATGAATTCCATTTTCAAACCCTTCCTTAGAAAATTTGTGCTAGTATTTTTTAATGATATACTAAACTACAGTAGGTCTTGGAAGGATCATGTTCAACATGTTGATGTGCTTAAAACTATTGCAGAGAAACAATTATATGCAAAAAAATCCAAATGTTTCTTTGGAGTACAAGAGGTGGAATATCCTGGGGTCACATCAGATCTCACGAGGGTTTTAAAGTAGACCTTGTAATAAAATTAAAGCCATTAAGGAATGGAAAGTTCCCACAACCATAAAGCAAGCTTTAAAACAAGATTCTAAGAACAGGGTATTATTGCAAGTTTGTTAAGAATTATGGGAGAATAGCAGCACCTCTAACAACATTATTGAAGAAAGATGCATTTTCATGGACTCTAAGGGCAACTAAGGCCTTTGAATTCACTCTCGGAGGCAAATGTGCTCTAGCACTGTCTTAGTTACACCAGACTTCACAAAAACCTTTATTGTGGAATTTGATGCCTTAGGAAATGGAATTGGTGTTTTTTTAATGCAAGAAGGAAGACCCATTGCGTTTGAAAGTCGTCCAATCAAAGGAAAGTATTTACAGAAACCTATTTATGAGAAGGAAATGTTGGCAATACTACATGCACTGAAGAAATGGAGAACTTAACTAATGGGAGGACACTTCAAGGTAAAATCTGATCACGATAGTCTGAAACACTTTTTCGAACGAAGACTATCTTCACAAGAGCAACAAAAATGGGTCAAAAACATGTCGGTTATGACTTTAAAAGAACCTACAAAAAAGGAAAGTCAATGTTAAGGTGGAGGCACTCTCAAGAAAGAATGAAGAGGTGGAAGCATTGCTTTGTGCCATTTCTACTATCCAACCAGACAGATAATCAAGCAAGAGATGAATGGAAGAAGGACAAAGATGTATGGATACTCATTCAAAAGTTTACAAGATCCTAGTACATCTCGACATTTAGTTGGAAAAAAATGATTCCTTATGGTACAAATATCACTTATATCTTTGTAAGAGTTCCCAACTAAAACAAAAGATTCTTTTGGAATTGCACACTTCTCCTTTAGGAGGTCACTCGAGATTTTTAAAAACTTACCACAGGGTGAAGAGAAATTTTTTTTGGGATG
This sequence comes from Pinus albicaulis, assembly GCA_034641835.2. Taxonomy (NCBI): domain Eukaryota; kingdom Viridiplantae; phylum Streptophyta; class Pinopsida; order Pinales; family Pinaceae; genus Pinus; species Pinus albicaulis. The sequence continues at coordinate 734,076,791 of CM076574.1, forward strand.
GCCTTAAATCCGATATTTAAAAGTTTGTAGGGGAATGTTTGGTTTGCCAAAAAAATAAAGTTGAGACAATTAAGACCCCGAGTATTCTACAACCCTTATCCATTCCAAGTCAACGTTGGGAGAAGATTTCAATGGATTTTATCACAGGTTTACCCAAGTCCGAAGGAAAGAGTGTCATCATGGTGGTAGTTGATAGACTTACCAAGTATGCACACTTTTGTGCATTATCTCATCCATTTAAAAGGCATGCTTAAGTTACCACATTTATGGACATAATTCAAAAGCTACATGGAAGCCCAAGGGTTATTGTGAGAGATAGAGATCCCATTTTTACTAGAAATTTTTGGACGGAGTTATTTTCTTGTTTGGGTACTCAATTAGCACATAGATCATCTTATCATCCTTAATCTGATGGTCAAACCGAGATAGTAAATAAATGTTGGGAAGGATATCTTCGTTTTTTTGTATCTGATAAACAAACACAATGGGTCAAGTGGTTACGTCTCGCTGAATAGTGGTATAACATTTCCTTCGATACTGTAGCAAAAATGACCCCATTTATGGCACTTTATGGATATCATCCACCATCCATCACATCATCTTTGAGGGAAAATTCTAAGGTTCAAGCAGTGGAATATCACATTGAGCATTAGCAAGAAGTTCTCCAACTCTTAAAGGATAACCCGAATTTGGCACAAAATCGAATGAAACAATATGCAGATCAAAATCGCAGCAAGAGAATTTTTGATGTAGGGTACTGGGTATTTTTACGGCTACAACCATATAAAAAAGTGTCCCTCAAGCCAGCTAAGAAGGATAATAAATTATCTCCAAAGTACTATGGTCCTTACAAGGTGTTGCAAAAGATTGGTACTATGGCATACAAATTGAGCTTCCTTACTTCTTTCTCGCGAGTACATCCAAACTTTCTCCATGTTTCTATGCTTAAAGAAGGTTATAGGAGAAAATCTTCCGGTTCAAACAATATTGCCAGAACTTGATGAGGAAGGAAAAATCATATTGGAACCAGAAGCGGTCATGGAAACAAGAACTCGACAACTACGGAATCGATCAATTTCAGAGTATCTCATCGAGTGGAAGAACTTACCCACTGAAGATTCTACATGGGAGGATGAGAATTTTATACAGAAGCACCCAGAGCTACTCAAGCGTTGAGGACAACACTTTTTTGAAGGAGAGAGGCATGTTAGGTCCCTATATTACTAGTATAGTCCCTTATTGTTGTTAGTGTAACCCCCTTATTGTTATTATTGTACCCTTGTAACCCCCATTTTGTTATTATTGTGCCCTTAAATTATTATTGTTGGGTCGGCTAGGATTACATTGTGGCCCACTAGGATTACATTATGGCCACATGGACTCCTATATATAGAAAGGAGGTTTTGTTCATTTGTATCATCCAAGAATTGTTCATTCATGTAATGTATTGGAGGTTGCCCCCTCGAAGTGGCTCATTTCTAAGGCGTGAATATCTCTTTTCTTCTCTCTTTGGAGCTGGTTACACAACATAATCATGTTCTGGTTCTGTCCCTTCAGTCTCTCCTTCTACTTCTTTCTCTATTTCTTCCTCATTTTACCTTCCGGTATCTTTCCCACTAGTACCTGCATGCGGTATGGTGTCTATTTATGCTTCAATTCCTCTTATAGGTGGATCCATACACTCCACTAAACAATTCTTTATTTCACTATCAAGGTCATCGTCAGCGACCATATATGTTAGAGGGCATCATTCTGCCATTGCATCCTTTTTGGATCTTACGTATACCCTGTGAAAATGAGCCTTGAAATCGACGATGTTTAGGTAATACTCATAAAAATGAGATGATAGGCTTGGGACGTTGATTCACCACTGTGCACAAGTACATATCTATCCATACCCAAAAATTCTTGTTTTCCATTGCGCGCATCATCCCGTTAGAAAACTAGAATAAGCGTACTGCGCGACTTTGCACAAATCTTGTTCAACAGTAGGAAATTGTGACTCCATTGGTTCCTTCCATGCCAATAAAGTGATGATCAATAGAAACCACATGTAGTGGAACTTGTTTCCTTCGTCCTGTGCTTCACGGAAATCTTCCAAAAAATCGTTGCATAAGTATCTAGCCTAGCTGAACTGAACCCTTTTACTGCACTGCGTGGCTAAGGAGACTACGACTGTGGGAAATTTGTTGGCTCTGCATTTTATGATTATCTTTCCTGCTATAATGTGTGTGTTGAATTGAATCACTTGATCATTTATAGATTTTACATCATAGCCTCTGGACTTCTTTACTAAACCATACTTTATTTTCATCTTGTTGGTGAGTTCCTTGTCCTAAATTTTTCCGACAAATTCAGCGGGGTCCATTCCCTACTATGGAAGCATAGTGATCCTTCTAATCAACATCTCATCAATCTAGATCCTCTCTCCCAGCAAGAGGTACCCATCATGCACGAAAGCAAGAATTTGTCGAACACAAACCATGTTGATGGAACTTCGACCAAAATGTGGCAAATTCAACATATTTAGAAATCCTACACTTTGTAGTCCTTCAGCCCACTAATGTGGCTCCAACCTGGTGAATTTTATCTCTAGGTAATAAACTTGGTATAAGTACCTTCTTGGCTTGAATTTTGGGTACTTGTTTCGATCATTGAAATCGCAATCTTCCAATTTCAGCTTCGGGATTTTCCCCAAAACTTATCCTTCAAATGAGACCTTCTCTCGCAGCAATGGTTTGAAGGTGTGAAAATTCACATTTTCATGATCCTTGAATATCTTAGCACCTCACTTCCTTGGCGGAAAATGGGCTGTCAGTGCTAAGGGAAGTTATGTGCCCTCTATCTACATATGTGGTTCCTCAGTTTCTTCCTCACTTCATCGATCTCCACTAGTTTCTTCCCCTTATGTCTAGGTTTCTTATCTTATTTCTTCTTCATCTGGTGCTCCTTCGCTACTTTCTTTTGTGGGGATTGTCTAGCTCTAGAGGTCGCAAACGGTCTCTTCTCCTGTCTCTTCTTTGGCTCTTCTTCTGTGGCTGCGTGCCTTCGTAGTGACCTTTGGCACCTTGGGGAAAATAATATACTTGGTGTTGTAGCTTCCATAATTCCTGCTATACCTTTCTTTAAAAATTCTCTAGAAATTTATTCAAAGCTCTTCTTAGACATATATCAATATGTTCAGTTCTCACTTAGTCACAAATTCACAAGTTGAATTCTCCAGAGTGAAAAGTGTAAAATGTGGAGCAATATAGAGATTTTATAACAAATTTGAATTTAAAACATCATGATATATTATAACTTATCCATTTAATGAAGATATGGTGGTCGATTCGACCAACTATGCTTCATTAATGCATTTCGTCCGCTCCTTTTAACGACATTTTTTGTTTTAATGAAAACTTTTTCCTTCCAACGGTCATATTTCTGTCAACTTCGACGGACCTTCGCTTGTGTCGTAATAATCCTTCCTTCATTGTAGTTCTTTTCTAACTTTTAAATACTCTTGAATATGACACAGTGATAATCCTTCAGTGTGGTTCTTTTAGGCTTTGCTTTACTCTTGAATATCGCATAGTGATCTTCCTTCATCGAAATCCCTTTCTACAGATTAGTTTATAGTTCAGTGCCCACTTTCAATCGCATGCGGAACTAAGACTATCCTCCCTTTGTAATTTAGTGTGCATCTTGAGGGACATATTCATTCCTATATAACTTCAATTTTCTACCATTCACTCATCTTGAAATCAACTGAAAATCCAACTTCGCGAGCTAAACTCCGCCACCATTAGAAATGTGCTTGATGATATATGGTCCCAACCAATGTGTTTTAAATTTTCCTAGGAACTTCATGAATTTTTTATCATATAAAAGTACAATATCTCCTTCCTTTAATGTCTTTTTCTTTATGTGCCTTCCATGTGAGGATTTCTCCCTTGCTTTTTGTACCTACTTATGAAAACCTACAATAAACTTGTCTTCTTCCTGAGAAAGAAATTGTTACATCCTTTATTCTATAATATCGTGGTCTTCCATATCTATGAATAAGGAAATTATTAAACTTGGCACAATTTATTCCATAGGAATGAATGCTTCTTGTCCATATACCAACGTAAAAGGTGTCTGTCCTGTCAATTTCTTGCATGTTTTCCTATATTCACATAATATTGTTGGAATCCTTAGTTCCTAGTCATTTATGTTCACATTTCACACCTTTGTGAGTGCATTCTCCATAATCTTATTGAAATCTTCAACTTTCCCATTCGCCTATGGATGTTATGTTGTACTCTTCTCATGATGTACTTGGAATTCTTCAGTCAGTACCTCAATAGTCTTATGCAAGAAATGTGAACCCCTTTCACTCATTAAGATCTTTGGACACCTAAATCTGGACAAAATATACTCAAATATGAACTTCACAGTGGTATATGCGCTACAATCCTTCACTAGTTATGCTTTGGCCCACCTCGCTAAATAATCAGTTGTATTAATTATGTATCTCACACCGGTCTTCTTCCTTGGTGGGTTAATAGGTCCAACAAATTCAATAGCCCATTTTTCAAATGCTTTCAGTGTCACTTGTGGATTTATTGGTATTTTGTCCCTTCTATTTGTCTTCCCTATTTTCTAGCATGCATCACATTTTCGAAAAAAAACTACCTTTCCTCTATATGCACTATGGGCCACCATAACCCAACTCTCAATATATTTTGCGTAGTGGCCTTTCCTACATAATTTCATCCTACAACTCCTCCATGACCTTCTGCCAAATTTTTTTTTCTTTCATGCTAAGGGATGTATTTGCATATTATTTCATCTAGTCCTATTTTGTACAATCATCCTACATTCAATGAAAAATAAGTTTCTTCGACTACCATCTCCTTATTTTTTTGTGTAGTGTACTCTGCAGGTGCCATTCCTATGGCAAAAAACTGAATAATATATGCGAAGTGGTCATTTACGACCCTGATTGTGAATAATTGTGCATTGGGAAAATTATCTTTGATACTTGTGGGTTCTTCACCTATTTCTATCCTTGATAGATGATCAAGCCCGACATTCAATCTTCCTGGCCTGAATATAACTTCAAATTCATACTCCTGGAATAACAACAACCACCAAAATATTTTTCCTCCTAAAACAAGCTTATTCACCAAATAAATCAATGTAGAGTGATCAGTGAACATCTTAAAGTTCTCTCCCAACAAATAATGCATGAACTTCTATAATTCCTAGATCATAGATAACCCTTATCGTTCTATCGTATAATACGTTGTATCTTCCTTGGACAGTTTTCTACTTGAAAAATTTGTGGGGTGATCAGGTTGTCCTGTACATGGTTATTCCAGTATTGTACCCAATTCTATGCAAGATTCATCGACATGTACATGAAATTCCTTATTCCAGTCTGGAAAAACCATAATAGGCGCAATTACCATCTTCTATGTTAGTATGTCGAGGCTCTTATGGAATTCTATATCCAACTAAAAAGTTACATCTTTCTTCAATAGCTTCTCCATTGGCGCACTCATCTATGCATACCCCTTTATAAATTTTATTTTGTAGCCAGTGTGTCCAAGTGTCCTGCGTGGTTGTTTCATTGTATTAGGTGGATCTGGGTTTACAATAGCAGCAATCTTCATAGGGTCCATCATGAGTCCTTGCTTACAAACAACATGCCCCATTAATATACCAAAAATTACACAAAATATACACTTCCTCAAATTCAATGATATTTGATATCGCCTTCATGTATCCAACATTAGCCTCAAGCTTGTAACATGCTTTTTCAACAACCCAAAGATATTCCAATAATCAAATTAAGCCTCCAGAAATTTGTGTATATACTCCTTGAAATTTGCGACTACAACTCTAGAAAATATGGCAGGAGCATTCTTCAAACCAAAAGGCACCACCATGTACTGGTAACAACCCCATTTTGTAGCAAAATTTGTTTTATGTCTATATTCTGGCACAATCCTGATCTAATGGTAACCCAAAAATCCATTTGTGACAGAATAAGCCTCTTGTCCTCCTACATTGTCCAATACTTCATATGTGAATGGTGTGGTAAAGGGGTCATGCAAGCATGCATCATTCAATTTCCTTAGTTCCACACATATTCTAATCTCGTCCTTTTTCTTCTTTTCCTGGAATACCATGGGGCTTACCCATTCATATTCTTCGACTAGTTCAATGATCCTAGTTTTGATCATTTTATATAGCTCCACATTCATTTTTTCCTTGTATTTCAGATTCAATCTATAGGGTCTTTTCTTTATTGGCTTCGCATAAGGTTTCAAAGGAATCCTCATAACTCCTAGGTCCTCTAATATGCCCTTTAATTCTAAAAAATTAGTGGGAAAGAACTCTTGATATTCGCACAGAAGCTCCGAAAATTTTATAACTATGTATTCATCCCAATAATATCTAATCATTGCAAATTTTGTTTCTTCTTCTGATTCGATATTCACCTTATTTGTTTTTTCGGGTTGCGCTATATCAAGTATTTTAAGTTCTGATCCAACAACTTCACCATGTCCTTCTAATTCTAGGATATCAATTTACGGGGATCCTCATCATCCTCTTTTGTGGTCACATTATAGCATTCAAGTACATGTTGCAACTACGTGGTCCAATTTGGCTGCGTCCATGTTAGCACAGTTGTGTTCTTAAAAACCCCTTATCTGACTTTTTGAATGGCTTCATCTATGCATAGGCAGTCATCTTCAAAGATAAATGTTATTATGAACCCTTCAACTAAATATTTCCTATTTATCATTCTATGTCACAGTTATGTCTCAAGATACTAATTCATAGTTATCCTTTCCAATGTGTGAAAAAACGCATGTACCAACTCTTGTTCTAGAAATTCTCCCAAAATTGAAATCCAGTGATAAATATGCTCGCAGGGGTCAGCCTTTCCATCATATTTTACTTCAATTCTAGTATCTACTGGCCCATATCTGACCTTCATCAACCTTTCATACTCTTCCCAAATCTATATATTCTCTTTATGAGTACGCCACCATCTAGCAGGTGTAGACCTCAGGGATACATCAAAATCTTGGAACCTCCACTCTTCTAGTATTTTTCTTTCAAATTTATCAATAAAAAGACTTACATCTCCTATCCCATCATAATAAGGCATATAACATACCTCTCAAGTTATGCAACAAAGTGATCTTGTGATTCTAGCACATCGTCTTGTAGACACTTCATTCAACTTGTTCTACCAATTTTCCAATTCTTCGAAATCTGAAGTACATGAATTGTCCTACTCCCATATTATTTTTCCATCTACAGTAGGATTAATCCAATATTAATCCTTAGCTGTTATCTTGTAAATTTTTTTGACATCCACGTTGTAGTACTCATCATCATTAACAACTTTTTTATAACACACTCCTTATGATGGGTCTAGAGGAACAATGACCCTCAGATCATCATTTTGGAACACCATTTTTCTCTTCTTCAAATTGATTATCTCCACAATATTAAAAGCCCAATCCAATCAAAGTAGTGCCAGATATGGATTTCTATAATCTACAATTTCAATCACTTAAAAATTTGCAACAACGTGCACTAATTCAATATCTACTACAACTCCAGATAACCTTCTGATAGGGATGATCTTCTACTGGTTGGCCATCCTCAACTGGATCGGTGACCATCACAACTTTGGACTTCCCATCCGCTCCCAAGTTTGCTTAGGTAACACATTGGCATCAGATCCCAAATCTAGGATTACCTGATCCATATCATATTTTTCGATCTGCACAGTTAATCTCATTTCCTTCCATGTTCTCTTCTTATGTTTATGTAAATTGTTTACTACCCATTTCTTGCTTTGGCACTAATTTATCAGCACATGATTCTAACAACTCCTCAAGTACTTAGAAAACCTTCTAATTCCTCAAAAACTTGATGAAAGTCTATAAGAATGATCTTGAAATACTTTGATCAAATTATTTCATCTAAGTCGTTACTTTAGGGTCGTCCTTCTTTGGTATTAACTTCTGCATTGGTTCCGCTTTAGATGTTAAAGCTCCAGGATCCATGAAGATTCATTTTTCCTCCATGAATGCTCTTTTTTCCATCTGAATACTAAAAACAGGGGATTTTTTTGCGGTCTTTCTCACCCATGTATCTTCCATTAGCTTCTTACCTTCTACTTTATCATCGCCCGTCGCAACTCCACTCATCGTTACGATGTTAATGCATGGTTCATTCTCCCTTGGTTCGATGGTCATTATTTGCATATTTTGTGTGTTCTACTGGTTCCTTTTCTCCTGCATATTTTCCATAAGGATTGGACATTCTTCTATTACAAAATCCAAAGCATTTTAGTACTTACAGGTTAAATTAGGATTCTAACAATCTCTTTCATAATGGCATGTATTTCCATAGTTGTAACATATAGTCTGGTTGCGCCTTCGATCAAATCCTCCTCCGCATCCTCATCCTCATCCTTGGAAACATCCTCAATCAGCATGGTTTCCTTGATTGTCATCTGCATATCCTTCAACTTGCATTCTATAAGCATCAACAATGTGTTCCATCATTAAGTCATAACTTCGATTGTTCTTCTCAACATATCCCACTAACTTACATAAGTTGCAAAACAGTTGCCTTGGGGTCTGCACATACTTATGTAGTAAATAACATTGTTCTGGATGATGTTGTCCTAAATTTATACATATCTCACACCACAAGCTTGATCCTAGATTTAATTTATTAGGTGCACCACTAGCCAAGTAATCTCTGAACACAGGGCATTGTTCCTTAAAATGGACTTCAACTTTTCACTTTATACACAAAACTTATGTTCTAACTTTTGGTCTGAATTCCTTAACTTTCTTCAGATCTTGCAGTTCCAAGTTCAAATGCGCTAGCTGATTCTGAATCTATTGTACTCCTGCATGAGTATATCCCACCAACGAAGCTTCCAACTTCATTTCAATTTCATAGCTTTTACTTGAGTTGCTATTTTCCATTTTGTCAAGGGCAACCTGATATGTGGCAATATCACAAATATAAACCACTCATTATGTTTATCTTTGGGAATGCTAAAGCTCACTTGTCCCATCAAAATTTTGAACCTTTGATACAAATCTCGAAAATATTCATTTGTCATCTGTTTGATCTCCTTCAGTTCAGTAATACATTGCGACTGCAATTTTGGCTTTTTAAATTTTGAAGTCAACTCTTTCTCTGTATCATATAGTGAAGCATCTTGATGATTGGTAGAGTACTTTATGTACCATGTCAGCTCTCTTTCCTGTAGTGTTGTGAAAATATACGTCTTCTTTACATATTCATCATTAATTTGTCTTGCTTTCCATTTTGGCTCACCTACAAACGAAAATTGCTTCGGATCCTCTAATTCGATTCCTCTAAATATAGGTATATTGATCTCATCACCTATGTTTCTTTGTGGAGTAATAGGGGGAGAGAGAGGGGGAGGGGGAGAGGGAGAGGGAGTAGGGTAACTATTTGGATGGGGATGGGGGCTAAAGGGAGTAGTGGGATGGGGAATCCCAAAGGTGCCTTGATTATTACCACCTCCTAGCTATGATGCACCTCTAGGGGTTGAGGGGTTACTTCTTTCTTCTTCGATTTAAAATTATCCTAACAAGGGGTTGTAATTAGTCTCAATAAATTTCTCTTGATCTACTCTGTATCTCTTTCCACTTCACGTAGATATGGTTGCAAAATTAAGCCCAAACATTAATCTGGATACATTCATAGTACACCATTTTCACATAAAATCATTTTAATTCATAGCTTCAAGTAATTTAGATACTTACCTCATGGTCACTTGAAAAATATTCACCCAGCTTCGTCGTAAGATATAGATGTGTCTATGGCAAACTCAACGATAAATCCTCCCAGAATACTATCGATCCAAATATCAAGAACTCTTGAGATGATGTTACTGGTATCCTTGAGTCATTGTACCAATTCAGGGCTCCATGCAGTATGCTCGTCATTTTTAAACAAAGTCTTGTTCTCATTCAACCTTGAAAACCATTCATGTAGTTCATTAGCAAACAACATGAATAAAATATCATGTTGTTCTATGAAAATATACCTCTACAAAAAGGCTTCAGTTGTCAATTGCAAATTTCTATTCTCTTGAGTTACGAACTCTCGTTCTTTCTGATCTACTCAATCTTGTATTTCCTTCTTTGATGGATGCCACATCCACATGTCCTCAAACATATCTCGGTCATAGCAATAGAACCATTTTTTGGCTTGGTTGGGCTTGACCCATGTTCTTCTTGGACTTCACACTAATAAAACCCTCATACACCAACCCTTTCGACAATGACATGCAAGAAGATCGTAGTCTCACCCGAGGTGGCTATGGGTGGTTGTAAAACTAGGTTTCTGCAGCCCCGAGGGACTAAGTGATGTGGATTTACTGATATTTCTTATGTTTAACCGATATTCTAACGAGTATATTATTACTCTGCGGTATAGATTAAAAATTTACTTCGCATCATTTAGATAAACATAAACACATTACAGAATAAGATAAATTGCGTTATCATTACTTCGCATAAACAGATAGAAAGAAAACACAATACATGTAAACACATAATATGCCCAAAAATTATTCTTCTTTTTATTAAAATGGATATGTTCAACGGATAAAACTTCTCCAACCTACGCACACAGCTGCAGGTGATCTACACACTAAGCTGCATAATCTTCCAATTTTTCTGTGCACGTAGCTGTGGAGCCTTCCATTAAGGCTCAAAAATACTAAAGACACAAAATACAACAATTTCCACTCATCACTATCACAATAGATTACTTCGACACAACATTAAATTGCCTTATATAGATTTACATAGACACAAAACCATGGTCCACATACCATGGGCTTCGACAAAAAAACTAGATAAAGCCTGAAACTCATTACAAAAGGAGGGGATTTGACCCACCCTAAAGCCCCTAGACTCTTCACGGTAGATCTAGCTTTGTGGAACCATTCACTTCACTCCTCAAGATGCAGAGTCTTTAACCAAGGATGGACCAAGTTGGGTTGTGCCCAACATGATCTCTTTCAATAGTCTTCCTCTTAACCCAAATTTGAATATTGCTTCCAATTTGGACAATTATTGGTGGTTCTCTATAGAAAACTTGATGATGTATCCTTATAATTTAGTTTAGACCCAAAAGTAAACAAATATAGTAATCTAGTGATACAGTTGATGTAAGGACGCTACATCATCTATAGTCTAAGTTCTAAAATTCTGACCAGCACTCCTAACCCCCAAGGAGTGTTGAAAAATACTCAAACAATGGTACAATTTTGTCAGCTAACTCAGCCCAGAAGATCTCATTTTGATCAAATGCAGGCTCAAAAAAAAGGATATCGTAATTAACCTTATCTAGGTTTTTGTGTCGTAGTTGTGCATGTTGATAAATAAAATAATCACACCTCTCTTTCCACCATTCCTGAATGTTTCTCCTCAGGATTCTATTATCACTCAGATTGAACCTCAAGCTGAGAGAGGCAATTCTGAGGTAAGCTCAAACCACACATAACTAAGTAGATAGCCCTACTAGGCTAGCAAAGGGCTCTATCCATAGGGATCACAATCAAAATGATTGAGGAAATAAGGTATTAGGCTAGTTATAGTATCTCAGGGTTTTGATTTTTTATTTGTGTAGGTTTTTTATGGATTAGGATGAGTCAAACAACTAGGGAAAGGAAATTAGGTCAAAATTTTTAGGGTGTTCAAAAGGGAAAGGTAGGTAGAAGGTTTGAAATTTAAAGGATGATTATGGTGAGGTGAATAGACCGGTGAGGATTTAGGAAGAGCATATGAGATGAATTCTCCCTAAACTGAAGAAAATAAACAAATTATGCAAAATTCCCCAAAAAAGAGCATGAAAACATGAATTCTACCTTTCAACTTGAAATTAAGCATATCATAGATGTGAAAATGGTTTATGAACTTACAATACATTCATAAAAATTATCACAAAGAAGAAACTATGTCAAACATTGCATACCACATGGATCCCAAAGAAATAGCTACAAATTTATCATTAATGTCCAGGCCAAACTAATAGAAAAATATGTCTTTTGAGATGCCAAAGCTCCAAGTGAATCAAACCTATAAAAATGACTAAGAAGATACATGATATAGACCTAAAAACCACTCTCCCTAGCCCTAGGGAGTCGAATCCATGAGATAGGGATCAGTTTCACCTACTCCCAAACAAGAATCTGAAGACTAGGAAGACCCAACAATTTGCCTCTAAAAGAGAGGACTTATCTGATGTATCTACCATAGATAACAATAAAAACATGACATTTAAATTTATATTGAACTTTTACATAAATAATTTCTCATTTCCCAAGATAGAAATTCAAAAAGTCAATTTTTCTAAAGATGATGAAATACATTTTTCCTGGCAAAAGCGCAATGCCATGACAGGAAAAATAACCTTTTTTGCAGGCAACATTTGGAGGCCTTCTCAGAGTCCAAATCAGCTCCATGATAGCTCATTGGAAAGATCTATGAGTATAGTTTCCAAATATGTGTCAATTTTTCAAAATTGTGCCCATATGAACTATCAAAAATCACTTCTCCCAAGACTGGTAAAAGCGCAACGCCAAGGTAAAAAATGAGGCAGAAACATGAAAAATTGGTGGTTTTTTGCACTTTTGAGGGACTAGTTCTCCTCCAAATTTTCTAAAACTTGCTGGGGTTGATTTTCACATCATTATGAACATGATGGTGGTGACAATTTTTCCATTGGAGCCTCCAAGAAAAATCACAATGCCAAGGGCACTGTGTTTTTGGCAGATTTTTAGTGTGCCAAAATATCTTAGTTTTCTGCAAAACTAGGCCTCATACATGGATCAATATCTATCTAACCATGAGATTTTTTGAGAAATAGAGAGAGGTTTTTGTTATTTGTAATTTTATGAACATAAAAATCCTCTAGTGTCCTAATATTCTTCTCTTATTGTCCAAAATATTCTCTGCAACAAAGGTGTCTAAAATAGGACATTTCTGGAAAATGTACCTTCAAAGATTTTTTTTAAATTTCTCAAATTTTCTCCAAATTTCCTCAAAATTTCTCCAGAGATGCCAAATAAGGTGTATTATGATATGATGTATATATCAAAAATTATTTCCAATTTACCCTTCTCTCTTTGACAAAGTAGGGTTTCCTGGAATTTGTCCTTCAAAAGTTAGGTTTTCTGCCTCAAGCTTCTCCTTCTCCAATGCCTTCTTGAGACCTCTTGTTCTTGGTTTCTACCTAGTGGTTTGGGTCCTTTATGGCATCTTCTCCTCTCTTATTGTATGTTTATATCCTCCTCCATAATTTCTCTTTCCTACCCCATGGTGTCTCTTTCATGGTGTAAACACTAGGGATGAGGAAATGGGAGTGGGGATAGGTCTAGGGAGTGGGGATAGGAAAATTAGGGAGATGGGGGAAGGGGTTATTAAAATTAGGGAGGTGATAGGGGATCAAAATTTTTAAGGGATTGGGAATTATAATTTTATTACAGGGTTGATATGGATACCTAGGAAATTGAGATGCCTAGGACTTAGGGTTTTAGCGGAAAAGAGATTTAGGGAAAGTGATATGGTGTTGTAGGGAAAGGAATAGAGTTTACAGTGATGTAGGAAGAGAATGCGAGGTTTATGTGAGAAAATTTTGGGAACAAAGAATGAATCTATGGTTTTTAGCTAGAGAAACTTCCAAATTTGCATAAAAACCAAAACACCATGAAATTTCTCTTGAACACTGCAAGGAGGTGAAATGTACATGTTACTTACTTGTCAAAGGTGTTGAGAATATTTGCTGAAGATTTGAGGAAATTTGGATGAGATTTGAAGCTTAGGGAGTGAATTTTACATTATAGCACTACTCAAGCATTAATGTAGTGCCAGTATAAATTACATTGTAATTTTCAGGCATTAGCGCAGCGCCGGGACAAAAACGCAGCGCCAAGGTGTAAAAACGAAGCACTATGTTACATACCACTTTTGAAGGCTTTCCCGGTGTCCAAATTGGGCCCAGGATGGGTCGTTAGAAATATCTTGAAGTCTACTTTCCAAATATACCTTTATTTTTTTCATTGGAGTTTATTTACATTGTCAAAAGTTGATTTTCCCAAGATTGTTCAAAAAGTGATGAATGAGGGTGTATAAATGCAAAGTGTTGGTGCAAACAACATTTGGAGGCCTTCCTCAACTCCAAATTGAGCTCATGATAGCTCATTGGAAATATATCTCTCTATAGTTAGCATTTGACTCATCAAGCAAGTAATTAGGACACTGCAGCTACGAGAAAACTTGATTTTCCCAAAGTCACTCTAGAAGAGCAACAACTCTTCCGTGGCACCTGTATTTTTGACATTGCTATAAAACCATGACACTTGTGGAAAAAATGAAGGATGTGTTTCTTATTGGACCTATTATTGACAAAAAAATTTCTCACTATTTTCAAATTCATTTTTTTTGGTCAGAAGCATAGTTTGAAGCAAAACTGGCCCTATGAGTGGCAAATGGCTTGACTTTTGGAAATACTTCTCAAAAAATGATGGAGACATGATCTTATGAGTTGGAATGGCCTCATACTTACTGAAGTGACCTCCCTTATGGCTCCTCTTCTCATATGCCTCTTTTTCATAGAAAACCTTAGCTCAGTGGGAGAGGAAATTAGGGTTTAGTGCTTGTGAACAATGATGACTTGGGCACCCTTGGGAGAAGACAAATCTCTTTGAAATTTTATGTGTTTTCATGTGGAAATATAAGTTGGAAGCCTTGGGAGAGTAATTACTTATTAGATTTGAACTAACTGAAGAAAATCATGATTTTATTTTGGGTCACCTTCACACCTTCTGCTGCCCTTTATTGAAAGTGAGACAATGTAATGATTTGACCTAATGAAACCCTAGTGACATAATGAGAAATGAAAGAAACTGACTCAATGAGTGATTTTGACTAAAAGTGAAATGAGAGAAGACATTTCTTTAGCATGATGAAGACATGGAAGAGGGTCAGCAGGAATATACTTGTGAATGAAAATGGGACACTTGACAAGGACAACCACCAGTGGAACAATTTTATATCATGACCTAATGGAATTATTGAAAATTATTTAGAGTGGCACACCTAATATGAAAATGCAAAATGTGTTTTGATCCCTGGTGTAAGTATTCAAATATTGACACTAACATTGGCTCTAGCTAGGGATGGTAGCTCCTTGGAGGTTCCAAGAACACCATAGACCAAGTGCCTATCCATTGGGCATGGAGTCAATAGCTAAAAACAAAAATGAACACTGAAAACTTGAATCAATAAACTCACTCAAGACTGACTCAAAACTGACTAAAACATAACTGACAAACTAAAAAAGATGCTCGGAATTGAGCTTATTCAATCAAACCTACTCTAATTCATCCACTCATCACCTGATGAAGTGAAATGGAACAACCAATGCAACCATGTAAGAATTATAGCTACTATTTTAATTCTCCACAAGTGCTTGCTTATGAGCAAGAAGAGATAATTACTGAAAGGCAAATCCCATGGCAAATTTAAATCAAATTGAATTTTGATGAAATTGTAAAGCACGAGCCCACCGACTGACCTCAAGAATGCTGCAAAAGTCTCTTCATATGAATACATATTGATTTCCAGTCCATAGAATACAATACTACTCTGCTCTAGGTAGTCTTCATATCTTGGTTTCATAATTTTCCTAGCATTTGTGCTTTCTTTCTTTGATGACTGCAGCAAGTTGAAAAAAGGATCCTGAAACTCGTGAATAACTATTTTTTCCTAATGACAAAAAAACAAAACAAAAATATTCTTCATTACTCTCCTGATATAACTAAAAATCTTGGTATAAGATTTGTAATGAAACACTTGCTGAACAAGACAATGAAGTCGGCTATCGGATCAAGTTTATATCAACACTCTTTTCAGGCTCATAGTTAGCTAATGGAGAAGGATTTTTACTGCAGATATCATCTAACACATTAGCTATAGGGTCATGAAAAACTTGAAAATATTTCTGCAACGTATCCATCGGTTTTAATGAGACTACGTGACACGCTACAGGCTGCTCATCCTTTTCTTCAGAGACATTATGAAAATTTTGCTTTAAAATTTGAAATGCTTCAAATATAATGGTACAAAATCATCTTGCATCATTTGATCATATGTTTCAGCTTCCAAGCCTTCATCTGCAACATGACATTTAATGGCATTCAGTGGCTGCAAATCTGGAGATAAGGAGGATTCTATGTCGCAAATTATTTCCTCAACCATTTCAGGAGAAGGTTTCTCATTAACAACTTTCTCAAGAAGTTCATTATCTACCTCAACCTCAACATCAAAACTAAAAGACTGTTGATTTCTGATTGCACGAAATTTATCTCTGATGAGCTAGAATGAAATAAAACAAAGAGGAAAATATCGTTCACTTACTTCCAAATTTTCTATACTTTCCTCATCACTTTCATATTTGATATGCATCAGCTGATCATTGTTTTTGAGCTGTTGAAATTGAACTTCCTCCTGCAAACAAACTGCTAATTGCTCTGCTTGGAGAACATAATTATTGTCATACTGATTAAACTTTGGAAAATCATCAATATAAGTAATGTCGCAAATAGTATACATTAGATTATCAGATCATTTCTCCTCGGATTGATCTACAAATCCATTTTCTGATCTATAGTGGCTGGGATTAGTAGGAAAATCTTTAAGGATTGAAATCTCTTCTTTTTCTGGGATAAGTGGGTCATAATGATCTCGAATGGAAAATACATCTCTCATGGTGATATTTTTCTTAATTTCCTCTATTGTACCTACCAAAATGTCAATCTTTACCTCTAAATATGTCAGGCGCTCTGAAATGTTCTTCTTCTCTTATTCCTTCAGCTTCGCCCTTCTGATCAGTATATTATCCTCTACATCTATTAAATTGTTCTACATCTCTTCAAGCGTTGCAAGGTTCCTTTCTCTCAGCTGAAACTCCATTTCTGGATCAAAGGAATCTGGGTAATGTAATAGAGTTGAGCTAGGAGGGGGTCTTATATCAGCAGATATCAAATGATAGACTTGATTGAATCTGGCAGAAAACTGTTGTACTGTCTCCCCTAGCTGTCTTTTCAGCTATTCATAATCTTTTAGAATGAGGAAAGGTTTTTGTTTGACCACCCACCTGTTGACGAAAACTTTGACGAATTCGTGGGAAATCTGAGATGCTCACGATAGGCAAGTTTTTGAACTAACTCTTGACTCTGCCTTGCAAAGAAAGAGCAAATAGCCTGATACTGACATCTTCTTCGTCAAATTCAAAAAGGTCTAGGAAAGTCTCAAAAATTATATATGTCTCTCAGCAATGATGTTGTCATATTCACCATCAAATCTCGACAGATATATGTAATTATTTTTAGGGAAAGCATGGAGTATAGGAGGTAAGATGAGTGGTTTATATCGATCCAGGATTTTACAAGGTGTAGGAGTATGTACAAAAGTTGTAGGATCATTTTTGATCTCTTTAGGCTCATCAATTTGAAGATAGTCATCATAAGATTCAAAAAAAGGATATGGACCAAGATCAAAGGAAAACTCAGTATTTACATTTTTCAAATAGGTAGAATCAATATTTTTATCATCTTTATCATACAACAAACTCCAGAAAAATTTTAGTATAGTTTCAGGAAAAGAAAAGAAGTAATTTACAAGAAAGCCGATTAGATCTTGAATACAATTCCACTTTGAATACCTGACCTTTGTGTAAGATCCTTCCATTTTCTTGTTGGCAAGGTCGATCCTCCAGTGGAGTCTTTACATCAAGTAGGAGTAACCAGGTGAAGAGTTCAGCCTTCATATGCATCTGATTGTTGTTCACCATAAAAAATCAGATCTAAACTTTGTCGTTATTTACCAGGGAAGATATGATATTTTGCTTCCCCAATATGGTTGCCAAAATGTTATCACTCAGATTGAACCTCAGGCTGAGAGAGGTAATTCTGAGGTAACCTCAAACCACGCTTAGCCAAGTAGCTAGCCCTAGTAGGCTAGGAGAGGGCTCTCTTTGTATGGATCACAGTCAAAATTACTGAGGAAAGAAGATATTAGGCTAGGTATAGTAGCTCAGGGTTTTTATTTTTTATTTGTGTAGGGTTTTGCTGGATCAAGAGGATTCAAACACCTAGGGAAAGGAAATTAGGTCAAAATTTGTAGGGTGTTATAAGGGGAAAGGTAGGTATAAGGTTTGACATTTAAAGGATTATTATGGTGAGGTGAATCGACTAGTGAGGAGTTAGGAAGAGCATATGAGATGAATTATCTCTAAACTGAAGAAAATAAACAAATTATGCAAAATTCCCCAAAACAGAGCATGAAAACATGAATTCTTCCTTTCAACTTGAAATTAAGCATATCATAGACATGAAAATGGTTAAGAACTTAAAATACATTCATCAAATTATCACAAAGAAGAAACTATGTCAAACATTGCATACCACATGGATCCCAAATAAAAAACTATAAATTTATCATTAATGTAGAGGCCAAACTAATACAAAAATATGTCTCTTGAGATGCCAAAGCTCCAAGTGAATCCAAACTCTACAAATGACTCAGAAGATACATGATATAGACCTCAAAACGACTCTCCCTAGCCTCAGGGAGTCGAATCCATGAGATAGGGATCAGTTTCACCTACTCCCAAACAAGAATCTAAAGACTAGGAAGACCCAACAATTTGCCTCTAAAAGAGAGGAAACTGATTCATTTGACCTCTAGAGGACTTATCTGATGTATCTACACTAGATAACAATAAAAAAATGAAATTTACATTTATCTTGACCTTTTACATCAGTAATTTCTCTCTCATTTCCAAAGATAGAAATTCAAAAGGTCAAAATTTTGCTGAAGATGATGAAAATACAATTTTCCTCGCAAAAGCGCAGTGCCATGACAGGAAAAATAACCTCTTTTGCAAGAAACTTTTGGAGGCCTTCACGGTGTTCAAATCAGCTTCATGATAGCTCATAGGAAATATCTCTGAGCATATTTTCCAAATATGTCTTTAGTTTCCAAAATGGTGCCCATATTCCTTGTCAAAAATCACTTCTCCCAAGACTTGTAAAATCACAGCGCCAAGGTTAAAAAGGAGGTAGAAACATGAAAAATTGGTGGTTGTTTGCACTTTTTAGGGACCAATTCTCCTCCAAATTTTTGAAACTTGCTGGGGTTGATGTTATCATAATTCAGAACATGATGGTGGTGAAAATTTTTCTATTGGAGCCTCCAAGAAAAAGCACAACGCCCTTGGCACTACGTTTTTGGCAAATTTTTTGTGTGCCAAAATTTCTGCATTTTCTGCAAAACTAGGCCTCAAACATGGATCAATATCTCTCTAACCATGAGGTATTTTTCAAAAAAAAGAGAGGTTTTTTTTTACTTGGCATGTTTTGAACACAAACTTCCTCCAGTATCCTAATATTATTCTCTTATTGTCCACAATATTCTCTGTAACAAAGGTGTCCAAAACAGGACATTTCTTTAAAATGTGCGTTCAAAGGTTTTTTTAAATTTCTCAAATTTTCTCCAAATTTCCTCAAAATTTCTCCAAAGATGCCAAATAAGGTGCGTTATGCTATCATGGATATATCAACAAGTAGTTCCAATTTACCCTTATCCCTTTGACAAATTAGGGTTTTCTTGAGTTTGTCCTTCAAAACATAGGTTTTCTGCCTCAAGCTTCTCCTTCTCCAAGGCCTTCTTGACACCTCTTGTTCTTGATTTCTACCTGGTGGTTTGGGTCCTTTATGGTATCTTCTCCTCTCTTATTCTATGTTTATATCCTCCTCCATAATGTCTCTTTCATGCCCCATGGTGTCTCTTTCATGGTGTAAACACTAGGGATGAGGAAATGGGAGTGGGGATAGGTCTAGGGAGTGGGGATAGGAAAATTAGGGAGATGGGAGAAGGGGTTATTGAACTTAGGGAGGTGATATGGGATCAAAATGTTTAAGGGATTGGGAATTATAATTTTACTATAGGGTTGATAGGGCTGCCTAGGAAATTGAAATCCCTCGGACTTAGGGGATAAGGGATTTAGGGAAAGGGATATGGTGTTGTAGGGAAAGGAATAGAGTTTACAGTGATGTAGGAAGAGAATGTGAGTTTTATGGGTGAAAAGTTTTTGAAAAAAGAATGAATCTAGGGTTTTTATCTATAAAAAATTCCAAATTTACATATAGAAAAAAAACGCCATGAAATTTCTCTTGAAGACAATAAGGAGGTGAAATTTACATGCTACTTACTTGTAAAAGGTGTTGAGAATATTTGCAGAAGATTTGAGGAAATTTGGATGATTTTTGAAGCTTAGGGAGTGAATGAGACATTAGCGCAGTGCTCAAAAATTAGCACAGTGCCTCTAGGTATTAGTGTAGTGCCAGTGTAAATTTCACTGTGATTTTTGGGCATTAGCGCAACATCGTTGGGCATTAGCGCGGCGCCGAGACAAAATCGTCGCGCCAAGGTGTAAAAACGCAACACTATTTTTCAGACCACTTTGGAAGGCCTTCTTGGTGTCCAAATTTGGCCCAGGATAGCTCCTTGGAAATATCCTAATGTCTAATTTCGACATATACCTTTAGTTTTCTGATTGGAGTTGTTTTACCTTGTCAAAATTTGATTTTCCCAAGACTGGTCAAAACGTGTTGAATGAAGGTGCAGAAATGCAGAGTGTTGGTGATGGAAAATTTTGGAGGGCTTCCTCAACTCTTAATGGAGCTCATGATAGCTCATTTTAAATCAATATCTTTATAGTTATCATTTGATGCATCAAGAAAGTCATTGGACAATCCAGCTATGAGAAAACTTGATTTTCCTAAAGTCAGTCCAGAAGTGTAGCAACTCTTCCGTGGCACCTGTATTTTAGACATTGCTTTAAAACCATGACACCTTTGTAAAAAATAAAGGAGGTTTTTCTTCTTGGACCTATGATGGACATAAAAATATCTCAAGTTTGTCAAATTCATATTTTTTTTGTCAGAATCATATTTTGAAGTGAAACTAGCCCTATTAGTGGAAAATGGCTTGACTCTTGGAAAGCCTTCTCAAAAAATGACGGAGACATGATCTTATGAGTTGGAATGGCCTCATACTTACCGAAATGACCTCCCTTATGGCTCCTCTTCTCATATGCCTCTTTTTCATAGAAAACCCTAGCTCAGTGGGAGAGGAAATTAGGGTTTAGTGCTTGTGAACAATAATGACTTGGGCACCTTTGGGAGAAGACAACTCTCTTTGAAATTTGATGTGTTGGCATGTGTAAATCTGAGTTGGAAGCCTTGGGAGACTAAGTAATTATTACATTTGAACTGACTGAAGAAAATCATGAGTTTATTCTTGGTCACCTTCACACCTTCTACTGCCCTTTATTGAAAATGGGACAATGCAATGATTTGACCTAATGAAACCCTAGTGACCTAATGAGAAATGAAAGAAAATTACTCAATGAGTGGTTTTGACTAAAAGTGAAATGAAATCAGACTTGTCTTTAGCATTATGAAGACATGGAAGAGGGTCAGCAGGCATATACTTATGAAGGAAACTCGGACGCTTGACAAGGACAACCACCAGTGGAACAATTTTATATCATCACCTAATGGAGTAATTGAAAATTCTTTAGAGTGGGACACCTAAGATGCACACACAAAATGTGTTTTTATCCCTAGTGGAAGTATGAAAATACTGACACTAACAGATTCTAGTCACCACTAGCTAAAACCCTAATTATATTTCAGGTCCTGGAAAGGACCATTTGTTAAAAAAAAATATTATAGAGACCTAGGGTTCTGTGCTAGGGTACCTGTTGGGGTTCCCATGTTTTGGTAGATTTGGCAATACCAAAAGATGAGACAACATCAAACCACTTTGGGGCCCTAGGATCTAGCCCTCCTGGACCCGGAGAAGGATCTCTCCAAATAGAGCAACGAATGACGTATCTTTGAAGCTCAAAAATAAGATGTTAGGCTAGTTATGAAGCACAGAGGGGGGGTTTTAAATAATTTGGTTGAAGGGTTGCTGGGTTGGTCACAAGATCACGGACTGAGAAAGCAGTGGGAGGAAAGGAACAAAACAGAAGGCTGTTTCAGCAGAGAGAATGGGCCAAGACCGTGCCATCCATTGGGCTATGGAGTCATGAAAGGGAATTACTTGGATCCACTAGCCAAGGCTTCCAAAGGGAAAGTCATCTACACTAAAGGATATTTTAGGCAGATGGTGGAATGGAACATTAAGGGGGGAGAGTGAAAGAAGGAAAGCAACCAATTTTCTGTCTATAGACTAGGTCAGAGGTCATTTAACTCCAGACCTGCTTGGACATACTCAAAGGCAGCTCTCAAAGAGACAAAGGGGTAGCTTATAGATCAGACCAGAGGTCATTTAACTCCAGATCTGCTTTAGCAACTCCAAGGGAAAAACAGAGATAAGATTACAAAGAAAGATCTAAGAAGCAAACCCCCAAGTTCATACATCAGCCAACAGGCAATAACATCCGCTGCACTGGTTAAACCCATGAATTTACTCTTGGATAACACATTTTAGCAGAAAACATAAAGGTAGGGAGAGCAGATAGCATAGGGCACCTAACAAGGGTGAATCCTACACCATTATTCTGATGCCTACCAGAAGAACATGAAACAATGTGAAAATGTAATGAACAGAGTTAGAAACACATCACCAATAGTAATAGACTAGGATCCTGTGAATTGTGCTTTGATTAATAGATGCAAAACCAGTCATGTACAATAAGCTCAATGGCTGTTACAGTCTAGACTTCTCCTCCCAGCCTATTACATACAACTACTCTGCTACTCCCTCCCACGACTGTTCTAACAGTCAAACTGAATCCCTCTAACAGCAAACTACCAGCAGCTGAACAACAACCTTTTCAATAGTTCTCGGGGAATTCTTATAGGAGAAGAGAGAAAACAGAGGTAGATGAATAATTAAATGAGACTCATTAAGGCAGCAGGGCGGAAGTGTTCACACCCATGCTGCTTAATGGAAATTTTCAACGCTGCGTGTACTCTGTAGACTTGCTAGGGAAGCCTCTGTCAGGCCGATTGACCTCGGATATTTCTTTTAGAGTCCTTCTGGCTGTCTGGAGCTCTGCACTGCCACTCTGAAATAAATGAACTGGTGAAAGATCTGCACGGTTTCTCCATTCCTCCATCACTGCGGCTCAGACAGTCTTTAATGAAGCTCCTGCCTGTGTATTTAATTACTTATGGGCTCGAGGAGGTATGGAGATCTCTGTAGGAAAGGCGTATGCCTGGAGAAAGAGTACCCTGTTGTTAGGTAGCGCAGTAATTACTTGCTGGTGCACTCATCAGTCTTCAATCAGTGCCTTAATCCTTTGAATGCGGGATTGCAACCATTAATCTTGAATTACTGGCTCAAATCCCTTCTAATCCCGCTTTTCTGTCTCGTTTGGCCGCTGAACTGGCCTCTCTGTGTTATCTGCACAATGAGATAAATCATTTAAAACCACAGGAAGTGGTGGTGGAGAAATGCTATGGAGGCGGAATAACGGTGGCGGAACAGCGGAGAAACAATGAACAAATGCAAAGTGGCGGAGAAATGGTGGCTTTTACTATAATGGTAACAGAATGCAATGAAACGGTGAGACCTGATGAGTGATAGGGTTCGGTGATAGTATGCAGCGCAGACCGTGGGATCATGGTCTAGGGATGAAGATCGATGGTGGAGATTGAGCGGTGAAACAGCATGTGGAACGGGCAAATACATGCAAAACACATGAAACCCGACGGAGATGAATGTAAGAGTGGGACCCAATGGAGGTGGAGGGCGATCAAATCAAAACCGTTAGATCTTAACACAACGGATGGATAGGATGAACTTGGGCCAATCGCGATCGGAGGACGGAGCGGGGAGCAATTGCAATGCACAACATGAATGTTCCGATCGCGATTGGGGAGACGCTGCGATTAAATATCGACCGTCGGATCTGGGATCAGATCGACGGTCCACGTCTAATCGGAGGGAGATGGGGAGAGGCGACGGGCGATGATGCAATCAGTGCAGAGCCGTTGGATCGGCGGGACAGATCAACGGTGGAGAAGTGGATCGGAGGACCACAATCGGGACGGCATTGTTGAGACCTACGATTGCGATCGGAGAGGGGTTGCGATTAGCGGCCCGCCATTGGATCTTCAAGGTAGATCAACGACCCGAAACTCGTCGCGGGACTTATATGTTTAAAACAATCGCATCGGCGGTTTTCGGCTATAAAAAGGAAATGCACCCGCCCGGTAGCTCCGATTGCGATTAGCGCTCGGGACCTAAGCGCTTGGTCCCAGCGTCGGGGCACATGTGGGGAAGTGGTTAAGGGGAAGGGGCTAGGCCTTATAATAAGGTCGGAAAGGGGTTTTCAGCCCTTTTCAATGGATTTTTAAGGTTGGGAAGGGGAACGATAGAGAAATAAAGGGGGAAGAAGGTCAGCAAAGGTTAGGGGGGGACTTTAAAGGGGATTTTAGGGGGAAATGAAGGGTAAGAAGGGAAATAGAAGGGGAAGACAAGGGGAATGAAATAGAGGTTAAGAGGGGGAAATGAGAGGGAAAAAGGGGCCTTTGGGCATTTCTTCACATAGCAGAGAGGCTTTATAAGGGAAATCAGCAGAGGGGATTTGATCAAAGGATAAAAGGCACATAGAGGCTTCAAGGAGACTATGTTTTCAGAGGAAATGCATTCCTTGAAGGCTCAAAAACAATTTAGCCCCCTATTTGCTTGTCAAAAATTTCATAGGGGGGCTAACAGTACCAACAAAGGTTTTCATCATATTCTAGCTTAACACTAGCATATTCAATCTTTCACAAGGGAAGAAGGTCTCACCCGAGGCATAACAAGGACTTAAGTGTGATGATTGAGGTTTGGATGGTGATACAATATAATATTCCAATTAAAAATATACATTGGAATAAATTAATAATTAAATATTTTTTAAGAAATATTTGCAAAGTGAATACATGAGCACATTATACAGAAAGTCCATACAATAATTAAAAATTTTAAATTAGGCTCATAATCACACATATAGGCATACACATTTCTCAAAGACTTTCCATGCAACAAAATTATCTTATTATTACCAAAATATATCAGCATTACATTCATAGATCTACATTATATTAGCTATATCCTTATCATGCACAAGATCCCCATTACAGTGACAAAATTACAATAGTAGAATGCAAGATAGAATTTTAGTAGAATTTTGGCCCTTCTCTACTATTACTTTACTTGCATAGCTAGCCTTTCATATATTTATATAGTTTTGGTCCATTTATATTGTCAAGTTTAGATCCTAATCCTTTTATATAATTAACGTTAATTTCTTTGATGAGATCCATCCACTTCATGTTCGCTTGATTCCGTCAATTGCAATGACCCAAATTATCCTTCTTTTGTGGAATTAACAAATTCCAAAATATCCATTAGATCCAGTGTTTGCCACTTCCTTCTTTCTGATTTTGTTTTTTGGCTACATTAGCCATGCCTTTTCCTGACTTGTCCTTCCTATTCTCCACAACCATATTTAGACCAAAATTGTCCAAAGAAAATGAAGGACCCAACATCGCTGAAGAAAAAATTGCTTTCTTCATGTTATTAAGGTTTACTATTTGAATGTCTTCTTTCAGCTACAGGTTGATTTATCATGCACCATAGAATAGACTTGATTTTTCTCTAGTGTTCTTGAACTGAGTTTCTTTTCTTTCCTGTAGTTAGCATAAGTTTCTTTCCTATCATTCATTTTCTTCCAAAATAAAGTAGGTTTACTTCTTCTCATTTACCTTTCTGCAAGTAGAGTAGGGAAACATTTTTTCATTTACTTTTCTGCAAATAGAATATGGTTAATTTCTATTTTTTCATTTCCTGCAAACTAAATTAGATCTATTTGTTGTTCCTTATTTTTCTAATAATTTCCTATAGCCTAGATAACAAAAGTGTTCTTTGTACATTTTATATTCCCTTCAATTGTATCAAGTCAACCAAAATAGAATGTATATTTCCTTCTACACATATAGTGTCAACAATTCTCATGTTTGTACAAAGATTGGGTTGATAATTAAAGTTGAGGCTCTCAAGAGTTTCATCATTCATGTTGTAATATTGAGGTCCATCACCTAGTGCAAATGCATTGGGTGCATTGATGTGGAAGCATGGAAGGAGAAGTATCTCATCAAATCCCAAAATTTCATATAACCACAAAGTGTTGAATTTCTAGAAGGATCAAGGCCTAGTGGGACCCAGGTTTGAGCTAAGGTGGTATGCACCATGTAGGCAAGGTGTTCCTACGTGTAATTATTCATGTAAATCTAGAAAAAATGGGTTGATGACATGGAAAGAGAAATAAAATGACACATTGATTTAATGACATGTGGTAGGGGAATTTGTTTTTTTTTCGGGTGGCCAAGTGACTGGTTTTTTAGTAACCCATTGTAACACCCTCCTCCCACATTTACCCAAACTAACTAGTCCACTAGGATAAAAATGTGATGAATATTTACTATGATATGATTCAAATTCATAAGTTTATTTAAGGAAGTGGCCAATAAAGAAACACTTTATAGACCTTCCTCCAGTGCTAGAGGACCCCCAGTAGCTAATTCACCACTCCAGGTGCCCAACACCTGAGTTAACCTAGAATTTTAATGAACTAAACCCAAAATCACTCCCATGACAGCTCCATGTGACTAGAACCCTCCATTTTCTCCCAAAATCCTACAAGGGAAAGACTGTAGTTTGTTTCAACCAGTTATGGCCCATAGAATACGATATTTAAGCTAGATTTTCAAGGCTAGTCTGCAAACCATTGCCCAGAACTTGATGAGACTTTCCAAGACAATAAATGACACCAAGAAAAATCCCCTAAAAAAAATCTTGATGAAGGAATTAACATAACCAAGCCTAACCATGACAAAAATTTCATCACACACATTGTGTACATGTGATCTATAGTTCATAATAATAAATCCGAGCATAGGGATCTCATACTTATTTGAGATTCATAAGGAAGTATTGATTTCTTATCACATTATTTGCATTATCATTTGTTATATCATATATTCATTATTCATTCATTTACAAATTAAAAAATTATGAGAGCCATACATAATCACCATTAGTGTAAAATCTCTTAACAAGTGTACCAAAAAGACCTTACTTAAGCTATGCCACAACATATATCCCTAACAACAGAAATGGTTGTGAAAACCTTCAGATATGAAATAGAAAATGTGAACAAATCTTGCAAAAACCCATATCTATGCAACAAAAGAAGTTAAAGGCTAGGTTTTGCAGGCCGAAAACCTTCCTCGATCATTAATGGAGTCCACATAGGCTCACAGCTACCGTATCTACATCCACTAGGGACCCTTGAATAGATCGAGGACATGTCAATCATGGAAGAGGACACCCGATGAGGATGCAGACAACTGCAACATTTCCTGGCACTAGTCAGAGGGACAGCCTGTGGTCAGACAAGTGGAGATCAGTGCCAACTCTTTGGGATTGGGGCAGTAAATGGAGTTAATCGACCAGATGAAAAACCAAAGGCCCATATTCCCATTTTTATTTTTTCTATTCAGGGTTTTCATGCTTTTCAGAGTTTTCACCGTAGACTGGCTAGGGTAAGACGCTCTCACTCCTTTCACGGGTTGAGATTTCTCTTGTTTTGGTGTTGTTTAACCCCATCTCCATTGAAGATCCCTTGTCCCCTCGGAAGGGAGGAGGGCTGGATATTTCTCCTAGATCGCTAAAGGTGGGCAGGGTAAAGAACGGGGTTAAAAAAAAAAACTTTTTGCTGAAGGATTGTCTTTGACAGAGCAGGGTTGGAGACAGAGTTTGTAGTTGTTCATATTTAAAGGGAGGGGCAGTGAACAAAATATCATATTGTGTGGATATAGAACCCAAGCCAAAGAATATTTTGGATATGTGGGGGAAGGAGATAACGGACTAGAACATAATGAATTTCATTGGGCTAGCTGGGAAGGAAGCCTACATTTCTAGAGGTTTGGGTTTGAGATGGAGGGTAGCTGAATCGATGGCTAGATGCCTAGGGCTACCATGTGAGCTGGTGAAAGAGAGGAAGCATGTGTCAGTAGCATCATCGGAACTTCTGGCACTTCCCTAGGGTCTAAGGAATAACACCGTGAAGATAGGGATCATTTAAGTACACAAGAACCACAATGCCCTTATCAAAAAACGGGAGGTCTGGAGGACATCGTTCTCAACTGTTCTAGAAAAAGTGCAGGTTGGTTCTCATCAGTCTGCGCTTACTGAGGTTTTGAAATCTGTAGAAAAGGGACTCGAATTGGACACAATTTTGTTGAAATAGGAAAAAATCCTAACCCACCATTTTATTTCTCGGGCGAGATCCACTTGCAACAATTCCTCAGAGCATTTGGCCGAGTTCACATCGTAGAAGTGATCTCGGAGGGTAGGAGAACAAAGCTGACAGATACCCCTTACGCCAGTCTTTCGGTTGCAAATGTTGGTAGCCTATAGAAGGCTGGAGGGTCGGGTTCTAATAGGCATTGCACAAAGGGGTAGATTTCCCTACTGGCATGTTCGAAGGGTCAAGAATTCCCTTTGGTGGTAAGTGGGCAGGAGGGCTAGGATGGCATAGGCGTTTTGCTGCTGGATCTCAGAAAGCACGTGGAGCACCCTCCCCCATCCCCCATGGCCACCTCTACAAATAGTGCAGGGGATTCGGACACCCCTCACAGTCAATGAAAAAAGGCTAAAGGAGTTAGGAGGAAAGACAAAATAGAAAACCTAAGACTATGAGTGGAAGTTACGATGGACGAGGTTATGGAGATGGCCGAATTGACACTGGTGGGTAGAGCTAACGAGAAAAATCTCGCAGCAAGCTACATTAAGGAATGGGCTTTAAAATCTTAGAAAATGGCTTCAGACCCTCACTTTGAGGTCCTCAACCTTACCAACAGGTGGTTCATTGTTAAATTCAAAATTGTGGATTCGGAAAACAGGTTGCTAGAACAACAATGGTGTTTTGGGTGCACTCTGGTGGTATTCAAACCCTGAACTCCCCTATTCGATGCACAAATAGAGAAGGTGGTCAACCTCCCTATCTGGGTCAGATTACCGGGCCTTCCTCATAATCTTTGGACCCCAAAATTTTTCAAAGATATTAGGAAATAGATCAGGGTTTTCTTGGAGGTAGACATGTCCTTCATTCAGATAGGGGAATATGGAGTGGCTAGAATTCTCGTTTGTCTCAACCCCTAGGAAGGTCTGTATGAAGCCATACAGTTACACTAGAGAAGATGATGCTTTATCCAAGCTCTAGATTATGAAAAGCTACCCTTTAGATGCCAGAGATGCCACACCTATAGATATATGGTAAAGGAGTGCCCCCTTCAAATGCGCAAAAGGCCCTTCAAGAAGAAGCGTAAGGTCTTACGCCTGCTTAATCTAGAGGAGAATCAGGTCAAGGAAGGCAAGGAGGTGGGACTGGAGGGAGGGGTCAAGGATGCAATCGAAAATATTATATATAATCAATGTTCTCAGCACCCAATATAGGAGACGATGATCCCTTCAGAGAAAGAGACGGAAGAAGCCCCTGAACAAGACCCATCCTAGATGGAAATGGAGGTTATGGTTGCGGAAGGACCTTCGGGTACCATCTCTCAAAATCCATCCTCTTTTATTGTTTCTGTCTCTGAAATTTTTGCTTTTGATTATGAGCCTGGACCCTCCAGGCCTCCTCAGTTGAAATTCACTTAGATTTTTGATACTCAGCCCTGTCTTCCCTTGGATAGTACCATTACCTCCCTTCCCACCTTCTCTTCAAGCCATTCCCAATTCCCTCTACTCCCCTCTGGTGGCCTTGAATGCGGCCCTTATAACCTTCATCCCTGTGACCGTAAGGATTCCCTTCTGACCGTGTTTTAGGGTCTTGGCATCTCTAGCGATCCCCCCCTAGCCCTAAACAAAGAGGGAGGAAATCAAACCTCGCGAAGGCTCAGGTGAAAGCAATGCTGGATATTGTTGATGGAAAACAACAAAGCCTGATAGGGGTGCTTAGAGTAGCATAAACCCCAGGGTCGGTTATAAAATGATTATTTTATCCCACAATAGTCGTGGGTTGGCTAGTAAACCTAAAATACTAGCGCTCAAGGCTTTGTTAGACTCCTACAAGCCTGTTATTTTCATGCTATAGGAAACGTTGGGAACTAGTGATGATGTCCATCGTTCAGAGGAAAAATTGTGCCATGGTTGTATGTTCTTGTGCTTAGAAACCAAAGGGAGATATGAAGGCTTAGCCATCGGATTAAGGTCAGGAAAGTTAAAGCTTCTAAATTCCCAGGGTGGGGACCATGATTTAGCCATTGAGGTTTTTTCTCCTAACCTGGGTCAAAAATTTACAGTTCTAAACATCTATGGGCCATGTCAAGAAAGGGAGCTCTTCTGGTTTGACCTCTACAAAAAATCTTATATGTCAGCATCAAACCTCATTCTCGGAGGTGATTTGAACTATTCCATTGGGCTCACTGAATCCTGGGGACCGAACACCTGACCGGACCCCTTGTCGGATTTTTTCTCCTAGACTTGCGAGGCTAACCTCCTGGACCTATATCCTCTAAAATTTAAGCCTACTTGGCAAAACAGGAGAGCGGGGAAAGAAAGGGTTGCCAAAATATTGGATCATTTTCTGATAAAGAATGATCTTATGAACAGTGTCCCGATGATCAGGCAATGGATAGGGGAAGGGGGAGACTCGGACCATATTCCCATTCTCCTAGAGCTTAGAGGAGGTAGCACTAAGCCGAGTGTCCCTTTTAAGTTTAACCTATGCTGGATGTAGGAGGAGTCCTTTAATGCCCTTTTCAAAAGCACCTGGATTTCACACTCTCTGGATGATCCTCTAAGTGTCACAGATTTATTCTTGAGTAATATCAAAACAATGAGGAAGGCTACCATAGACTGGGCTAGAAAAAATAAGGTCGAAGAGGAAGCTCGCACCACTTTGATTGGGAAGGAATTAGAAAGACTAGAGGATCCGGATGAAGATGGGTATGAGACCCTGGAAAAAATGGAAAGGATGGAAGGGCTTGTAGTAGAACATAGAAATATCCTACTCGTAAGAGAGGAAGAATGGAGATTAAAGAGGAGGGATATTTGGTTAAATGCAGGGGACGAAAACAAAAAGTTCTTACACAATTATTCTAAGGGCCGGAAAATCACCAATACGATATGGGAAATGAGGAATGGAGAGGAAAGCGTAGTCGCATGTTTTGAGCGTCTAGCTAATATGGATATGAACCATTTTAAATACCTATATAAAGCTACAATGGAGATCACTATTGCAGAAGTGGTCAAGGTTGCTCAACTCTTTCCGGGATACCTGGACGAAGAAAGGATGGAAATGCTAAACAATAGGGTCACCAAAGAAGAGATGGAGGGAATCTTAAAGGTCATGCCAAGGGATGAAATTCCAAATTCGGATGGATGGACTGTGGAATTTTTTTCAATTTTTTTTTGAATCCCTGGGAGGGGACCTAACAGCGGTAGTAGAAGTCTCCAGATGGAAAGGTTCAATCCCAGAGTCACTGAATGCCACTTTTATAGTCCTCATCCCCAAGTTGGACTCTCCGACTTCTTTTTAAGATTTCCAGCCTATTTCACTCTACAACTGTCTCTATAAAATCATTGCAAAATTTATTGCCGAAATACTCAAGCCCATTCTATCGAAGCATGTCTCAAAGGAAAAGTTTGGTTTCTTGGAAGGAAGGAAAATCCATGAAGCCATTGGAGTGGCACAAGAAGTTCTTCACAGTTTGAAGAAACATAGACGGAAAGGGTTCACCATTAAAATAGACCTCTCGAAAGCTTATGAAAAGATCAATTGGATGTATCTTAGGCTCTTACTCACTCATCTGGGCTTTCAATATGAATTTATATGATGGGTGATGAGCTGCATCACTGATATTACCATTGTTGTTCTGATAAATGGAGCTGTCTCCCCTTCTTTAAGAATGAAAGAGGCCTTCGACAAGGATTCCCCCTCTCCCCTCTTCTTTTCTTATTGGAAACTGAAGGTTTAATCAAATTGATCTTGGAGGAAAAAAGGAAAGGTGATATAAGAAGGGTGGAGGTAGCTACAAACCTTAGAATCACAGATTTACCTTTTGTATATGACATACTCATATTCAACAATGGAAACAACAGGGACACCCTTGTTCTCATAGAATATCTAGCACTATTCCTAATGTTGGCCCCTTGTCATTTGCTATAATGGCAAGAACAAACACTGCCAAGGCCACATCAGAACCACTTTGGAATCCTAGGACCTAGCCTTCTTGGATTCAGAGAGGGATCTCTCTATAAAGGTGTTTTCAATTGATATATCTTTGTGCTCTTTGTTTTAAGATATTAAGCTAGTTATTAAGTTCTAAGGACTTTTTTTGTTTTTGGTTGGATTAAATGATAGATTGAAGGATCAATGGTGTGACTGATTATGAGAATGTTTCAACTGAATCAAATAGGTTGTAAGAAAACATTGATCCATTGGGAAATGGAGTCATAAAAGGATTTAATTGTTCATCAACCCTGGAAGGGCATTCATAGGGAAAGCTAACTATATCAAATGGATTATTTAGATTAGGTTGTGATATGAAACATTAATAAGTTGTGAAGGTAGCAAAGCTATAGTTAGTTAAGAATCTTCTAGCTCTACTTAGACAAGAAAATCCTTTTAAAGTAATTGTTTGGAGCAAGTCAAAGAGTAGGATAAACCATAATCCTCTTTGTACAAACATTTAATAAACAACCTTTCAGACAACAATCCAACAATCAAAATAATACTTTTAGATAAAGAAGACATATAAGATAAAAACAAGAGTGGTCTAAGATCAAATAGAAATAATCTAATCTGCTTTTGACAACTCTCAAAGACTCTTCAAAGAAACATTTCAAGGTAGACCAAAGGGCATGGCATACCATAGACCTATCTAGTTTCAAACTCTAGTAATCATACTTTAAAGAAAGATCCTAAAAATAATATCTCAAGTCTTACTCAAAGGAACATGGGCTCACCAAAATTTCCTTGGTTTCACTCTATTGAATCATTTCCAAGATAACAAGCTAGATGTAACTAGAAGGATATTAAGAATCTTCTAATCAGACCTTGCAGAAGAAAACATGAACATAAAGGAATATAGACAGAAATAGGGCACTGAAACAACAAATCCTAATAAAAAACTTTTGTTCCTTTATCAAAGAAAATGGACATAATGAAAAACACAAGGAGAAAAAATAGCAATTAGGGAGACTTCACCATTGATATAGCTCAAGGATCCTGTGAAAATGCTTGTATTATTGATGATCAAACTAGTTAAATCACTCCATGTACAATAGCTCTCTGCAACTTGGAGCTTTCTTCAATTCAGTCTAGCATTCGTAAACTAGCTTAGCAGTAGAAATCAGTCCAATAACATCAAGTAACCAACATTTGAAATGAAGCTCATATGCAATATTTATATGCAAAATGAGGAGGTGTTGCTAACCTAGGGTGTGTAAATGTTATTTATTATAGAGTTAATGATTTTTTACCTTTGAGACCATGCAAGGCCCAAGGCAAAAATATCTGAAAGAGTTACTCTGAAATAATAACTTCTGAGTTATTTTTAGTTGAAATTTTTGACATTTAAGGTTTTGTAATAACTTTGTAATAATTTTTGAACTGCATCAAAAATATATCTGACTATGCAATAATTGTATGATGCCTTTATTGAAAGAAATAATGATGTAGGTGGCGAATTTGTCTTTGGAGGAGTAATTTCCTCTTTGTTTGAGTCATCCAAAGTTGTCTTTGGGTAATCTGCCTTTGTTTAATTCATCAAACTCCTGTATTAGGCCTTTAAACCTTGATTTAGCTTTAATAATTTGTCTTAGTGCCTTTATCTTTGTTTTTACTTTATAACTGCTTTATTCTTCATCCTTTATCTTTAAACCTTTGAACTTTTATCTTTAATCACTATTTAAAAGGGCTAATTCTCTGTTTTGTCCTCTAATATATATTTTTAGCCCTTTAAGCTTCCTGTTCTTCGTTTATTATCTCACTGTGTCTATTTTTTATGTGTAGGTAGGGTTTCTTCATGGCAGAAGGGTTTATAACCCATCAATGATCATGATACATTGATGGGTTAACACCTTTGTATAAATACTTGGCCCTTTTGATATGTTTTTTGCCTCTAGATCGTCATCCAAAGGTCGTTCGTCATTTAAAGGCCTCTCTAGGCTTTGGCTGCTATTAAATCTACAAAAACAAACAAAAATTAACTTAAAAACCTGTGGGATGGGGATTGCACTGCCTTTTTATGGGTTTTTGAGGGTTTAGGGGCGATTTTCAGAGGAGTAGAGGTGCAGGGGAATGGTTTCAGAGGAAAAATAATGAAGAAAATCAAGTGAGGGTGAAGAAATTTGAATTTTGGGGCATAGAGGGAAAAGCAGTTTTGGGAAAACACCGGGGTTTATTGCACAGGGCATCAGCAGTTTATGGTTTTTGTCCAAACGGATGTGATTCCATTCAGTGCTCGCTACGTGGTAGGGCTAAACTTCCTTTTTCGCGTGGACTGGGGCCGTTAAAGCCCTTCATCAAAATCTGCGTGAAATACAATCTCGACCATCAGATCTCGAGGAGAGAGATCGATGGTGTGGGTGGAGCCTGAAAATGGGTGCAGGTTTGATGGAGGGGAAAGTGGGGTACAGGTGGCAAACGATGATTGGGGCAAGGGGTTTGAGTGGAAGGTGGGCTGAGGTGATGATGTGAGCAATTTTTTCGGGTAGCGCAGGCTTGGTTATATGCGGGGTTTTGTTTATACATAGGGGAGGATGGACGACAGCCGTTGGATCAAGGGAGTGGGTCTCCGATCAACAATGGAGGTGGCTTGTGGAAGGATTGAGGGGGATGAAGAAATGAAGGGGCAGAGGCTTTGTTTTCATTGGGGAAAGGGCTTAAGAACGAGTGAAGGGAAAAGGTCTCGTGGGGGTAGAGAGGACTAGGGGTAAGAAAGGAAAAGGGGCTTAGGAGAATAGCTGAGGGTCGTGGTTTGGGTCACATGAGTGAGGGGTCTGGGGATTAAGGCCGAAAGGGGTTTAGGACCTTTTATATGAAAAAATGCACTTTTAACATAAAAACAAGGTTTTTATGGGAATTTGAAGGGTTCTGATAGGGTTAAAAGTTAGGATAAAATGATGTAAAAGGGTTTTTTACATTGTTTTAAAGGTTTTTTTAGGATAAAATGATGCATGAGGGGATATTTTGGGGTTTTTAAGTGGAGGAAAAATGGGTTTTTAAGGGGTGTTAGTGGAGGGATGAATGAGGGAGTTTAGGCCCAAAATGGAGTTTCTTTTAGAGCAGTAGGGTGAGCTTTTGAGGAGGCATAAAGATAGGAAAATTTTGTGAAAAAGAGTCAATTCTTAGGATGATGAAGGCAGTGAGTCTTGTAAAGATAGATGATAGGAAAATTATGCTATCTTTAAGTGCTTGTAGCACATCCACAATCATCTAGTGAAATCTGTAGAATACAGGAGGATAACAGTGGCTCCAGCTCCAGAGGGTAGCTCCTTTAGGAGGTGTCAATAACCTCAGAAAATAGATCTCTGAAAGAAGCAGACTAGTGCCTTGATTTTCACCTTGACAGAGCTCCTTTAACTTGATGATTTACTGCTTTGAAAAAGTGATTTTCAACAGTTTAACCATAACATGTTTAATCTCAACTCAACAATCTACCTACCCATCATACTTGTTCTAACATTTTTTCTTCATTGGGTGCATTTGAATTAGCCAACCCTTGACATTATTTCTTTTGAAAACATAAAATTAACAAATTCTACACTTATATCATCCAAGAGTTCAGATTAAACTCATGAACTCATTTATTTCTCTACCTAGTCTAACTATCTGTTAAGATTAGGCCTTTTGACAGATTTTTATTCTCTAACCTAAAACAAAAAATTTAAAACATAACTAAATAAGGATTGAAAAGTATGACTTGTTATGGCCGGTGATACTTTATACAAGTTTGCATATAGAATTTATTTTGCAGAAATTTTAACACAAAACTTTGAGGGCTGAAATTTGGAATTTTATTTTTTATCCCTGTCTTCTTTCTTGGTTTAGATTTTGAGCTTTTGGAAACAAATTCTTTTCCTAATATAATCTACTCTTAAGTATGAGGGGTTTCCATAGTGCATTATATTATTCAAGTTTAGACAGTTTGGCAAATAATTATTCACTAACCTATCAGCAGAAATTTAAAATCTATTTAGTCATGATTAGGCTATATGACTAAATAAGGCTTTTCTTCTCAACTAGTGGCATTTGGACTTGCACACTTTCAGAACTTACTCTCTTTTGGTATGGGGTTGTACCTTTTCTTTTTCTGCCCTCTTTTTATTTGTTTTTTCTATATTTTTATTCATTTTTCTGTGATATTTTCAAAACAATGTTATATATAGTGGATAAAGCTTCAAACTAGACATCTTAATGGTTATAATGCTTGATCATCTTGCCATTGACAGGACCTCCAAAAAGTTCTGTTTCATCCATCTCCTGTAAGAAAAATACATTTTTGCCTCTAGCAGAATGGATAATATAGGGACCTTTCCATATATTCCCAAACCTACCATGCTTTCCCTTATCTTCTCTTCTTGAGTCCCATTTGAGAACTTTGTCACCAACGTTGAAATCATTTGCTTTTGTCCTTTTGTCAAATAACTTCTTGATGTTTTCTTGTACTTTTTTTGTTTTGTTATAGACTTCCTCTCTTGTTTGATGCAAATGTATGGTTTGATTTATCCTTCTTATCATCTCATTTTCTTCAGACTGTACTTCTTGGATCAGCTTCATGACTGACACTCCTAGGCTTCTTGGAAAAACTGCATCTGCTCCATAAACTAGCTGACAGAGAGACATTCCAATTGATTTCCTACATGTTAACCTGTTTGCCCATAACGCATGTACTAGCTTGTTGTGCCATGACTTTTGATTCCCTTATAGCAACTTCTTAATGATGTTTATCAAACTCTTTTTTGAGGATTCTGCTAATCCATTACCTTGAGGGTAATAAGTTGTGGAATGACCCAATGTGATCTGATATTTCTGGAAAAATTCCACCATTCTCTTGGATCTGAAGGAAGTAGAATTTTCCATGATAATCTTTCTAGGACAACCAAATCTAGACAAAATATGGTTTTCAAGGAATTTGATGATGACTAGATTAGTGGCAGTTCTAGAAGGGATGGCCTCTATCCATTTTTTAAAGTAATCAGTTGCTGTGAGGATCCAATTGTGTTGGGCAGATGAAGAATTATGGATTTCTCCAATGAAGTCTAGGCCCCACTATTGAAAAGG
Organism: Pinus albicaulis; assembly: GCA_034641835.2. Taxonomy (NCBI): domain Eukaryota; kingdom Viridiplantae; phylum Streptophyta; class Pinopsida; order Pinales; family Pinaceae; genus Pinus; species Pinus albicaulis. The sequence continues at coordinate 734,114,273 of CM076574.1, forward strand.
AGCTTGTAATATTCCAAATCTGGAACAACTAGCAAGGCATGACTGGAAAACACATTTTCCAGTGATAGCTGTTACATGAATTAAAATGAAGATCTGGATCCCTTAGAAAAATGTGTCTAAGTGCTAAATCCAAGAGGAGGCTCCAAATAAATTCTTCTAGAGTGGTTAAATAGATATCCCACTACTAGATGTCCTCTAAAAGTGCCCGATGAGGGACTACAACAAATGTATGAACATACAATAGATCAACAACTTTATTTTGTGAGATGTGAGACAAGAATATATGGATAGCCAAAAAATAATGTTATAGTAGCAAAGAGAGTACAATTTCTTGAGGAAACATCCACTCAAGAAAGGCAATGCAAGCATCAACAAGACATGTACATGAAAATAGAGGAACACTGCTATTTCTGCATAAACCCAGGCTAAGAGGACGTAATTTATAAAAGGTACTGCTCCTTATTACATGAAAAGTGAAATATATGACAAGATATGGCTCAAATACAATAGGTTAGCAAGGCTCTAACTCTTAGAAGCAATAATACATCAATCCTCCAAAGGATTGGCCGAAAAATACAAAATGTAAAAAAAAGCCGGAGTTGTTGGGCAGCTGCTGCAACTCAAAAACTAGAAATACATAAAGAAGGTTGGATATGATGAATGATCTAAATTAAACCTTCTCCAATGGATCTCCAAAATGGAAGGATGTTCCTTACACTTGAGATCTCACCCTCCAATCCCTCACTGCAAGTGCTTCATGAAAATAACGCAGTCTAAGAGGGTAACTACGTTGTAGGTGGAATAGAATGATTTGGGAAAGTGCCAAGATATTAAATAAGCTCTGATATCTTCCAAACTGATCCTCCAAAGGAAATAAATACTCTCCCTATGAAAAACAAGCAATGGAAGAGGTGTTGTGACTTCTCACTGCAACACCCTACAAAACAGAATTATGATGTTGCAGCAATAACATTGTCTTGGAGGAGGATGCTTGGCATCAAGACTAGATGTGAGACAAATAAGTACAAATACTTCAAGAGGCTTCTCAAGAAAGGAGAAGGATTCCTAGGAAGGAAATCCTTGTGATAATCATCACAGCAACTCAGCTAAACAGCTGGAATTGCAGAAATGTCTAAGCATACATGAAATCAATAATCATATGCATGAATAACAATGGTTGCCTTGACCTCATTTTAAACACATGAGAGCTCCCTCTCCATGGCTCACACTCTTTTAGGGTTTCCTCCTTCAAGGAATATTCCCTCCTCTATCTCTGCATTGTCCCATAGATGCTTTCCACCTCATGCCTCTGTGCTGTTTGACTTGGTCAAACTTGACCTAGCCTCTTTGCAAAATGTCTCCTTTCACACATGAGGGTGTGAAATCTAGTTCCAAGGCTGATCCCCTTTCATAGTAGAGGGATTTTATCCATGTTTTTATTGTGAATGGGCCTTATCACCCAATTATTCAACTCCTAAGTGAAAATAGCAAAAGTTAATATTATAATTTATTGAGCGAAAAATTTGGAATATTACAGTCCTCCCCTCCCAAATGTTGTTTGTCCTCATGCAACTGCAAGGATAGAACTGGAAATTCTCCACTCAAAGAATGGAGTTTGAAAAGTGATGAGGAACATCTTCCCCATGTGGATCCTCCATCCCCAATAAATCATCCAAACAAAATGAGTCACCTCCCAACATGGCAACTCCTGAAAATCTCCTTCCACCTCAAGCTCTGGAAATGAAGGTGCGCTGAAAATCTGAACATGGAAAGCATCATAGCCTACTCCAAGCTATCCATCTCTCCACTTATGAAAAGTGTAGAGTGTGTGATAATCCTGGGCTGCAAAATTATTTCCCTCAAATGACAAAGTGAAGAACAATCCTCCAAAGTGTTCTCCTCCAATAATGAAGAACAAGCTGGCCCAAAACAATCCATCCATGATGAATAGGACATGGTCATCATAGAGTATCCCTGTGAGAATTTTTCTGCAAGATTTACATGATAATGCATGATACAAACAATATCTCAATAGGACACAACACAGTCTCATCCACTACAACTCCAGAAAATAGTGTGGCAAGTAGTGTACAAAAATCATCTCATCTACTAATGAATAGTAAATAGATGAATATGTCACCAATACATGATCAAATATTTTCCCATGATTATACAATGGATAAATATCAATCTCATGGCCCACCTCAAAAGAGGAAAAACATGTGGATGTGGTGGCCATATCTCCTCCCATGCTCCCATTAGAACATGTAGTGTAGAAAATGTTGGAATTCTCCCCACTCAAGGACACACCCAACTCATGTGTCTTTCTCATAATCATGCTCCTCATACAAATCTGACCCATATCAGCAAATGAAGTCATGATCAGCAACAAAATTAAGGAAATAATAATGGTTTCATATGGTGCTTGAGGATACCAACATTCTCCTAGATGTGTATAGTGCAGTTTTACAAGCTGCTGCTTGAGAAAAGTACAAGGCAAAATGTTTCTTTTTACATGGTCAATCGTGCATGTATTCATACGGTGAATGTTTGGTTGCAACAACCAAACATACATGTGATAATAAAACATTTTCCCAAGGCCACATAAAATATGGTTGCCTCCATCAGATAGATTGGCCCAACTATGAACATGGAGCAATATGAAATATTGCCCTCTTGTGAAGCAATGCACTGCATAGTAATGGTGAGAGTATGAAAATCAATGAATGTATAAACAAAATCCTTACCAAATTCTAGAAGTGAAATGGTACATGGATATATGAGTGAATTCTCCATAGTGTTTTGGCATGCGATGAAGATGAATGAACCATGTGCTGCAAGAAAATAATCCTCCTTATGCTTGGAAACCCAAGTCAAGAAGAATATGTCATAGGGATAGATGCCTCTATCCACCACTCTACCTCCTCCTTTTTCACCAAGTGCATCCAAAGTGAAGTGATCCTAGGGACATTCCATCCATAAATCTCTGCTCCAAAGTGACAACGTTGTGAGCTCATGCAAATAAACTTCTGTCAATACCAAACTTTGTTCTTTGACTAGCTCCTTGTCAAGAATCCTCTAATAATGCTGAAACAAATATATAATACTTCCCAAGATGGAAGAGCTTACATATCATCAAATACCAAGTAGATAATTCCATCTTCTCCTCCTGCAACATTATGCAAAGTGTGAGATAAAATCTGCCCTTGCTCTCCCAAGAACAAGCAAAGCAACAAAATATTTTGTTGCCTCCCCATACTTCCATCATACAGATCATGTGATGGGAATAGAATGAATGATATGAAGATCATACGAATGCCATGAATCCATACTCTTTGCTTCTAAAATATGCAAGTATCTTGCCATATCTCCTCCATCCTCCTACTCTTAGGAAGAGTGTTTTCCAAGTGATGGCCAAACTCTTTCAAGAGTAACCAGCGCAACCAAGCCTCCTACTGTCTGATATCATAAATTTTCAAGTAGCCTCCTAGCTCCTTGCTCATCAAACACATCCACTCAATCACTTGTGGATGATTTCTCCTTCTCTTCCTCTTCGTACTCCTCCCATGAGGGCTACCATTCTCCCAAACCAAATCTCTATCTTTGCACTTCAAGGGATTTTGAAATGCAATCTTCTCAAGGATCAATGAGACCCTATAAGGACCCAAATAGGTGGTAGGAAAAAACCTCCCATCATGATGTGTATGGCTCAAGGAATGTACAACACAAGCATGAGAGATGTTATCCATCCTAAGATGTCCTCCATCTTCTATCTTCTCCTCTGAGAAATGAAGAAAATATTTTCACTCCATGGTGAGTTGAAGTGCACCTCTAATGAGATCTCTCCTTGAGACCTCCTTCTCAAAAATAGTCTTCCAAAACCAATGAGGTCTTGGATTTTCTGAAAGTAGAAGTTCCTCTTTGAACTGAGAGGAGCTCATTGAGAAAGTGTCATCTTGAAGGGAGAAAGGGTTTCTTACTCCAAGATGTCTACTATCATTCATCAAGTCTTCAAACCCCAACCTCAAGTGTGATGTACAATCTAACAATGGCTCATGAGAGTGATGGTTTTCTTCTTCCTTGAATTTCTTCATGTTTCACAGTGCAGTGCAACCAAGCTGCTCTATAGTAGCAATGGGATTTTACCCTTGGTCATGCATAAGTAAATTTCCACCATTAAAAGAAATTTCTGCAACAATAGATTGTGGAACTCTTTTCATACCTTGATGATATTCTGTAACTTCTTGTAGGGCTGCAAGATTTCCTTCCTCCAAAGTGTTGGCTACCCCAACTGTTGATTCATGTTGCTGCTCCTCTATGAGTGTGATAGCATTAGGACAAAGCCCCTCAAGTGGTGTGAGATTTTCCTCCATTGTTCTTTCTCCATCAAACGTGTGGATCAACCTTTGAGTGAACTCTGCAAAAGTCTTCACCCTTGCATGGCTCAAGTGGCTGCACCACCAAACATAGGCTTCACCCTCCAAGTGCAGTGCTGAGATTTCAACAGCTTCTTTCCCTGCTGTTAGCCAGCTATGAAATTTTTGTCAAGCAAACAGGTGGCTAAATTGTTTCTGAGCCTTCAAGAAATACATTTCATATGAAAAATATCATTCTTGAAGCCTCTGTGTGCCCTTTTCCTTATAAAAAATCTCCACCGTTGTTACCATCCAAAAAGCCTCACTGCCTGTGAAAAAATTATGCTCTGAAAGGCCTCTATTTGCCCTTGTATCCCTGCAAATTTCCCCATTTTAACCTTTTTATCCTTTCCCAAATTCCCCCTTTGACCCCAAAAAATCCCTTCCTAAGCCTACTAAATCATCCCATCTCCCCTTTAAACCTTGAAAACACCCGTTGTTTGGCTTAAAAATCCATTTTTCCCTCTACCGAAAGCCTCTTTTTAGCCTTAAAAACTCTGTTTTATAAGCCAAAAAACCCATTTTTTACATATCAGGCTTAGCCCCTTTCAGCCAGCCCCTTAACAAATTTCCCTCCATAAACCCGAGTGCTAAGACCAAGCACTAAGGCATAAGGTGCTTATCGCATCGGAAGGATTGGTCGGAGCACTTGTTTCCTTTGTAAACGAAAAAGTTCCGATGCGATGGTGTATTTTTTCTATGTGTCCCAGGAGAAATCTCCACCGTTGATATGAATAGATATAACGATTCCAAGCATGTTTCAATGTGCTCGTCACACTCATTTGTAAACCATCCGATGGCCATCTCCACCATTGATTCACTGTTAAATCCGACGGCCATCGCAATCTCGCACCATCAAAAATTCTTACTGCGCCATTCTTGTTTCCCCCAATTGCGATCTCTCGATGCAATCCTAGCCATTCAGTCCACAAGAACCAACGGCCAGGATTTGCTTTCAATCTGCCCTTGCGTTCCATGACTGTTCACCCCTGATCCAATCATGACCATTGATATGCCACCAATCCAACGGTCCAGATGCAATTGCTTCATGAGCCCATCAGAGATTTGGCCCCTGCCTCCTCCGGTTCCGATTAGATCTTGATTATTCATTCCTTTTGATCCAACAACCAGGATCACTCCCGCACATTCATGTGGCCCCTTTGCCTTTGCCTCCTATTTTAATCTCCACCATCCAATCCCCAGGATCCAACGGCTCATATTTCTCCTAACCACTAACCATCCCCGCCACTATTGCTCTCCCTCTGTAGATCTCAGTCGTCCATCACACTGATCGGACAGTTCACAATCAAACTGCTTTCGGCTTGACCCCACCTTAACTAACCTCATACGTTCCCATATCGTGCTTCTCCTCCCACCTTCGGATCTCATAGTGCTAGATCCAACGGACAGCATCCATATCGCATTCACTCTGCGTCCGAATTTTAACAGTTCAAACCTATGCGATATGGGTGGTTTTGAAAGGCCACGTGTGAGCCGAAGACCTATATCGTGTTCGAAAAGTGAAAACCACCTCACCCGCCTTTTGCCGCGCAAAAACAACGGTTTCTATCCTAAAACCACTTCTCCACTTCTATGCTCAAAATTCCATCTATAGATCTGAACCGTTGATCTATACAGATCAACAACCCTCATCGCATCTCGCATCACCTGCATATTTTTCCATCGGGTGACCATTGAACTTCATCGGATCATCTCAACCGTTGATCTCCTCCTGAGATCTGATGGTCCATACTAAATTTCCCTCTGCCCATGATCAAGTCCCACCATTAAAACCCATTTCATATGTTTTTCATTGCATTTTCACCCATTCACTTTGTATTTCGCTTAAAGGTCAAATTTTCATGATTTACATTGAAAATGATTTCTTCTGCCCAGCATCAAACTTTGGTGTTATACCATTAAGATTTTAATGTTTTACATTAAAACGTTATATCATTCTGCCTAACATCACAACTTTAATGTTTTACATTAAATTTCATTTCATATCGTCCAACCTTCTAAAGTCATTCCATTGGTTAATCTCCACCATCGATCATCGCCTCCAGATCTGATCGAATGGTCCACAGCCATTTCTCCACTAAACCTCCATCAGAGCAAATTTCCTCCATTACACTGCATTTTTCCACCATTTTCCATTTCATCCGCCGTTTCCACCATGTTGCACTGCCATTCACACAACATTCCACTGCATCCATTCCCCCCTCCTGCATGGATTTCTTAACATTTTGTGTGTTTTGTAGGGTTACAGGCAGCGGAAACCACCATGGCTCACAGTCACTATCATAGTGACACAGAGCGTAGAAGGGGCCATTTTCAGAGCCTGAGGTTGCAGAGAAACACCTAGGAAGGTGTTTAGAATGAAATATTTCCATTAAAGAACCAATTTTTAAGTCTGTAAAACCTCCAGTGCCGTTAAAGCTCCATTTTCATAGACAGAGACAGTCATGAAGCGGCAAAGAGTATCAATGAAGGATTAAGAGTTCTAAAGCCTGTAATTGAAGATTTTAAGCCTTAATTCAGTGTTTAAAGAGAAAGTGTACCAAATTGAAGACCTTTTGATTAACACGAAAGGCCTAATGAAGCCTAACGCACAAAAAAAAATATTATCAGTGTTTCACATCAGTAAAAATTTCCCTCCCGAGAAAGGACAAAGTACCCATAATGTTTTTATTCTATATCATTTCCCTGAGAAGATTTCCACTCTGATAGAAAAGTCCTAATGCTACCAGAGCATTTTTTATGCAGTATGGCAGACCTCAAAGTCATTTATTTGCCTTTTCTATTCACCAGAGTACTACAGAGTACTGCAGCCTAACGTACATCAAAGAACATGCCTGGAGTTAATTTCAGCCTGTCGAAGACCACTCTTTCATCCAAAGAGTACTGAAGATTAATGCATAGATATTAAGATAGAATGGGCCTCAAGCCCTCTTCTTCTGCTTCTATTTTAATGTTTCATTTAGTGTTTCATCTACCTCCTCTGCCTCTCTTTCAGCTATAAGAACTCAAGAAAAACACATTGTAAAGGTTTTTGGTTGTTGATTGGATATCTGTGAATTGTAAGCTGTTTCTCTTGAGATATAGTTCTCTATGTAAAATTGTAAGATAGGATGAGGAATATTTTTTTAGAATGAATATCAAGCTATTGGATAATGTTGTACATGACTGGTGTTGCTCTTTAATATGACAAGCACATTTATTTGGATCCTAATTTAAAGAAGCAGTGATGTTTTTCTACCTTTGTCTCTGTTTTCCTTCTGTAATTCATTTCAGTTCATTTCTCTGGTAAGAATAAAAAATCTGGCTTAGGATATACCCTCGCATGGTACCCTAATGCCCCTTATCTTCTGATATTTGATGTTTTCTACTGATTGTGTTATCTGAGTACTGATTCGGGATAATTTAACCAGTGTAGTAGTTGTTATTTATTGCTAACTGATGTATGAATTTATTAATATGTTCTTAGATGTTCTTGTTGGGTTTTAATTGAAATAATTGGGATACTGGGAGTTTAGAATGTTGATTCTATCTCACTAGGGTATTTTTCAATCAATTGAGCCTTTCTAAGTTCCCATAAGTTGGATGCTGAAGCATTGAAAGTTTAAAGTCTTTCTCTAATCTCAGGTTTTCACCTTTGTGTTTAAATATTTTATGTTCCTTTGTCTGAAGAGTTAACCTTTTAGTCGTCGGATCATAGGTGCCTAATGGCATGTCCTATCCCTAGATGTGATTCCTAACTGGTCACCTTAGAGGTTTCCTTGTCATTCACCTTCCTTCCTTACCATTTCATACCACACTATCATCTTTAAGATCCTATGCTTTAGATGACTAGCCCAATTGAAAGCCTTGAATACTGAATAGCAAGTAAACCATTTGATGACTCCATTTCCCAATGGTCTCGAGTGTTCTCTAAATTATCTCTCCTTTTCCTAAAATCCTCTTTTCTCATCCTTGTCTTATATTGAACCCTTCCTTCCTGATTCCCAACAACCAAACAAACAAACAAAACAAAACGAACCTTGTGCCTTATAACTAGCCTAAAACATTAGATCAGAGCTTCAAAGACATATACCTTTGCCTTTATAGAGAGATCCCTCTCTAGACCCAAGAGAGCTAGATCCTGAGGTCTAAAAGTGGTTTTGATGTTGTCTCATCTTTTGGTATTGCCAAACTTGCCAAAACATGGGAACTCCAACATAATGGCGACTCCAGTAGGGACAAAATTTGAGTAAAACACACCTTTAAACACTTATAAGAAACTCAAAGAAGACCATAGTAGCCTGAGTTTGGTGGTAAATCACTGTGGTGGACAACATACCTTCTTGAAACATTCCAAACATTCCACCTGGCGACTCCATAGTTCCTTAAAGATCAAATACTCCACTGGTGATCAATAGGCCTGCTGATTATCTTGGTTTTCATAAGACTCCACTGGGAGACTAGATTTGCATTACAACATCAGCCATATTAGAAGAACAAGCAGGATTAATCTTCTTTGTTAAGAGACAAACATACTGGATTCTAGAATAGTCTACACAAGAGCTTATCCCAACCCAAACCCACCTGAAATAGTTGACAACCTTGAGAGCATTATTAGAAAATCTCCCACCCCTATAAAGCCAACTATTTCTAGACACATCCATAGAGCTAACTCTGTGTCGGAAAACTTTACAGCTCTATCAGACACACTTATTGACTTAGACTTACCAAGCAGTTTACCTAAAACTAGGTCATTCAGTTTTATAGACCAGCCAGACCTTGAGCTTCCTGGTTCACCATATCATAGTGGTCAACACATTAGGGATAGAGAGACCCCTCCATCTACTCCTCCTGACATTCATTTCATTCAAAACTTGGGGCTCTATCACCCTAAATCTGCTCAACAGAGTGTTGCTGGTCCTAGTATTCCTGTCATCCGCATACCTATTGTTCAAGCCAACCCTTTACCTCCTCAGAACATCATCATGGTAGTCTGGTATGCACCGTTGGTGTTACCACAGCCTCTAGTGCCTCTGCGAAATGATTATCAGTCAAAAATCCCACATTTCACTGCAAAAGAGTCTACCACTGTTCAACACCATGTAGATAGGATGGAAGATTCCTTTGACTATATGGAGATAGATGATGAGACAGTCAAGATTAGAATATTTTCCTAGAGTTTAGGAGGCGATGTGAAGAAGTGGTTCGAGGGCCTACCCCCTAATAGTATCCCTGATCTTCCCTCTTTATATCAATCCTTCATAAACAAATGGGAAGTCAAGACCGACCCTCTCCAAATCTTAGAAGAATACAAGAATCTTAAAATAAATGTAGGAGAGAGTGTCCATGAATATTCTACAAGTTTTAACAGTGTTTACAATGCTCTTCCTCCACATATGAAACCTCCCCAAGGTATGGCTTTAGTGAAATATCCCGAGGGATTTGATGCTGACAGGGCCGACCAACTTAGAGAGAGAGATTACAACACATTGAAGGATATGCAAAAAGGAGCAGTGAGTGTAGAAGCTAACTTGATTGAAAAGAAAGCCAGAATGAGGGCTGAGAAAATGGTAACATATAGGGATGACACATTAGCTTCCACATCCGATCCCAAGTATGACAGTCTAGCCAGAAACATGGAAAGGCTAGAGAAAATGATGGAAAAAATGGTTGTCACAGTCAGTAATCAGAACAGAAACCAAAATCATAACCAGAACTATAACTTTAGAAGAAATACTCCTCCCAACAGACAGATAGACTCTGATCAGCAAGTCATATGCCCATTTCAAGAGAATTTCCTTGACGAAGATGAGGGGATAATAGAAGAGTCCGAGGGAACCACAATAAACATGGTGGAAATAGACAACTCAATCCACAACTATTCCACGGAAGACAACCAGTCCCCACACTCATATTGGGATGAGGAAAGGTTAGAATCTGAGGATTATAAGCTAGGATTTGAAAATGCCATCATGCAGGTCATAGAATAGTACGAACTTAGAAGCAAAAAGAGCTTAGACAATTCCAAACCAAAAGCTTCTGATATTACCATTAAGAAAAGACCTGAGAAAACTTCCAAAGTGACTGTTGAAAGTAGCAAATTAGCAGGTGAGAGTTCTGGGAAGAACAAAGAGAAGGATAGCCAAAATACTGATAAAAAAAGTCAACAAACCAGCAGCACTAGCACTGCAGCTAGTGTTCTTGATAAAACAATTGCAAACACTGTACATAATGAGAATAAGCACACTGATTCTACCACTAAAGTAGTGGCCAACAAAACAGTGTTGATTCTTACAAAGAGTCAATCTCCCTTCAATTTGGAGAGTGAGATTGCTAAAATTAAAATCTCTATCCCACTCTCTGAGCTGGCCACTCAGGATGTATATAAAGGCCAAATTTTGAAGGCATTAAATCTAAGTGAAAGCAGTGACACTGTCAATATAAGTGATGATCAACCAGCCCTTCTGGTCCAAAGATAGAAGGGAAGTTTCAGGAAGGGGTAGTACCTCCTTTTTATGTCAGCCTCAATATCCATGACAAGATCCTTCACAACACAATGCATGACTCTGGGGCTTCAAAAAACCTAATGCCTAAGGTATTTATGGAGAGGTTAGGCCTAGAGATAACCCGTCCTTATAAAGATTTATATTCATTTGACTCTATAAGAGTAAAATTCCTTGGCCTAATCAAAGATCTGTGTGTGAACTTGACCCAGATTATAGCCAAATGTATGGTTATGGATGTTGTGGTGGTAGATGTGCCACCTAAGTATGGCATGTTACTATTGAGGTCATGGGGAGCCAAGCTGCAAGGTACAATGCAGATGGATGGGTCATATGCCACAATCCCTGTCTTTAGCCAGCTTAGGAGACTGTATAGAGAGGCAAAAATGAAGTTCATGGTTAGCAGCCCTGAAAAGCCTAAAAATTCACCTTTGTACTCTGTACACACAGACCTGGACTCCTTTATCCTTTGCAACAATGAATCCATAGGCGAGCCAAAGCTAGAAGACAGAGATGCAAACAATAGAACAGAGCCCATATAATTACATAATGGTCACTCTTGACATAGAATAAAACGAAGAAGAAACCTTTGGACAGTGCACTGAAGCAGAAACTCAGAGTGAACAAGAAACGGAATACAAACAGTCGACTAGTCCTCTCTTTGAACTACATACACAACATGAAGGACAAAACACTCCACACCATGATGCAGAACCCATATTACAACATAACAATGAAACCAACATCAGGGAGGAAAATGATAATGAACCTGAAAATGATGAATTTCGATGGGTCTTGCACTAGAAAGACTGCAGGAGCAAGAGTGTGGTTACATAACACTGAGAGTGACTATGCTGAGAGTCATGCTTTCAATCTGAACTTCAAATGTACAAAAAATATCGCAGAGTATGAGGCTCTTATCCTAGGTTTAAATCTGTTAAAAAAACTAGGAGCCCGAAGGATAGCTGTACGCGGAGACTCTGAGTTAATCATAAAACAGGTGAATGGTGAGTATACAGCTAAACACCCTAGATTGAGAGCATACTAAAATGATGCTATGGATTTACTGAAAACCTTTGTATAATACGAACTGGTGTTTGTTCTTAGGAGTCAGAACATAATTGCGAATGGATTACCCTGCATAGATAGTTCATATCATAAGTCTCCTAGTGACAAAAAAATTATCATTCAGACAAATTACAGACCTGCAGTGCCTGATAATGAGAAATATTGGTAGGTCTTTGAGGGCGACAAGCAGATAGAGGATTTCCTAATTGGCAGGAACGAGTTTGAATTTTCTTATTCAGACTCTAAGTCTGATGAAACTTGCCTGAGTGAAGAGCCCCCCGATGAAGAAAAATCACCCCATGACGTAGAAATAAACATGTTAACTAAAAAACATGGGAACTCCAACACCTGCTACAGGATGTATTAGGAAAAATGCCTCCAACTTTCTCACCCAAGTTCTTGTTGTAGATAACCCATCAAAAGTAGACAACATAAGTCTATTGCCTCTGATTTCTCTTCTGCTGCGGGGTATTTTCTCTTCCTTCAACTGGATGAAATGAGGGAAATATAGAGTCTCCTTGAAGGCTCTAGGTTGTGATCTGTACTCAACAAGGTAATCACTTAGTATCTCATAATCCAAGTGTCTTCCATGCTCAATGTCTTCTTCTTGATGAGAATAGGAAGTGCATGGTCCTTCCTCTTCTATTTCTTTAATCTTCTTGACCTCCTTGGAGAGGTCCTCTCTGGGTTTGAATAATGATGAGAGAATTCTCATATTCTTCAAAATTCTGATCTTCTTGGGCTTAGACTCACAGGTTGAGCCAAGAAAGTTGCTCTGATACCACTGTAATATTCCAAATTTGGAACAGCTAGCAAGGCATGACTGGAAAAAGAATTTTCCGGTAATGGATGCTACAGGAATTGAAACCAAGACCTGGATCCCTTAGAGAAATGTGTCTAAGTGATAAATCCAAGAGGAGGCTCCAAAGAAATCCTTCTAGAGTGGTTAAACAGATCTCCCACTACTAGATGTCCTCTAAAAGTGCCTGATGAGGGACTACAACAAATGTATGAACATACAATAGATCAACAACATTATTTTGTGAGCTGTGAGACAAGAAGATATGGATAGCCAAAAAATAATTTTATAGTAGGAAAGAGAGTACAATTTCTTGAGGAAACATCCACTCAAGAAAGGCAATGCAAGCCTGAACAAGACATATACATGAAAATAGAGGAACATTGCTATTTCTGCATAAACCCAGGCTAAGAGGACGCAGTTTATAAAAGGTACTGCTTCATATTACATGTTATCTGAAATATATGACAATATATGACTCAAATACAATAGGGGATCAAGGCTCTAAACCTTATAAGCAATAATACACCAATCCTCCAAAGGATTGGATGAAATATACAAAATGGAAAAAAATGCTGGAGTTGCTGGGAAGCTGCTCCAACTTAGAAACTAGAAATACATAGAGAAGGTTGGATATGATGAATGATCTGAAGTAAACCTTCTCCAATGGATCTCCAAAGTGGAATTCTAACCATTACACTTGAGATCTCACCCTCCAATCAACCTGCAATCCCTCACTGCAAGTGCTCCATGAAAATAACGCAGTATAAGAAAGTAACTACGTTGTAGGTGGAATAGAATGATTTATCCAAGTGCCAAGATATGCAATAAGCTCTGATAGCTTCCAAACTGATCCTCCAAAGGAAAGAAATACTCTCCCTATGAAAAACAAGAAATGGAAGAGGTGTTGTCACTTCTCACTGTAACACCCCGCAACACAGAATTATGCTGTTGCAGCAATAACATTGTCCTGGAGGAGGATGCTTGGCCTCATGCCTATATGTGAGACAAATCATTACAACTCCTTCAAGAGGCTTCTCAAGAAAGGAGAAGGATTACTAAGCCATAAATCCTTGTGCTAAGCAGCACAGTAACTCAGCTAAACAGACGGAATTGCAGAAATGTCTAAGCAGACATGAAATCAATAATCATATGCATGAATAACAATGGATACTTTGCCCTCATTTTAAACACATGAGAGCTCCCTCTCCATGGGTCCCACTCTTTTAGGGTTTCCTCCTTCAAGTAATATTCCCTCATCTATCTATGCACTCTCACATAGATGCTTTCCACCTCATGCCTCTGCACTGTTTGACTTGGTCAAACTTGACCTAGCCTCTTTGCAAAATGTCTCCTTTCACACATGAGGGTGTGAAATCTAGTTCCAAGGCTAATCCCCTTTCATACTAGAGGGATTTTATCCATTTTTTTATTTTGAATGGGCCTTCTCACCCAATTATTAAACTCCTAAGTGAAAATAGAAAAAGTTAATATTCCAATTTATTGCGGGAAAAATTTGGAATATTATAGAGCTTCAACAAAGATAGGATGCAGAGGTAAGGGTAAGAGTTTTCTTTTGCCTTCAAAGATTTGACATTTGTGGTAGGAAATTACCAATTTATGGATATGTTGAAAGAGGGTGGGCCAATAGTAACCATCTCTAAGGATTTTGTTGACAGTTGTTTTCCAATAGAGGTGGCCTCGACATTCTCCTTCATGAAACTCATATTTGACCTTCTCTGCATCATTCTCAAGCAAAAATTTCAGAAATATACCACTAGCATTTTTCCAATATAACCATTTATCTATAATGCAGTAATTTACATATTTTAACTTCAAAAACCTTTCCTTTTTCTTAGATATCCCAGGAGGAACATTAAGACAGAAGAGCACATACAAAATATCAGCATACCAAGGTGAATTTAGCAATACTTATTCAATAGAAGGGGTTGTGAATTCTTCTTTTTCTTATAAAACATTAACCATATTCATATTTAAGGCTCTGAGGTTTGATTCAGCCATTAGTTTGGCAAGTCCTTGTCGTTTGACCAGCTTAGTGGGTCCGATTTCTAATTCATATTCTAATATAACAGCAATCAACTTTTCTCTTTTGCCATCAAGATCTTGTGTTAAAATGTCTTTGAAAACCATGTGTGGGACAAATGAAATGATGTGTGAGTGTAAAATGTAAACTCTGAAATATTTTAAGGCTTTGATTAAGGCAAAAGCTTGTTTTTCCATCATGTTGTATTTCATAGGTGCATCTCTTAAGGCCTTGCTCTAAAATTAAATTGCCTGCTCTTGTCCTTTATATTTTTCTGAAGTAGGATAGCAACAACAATATGTTCTGATGCAAAGGAGAAAATGAAGAAATATTTGTTAAAATTAGGGCTAATGAGAACTGGTGTTTGAGTGAGCGCTTGTTTCACTAGTTCAAAGGATTGTTTTACTTCAATGGTCTATTTAACTCCTGTTTCCCTTTTAAGCATGTTTGTTATATTTCTAAGGAGTTCTGCAAGGTTTGGTATAAACCTTCTTAAGAAATTAATCTTTCCAATGAAATATTACAGTTCTTTGATGTTTCTAGGATGATTGATTTTCAATATTCCTTCAATCCTTTTTGGGTCTATTCTTATTCCCTCTTTAGATATGATATGGCCTAGAAGTTTACCTTTTTAGACGCCAAATAAATTTTTCTTGGGGTTCAAGGATAGACCATAGTTTCTACATCTTTCAAAGATTGTTCTTAAGTGAGAAAGATATTCTTCATCTATTTTGGAATAGACAGTGATGTCATCTAAATATATCACAATGAAGAAGCCAATCTCTTCTGAGAAAGAAATATCCATGGCTCTTTGGAATGTGGCACCAACATTCATTAAACCAAAGGGAATTCTCACAAACATGAAAGTGCCCCAAGGTGTAGTGAAAGTTGTTTTCAGCTGATCATCAAGATGTACCAGCACTTGGTTGTATCCTGAAAAGCCATCTAGCAAAGAAATTCTTTTAGAACCTACTACCCTTTGTAAGATATGATCCATTTTGGGCAAGGGGTAGTTGTCCTTTAAATAGGATTTGTTTAAGTTTCTAAATTCTATGCAAAGCCTTATTTCTTTTGTTTTCTTCCTCACATATACAATATTGGATACATATTCTGAGTATCTCACTGGGATTATGATTCCAGCATCATACATTTTCTTGATTTGTTTCTCAATCAGAGGTAATTGCACAGGGTTTATTCTGCGTAATTTTTGTCTGAAATGTTTTTGGTTTTCTTTGAGGGGTATATTATGTTGAATTATATCTGTATCATATGATTTTAGGTCTTCATAACTCCAATCAAACGCATCAGAAAATTCTCTAAAAATCTCAAGGTATTTCAGTTTTGTATGAGCTGGCAGGGTCTTGGATAATTTGATCATTTTTTGTTTTGATTCACTGCCTATATTGCACTCTTCTACCTCAGCTTCAGTGGGTTCCATTTTTGGCTTTTTAGCAACATCATTAAAATTAAACAATTCTTATAAAGGCACCAGTCCGTTTGGTAATTTATCACTGTGAGATTGCATCACTTCAAAGTCTTTTGGTTCGAAAGTAGTGCTCAACTCTGTTTTCTGTGGGTATTCTTTAGTAAATAGATTTATATTAGCAATGTTTATATCAACACTGTTATGAGTTTCTTCTTTATAGGATTTTTCCTTAGTAGTATAGTCTTCTTCATACTCTGAGTCTAAATTTGGCATTTCAAACCCATTTCTAGACTGTAGGAAATCCTCTATGTGTTTATCTCCTTCAAACACTTGCCAATACTTGATATTATTAGGGATTGCTGGACCATATTTAACTTGTACTGTGTATTGTTTTCTTTCATAAGGTTTTAGACATGTACTAGAAGCAAATTCTAAACCATTGGCAAGAATGTTTTGGTTTCTAGGGACAAAGTTAAGCTCATATTCTGTGAATGTTTTCAAAAGGTCAACATCATAATCTCTATATGATTTTAATGTTGGATGCTTGGAAGTATATTCTCCATTCACTTGTTTGATGATCAGTTCTAAGTCTCCATGGATAGTTATCCTCTTGGCTCCTAATTTTCTCAATAATTTCAGTTCTAAGAGGAGAGCCTCATATTCAACTATGTTATTGGTGCATTGGAAGTTTAGTTTGTATGAATGGCCCTCAACATGATTATTTTATGTGTTATGTACCCATATGCCTGCTCCTAAACCAATTTTACTACAAGATCCTTCAAAACTCATGCTCCAAAAAGGTTCAATTTCATATTTGCAATTAAAGTTATTTCTGTCCTCTTTGTCCTATTTATTTTGGCTACCACTATGTTTCTTTTTAAGATCTAAACTATGTTCAGTTTTGTCTTGTTCCTCATGGTTTTCATTTTTTTGAGGATTTTCTATTTGTTTCTTATGAACAACACTATGTTGGTGACTGATTTGTTGCTTATGATCTTTATCATTTTTTCTGTGATTTTCTAAGTTAGCAAACTGTTTTATCTTATTCTCCTCTATTCTCTCTTTTCCTATTGTTGATTTGTTATCTCCTTCTCGTTGCTCATTAATATTTTCATCATTGTAAAGAATGAATGAGTCAAGGTTTTTATGAATATAATAAAGAGGGGAGTTGTCTAGTTTTTCTTGACTACTAACCATGTATTTCATGTGTGTTTCCCTATATAGTCTTCTTGGTTGACTAAAGACAGGGATGGTTGCGTAAGTCATATCCATCTACAGGTTACCTTGAATTTTAGCACCCGATGACCTTGAAAGGAGAATTCCATACTTAGGAGGTATATCAGCCACCACAATGTCCATTACTAAGCTCTTGGTTGGTATTTGTGCTAAGTTGACACATAAGTCTTTGATCAGGCCTAGACATTTAACTCTGCTGAAATCAAAAGAGTATAAATCCTTCTAAGGTCTAGTTATCTCAAGGCCTAGTATTTCCATCACTACTTTAGGCATAAGGTTATGGGAGGCTCCTGAGTCAAGCATGGAGTTATGTAAAATCTTATCATGGATATTTAGACTGACATAAAATGGAGGAACACCTCCTTCTTGAAATTTCCCTTCCACTTCTAGTCCAAACAAAATCTCAATCTTGTCATCAGTCACATTGACAGAACCGGTTTGTTATCCTATGTTTAAAGCTCTTAAAAGTTGATTTTTATATACATCTTGGGTGACTAATTCAGTAAGAGGGACAAGGATCTTGATTTTGGCAATTTCACCCTCTATGTTGAAAGGTATGTGAGTTCTTAAAATGTTTAAATCATCCTTTTTAGTCACTGTTTTCTCAGCAAATTCAGCTTGCTGGTTTTTATTATGGACAATAGTTAAAATAGTTTTAATAGGAGCATTAGGTGAGGTGCTAGTGCTACTTTTTTCACCACTATGTTTTTCATAATTTTAGGTGTTTTTCCTTTGTTTTTTTCAGAACTTTCAACCACTGTTTTGTTGTTTTCTGCTGTCTTTTTAGAAATGTTTTCAAAATTGTTTCTAGAAAGAAGTTTTATTCTTGGGAATGTCTTGATTTTTTTTACTCCTAAGGTCATATTGTCTATGCGCTTCCATTATATCATTTTCAAAGCCTTGTTTGTAATATTCAGTCTCCGAGCTCTCTTCTTCATAAGGTGTAAATATGCCTTGTTATTCCTCATTAAGGAAAAAAATATCCTCATTTTTTACTCCCAATAAGTTTATGTGGTTTCGCTCTGTTTCTTCAATCACTCCCTCATCCTCATCAGCATAATTCTATTGGAAAGGAGACATGACTTGTTGATCAGGGCCTCTTTGTCTAATTTGAAGGGGATTCCTTCTAAATTTTTTGTTCTGATTTTGGTTTCTGTTTTGAGGAGCTGTTTGATTTTCTTTAGGATAAGCTTTCTCATTCATGTTTATTCTTTCCATCATCATCTCCATGGTTCTAACCAGACTATCAATTTTGGTGTCTGGTGTGGAGGGTCCAGCTTCATCTTTGTAGGTAACCCTTTTCTCTGCTTTCAATCTAGACCTTCTAGCATTTAGGTTAGCTTCTACACTTACTGCCCCTTTCTGCATATCTTATAATGTGAGGGGTTCTCTCTCCCTTAATTGATAACGCATGTCTAGGTCAAATCCTTCAAGAAATTTTATTAAGGCTAAGCCTTGTGGGGGGAGTGCATTATAAAAACTATTGAATCTAGTGCAATAATCTTCGACACTCTCTCCAGCATTTCTTTTGAGGTCATTATATTCTAATAGAATTTGAAGGGGATTTCTCTTGACTTCCCATTTTTTTAGAAATAGTTGGTGGAAAGCAGGAAGATCATTAATATTATTAGGGGTTAAGCCTTTAAACCATTTTCTTTCTTCTCCCCCTAAGCTTTGAGAAAACATTCTAAGTTTAATAGTTTCATCATCTATTTCTTGTCTGTCAAAGTAGTCATTCATTCTATCCACATGTTGTTGAGATGTAGTAGAACTACTAGCATCATATAATGGAATCTTGGACTGATAGTCTTGTCGTAGAGCAACTAGAGGTAAAGGAAGGACTAAGGGAGCATACCATGTTGCCATGATATGAGCTTGTGGAAAAAATGGGGGATTAATAAGTGGAGGAAGGTGGTGAAGTGGAGTGGTTTGAACAGTGGATGTATGGGTGGGTGTATTTAAAGTACTTGGACCAGCTAAGTGATGTTGAGTAGATCTAGGATGAGAGAAGCCAAAATTATGGAGAAAATGGGAATCAGGAGGAGTGGAAGGGGAGGCTTCCCTACTACTACTTTGTTGTGAGTCTACGAGCTCAAGGTTTATCTGGTCTATACCACTTTGTGACTTGGTTCTAGATAAGCTTCTTATATGAGGTAAGTCAACTTGAGTATTCTGCAAGTTTGTAAGGTTCTCAGGGAAATAACTTGCTCTTTGGATGGGTCTAACAATAGCTTGATTTTTAGGTGTAGGATACTTCCTAAGGATGCTTTGAGGATTTTCAACTATTGCAGGGGTATTTGGGTCAGGATGGGATCTAGTATGGATTCTTCTAGAAGCCAGGATTTGGACCCAATAAGTCAGAAAGGTTTTTATAGGTATAATAGTCTTATGACACAAACCAAACTGTAAACAAATAATTAATTCACAAAGTATTATTGACTGGTTTTTGTTTAATTTTTTTATGATAGGGTAATTTTCCCATTGGAGTCAATGGAAATTAGTGAAGTCACCAGGTGGAGGATTTTTACTTATCTTATCGTACTGGTTGTTGTCCACCATCAACAATCAGGAACCATTCTTGGTTGACACTTGATTCATCTTTAACTAATGAGGGTTTCTGAGTTTTGAATGAATTTGAAATTTTTATTACAAAATTTCCCCAGTGGAGTCGCCACTATGTTGGCTTGTTCAGTATCCCCAGTATGGTCGCCACTATGCTGGTTTGTTCACTATCCCCAGTATGCTCGCCACTATTTTGGCTCCCTGTGATTTGCTAGAATGGCAAGAACAAACAGTGCAGAGGCCACATCAGAACCACTTTAGAATCCTAGGACCTAGCCTTCCTGGATTCAGAGAGGGATCTCTCTATAAAGGTGTTTTCAATTTATATATCTTTGTGCTCTTTGTTTTAAGATATTAGGCTAGTTATTAAGTTCTAAGGACTTGTTTTGTTTTTGGTTGGATTAAATGATATATTGAAGGATAAATGGTGTGATTGATTGAGAGAATGTTTCAACTGAATCAAATAGGTTGTAAGAAAAAATCAATCCATTAGGCAATGGAGTCATAAAAGGATTTAATTGTTCATCAACTCTACAAGGGAATTCATAGGGAAAGCTAGCTATATCAAATGGATTCTTTAGATTAGGTTGTGATATGAAACATTAATAAGTTGTGAAGGCAACAAAGCTATAGTCAGTTAAGAATCTTCTAGCTCTAATTCGACAAGAAAATCCTTTTAAGGTAACTGTTTGGAGCAAGTCAAAGGGCATGACAAACCATAATCATCTTTGGACAAACTTTTAATTAGCAACCTTTCAGACAACAATCTAGCAATCAAAATCCTACTTTCAGATAAAGAAGACATATAAGATAACAACAAGAGTGATCTAAGATCAAACAAAAATAATCTAATCTGCTTTTGAAAACTCTTAAAGACTCTTCAAAGAAACATTTCAAGGCATACCAAATGGTAGGGCATACCATAGAACTCTCTAGTTTTAGACTATAGTAAGCATAATTTAAAGAAAGATCCTAAAAACAATATCTCAAGCCTTACTCAAAGGAACATGGGCTCACCAAAATTTCCTTAGTTTCACTCTATTGAATAATTTCCAAGATAAGAAGATAGATGTAACTAGCAAGGAATTAAGAATCTTCTAATCAGACCTTAAAAAATAAAACATGAACATAAAGGAATACAAACAGAAATAGGGTGTTGAAACAACAAATCCTAATCTAAAACTTTTGTTCCTTTATCAGAGAAAATGGACAGAATGAAAAAAACATGAAGAAATAATAACAATTAGGGAGACTTCACCCTTGATATAGCTCAATGATCCTATGAACATGCTTGTATTATTGATGATAAAACCATTTACATCACTCCATGTACAATAGCTCTTTGCAACTCGGAGCTTTATTCAATTCAATCTAGCATTCCTCAACTAGCTTAGCAGCAGAAATCAGTCCAATAACATCAAGTAACCAACATTTGAAATGAAGCTCATATGCAATATTTATATGAAAAATGAGGAGGTGCTGCTAGCCTAGGGTGTGTAAATTTTATTTATTACAGAGTTAATGATTTTTGACCTTTGAGACCATGCAAGGCCCAAGGCAAAAATATTTGAAAGAGTTACTTTGAAATAATAACTTATGAGTTATTTTTAGTTGAAATTTTTGACTTTTAAGGCTTTGTAATAACTTTGTAATAACTGTTGAGCTGCTTTAGCTGAAATTTTTGAATTTTAATGCTTTGTAATAACTTTGTAATAATTGCTGAGCTGCTTCAAAAATAACTCTGTTTGTGCAATAACTGACTGATGCCTTTATTGAAATAAATAATGTTGTAGGTGGCCAATTTGTCTTTGGGGGAGTAATTGCCTCTTTTTTTTAGTCATCCGAAGTATTCTTTGAGCAATCTGCCTTTGTTTAATTCATCAAACTCCTGTATTAGGCCTTTAAACCTTGATTTAGCTTTAATAATTTTTCTTAGTGCCTTTATCTCTGTTTCTGCTTTATAACTTCTTTATTATTCATCCTTTATCTTTAAACCTTTGACATTTTATATTTAATCATTGTTTAAAAGGGCTGATTATCTGTTTTGTCCTCTAATCTATAATTTTATCCCTTTAAGCTTCCTATTCTTCGTTTCTTATCTGATTGTGTCTGTTTTTTATGTGCAAGCGGGGTTTCTTCATGGCAGAAGGTTTTATAACCCATCAATGATCATGGTACATTGATGGGTTAACTCCTTTGTATAAATCCTTGGCCCTGTTGATATGTTTTCTGCCTCTAGATCATCATCTAGAGGTTATTCATTATTTAAAGGCCTCTTTGGGCTTTGGCGGCCATTAAAACTGAAAAAACAAACAAAAAATAACTTTAAAACCTGCGGGATGGGAATTAAACTGATTTTTTATGGGTTTTTGAGGGTTTAGGGGCGATTTACAGAGGAATAGAACTGTAGTGGAATGGTTTTGGAGGAAAAATGATGAAGAAAATAAAGTGAGGGTGAAGAAATTTAAATTTTTTCACGCAGAGGGAAAAGCGGCTTTGGGAAAACCACTTGGGTTTATCGCGCAGGGCATCACCGGTTTATGGTTTTGGTCCAAATGGATGCAATTCCATTTAGCACCCACCACGTGGTAGGGATAAAATGCCCTTTTTGCATGGACTGGGGCCGTTAAACCCCTTCATCAAAATCCACATGAAATGCGATCTAGACCGTCAAATCTTGAGGAGCGAGATCGACGGTGCGAGTGGAGCACGAAAATGGGTGCATTTTTGATGGAGGGGAAAGTGGGGTATAGGTGGCAGACGATGATTCGGGTGAGGGGTTTGAGTGGAAGTTGGTCCGGGGTGATGATGTGAACAAATGTTTCGGCTAGCACGGGCTTTGTTATATGCAGGGTTTTGTTTATACATAGGGGAGGATGGACGTCAACCTTTGGATTGGGGGAGTGGGTCTTTGATCAACGGTGGAGGTGGCTTGTGGAAGGATGGAGTAGGATGAAGAAATGAAGGGGCGGAGGCTTTGTTTGGATGGGGGAAAGGGCTTAAGAATGGGCGAAGGGAAAGGTCCCGTGGGGTTAGAGGAGACCAGAGGTCAGGAAGGAAAAGGGGCTTAGGAGAATCACTGAGGGTCGGGGTTTGGGTCACATGAGTGAGGGGGTTGGGGCTTAAGGCTGAAAGGGACTTAGGACCTTTTATATGAAAAAATTCTCTTTTAACATAAAAACAGGGTTTTTATGGGAATTTGAAGGGTTCCGATAGGGTTAGAAGGTAGGATAAAACAATGTAAAAGGGGTTTTTAAATTGTTTTAAGTGTTTTTTAAGGATAAAATGATGCATGAGGGGGGATTTTGGGGGTTTTTAGAGGAGTAAAAAGGGGTTTTTAAGGGGTGTTAATGGAGGGATGAATGAGGGAATTTAGGCCCAAAAATGGAGTTTCTTTTAGAGCAGCAGGATGAGATTTTGAGGAGGCATAAAGATAGGAAAATTTTGTGAAAAAGATTCAATTATTAGGATGATGAAGGCCGTGAGACTTCTAAATATAGCTGATAGGAAAATTATGCTATCTTTAGGTGCTTGTAGGACATCCACAATCATCTAGTGAAATCTATAGAATACAGGAGGATAACACCTAAAAGCCACCAGAATGAGCATCAACTAGAATAAGTCCACCATTATGGCTATGGGCTTGTCAATGGATGAATACCATCTCCTCTTTGAATACCTCCCATTTGTGGTTAGAGACTCATCAGAAAGTATGAAGTACCTCAGCTTTCATCTCAAGCCAAATTCATATAGAATAGAGGATTGGATTTGGATGGTGGCCAGGATTGAAAAAAGGATAAATTGTTGGAGCAACAAATGGTTGTCCAGAGCTCAATGACTCACCCTTATTAATTCTATCCTTATGGCCATTCTATTCTACTGGGCTCTTCTCTCTTGGATTTCGAGGGGCATTTTGGAACGCATCAGGAAAATTTGTCACAAATTTTTGTGGGCAGGTTCAAAAGAGGATCGATCCCTGTCATGGCTGGCCTGGGAGAAAATAGTCTGTCCTAAAGAATGGGGAGGCTGGGGAATAAAGGAGCTCTCCTACTTTTTTAAGTCTCTAGTGGCTAAAATGGGGTGGAGACTATTGACGAAGGATTCCCTTTGGTCCACAGTTATGAGAAGAAAGTATATAGATCCAGGATACATTTTTGAATGGGTGCGAAATCCAAACAAGTCCGCCAAGGGAGGGTCGGTGGTATGGCGGGCTACGATAGGAGCCATGTACCCGATTGAGGAAGGTATGGTATGGAAAGTTGGGAACATGCATTAAATAAGATTGGGGTTGGACGACTAGGTTGGATACAATGGGGATCACCTTCTCCCGGAGGAGTGTGGAGCACATCTAGCGCATAGAGGTCTCCTGCATCTAAACCAAGTAATAAAGTTCAAAGCCACAACCATCTTGGTGTAGGGGTGGAAAAAAGAGGTAGACATGCAGCTCGACCCAATGTGGGCAAAACCGTGGAAGAAATATATCAAAAAGCTCAATAGAACGAGTGTGCATATTTTAGAGGAACCTAACTCACTCAGATGGGGTATAGCACCCACTGGCTCGTACCTTTCAAAGGCTAAATATTCTCACTTAATGGGGAATAAAGGTGGGGTGGAGGCTGAATGGTGTCACAAACCCCTCTAGAAAATGAACAGTACAGCAAAAGGTCGACTCTTTTTCTGGTGCCTGTTGGAAAACAGGATTCCCTCCTGGGATAATTTACAAAAATGGAAGAAGTAAGGGCCAAGAAGATGTTCCTTATGTAAGAAGAACTCAGAATCGGTTGCCCATTTGTTTCTTTTTTGTTCTTTCAGCTAGAAGGTTTGGGAAGGGGTCTGAAGCCTGGTGGGATGCAATCATATTTGGGCCGGCCCAATGGTTAAGGAGGCCTGGAAAGCATGGTGGAATGGTTTCCATACTGAAAAAAAAAATCACTTCCTCTGATCTTGGCCTGGGGAATTTGGTTGGCCATGAACCACACTATTTTCAGAAATGAGGATACTCCAACTCATATAGTAGCCCAGAACATCGCTTCCATCTACTCCCTTCTCCTGGAAGAAGAGATTACAATTAAGGAAAGGGTTATAGTCCCAGAGTCAATCAGGGGAGATATTCCCTAGGCATTCTTTTATGGAGCCTTAGATCCAATGAACCAGTGTCGTGCTGGAATTGTTATCCACCTTAAACAATCGAGAAGAATGGAAGCCTCAATTGGACTAGGACAGGGCACCAATAACTTTGCTGAGATAAAAGCTTTATTTTTCCTCCTTTTCTGGCTCACACACATGCATATTCCTACTATTCAGATTTTTGGGGACTCACTCAATATCATCAAATGGTTTAAAAAGGAATTTGTTGTTCAAATTATGTTTTACGTCCAATCCTTGAAGAATGGTGGTTACTAAATAATTCTTTTACTTACATTGATTTATGCCATATTTACAGGTAAAGGAATGTCATTGCAGACCTCCTTTCTAAGGAAGGTGTACAAAAAAATATGGTCAGATGGAGGACTCAAGAAATAGGGCCAGAAGGTTCTGTGGACTCGGACCATCCTCCTGATGTCTGAGCAGTGTTCTGTGCTTTTTTCTATACTGTTTATTTCTAGTTATCATTCTTACATGTTGCTGCAAAGGTTTCGGTTGTATTTAAACTCAAAACTAGTATTACAAACTGACACATTCCTTTTTAGGGTTATTTTTCCTCATAACAGGAGGCTTGGGAACCTTTTACTTTATGATCGTAAAAAAGAATGCTATTATTAAGTAGTTCGGGTTGTTTTCATCTGTAGAGGAGACCCAACAAGTGCTTCAACATGCCTTTTATTTAGATGTATCTCATGGCTGATGTTTTGTTTTTGGCTATTTTTCCCTTACCAAGGGAAGATTTTGATCCTGCACACCCTGTAATGGGATGGGTCTTAGAGCAAGGGTTGATTCATTTTGGTTGTAAAATGGGTTGAGAAAGACTCTCTCCCAAGAAATACTTAAATGTATGTGCACAGTAAACTTTTTATATAAATAAAGAGTTTGATTGTTTCCTTGGAAAAAAGAAGAAGTTAAAAAGCAAAAGGAAATAATATCTAATGCAAAAATAACTCTAGATAACTAGTGGAAAAGAAAAGTTTAAAGGATGATATATTATATTATAGCACCTGGTGAACGAAACAAGTAGATGGTACAAGTTCCCCTCAATGGGATGGGTTCTTGGTTATCCTCAATGCTTCATTTTCATGAGTATCTTGCCCTAAAGAATATAGAAAACCCAAATATGTAATGAACTCAAGTGGGAGCTCAAATGACAAAAGAAAATGATAGCGACAATGAGAATGATTAAAATCAACAATGGATGGAAAAAAAACCCTCCTATTTACAACAAAATATTTAGTTATCCTCGATAATGGAGAATAATAAAATATTATTAACCAAAATCTAGATCTAACTGCGTGGAATATTTTATTATATTTTTTTGGATGGAAAAGGTATTTAAATTGGTTAAATATCTTTAATTATAAATCATAAACAAATAAATGATTTATTTATCATTTCAATAATGTGGTTAAAGAATAATAATAAAATAATGATTTTTTTAATTATTAGTAGGTGATTTAGTCAAATTTAACAAGGAATAATAACAAAATAATGATTTAATAAATCGTTCATACAGAAAAATAAGAAAAATAATGATTTATTTGATTATTTCACACAATTGGGTTTAAAATAACCAGTAATAATAGTTGAACAATGTTTTAATTAATTGTTCCTAGAGTAAAATCAAACAAATAAGGATTTATTTAATTATTCCTTGTGGGGTTTCCTATTTTAAGAAAAAATAACTGAATAAAATATGGTTTATTAAATTATTCCTTATAGTGAAAGCAATTTTACTATGGTAAAATTGTTCTTACATAGTGTACTTCGATTCATCTAGTTAGGAATGGCTATATGATCATTTTTTTGTGATAACATATTTCCCCTCAATGCATGAGCATTAGGAAAAAATCGTACGACCGAAGTACGTTGTAAGAACACAATCACTAAACACTGAAGGGGATTCAGAGATAGAGTGATGTAAATGAAACGAAGCAAGAGAGGACAGTAACTGAGGGGTTGAGACCTACAAAGTGATGTAAGTCTCCTTTTATGTTGGAGTATCTATTCTTAATGAGGCGTGGG
The DNA here is from genome assembly GCA_034641835.2 of Pinus albicaulis. Classification (NCBI taxonomy): domain Eukaryota; kingdom Viridiplantae; phylum Streptophyta; class Pinopsida; order Pinales; family Pinaceae; genus Pinus; species Pinus albicaulis. The sequence goes on from CM076574.1 coordinate 734,141,499, forward strand.
AGGCCTACACTTACCCGTCAAGATGAAAAAGTAAAAAGAATAATGGTGAGCCCAAAAATGCGGGACTAATCTACAAAATGTATAATACATGATACATGACATGCTGACATCAATGGGACAAAGAATAATATAATGAATCCCACATACATAATGCTCCTAGAAAAACATGTGTTGGGACTAAATAGAATAACGTCTGAGTACATGAGACATAATTCCCCTCCATATGACATGGGGAGGGGGGGTGGGTATAACAACCAAAGAAGCCCTGCTGAATAAGAAAGGGCTTTGAAGACCTGAATGGGTCATCTGAAGGAGATATCCATGTTGTGGGCACTGCAAGAAGCTGTAACCGAAATCATCAAATATGAGGAATTCCATCTGAGGATGTACCAAAATCTGAGGGCATCTGGGCATGTGGGGGGCTACCTAAAGGGCCACACCCTTATGAGGTCTGAAACATCTCACACACACCGAGGAATCATAGGTACAAGACCATCAAGTATATGAATCTCAATCATGCGATAATAAGTTGAGGTCGAGCACATGAGAAACAATCGAGTAAAAGGGAAATGATGGTTCCCTTTTCTTGATCCGAGGCACTGAACAAGAATGGAAACTAGAACCAAGGTACACCACCCTCTAGACCTTTTTTATGGAATGAATGTGTTGATGTTGACAGAAGAAGGCCCACGATAGGTGAGGCAATGATGAATCCTCAAACAATACCTGAGGGATTATAGTAAAGTGAATTATGGAGTAACACCAGGGATGATGATGGAAGAAGGGGATACTAAGTAGCAGACGGATGACTTCCCTTGTCAGAGCATAAAAAAGAATGATTGACCTGGAAGAAATTGACTTAATTACAGAGGGGATGAGAGACAGTATTACTGGAGGCCAAAATGGACAACACGTAATGAATGTGATGCAAATATGGATGGAATACTATAACATTATAGGAAAGGACTTAGGACAGACTCCATGAATCTGATGATGACTCAACTTGAATGTTCTGAACAAGGGTGACTCGATGATGCTGCCACACAGGATAGGGTGAGGGGGACCATAAAAACATGAAAAAATAATGGTTTCACATGAATAAAATGGACACATGAGACAACAAGTACAAAGGAAAAGTGGTGCTAAATATAAGCATCTCATATGAAGAAATTCGGTTTTAATGGTAGAAAAGTGACACTTAAGGGAAAAAATGGCTTCCAGGTGAAGTGAAAAATTACCAAAAAAAAGAAATACTCGTTATAGTACTCAATGAGAGATTTCTAATGGTGTCGACGGTTCGTCAAACCAAGCTACGGTTTGGTCGTAATTGACAATGGAAAATTTGGGGGTTTTCCTATATAATGGTGTTTTCCCTCCAATTTAATTCATTTTCCAAGTAAGCTGTGGTGAATTTGGAGAGGAGGAGAAGGCCCTAAATCTTGCAGAAATCATAGAAAAAAAACTAACCATTGGAATAAGGATCTGTCAGTGGGAGGTAGGTGGCCTGACCTAACTCTTCATTTTCAGTGGATTAGATTTTCAAATTAGGTTCCCAGAGCTCAGTAGGAGACCCTTGCCTTTTCTCACAGCTAGGTCGCACTTTGTTTCACCTCAATTGCACTCTAGCTCATAGGAAAAGGTAGAAAACCTGCGAGCTCATAGTTTTTGGCTAGAAAAGTGTGAGTTGGTGTTGAGATAGGGATTGGTATCCTGGCCTACTAAGGATTGAGGGAAGAAATGCATGGCACAATTGTCTAAGATCTGAACTAACATGACATATTGATGTTTTGTAGATATGGAAGAGTTAAAGATCAACTGGCGTGAAAGAGACTTGGACGCTCTTCACTTCACGATTCAGGGGAATCAGGTGGTGAGAGGAGCACTTGCTCAGTTTGGGGTTCTCAAGTTATTAGAGAACTCGTTGATGAGGGAAAGTGAGCCCTTTCTATATAGGATTTTGAGTTACTAGGATCTAGACCAGGATGCCTTCATGGTGCAAGGGCAAAGGATTGAGCTCACCATCCAAGATATATATTTTTTGACTGGACTCCCCTCACTCAGGGTGGCGTGGGACATACATCTAGTGTTACCTCGTGGGAGGAACATAGCAGAGTTTGTGGAGAATCATTATGTATCGAGTGCTCATGAAAATTGCACGAAAATCACGATCAGTGATCTAGAGAGGCTAAATACATAGATTTTTACTGCAACAGTGTTGTGGATCTTGGGCAGCCATGCATTACATCACATCACTAGGGAGATGATTATGTTAGTGGAGAGTGTTTTGAGAGGGACCTAATATTGGTGGGACCATATGATACTGTTGTCGGTGAAACGACAGCTATCACTATGCAAGTGACAGGTGAACCATGACTGTGCATTTGGGACATGCTATGCTCTTTCTTTTTTGAGAAGATACTGACTATCCAACCTCATGTGCAGATCCATGATGGGGGGCCGCAGGAGCACATGATGCATCATTGGGAGTAGCTATTGTGGAGAGAAGGGGTGGGGGGGGTGTCGAACTTGTGTTCCGATCAGATTTTTTCATGCATTAGGATCATATTACTTTATACATAGATGATTATCGATATAGTGGTATGAACTATCAAGGGGATCTTGACTTGTCACTTCCACCTGGACAAGTATGGGGACTAGATGGTAAGTGAAATTTGCTATTATTTTGGTGTATTTAAATTTTTTTAGAATATGTATGTGGTACTGATTCTTAAATTTTTGTATGCAGATAAAGTATCGGTCAAACTGACAAGATATGCAGGACGACCCACAACGCTTGGGGCTGCGGAACAAGGTGGATCAACCTCACACCAGAGACCATATTATGAGGCTCTGTTGGATGATATCCATTGTATATGTGATGTGGTACTGACTAGGGTATTAAAGCGTTGGTGGTATGAACTATAATATCCATATAATGATGAGTGTACGAGTCTCCCCTCAAAGTGGCTAGGGATCATGCATTGCATAGCTATGGCCGGTCAGGCTATTCATGATCTACGAGTTGGTGGAGTAGAGCCATTGGCTCAGAAACCTTCAGATAGTGAATAGGGATGGTGACATATCATGCCCCCTTTTTTGGTTTTTGTAACATGTTATAGGTATGTGGGATGTATTTAGAGTATTGGAATCAAAACACTTATGTTTTATGTGATGATACATAATATGGATATGCATATTTTTAATATGACAATTTTGGTTCACCATTTTTTTTTATGGTTTTCTTGCATTAAATGAATGTGATAAATTCCAATTTATAATTTTATTTACAATGGTGTCTACAGAGTTATTTTGATCTATAGGAACATGACTGAATGTAATGGATTCTAATTCACGTGCTAAAAGCTTCACTCGTAGATATTTTCTCGATAGTACATGGTTATGCACATGATAAATGCCATTCAATTACATGAAAAGTAGCAAGGAATATAAACGTACATGAAGATGAATGATGTGATGATCAGGGGAATTAACTAACAAACCTATCAACGCATCATATTTAGCCTAGTTATTTGTGGCAGATCCAATGTATACAGTGTTTGAGTTAAGTAACGAATGCAAGGGGGTAAAAATGGCCCATGTTTTCGAGGCTAGATTCCGAGAGAAGCAACTTGCACCATCGGCATGGCCGATATACAGCGTGGATGATGGATCCATATAAAAGGTGCGAAAAGACAAAAAATGAGATGGTGGGATATACAAGATACCCAAATGCATGAAATAAATAAATACACGCATGTCAATGGGAGATGCTATGGGTAAAATTTCTTGAGGTAGAGTTCATTGCAAGAGTTAGGAAGGAGTTGGCCTTCAAAATTCTCTAGAAGTTATGTCCCCTTTCCAAAAAATTGGGTGTCAATGTAATGGCCACAATGTGCATGTGGTTACAATTCACGTGTTCGAAGTAAGGGGTTATAGAACCAATCGATTTCACTAAGGATGAAGTATTTAGACTCCACAACATATTGGTTATGGGTTTTCTATGGAAGGAAGTACGCACAATGGTGCATAACATCGCAAGGAAAATCAAGGATATCATGGCTTCCATATTTTCCTCATCAGAATGGAAGATGGGAGAACTGGAGGAAGGGATACCACTTGATGCGGTGGAGCTACCTGGCACATCTTCATGAGAAATATGGCTCACACACGCATCACTATTATGGGTAAACGAAGAGCTAGTATATGAAACATCTACAGATGCTAAGAAAAGGGTGTTCAACGAGGGATGTTAGATAGAAACTGAATGGGAAGCCCCAAAGGGGTCTTCCTTTGTGGATCTCATAGATGAAGATAGATGGAGAATAGTGACTGAAGACTTTGCCATCTCGACATCGAGGGAGAAGTATTACAATGGGTGCAGAACAGTACTCTCGTTATGGTGAAGTAGAACTCACAAGTAGAGGATTCGATGATCCACTATGAGTGGCCTCTATTTCATGAATTTCCTGAAGGGTATCTTGAAAATCATCAAGATGGGGACAATGATGGGAATAGTGGCCATTATGATTTCACATAGCACAAGGGTGATTTGTGCACAACAATTTGAGTTTCTTGGTTGAATCAAGTAGGGTAACATGGAACTCTAAGATGTCAGATTCCAGAAATGTTTCATTAGCACATGTTTGAGATGATTAAGCTCAGGAAAATAATGAGTGGCATGCCAAATGACATCACACACATTGCACAGAGCTGTCGACTTTGAATGCTTAGGTGGAGCTGGATTTGTTTGGGGAACCTTGTCCTTAGGTTCCTTCTTTTCATCTTTTCCCCCCTCACCAGATGCCTTCGCAATAGGAGTGGGTTCTATTATTGCCCAAATCCACCTTAGGCTGAAGGAAGGCGGGATTCAGGGTAACACCAAACCACACTCAGCCTCGTAGCTAGCCCTACGAGGACAGGAGAGGGCTCTCTCCGGGTCAATCTCAATGAAAATACATCAATAGGGCTTGAGATGACTGAAATGAGTGCTAATTTTAGGCTAGGTATATTAATCAAGGAGTTTGGAAATATTTTTTAGGGTTTTTGCTGGAAAAAGGGAAAGACAATTTTTGGGCTTGGGGATGAGGCCAATTTCTTGCAGAGTTCAAGTTGGGGCGAGGTAGGCAGCGGCTTTGATGTCTTAGATCAAATGAATAGATTGAAAATAATGCTGAGGAGCTGAAGAGGGAAAGAGAGTGCAAGGATCCTCTTCAAACTGACGAAAAAACATATAAAACTAAACAAAATTTTAAGGCAGAGCACCAGCAAACTAATGAATTATACCTTAGTTACTCATTTGTTTAATTCAGAAGCAAAGAGAAGGGAAATGGCATACATAAAATTCAATGAAACTTACAGATACATGAAGAAAAACATCATCAAAACTCAGAGCCACAAGGATCCCAACAAGTGCTGCAAAACTTTGGTCTTTCCTTTGTCAAAAACTGAAAATGGATATACAATGGACTGCCAAAATTTTCCCAAGAGTCCAACCCTGAAAATGTCTCAGAAAATACAATATATAGATAAGTCTAACCCCTTCCCATGCCTCTAGGGGTCGAGCTCATCCTTCTAGGCGTTTTTTCAACCAATTCTAAACTAGGAACTGAAATCTAGGCAATCAAACAACTTGCCTCTATATGCTAGGAAACTGATCCATTCACTCACATTTCACCTTTTAGTGAATGAATATTCTAGAACAAGTAAAAATATGCCCAAATTACATCATGAACATGAAATTACATCAATATAGATTATTAGTTACATCAGAAAGTAAAACTAGTCAAAACTGGGAGAATTTTTGAGCTGAAGAGTGAAAATGAGGCCAAATTTCTCTATGCGCCACGCCAGAAAACTCAATGCGTTGCGCCACTTTGAGCCTATTTTTGAGGCACTTCCCGAAGTCCAAATTGAGCTCATGATAGCTCGTTGGAAAGCCCTGTCTGTCTTCTATCCAACCCAAGTGGAATATTGCAATTTGGAGTTCATTTTCCCCTCCAAAACGGCAATCACCCAAGATTGGTTCCTGCTGGTGCAAAAGGTGGTAGAAAGGTCATTTTTGGAGTGTTTTTGACCCTTAAGACCATCCAGAACTTGATGAAATCTCTCAGAAATCCCTAAGCATGCATAATTTATCATAAAAAACCCAAAAATATCAATTTTTCCTCCAGAATATCTCTCAAACGTAAGCGCGCGTCGAGTGGCGCGACGCGTCGGGTAGAAAAACCTGTTTTGCAACCAAAATTTCAAAAAATGACAAAATTTCCTCCAAATTTGCTGAAATTTGGAGTGAATGTCTCCCATCATATCCCATTCTCAGCCAAGGAAACTTCAGCCAAGATTTGAAGCCGATCATACTTTTTATGCCGCCTCAGTGCCCTCCTGGTGTATGCAGTTTAATGGTGAAATCACTATTTCTGTCAAATGATGTGTCGGTGTCCATCTCCATGGTGTTTCAAAATCTATGCCAAGTGAATTTTTGACCTGTATAAGATGGAAAAAAAAAAATTTGGTGTATTTGCCTCCGATTTCCAAATGTGTGCCAAAGGGAAGGGACTGTGGAGATAAGGCAGTGTGCACAGTGAGGTCTTGTCAAGTGATAATTTGCCCTTTTAAAACTTCTGATTTGACAATGTAGAGACAATGGGACAGCTACTTGAATTTTTGGGATTTTGGGAATTTTATAAGTGACATGAGGAAAGGGATAATGATGGGGCATGAAAGGATTCAGGGATAGGGACAATAATGATGGGAGATGACTTGAGATAGGGAAATGGAAAATGAATTATAATGATCATATAAAACTGATGGGAAAGGGACCGGAGGTGGGGAAAGAGTTAGAGCACTTGGCACCCAAAATAGATTTCAAACACCAATTATAAAACCCTAAGAAGCATTTTTTGACCAAACAAGAGGGTTTATGATTTTCATCATCCAAACTCTTATATTCTCCCTTCGAACCACACCGAAACTATTTACAAGCAATTGTAAGGGGTCACAAACTTATTTCAGAGCGAGGAATTTGAGTTGATTTAAAATTTGATGAAGCAGAGGTGAAAATTGGGTGTTCTGGCCCTGTGCGCTGCGCCCAAGCCCAATGCGCCGTGTAGGTTGGATGCGCCACACCAGTGTAATTTTACACTATGCAGGGTGGCTCTATGCGCCGCGCAGGCCATGTGCGCCGCGCACCAGCCCAACGCGCCGCGCACAAACCCAATGCGTCGCATATTTGTCAGGAGGCATTTGGAGGCCTTAATGGTGTCCAAATTGGGCATGTGATAGCTCATTGGAAATATTATTGAGTATAATTTCCAACCCAAGTGGAATTTTTCAATTTGGAATTCATTTTCCTATTCAAAAATCAAATCTCCCAAGACTGGTCAAAATGAGCAGAATGAGGCTGCCTCAAGGCAGAGTGCTGTTGCAGTCAACTTTTGAAGGTCTTCCACAACTCCAAATTGAGCTCATGATAGCTCATTGGAAATATATTTGTGTCTAGTTATCATTTGGCTCATTATGCAAGTCAGTTGGCCAACCAAGCTAGGCGAAATCTTGATTTTCCCAAGGTCACTTCAGAGGTGAATTCAATTCTCCCGAGGCAACGATATTTTTGACATTTCTCTAAAACCATGACACCTGTGTAAAAATTGAAGGAGGTTTTTCTTCCTTGGCCTATGTTGGACAAAAAAAGCTCTCATGTTTCCAAAATTCATCTTTTATTGCTCAGAAACATCATTTGAGTGAAACCTATCCCGATGTGTGGAACAAGGGATTTGTCGAAATGAAGCGAAATGAAGGGGATAAGGGGCTTCTAAATTCTTGAGAAAATTTTTGAAAGTAGGGAGGGATGTTAGGAAGTAGGGGAAAGTGGAATTTTAGAAATTGAGTGAGGGGAAGGGGTCCAAAAGGGCAAAACACAGGCCTAGCCTAGAAAATTGCCAAGTTGTAGCAAGAAACTAGGGTTTGTGCAAAAATGAGGAATTTGGGGGATCTCAGTGATGGGAAGTGTTTAATAATGTAAATTAAGGATAGGGGAAGGTGTATGAACATCAGGATACAATTTTTTCTAATTATTTGACCATCCAAGAGAAATTACCTCCAAAACCCTAGGAGAGGGAAATGAACCTTACCTAGGCACAACTGAAGCATGAACAAGCTGTAAAATGACCCAATGGAACTTGAAATGATGATGAAAACCCTCTGAATGATGGTACACTCAGCTGAATGGTGACATGGACCGACATTTGGACAACTTTGACAAGAGTAAAAGCAAACCCTAGACCTAATGCCTAGTGACCAAATTTTGCTTGAAGACTCACTGAAATGACAAAATTTGACCTTGACACCTTAAAATCACTTTGTAAGAGCATGTTTGATCACTGAAGGAAAGATGCAAAGGCTGACACTAACATTGGCTCCAATGGGGATGGTAGCTCCTTGGAGGTGCCAAGAACTACAGATCTTTGGAAAGTAGACAGTGCCTTCATCCATTGGGCAATGGAATCAAAAACTCAAGCTGAAATGCATGACTGAAAACTGATGACTTGATGACACAAACTGACTCTCACTCAACTAAAAACTGACTCGATACTTAAACACAACTAACAAACTGGAAAAGATGCTCAAAGTAGAGCTTATTCAATACAACCTACTCTAATTGTTCTTTTCATCAGCTGATCAAGTGAAATGGAACAGCCAATGCAACCATGTAAGCATCCTGGCTGCTATTTGATTTCTTCCCAAATGCTTTCTGATACGCAGGAAAAGGGAAGAATCGAAAGGCAACTCCCATGGAAACTTGGAATCAAGTTGACTGCTGATAAACTTGCAAAGCATGAATTGACTGGATGACTTCAAGAATACTGCGAAAGGATCTTCATAAACATAGCTATTGATTTCCATTAACACATTACTGCTCTGGTCCAGGTAATCTTCATAGCTGGATATTAAGATTTTCCTCACATCTGTGCTGGCTTTCTTTGGTGACTGCGGCAAGCTGTCAAAAGGATCCTGAATTTTGTGAATAACCAAACTTTGGAGCTGATTCCAAACAGAACAAAAGTCTCCTTTATCAATCTCCTCATATGACTGCAAATCTTGATATAGGCTTTGTAATGAAAAATCTGTTAAACAAGACAATGAAGGCGACTTTTGAATAAGATTATTATCAACATTCTTTTCTGGCACATGGTTAGCTAATGGAGAAGAACTTTTACAGCAAACATCATCCAACACATGAGCAATAGGATCATTAAAAACTTGAGAAGACTGCTGCGTTGTATCCATTGAAACTGTCTGACATCCTACTGGCCGTTCATCTTTTTCTTGAGAGATATTACGAAGATTCTGCCTTATAAACTGAAATGCTTCGAAACAAAAGGGTACAGAATCCTCTTGCATCATTAAATCATGTATTTCAGCTTCCACGACTTCATTTGTAATCTGACCTTCAATTTCATTTGGTGGCTGCAAATATGGAGCTAGGGAGGATTTTGTATCCAAAATGATTTCATCAGTCATTTCAGGGGAAGATTTCTCATCAACAACTTGTTCAATAATTTCGCTACCTGTCTCATCCTCGACATTAAAACTGAGAGATTGTTGATTTCTTACAGGCTGCTCATTTGAAGATTTACTATGCAATTTACCCTTCAAAAACTGGAATGATTCAAAACAAAATGGTACGGAGTCACCTTGTATCATTTGATCATATGTACCAGCTTCCATGTCCTCATCTGCAACTTGAAAATCAATGGCTTTCGAGGGCTGAAAATCTGAATATGAGAAGTCTTGAACAAGGTTTTCATTGCGCTCAAGATGGTCCAAATCAAGACTTGTTGACATTTGATTTCTGATTGCATGGTAGTTGTCTCTAATGAACTGAAATGAATCAAAACAAAAAGGCAAAGATCCTTCACTTACTTCAAAATTTGCTGCACTTTCCTCATCATTGTCATAGCTGATATGCATCGGTTGATCATTGTACACGAGCTGCTGAAAGTGAACTTCTTCCTCCTTCCACAAACTAGCTGTTGATTTGTCTGCAAGATTAGCTTCTGTTTGGAGAACATAATCATCATCATACTGATCAAACTGAGGCAAATCATCAGTATACAACACATCATCAAGCATACACGTCAAATCAACAGCTCTCTCTTCTTCAAGATGATCTATAAAGCAATCACTATGACAACTGGGATAAGAAACCAAATGTTTTGGACCAACAACTTGTTCTTCTTCAATAATTGAGCCATGGGCTTGAACATTATACTCATTCCTTGTGGTGTTCTTTTGCATCATCTCTTCTACTACACTTACCAACATGTCAAGCTTTACCTCTAGAGATGTCGATTTCTCCGGATCTATGTTTTTCATCTCTTCTTCCTTCAACCTTGCCCTTCGGATCAACAAATGAGCCTCTACATTTACTGCACTGTTCTGTATCTCTACAAGTGTTGCAATATTCCTTTCTCTCAACTGAAACTCCGTTTCTGGATCAAAGGCACCCGGGTAGTGTAAGAGAGAAGATCTAGGAGAAGGTCTTATATCAGCTGGCATTGAAAAATATACTTGGTTAAATCTGGCAGAAAACTGTTGTACTGTCTCCCCTGGCAGTCTTTTCAGCTGGTTATACTCTTCTATAATCAAGAAAAGGTTCTGTCTGACCACCCACCTGTCGAGGAAAACTTCGACGAACTGCTGGAAATCTGAGATGCTCGCATCAGGCAAGGTTTTGAACCAACTCTTCACTTGGCCTTGAAAAGAAAGAGAAAAAAGTCTAATACTAACATCTTCTTCATCAACTTCAAAAAGGTCTAGAAAAGTCTCAACATTCTGCACATGTTGCTCAGCGTTGACATTGTTACATTCACCATCAAATCTTGGTAGATATAGGTCATAATTTGCAGGAAAAGCATGAAGAACAGAAGGTAAAACAAGAGGTTTATACCGATCTGGAATTTTACAAGGTGTAGGAGTATATACAAGAGCTACGGGATCAGTTTTGTTTTCTTTAGGCTCATCACTCTGAAGAGAGTCATCATAATATGTGGGAAAGGTAAGGAGACCAGGATCAAAGGGAAACTCAGCATTTACACTTTTTGAATGGGTCGAGTGAAGATTTTGATCACCTTTATCATACAACAAATTTTGAAAAACTTTCAGGATAGCTTCAAGAACAGCAAAGAAGTAATTTACAAGAAAGCAGACTAGATCCTGAATACCATTCCACTTTGGATACCTAAACTTTGTGTAATATCCTTCCATTTTCTCAGAGAAAGCGTTAGTCCTCCAGTGGAGTCTCTACATTGAGTTGGAGTCACCAAGTGAATGATTTCAGCCTTCTTATGTCTGATCGTTGTCCACCATCAACCATCAGATCTGAACTTGATACGTGTACTGGGGCAATTCACAAGTCAAGTGTCACGTTCACAAGCTAGACTAGAGATTGACTGAAGCAGCGTTTATCTACTTTCGCTAATGCAAAGCAAGAGCGTTTCGAAAGCTACCTGGCTAACTTCAGGCTTCGTCTGTAGTCTATAAAACAAATAACACTAACAAGAAAACAATATTTTTTCCCCAGTATGGTCGCCACTATGTTATTGCCCAAATCCACCTTAGGCTGAAGGAAGGCGGGATTCAGGGTAACACCAAACCACGCTCAGTCTGGTAGCTAGCCCCACCAGAACAGGAGAGGGATCTCTCTTGGTCAATCTCAGGAAAAATGTATCAATATGCCTTGAGATGACATATATGAGTGCTAATTTTAGGCTAGGTATATGAATTAAGGAGTTTGATTTTGATTTTTAGGGGTTTTTGTTGGAAAAAGGGAAAAACAATTTTGGGCTTGGGGATGAGGCCAAATTCTTGCAGAGTTCAAGTTGGGGCAGGGTAGGCAATGACTTTGATGTCTTAGATCAAATGAATGGATTGAAAAGACTGCTGAGGAGCTGAAGAGGGCAAGAGAGTGCAAGGATCCTCTTCAAACTGACGAGAAACATGTAAAACTAAACAAAAGTTTAAGGCAGAGCACCAGCAAACTAATGAATTCTACCTTAGTTACTCATTTGTTTAATTCAGAAGCAAAGAGAAGGGAAATGGCATACATAAAATTCAATGAAACTTACAGATACATGAAGAAAAACATCATCAAAACTCAGAGCCACAAGGATCCCAACAAGTGCTGCAAAACTCTGGTCTTTCCTTTGCCAAAAACTAAAAATGGATATACAATGGAGTGCCAAACTTTTTCCAAGAGTCCAACCCTGAAAATGTCTCAAAAAATACAATATATAGACAAGTATAACCCCTTCCCATGCCTCTAGGGGTCGATCTCATCCTTCTAGGGGCTGTTTCAACCAATTCTAAACTAGGAACTGAAATCTAGGCAATCAAACAACTTGCCTCTATATGCTAGGAAACTGATCCATTCACTCACATTTCACCCTTTAGTGAATGAATCTTCTAGAACAAGTAAAAATATGCCCAAATTACATCATGAACATGAAATTACATCAATATAGATTAATAGTTACATAAGAAAGTAAAACTAGTCAAAACTGGGCGAATTTCTAAGCTGAAGAGTGAAAATGAGGCCCAATTTCTCTATGCGCCGCGCCATAAAACTCAATGCGTCGCGCCACTTTGAGCCTGTTTTTGAGGCACTTCCCGAAGTCCAAATTGATCTCATGATAGCTCGTTGGAAAGCTCTGTCTGTCTGCTATCCAACCCAAGTATAATTTTTCAATTGGGAGTTCATTTTCCCCTCCAAAACTGAAATCTCCCAAGACTGGTTCCTGCTGGTGCAAAAGGTGGTAGAAAGGTCATTTTTGGAGTGTTTTTAACCCTTAAGACCATCCAGAACTTGATGAAATCTCTCAGCCATTCTTGAGCATGCATAATTTATCATAAAAAACCAAAAAATATCAATTTTTCCTCCAGAAGATCTCTCAAACGTAAGCGCGCGTCGAATGGCGCGACGCGTCGGGCAGAAAAACCTATTTTGCAACCAAAATTTCAAAAAATGAAAAAATTTCGTCCAAATTTGCTGAAATTTGGAGTGAATGTCTCCCATCATGTCCCATGCTCAACCAAGGAAAATTCAACCAAGATTTGAAGCTGATCATACTTTTTACGCCGCCTCAGTGCCCTCCTGGTGTATGCAGTTTAATGGTGAAATCACTGTTTCTGTCAAATGATGTGTCAGTGTCCGTCTCCATGGTGTTTCAAAATCTATGCCAAGTGAATGTTTGACCTGTATAAGATGGAAAAAAAAAAATTGGTGTATTTTCCTCCGATTTCCAAATGTGTGCCAAAGGGAAGGTACTGTGGAGATACGTCAGTGTGGACAGTGACGTCTTGTCAAGTGGTAATTTGCCCTTTTAAAACTTCTGATTTGGCAATGTAGAGACAATGGGACAGCTACTTGAATTTTTGGGATTTTGGGAATTTTATAAGTGACATGAGGAAAGGGATAATGATGGGGCATGAAAGGATTGAGGGATAGGGACAGTAATTATGGGAGATGACTTGAGATAGGGAAATGGAAAATGAATTATAATGATCATATAAAACTGATGGGAAAGGGACCGGAGGTGGGGAAAGAGTTAGAGCACTTGGCACCCAAAATCGATTTCAAACACCAATTATAAAACCCTAAGAATAATTTTTTTACCAAACAAGAGGGTTTATGATTTTCATCATCCAAACTCTTATATTCCTCCCTTCGAACCACACCGACATTATTTACAAGCAATTGTAAGGGCTCACAAACTTATTTCGGAGCGAGGAATTTGAGTTGATTTAAAATTTGATGAAGCAGAGGTGAAAATTGGGTGTTTTGGCCCTATGCGCCACGCCCCAACCCAATGTTCTGCGCAGTCTGGATGCGCCGCGCCAGTGTAATTTTACACTGTGCAGAGTGGCTCTATGCGCCGCGAAGGCCATGTGCGTCGCGCACCAGCCCAACGTGCCGCGCAGAAACCCAATGCATTACGCCATTTTCAGGAGGCTTTTGGAGGCCTTCCTGATGTCCAAATTGGGCGTGTGATAGCTCGTTGGAAATATTATTGAGTCTAATTTCCAACCCAAGTGGAATTTTTCAATTTGGAGTTAATTTTCCCATTAAAAAATCAAATCTCCCAAGACGGGTCAAAATGAGAAGAATGAGGCTTCCTCAAGGCAGAGTGTTGTTGCAGTCAACTTTTGAAGGTCTTCCTGAACTCAAAATTGAGCTCATGATAGCTCATTGGAAAAATATTTGTGTCTAGTTATCATTTGACTCATCACACAAGTCATTTGGCCAACCAAGCTAGGATAAATCTTTATTTTCCCAAGGTCACTTCAGAGGTGCATTCAATTCTCCCGAGGCAACGGTAGTTTTGACATTTCTCTAAAGCCATGACACCTGTGTAAAAAGTGAAGGGGGTTTTTCTTCCTTGGCCTATTTTGGACAAAAACCTCTCTCATTTTTCCTCTCATTTTTCCCAAATTCATCTTTTATTGCTCAGAAACATGATTTGAGTGAAACCTATCCCGATGTGTGGAACAAGGGATTTGTCGAAATGAAGCGAAATGAAGGGGATAAGGGGATTATAAATTCTTGGGGAAATTTTTCGAAGTAGGGAGGGATGTTAGGAAGCAGGGGAAAGTGGAATTTCAGAGATTGAGTGAGGGAAAGGGGTCCAAAAGGGAAAAACACAGGCTTAGCCTAGAAAATTGCCAAGTTGTAGCAAGAAACTAGGGTTTGTGAAAAAATGAGGAATTTGGGGGATCTCAGTGATGGGAAGTGTTTAATAATGTACATTAAGGATAGGGGAAGGTGTATGAACATCAGGATACAATTTTTTTTAATGATTTTACCATCCAAGAGAAATTACCTCCAAAACCCTAGGAGAGGGAAATGAACCTTACCTAGGCACAACTGAAGCATGAACAAGCTGTAAAATGACCCAATGGAACAAGTGATAAAGTTAATAAACCCTGCGAATGATGGTACACTCAGTCGAATGGTGACATGGACAGCTGACATTTTGAATGACTTTGACAAGGTAAGCAAACCCTAGACCTAATACCTAGTGACCAAATTTTGTGAAGACTCCTTTGAAATGACAAAATTTGACCTTGACACCTTAAAATCACTTTGTAAGAGCATGTTTGATCACTGGAGGAGGGCTGCAAAGGCTGACACTAACAAGTTCTTGTTGAGGTTATTGTGGAACTGAAGCAAAGGGAGGGGTCAGTGCAACCAGTTGAACTGGAGTCAAAGTGGTATATGGTTTAAGTTTATATGGTGGAGTTTTTTTCTTGGGGATCTATGTATCAGACTGGGATCCCTAGATTCAAATTGGGTAAACTCAATGTAGCCATAATAGGCACAGAAAATACTCCAGGTGGGGGAGCTAAAAATGGTATATGACCTAAAGGATAATGGCCTAGCGGAATAGCTCCCAGATGGTTAAGATTTGGGCGAACTGTTCCTGGTTGAAAGAGATGGGGAGAGACACCAATAGAAGGAGAAGGTTCATGAGGAGATGGTCCTAATGGTTGTGTTGAGTGAACAAAAATAGGTTACGAAGGCACTAGATGTTGGCTAGTCAGACTATGCCACTTTTGGCTAGCCCGAGACACTTGTAACATGAAAACACTCAATGAGTTAGGCTCAGAAATGGGAGGAGGTGAACCAGGGTATGTACCAAGTAATAAGGAATCTTTATAGACTTCCGATGAGACACTCGTGAGAGGTGTGGTCATTTGTTTATCAGCCATCAATGATATAATAGACTCATGTGAGGTTTGAGACTTGGGCGCGTAATATGTCAACTGATGGATGGTCACGATATTTCCATTATGGGGGGGCACATATTACGGTGAACCACAAATGTGAAAGCTGACATCGCATATGTGTAGCTACAACCTAAGAGGATATTATAATCCAAAGAAACATTGATGACTTCTATGTCAATACAAATAGTCTTGCCCGTAAGAGTGACAGGAAAATTACGGAACATGCCAAGGGGCTGTGAAGGGTGACTGTCCCAAGCACACAAAGTGATGGTGGATGGGGACAGATCGGGTGACCCAAGTTGCTTCAAAACAGAGGCATAAATCACACATGTTGATGTACCCTCGTCAATGAAACATCGCTGGATATTGGAATTACAAATCTTGACTGGTATTTGGAAAGCAATGGATGAGGGTAAAGGGGGATGTTCTGACTTGTCAACATAAAAGGAAATCAAGCGAGCATCTAAAGGATCAACAACACCAGAGCAGATAGTAGATCTTTTCTTTTGGATGGTCACATCTAGAGAAATTCCAGTGTTGACATGGCAGTAGGAGACTATGCCAATTCATCTACTATGATGTAAGTGTGGGCGGATTTGGAAGAAGCAACATTACGGCACAATGGCCCTTTGGGGATCTTAGGAATGGCCTCCACCTTAGACTGAGGGACCTGTAAGGGACCATTTGGTGTCAAAATGGACTCTATGAATACTTTGGTTTGGGACTTAGTTGCAGATGTAGCGGGTTTCTTGTTATATTGGAAATCGGATATGAAGGTTGGCATCAGCGGTATTGACCTTGTCAGAGTTCATCATGAGAATATCATAATTAGGATTACCAGACTGCTGAAGTTGAGGAGTGGACTGACCTTGTGGGGTTTGGGCAACAACATATCCTTGTTGAGGGATGGGATTAGTGAAAACATTGGGTTGAGCTAGAGTAGTGTTTTGAGGGAGTGATGTCGTGGGTTGGTGACCTCGAGATGTTGCTTGGGTTTCCCACATTTGACGCATATGGGGTAGAAGGGATAAATCATGTGTACAATCGCCATGTACACCAAAACATGCATAAGGTTTGGTCATACGGAATACCTTGTTCTACTTGGGATGATTGCCCTATTATTGGTTTGTGGTATTAGGCATGTTCCCTTACGGTGCATTAAGTTGAGTACCTTAGTGATCTTGGTTACCCTATGGTTGCCTTTCCCCTTATTATTTTTCTTTGAATTGGGGGGATTAGTCGCGCTCCGCTGAGCATACACTTGGACTTGAGGAGGAGGTGGTTGTTGTGGAAGATGTTGAGAAGGCGTGGGAGGTGGGGGTGCTGCTGCCAAAGAGGCTAGAACATCAAGTTGTGCATAAGGATAAAAATGAGATGGGGCAACATTCAGGTAAACAAGTTGAGAAAAATTTGGCCCTGTCATCGACTGATGTTGCTAGGTAAATGTGTACGGCATGATTTGACTGGGATACAAGTTTCTTGGAGGGGGATAGGTGTTGGAGGAATTTTCCCCCCCTAGGGGTAAGAATAACTCACGTGAGGAGGAGAATATGGATGTTAAAGAGATCCAATGATACCGTCGGTGGCATGAGATGCCCCCAGTGCATTGGAACCACTAGTTCTAGGAAGATCTGGTAAGACTGTAAAACATAAACAGACTGGGCATAGATCAAGTCATATTTTAACGCAACCTAGAGAGCTTCTTCCTCAGACTAAGGAAATTTAGATTCAACATCTTTACCTATGGGGGATAAGAGAATTATAATAAACCAATCCATATAGACACGGACGTCGAATGTACAATCTCTACATAAGCTTCTTCTTTTATGTCATTCCTATACATGTTCAGAAAGGTGGGTAGTAGAAGATTGACGGAATGCAGTGAAAAACTCGGTACTGGTATCATAATGAAGGGGCAACTGGAAATATGACGTAAAATATTTATCAAGAGTCGCAAAAGAGGTATGAGATGTAGCAGGCTAGTTAACATACCACTTTTCATCTTCTCCACTGAGTGTGCATTGGAACAACCAAAGATGAATGGAGTCATCGGCGATGGAATTAGACGAACACCACATATAAAAAGAGCGGACATGATTAGTGGGGTCCTTGTAGAAATTATATAACTAATGCATTATACATCCAAGATTATCCTGATCACACACTATTTGACTTCATGCACAATAGAAAATCTCTTCTACTATTCATCATTACTTGCGGAAATTAAATCAATTGCATGCACACATTGAAACCATAAAAATTCACACATATGAACACAATGTTTTAACGGGAAAGCTTGAAGCTAAAAAACCCAACTATATGTATATAATATATGTCATAGAGATCATGTAACAATCCTCATACAAAGCTGATCATGTCAATATCTTAGTACAATACAATCGCTACACACTAATCAGGCCCGATCTAGCAAATCCATGCACCGATCTTCACCACCTGCTAGCCTGCCTCTACTGCGCAATCCCTGTTGAATATTGGTTCTGACTGAACTCGAATTGGTCCATCCTTTCTCACGAAATCCTCATTGGCATCTCTAATCACTATGTGTTGAAAATCATGCAACACTATAGTCACAACTGATAGTCAACCTGCTCTTTCACCTACCTCTCCACTAGTCTCCACTGAAACTATCCATGCACTGTAGTTAAATAATGTATTCTTCAGTTGATTAATGAGTTAATAATTATTTAATTAATTAATAATTAATTCACACCACTCTCACTAGTGTATCAATTAGTTAGACTAGATAAAACTAGCTCAACTGTGTCTAACTGAGTTAAACTGAACACAACTCCACCAACTACCTCAATAACTCCACCCAACTCTATCACAGGAGTTATAAATGAAGTATCCATGCAATAGCTCCACTTAACCCTCAGGAATAACGTAATTCCTTTTGTCAGCTCCTGTGCCACATCTATGCACTTAACTAAAGTGCTCCAAGAGAATAAGATAATGTTTATAGTCCAAATATTATTAAGAGCTAATAATATTCGACATATCTATTTTTAGACTGGCAATCTAAAAATAGATTCCGCCCAATATGTCTAAAAATAGAAGTCCATATATTTTTCCAACTTGACCAAACATCCACAAATAGCATCCTGCAACTCATAGAATATGATCAACATGTCTAAAAATAGACATAGTCTAAAAATAGACTTTGCGCCAAAAATAGCCTGCGGGCCCACTTAGTGAAGGCGACTCTTTTCACTAAGCTCATCATCTTGTTGCAATCTCAACACTCCCTCTCAAAAAGATAGGGATTATCTGCCACCCTGATCCTGCCTCTATGGTATTCGAATTTTCTCCTGGTGAGCGCCTTCGTCAAGATATCAGCATCTTGATCCTCCGTAGGAATGTAAGAAAGTAACATGATCTTCCGCTGCACACAATCTCTGATATGATGATACCGGATGTCAATGTGTTTAGATCTATCATGAAATACTGGATTAACCGAGAGTTTGATGCAACTCTAATTATCACAATATATCACAGTAGGATCTAAGTGTGAACCGAACAACCCGACCAGGATCTTCCTCATCCATATAGCCTCGCATGCAGCCAAACTTGCTGCCATGTACTCGGCCTCCACTGAACTGAGTGCCATGGATCTCTGCTTCCTATTGTACCATGAAACTACTATCAAACCGATACTGAAAATACCTCTAGATGTGCTCTTTCTGTCCGTTGGGCTCCCTACCCAATCTGCATCCGTGAAGCCATGCAGCTTCATCTCATTTGACTGTATGTACCATAATCCATATCCCGATGTGCCTCTAAGATATCTCAATACATGCTTCCCCGCCTTCCAAAAGAGCTTGGTACGCTTAACCATAGCTTGTGAAAGCTGGTTAACGGCGTAGCATATATCAGGTCTTGTATTGACTAGATACATAAGTGACCACACAAACTGTCGGTAAACAGTGGCATCCACAACCTCTGCCGATGTAGCATCCTCTTTCCTCAAACCACCAGGAAGAGGAGTGTCGATAGGCTTGCATCCATGCATGTTGAACTTCTCCAATATCTCCTGGGCATACTTGCCTTGAGACACAAACAATCCATCACTGCACTGCCAAATTTCCAATCCTAGGAAATAATGAAGGAGGCCCAAGTCCTTCATCTCAAACTCTTTTGCAAGATTAGCCTTGCATGAGAGTATCAACTGTTCATCACCCGTCAAAATCAAGTCATCTACATAAAGTAGAACGATCATTAACTTACCCTCAACCACAATTTGGTATAGGTTCGGATCCACCTCACTCTTGGTGAATCCAAGACTAGTGAAATAATTGTCTATCCGTGTGTACCAAGCATGAGGTGCTTATTTCAACCCATACAATGCTCTTTTGAGCCTGCACACATGCGACTTGCTACTGAAGATCTCGAAACCTTCGGGATGCTCTATGTACACCTCCTCCTCAATGACTCCATTGAGGAACGCAGTCTTCACATCCATCTGATGAATGTGCCATCCCATCTGCACTAAGAGAGCTATGATACTCCGTATGGAAGAATACCTTGCGACATGTGCAAATTTTTCCTCATAGTCGATCCCCTCAATCTGTGAGAAGCCCCGGGCAACAAATATTTCCTTGTACTTCTCCACACTCCCGTCAGCTGCTAGCTTCACTTTGTAGATCCATCTCGAACCTACTACTGATTTCCCTTCTGGCCTTGGGACAATCTCGCATGCACTGTTTTTGACAATCGAATCATACTCTTCCACCATGCCATCTACCCATGCAGGTTCCTCTCTGTTGCGATACACTTTCTCATCAGAGCCATGTATCCGGTATATCGGTCAAGTGACTGTCTCTGTCTGCGCTGTGATGTAGGTGCTCCTACAATCTTCTCTGCATCAAGATTCAGTCGCTCAGCTCCTGTAGCGCGCTTCCGCCCTCTGATGGTTGGCGCTGCATGAGTGGTTTCTTCCACTCCATGAACCTCCTCTTGTGGCTAATCCACATCTTGAGGCTCATCCTTAGGAACTAATAACTCCTCATCTGCATGCAAGTGTGGCTCCCTCTCAAGCGAACACTTCATGGCTTTCTCCTCATGAAATTTGATATCCCGTCGCACAACCGTCTTTCGACTGTCTGGAAAATATACACGATAGTTGTGGGGTGTATCAATGTACCCCACAAATATCCCAACCTTTGCAGCCGGCTCCAGCTTCTTCCTGGCATCCTTCGTCACATGAATTTAAACAGGTGAGCCAAAAATCTTTCAATGAGAAATATCAAGCTTCTTACCAGAAAACGCCTCTTCAGGTGTACTCATGCCAAGTACTCTATGAGGACAACGGTTTTGCACATAAACTGTAGTATTGCATGCCTCAGCCCACAAGTGTATGGGAAGGCCCCGATCATGCAACATCACCTGTGTAGTGCCCACGATTTTTCTATTGTTTCGTTCAGCAACCCCATTCTGCTGTGGGTTATGAGGGGCTATGAGCTCTCTTCAAATTCCTTCTGTGCTGCAAAAGTCCTTGAATTCACCAGAGATGAATTCATCACCATTTTCGCTCCTAAGGGCCTTCACCTGCTTCCCTGATTCTTTCTCAACTAGTGCCTTGAACTCACAGAACTTTGAGTATGTCTCACTCTTCTTCTGCATGAAGAATATCCAGCACTTACGAGAAAAATCATCAACAAAGATCATATAATACCTGTGCTTTGCTGTCGAAGCTACTGAGAAGGTTCCACACATGTCTGTGTGAATTCTCTCAAGGATCGTCGTGGCACGACTATCCTTCTCATGAAAGGTGGCTTTCACAAATTTTCCCAAAGTACATCCCTTGCACTGATCTGACTGTGCAAGTCTACGTTTGGGAAGCCCGGTAGAAATCTACTGCAAAATTTTCAAAGAACCATGGTGAATATGGCCCAATCTCATGTGCCATAGCTCGCCCTCATCTCGGCTCACCACTCCTTCGGCCTTGCCTGCCATTGCTACATAGCCATCTACCTGCAACTGATAAAGGTTCTTAACTCAAACCCCTTTCCTCCAGGTTTCACCAGTTGCCTTACTGCGCAAGAAAGCCTTTTCCTCGCTAAAGAAAACATCATATCCCTTGTCTTCCAACATCACCACAGAGATCAAATTCTTCTTCAATCCTGGAACATGCATGACATCCTTCAAAATGAAAGGTTTTCCAGACTCCCTCTCAAAGGAAATGGTCCCGATACCAGTCGCACTGTATCTACCATCATCGCCCATCTCGATGTGCACTCCAAGATCCTTCTCATCTAGATCAGTAAACAAATATTTGTCTCCGGTCATATGGAAAGACGCACCACTGTCAAGAAACCACACTTAACCCATCATGCTTGAGACCAAGCATGCGATTAGTGAAAAATAAAGCTCAAACTGCGAGGCTAAGGCCTCTCCAGCTGCAGATCCAACATCCTACTTATTTTTCTTCTTCTGTGGACAATTAGTGGCGTAATGTCCGTGTTGGTGACAGTGAAAGCACTTCACCTTGGACATGTCCTGCTTCTTGCCTTTCGCACCGAATTGAGAAGAATTCTTCTTGCTCTTCCCCTTCCTTGCTTTGGTAGCGAAAGTGAAATTTTATTCATATTCATTCTTCTATGAAGATCCGTCCTTGGTACTCTGCCTTATCTCCTCCTACACAAGATCCGACCAAATTCGCTCCCATCCCTGCAGTTTCTCCTGACCATTGACAGAGACCTCATAGGAATGAAAACTCTTCGGAAGCCCAAGGAGAGCCAAGCTTAGCAAGTCCTCTTCATCTACAATAACCCCCACACTTCCCAGCTCATCCCTGCACTGGAAGAACTTCATGAGGTACTTGGGTATATTGTCGCCTTTCTCCATTTTTATCTTCCTGAGTTTATCCTTGAGCGCCAACTTCCTCTGGTCGCTCTTGCTTTGGAACAATTCTGTCAAAGCTTTCCACATCAAAAATGGACAAGATTTACCATGAAGGCTGGACAGTATGTGATCCTTCACACCTTCCAACTAAATCCTTCGACATTTTTCTGTCTTCTTTTGCCATGCGTCAAGTGCGGTAGCATCGCTAGAAGCAGGTTTTAGAATTTTTGCATCTATGAAATCCTTCAACCCATCATCCTCCAGCACCGCCTCCATCCTGTCCTTCCATGCAATATAATTTGAGCTGCTCTCAAGGGCATACTCCAATCACAATCCATTGAAATACATCTCAACTTAAACACCAAGAAAAGACTGTTGCAAATTCGAATTCCACCAGCACAAAACTCAACCGCTTCAATGCTTTGCAATTGCTCCAATGATCAATACTGCTCTGATACCATGTATATATTATATAACTAATGCGTTATACATCTAATATTATCCTGATCACACATTATTTGACTTCATGCACAATACATAATCTCTTCTACTATTGATCATTACTTGCGGAAATTAAATCAATTGCATGCACACATTGAAACCATAAAAATTCACACATATGAACATAGTGTTTTAACGGGAAAGCCTGAAGCTAAAAACCCAAACTAACTATATATAATATATGTCATAGAGATCATGTAAAAGTCTTCATACAAATCTGATCATGTCAAGCTCTCAGTACAATACAATCGCTACACAGTAATCAGGCCCAATCTAGCAAATCCATGCACCGTTCTTCGCCACCTACTAGCCTGCCTCTACTGCGTAATCCCTGCTGAATATTGGCTCTAAATGAACTCGAATTGGTCCAGCATTTCTCACGCAATCCTCATTGACATCTCTAATCACTGTGTGTTGCAAATCATGCAACACTATAGTCACAACTGATAGTCAACCTGCTCTTTCACCTACCTCTCCACTGGTCTCCACTGAAACTATCCATGCACTGTAGTTAACTGATGTATTCTTCAGTTGATTAATGAGTTAATAATTATTGAATTAATTAATAATTAATTCACACCACTCTCACTAGTGTATCAATAAGTTAGACTAGATACAACTAGCTCAACTGTGTCTAACTGAGTTAAATTGAACACAACTCCACCAACTACCTCAATAACTCCACCAAACTCTGTCACATGAGTTCTAACTAAATTCTCCATGCAATAGCTCCACTTAACCCTAAGGAATAGTGTAATTCCTTCTGTCAGCTCCTGTGCCACATCTGTGCACTTAACTGAAGTGCTCCAAGAGAATAAGATCATGTTTATAGTCCAAATATTATTAAGAGCTAATAATATTCGACATATCTATTTTTAGTCTGGCAATATACAAATAGATTCTGCCCAGTATGTCTAAAAATAGAAGTCCATCTATTTTTCCAACTTGACCAACCATCCACAAATAGCATCCTGCAACTCATAGAATATGATCGACATGTCTAAAAATAGACATAGTCTAAAAAATAGATTTGCGCCAAAAATAGCCTGCGGGCCCACTTAGTGAAGGCGACTCTTTTTACTAAGCTCACCATCTTGTTGCAATCTCAACAGTCCTCTCGACTGTTTCCTTCAAAATTAGGAATTTCAGAAGGAATCTTAGTTAGCATAGTTGACCAACTCGCATCATGGAGTATGTGATCATTGATTAATTGGCTAAAATCGGGAAGGCTTACACCTACCATAAAAGGTAGCAAAGGAGTAGTCAGAATGGTTCCTATAGTGGTTCCACTAGAAGTGACTCCAAGATTAAGTCTAGAGCCACCAGTTGGTTGGCCTCCCAAACCTGCATTGGTGCCTGACATGGTGGATGTATGAGGTTGAGAAGAAGAAAAATCAGAGGAAGAACCCATCACCCAGAAGAACTAGAGTCAAAATGGGGACTCGTGGTGTTGGCACTTGAATCAACACTTGGACTACAACAAGCACATGACCAAACACATATTAAGCTTGAGGGCTATTCTTATGATTTGTTTGGGTTTTTTGGAAAGTGGTTGGATCTCAAGCACCCTAAAACGAATGTTGAACAAATAAAAGGCTCTGACACATATGAGGTCACTGTTGTATGATGTGGTAGAAAAATTGAGTTTGTAGCTTGATGGTTAGAAGAATGGAAGAAATACAGTGGGTTTGTAGGATAGAAATCCACTGCTGGGAGGAAAAATGACACAAATTCCAGATTTGAAATGTATAGTGAAATAATGCTTTTAAAATACTTACAAGAATCTCACTTTACATTTTAAAAAATCCCATTACAAGGAATGCTTCTGACTAACATGACCTCATGAATCAGGAATGCTTGGTGAATCAAGATTGACAAAAACATATTAACATGCATGCTAGATCAAAAGACTTATAAAAACATGAAACAGGGTTTAATTCCATCTCAAGGAATATTAATTAACAATATTCAATTCACACTAAATTAGGAAAGCTTGGAACAAGACTTACAAAAATATATCCATATGATTTGGAGGTTCACAAGACTTATAAAAACATAAGATAGAACTTTTATGATAAATCTGGAAAGACAGATAAAGTATGTAAAAACAGAAGGGATAACAATACACACACCATATGATTATGTGAATCCTCAAGAGTGTAACTTGAACATATTATGATTTCAACAGTACACATATTTTGGAATAGCATGAGGATTAGCAACAGGGCCAGGACACTTGGCCCTGTGCAACCAACCATCTCCCCCCTCTCATAAAACTCAACTCGTAAATAGATTTGGGCAAAGCAAACTCCTACTAAATGTTAGAAACGAAATTAAATAAAACAAACCAAAAATAGTAAACAAATCAAACTGTTGCATGAATTTAGAATTGCTGAATGGTTCAATGCTTCAAAATATGATGCATGAAACTATTTGACTGCCACATAAGCTTCTTTTTTCCACCTGCCCTAACTATCTTCAACTACTGCAAGAAAGGTGGAACTGTAAAACCTGCCACTTTAATCAATCCTAAGAGAACTCTAATGGAATTAATCATATTGACAAACTGTCTTTGAGCTTTAAGAATATATTGTCATTTGTTGATAGGTGTCGAATATTTAAAGTCTTTGCTACTAGATTTTCTGTAAACCTGTGACTGTTTCTTTTGCACTAGTTACTGCTGCCATATCATTACAGTTCTGTAGAAACTCCTTTTTCCCGACTTGACCTCCTTTGTTTGCGCTCCTTGTCGGGGCTTATTCTACTCAATTCCTTCTATGATGTTTAGCCTATTTCTTCATAAAACAACGTATAAACTTCATACGCCCAGACTTGAAATCATTTATATTTCAAATTGGAACCACATCGCATCCACGCCAACATCGCACTTCACACTCTGCTTTTTTAAACTTTTCCTTTAACACTTGTTCTCCTGAACCAGCACACCGCGATATGCGATTGGGTCCCACCAACATCGAACATCGCACTTCAGCCATTATATCTCAAACCCTTACACTTATCTTTTAAAACTTGTGATTTGTGATTGCAATCAGGTCCCAATTGATATCACACATCACACTTTGGTGGTTATAACATGACAATTTCACACTTATCTTTTAAAATTTGTGATTTGCAATGCGAAAAGGTGATGGACCCCGTTACAGGCTTCTCCAAGCGGACAAGTGAAATTTAAGAAATTGTAATATGATGAAAGCTACCCGAACCATAATATAAAGGATTTCAAAGCGTTTGATGCATATAAAAGGGAAATATGGGTTCCACTAATCCCACAAATCACATTTCTGAGGACTTTTAGGATACAACAATTGTGATATAAGTTTGGATCTGTGAAACACTGATTGCGATGAAAGGTAAGGAAGGGGTCAGAAATTTTGTTGCAGTAAGGTAAGACTTATGCAGTTTCTGAGATATAAGTTATATATATATATATATATATATATATATATATATATATATCAAGCAGGATAAAGTGGGGGGCAGAGCTAAAATAGAGGTATCGTTGCTCAATATGAATAAAGTGAATACAACCATCCTTTGCTTAGGTGCCCAGAAGTATCTTCTCAGAATAACATAATCAAAACCAGTGCTAACATGGGGGAGGACTAACTCGGACCCTATGGGGTGGAGTAAGACTCCCTATCAGAAACTGAGGATGAAGACCTTAGAGTCTCTATGATAAATTCCTTTTGGGGTGCAATGATGGAAAGTCACAAATGACACGAAAAGGTTGAAGAGTGATAAACAAAGGATATTTGTGGTAGATAAATTAATTATGATGTTTATTTGTTGGCTTGGTGGTGTGTTTTTTTATTATTTAATCTCAGACGGTTATTTAAAGAAAAAGAAAAATGTTGAAAACTTAAATGACAGTAAAATAAACAAGTAATCATGCATTATTCCCAAACCAAAAAATGCTCTTAAAAAACTAGATGAAATGGGGGAAAAATTGACTTAAATCACACTAAAATTTCCAAGATTTCAAATGTCTATGAGAGTTGGATCTAATGAATTAATAATACTAGAAACGACACAGAAAACAACAAGAAACCAGAGGGGAAAATTGTTGTAAAAGGTAAGGCTAAAGGTGAAAACCTAGGGCAACCTATGGGACCCTGAGGTAAAGGGCCAAAAAAAACTTAAGAGGTTGTTTTGGATGTAATAATAACCTATATTAAGGATCTATAAAAATGATGGATCAGATACTGAAACAATGGCTAAAAATGTTGCAATTATCAAACTACCTACTTAGCTCAAACCCTCCTAAAATGGTGGAAGTTTATTGAAACCATAGGGGGCTTAATTCTACTTCAATGAGACAAAAAAAGCATATCCAAGCCTAAGATGGGCTGAAACAAAGGTCAAACAACCCAAAACAGTGCTCTCAGAAAACCTTGAAAATTGTAGAAAAAAACTTAGAAAAATATTCTAGATCAAATTTATTGACTTGTAAATAGGCGGGATTGCATTTTTTGGGCAGATAAGTGTGATTTCTGGGAGAAATAACACTTTTTGGTATGAAAATTGTGAGTTCTTCTCTTTGGTTCTCATGCGGCAGGTTGCAGAAAAAATTTCTTCTGTAGTGTTGCTGGTACCTATTACTTACAGAAAACACTAGAAAAAACCAGAATTTATAATTTTGACTGAATTAGGCAAAAGTTAAAAAAAACATCAAGAGACTGAAAATAGTTGAATAAAAACCCTGATCGGTGAAGCTCATGGTCACCTAAGAATCTAAATTACAACAGTGGAGTTGTCATTTCTTGACACCAATGTGTAATTAAAACACCAACAGAGTCGCCATTTGTTAGTGTAAAATATTTTGGAAAGTGTACCAAAAATACCTTACTTAAGATATGGATGAAATATAGCCCTAACAACATAAATGTTTATAAAACCCTTCAGATATGCAATAGACAATGTGAATAAAACCTATAAACCCAATATCTATGCAACAAAAGTAGTTAAACAAAAAAAGGGAATAATAAATGATGCAAAAATAAATCCAGATAACCAATGGAAAAGAAACGTTTAAAGAATGATTTCTTATATTATAACACTTGGTGAATGAAAAAAGTAGATGTTACCATTCCCCATCAACGGGATGGGTTCTTGGTTGTCCTCAATGCTTCAGCTTCGTGAGTCTCTCTCTCTCTCTCAATGATGTAGAAAACCCAAATATGTGATGAACTCAAGTGAGAGCTCAAATAGAAAAAGAAAATGATAGTGACAATGAGAATGATCAAAATTACGAATGGATGTAAAAAACCTCTTATTTATGACAAAATATTGGGTTATCCTTGATAATGGAGAATAATAAAATATTATTAACCAAAATCTAGATCTAACTGCTTGGAATATTTTATTATATTTTGTTGGAGGGAAAGATATTTAAATTGGCTAAATACCTTTATTTAGAAATAATAAACAAATAAATGATTTATTTATCATTTCAAGAATGTGGTTAAAGAATAATAAAAAAATAATGATTTGTTTAATTATTCCTAGGTGATTTAGTCAAATTTAACAAGGAATAATAACTAAATAATGATTTAATTCATTATTCCTAGAGAAAAATAAGAAAAATAATGATTTATCTAATTATTTCTCATAATTGGGTTAAATATGACCAAGAATATTAGTTAAAAAATTGTTTAATTACTTATTCCTAGAGAAAAATAAACAAAAAATGATGTATTTAATTATTCCTCATGGGGTTTCTTGTTTTAAGAAAAAGCAACTTAATAAAATATGGTTTTAGATCCAAGAATTTTGAGCTCCATAAATTAGATATATGTCTTTTGGATTAATCACATTTCAATGATTTGGTCGATGTTTCGAAGCAGCTAATGTGGTTCATCCTCAGGACAGGATGAAAAAGCTAAATCGATCATCATGAATAAATAGTAAGGATATAAAATTGCTCGAATATAGTCGTTAAAAACTGGTTGTTAGAAAGCTAGCCCTTGTTAATTTAGTTAGTTAATTAGTTGTTATGTATATTATTTAAATATTTAATAATTTTTGAAAATTAAAGATGATAAAATAAAATATTCTAAAATATTTTTAATTATTTAAAAATTTTATAATTTGAATGTTTCAATACATATTTTAATAATTTAATTATAATAAATATTTTGATTAAAATATGGTTTATTAAATTACTACTTATAGCGAAAGCAATTTTACTATGGTAAAATTAGTCTTACATGGTGTACTTCGATCCATCTTGTTAGGAATGGCTAGAAGATCAATTTTCGATGATAACAATCATTTTCATAAAACATACTCATAACCAGCATATAAACAATAGAAATAATAGGGATATAACATCCAAAACATTCACATATATACTCGTACAGTTTCACATCAAATACCAAGGAGAAGAAACCCTTATTAATGAATGAATAAGCCAACCATGTTCAAGACTTCCACGTACCACCCAACCATAGATTGGCTAAACCAAATATTTCTTTCAGCTAATCACCCCTGTGCCATATTCTAAGCATGAATGTGGGGCTCATAACCAGAAATCAACCAGGGCTTCCCAAGGCTAAACTACCTCACCCTAATTAATAGAACTAGGATTTACCACAATACCCACCGAATCACTAAGCCCTAAGCAAGCATGGATACCACTGTATTTATCCACCTACACCATGAAGAATTTGGTTGTCTCCTAGTCTCTAGGCTTTACCATATATCCCTCCATTCACCAGTCAAGGATTCCTAGGTGTAATTGATACTCCACCCTATAGGATTTACTGTATATCCTACCATTCACTAGCCAAGGAATCCTAGGAATCAACGAGCCAACACACCTCTAGGCTTTATCATATATCCCGCCATTCATCAGTCGAGGATTCCTAGGCCTATCAAGGTACAAAAAAATTGGCTTTACCACAACCCATTGTGAAATTAATGGGTTACTAGGCGAAGGATTTAACACAATCCACATTCTGGTTCAGGGATCACTAAGACATGTGTTAATTCTTTCAGATACCACCTCACTAAGTTTTGAATCCATCTGAAAATCTAGATCAACCAAAACATGAGAACTACATCACACCATGGCTATCTATAAAATGCAAGGCTAGGCTAAAGAATGCTTTCACACAAAAACCCATTCCTGTGACAACAAGATAACCAAGAACACACATTTATAACCATGCATGCCAAAACTAGTAAGGAAATCATACATGCAACTTGACACATGCAATTAATATCATTGTAGCCGCTTGATCCAACTCTTCCTTGCTTGATATTTGCTTCCTATTGCCTTTTTTTATTTTCTTGATCCAATGCTGAAGTGCTCTGAGAATACTCTAATTTTCCAAGAGAGAGAGAGAGAGAGAGAGAGAGAGAGAGAGAGCTCCAAAACTAAACCGAAAAAAGGGACCAACTGATCCTCAGAAGCCTTTTTATTAATGAGGCCTCTAATTTCTTCAATTTTCCATAATTTTTATTCATTTTTTTCTCTCATATGTGACATGTGATATTTCATTTTCCTTTTCTCCTAATTTCCATTATTTTCATAAATACATTTCCAAAAATGTCATTTTGTCTTTCCAAATCCTTTTCCCTTTCCTTTGTCAATTTACTTAGCCATAATAAAGAAAATTAACACCCATACTAGGATGTATTTTCCCAACATTCATCTTGGAATAAGTTTCCCATGACCATGGTTATTATTTTTCCTTTATTAAATTTTATTACATGGAATTTTCACTAGGGTTGTCATAGAACCCTCCCCCTTGAGGGAACACCATCTTCGATGTTCAATTGCACCTACAACCAACAAGGTTGCTGAAAGAAAAACATACTACCCATGGAGCTTTATAACTTAGCTCATTATAGTATTTACAATGATCAACCTGCTGAGAAGAAAACCAACATGAAAACATAACACATTACAACCATAATGACATGACACCCATACTTCTCATTGGATATTTATAACATAGGTCATGGTAGTATTTACATCCGTATGCATATGTATGTATACCAAAAACATCACATCAAAACATATACCAAAAAAAACTTCTCATCTAACAAATAGAGAAGGATACATAGCCCGCATCTCATATGCCATCTCCCATGTATATTCATTGGGCCCAAAGTGCTTCCATTTCACTTTAACCTGCTCGATTGCTCGGTTCCAGAGGATGAGCGTCTTTCTATGCAATATACACTATGGTTCTAACTATAATTATCCTTCTAGCTCCCCCTGCAATATATACCAATCAATCACATGATCAACATATTAAACATACTTCTTAATCAATCACACACGAAAAACATCATGGAGTTTTACTCTCAGAGGTAGTGAAAGTTGAGAGGCTATTGGTATGATCCTTTCAATAATTTTGAAAGGTACATAATACCGAGGTGCTAGCTTGGCACAAGATGCAATCCTCAAGGAGCTCTTATTGGGCTTGATGTGCAAGTACACATGTTCCCTAAACTGAAACTCTTTAAACAACCTATTTCAATATGCATAAATTCTCTGATTTTCCTATGATTTCCTTTATACTCTTCTTGATTACCTGCATTCCCTATTCCATCTCTACCAACATATTTGGTCCTATCAATACCATGTTCATTGGATCACTTGAATTTATGGGAGTATTAAAACTCTTCTCATACAATACCTCAAACAGACTCATCCTTAGTGAGCCTTGATAACCATTGTTGTAAGAAAACTAAACCAACGGAAGGTATTCCTCCCATTTCCTCTTCTGATGCATCACATACATCCTCAACATACCCTCTGAAATCTTGTTGACCCTCTCTATCTACCCATCTGTCTGCAGATGATAATTTTTGTTGAAGACAAACCTTGTCCCTAAATCTACAAACAAGTCCTTTCAAAAATTAAAATTGAACTTAGCATTCATGTCTGACACAATCTTCTTCAAATCACCATACAATATGACCACATCTCTGATGAATTTCTATGCCACATCACTAGCTCAATATGTAGACTTCACTAGAATTAAGTGCGCTACCTTAGTCAACATGTACACCACAACCATGATGGAATCATGTTGTTTAGATGTATTTGAAAAACCTGTGATGAAATCCATGGAAATGGAATCACATTTCAACTCTAGAATCAGAATAAACTATAGCAGTCCACCTAGATTTTTACACTATGCCTTTATCTGTTGACAGTCCAAACATCTAGCCACAAACCCTGCCACATCCTTCTTCAGGTTTGGCCAATGATAAAACTTCTTCACTACTGTCAATATTTTCTGGTATCCTAGGTGACTTGAATAGAGTTTTGCATGAAACTCTCTCAAGATATTATTTTTTAGATCACTGTTGTCTGTTACATATATCATGTCCCTAAATATGATCAAGCCATCTGCTGAGAGATGATAGTCCACATCTTGTGAATCTATACCCTGTTTTAACCTATACCTAATCTCCATGTACCTGTTATCCTTTTGTCTTACCTATAAGATCTGATCCTGTAAATTTTTCCGATTAGAACTCATATATATTATATGATTCACCTGTACTCTCCTGCTAAGAGCATCTATAACTCTATTATGTTTACCCTTAATGTACCTAATATCAAATTCAAACTCAATAATCATGGCAAACCATCTATATTGCCTAGAATTCATATTTGGTTGATCAAACAAGTATCTCAACCCACTGTGATCACTCATCAATAAAAACCTCTTGCCAAGAAGATAGTGGCTCCACATCTTCAATGCATGGGTGATCGTTTCCAACTCAAGATCATGCGTTGGATAATTTTTCTCATGCTCATTCAATTTCTATGACTCATAGCACATTACCTATCCTTCCTCAGTAAGGACACCACCAAGTCCACTCTTGCAAGAATCTGTACACACCACAAACTCTTTGTCGAAATCTACAATCTTTAACACTGGAGCATTTTTCAACATTTTCTTCAATTGTTCAAAGCTTGTTGCACATTCCTCTATCCATTCAAATTTCTTACCATGCCTCTCCAATGATGTAATAGGATATGCAATCCGAGATAATATACGGATGAACTTGCTATAATAACTTACTAGCCCCATAAATGATCTTACCTCTTCCACATTTGTAGTATTTTCCCACTCCATGATAGTCATTTTCTTTTCTGGATATGTTGTCGTTCCTTCCTTGGAAAAAACATGTCCCAAGTAATTTACCTCTCTCTAAAATAAACTGCATTTACTAACTTTTGGCATACAACTGATGCTCTCTTAGAAATCACAATATTGTTGGTAAATGCTTGACATGTTCTTCCTGATTCTTAGAATATATCAAGATGTCATTAATGAAAAAAATAACAAACTTTTCCAGATAAATATGCAACATATTATTCATCAAGCACATAAAATTAGCTAGAGAACTAGTCAAAACAAATTGAACTACAAAAAATTCATAATTCCCATACCTGTTTTGGAAATTTATCTTGTAAATGCCCTCTTCTTTGACACATACCTGATGATATCTGGATATCAAGTCAATATTCTAGAACACTCCTGCTCCTTTCAACTTATCAAACAAGTCATCAATCCTCAACAATGGATACCTATTCTTGATGTTCATATTGTTTAACTTCCTATAATAAATGCATAACATGAGGGTACCATCCTTCTTCTTCAAAAACAATATCGATGCACCCCATTAGGGGAATTTTGAGGTCTAAAATGGGCCTCCTAAGAAAAATGTACAAACAAAATAAACTTTATAAGAACCAATAATATTCAAGATGATGATGCCAACCATGGGGGATGATTCACCATTTTTTGAGTAAAAGGGTGAAAAGATTAAAAAATAATAAAATAATAAAACTACTTTTTCAACTCATATTTTCAACTTATCTCCCAATTCTTTTACTCAAATTTCGAGTGACAGTACTCGTTGGATGCAAAATTTAATTCCTCATCCAAGGAGTACCCATGTTGCATACTTTTGATGGACCCTGCTACACGAAAAATTAGAAATACATGGAAAAATATGATTGCATTCACGTTTTTCATGTATTTCTCATTTTTTGTGTACCAGGATCCATAAAAATTGTGCAACAT
This sequence comes from Pinus albicaulis, assembly GCA_034641835.2. NCBI lineage: Eukaryota > Viridiplantae > Streptophyta > Pinopsida > Pinales > Pinaceae > Pinus > Pinus albicaulis. The sequence goes on from CM076574.1 coordinate 734,175,722, forward strand.
GGGTACTCCTTGGATGAGGAATTAAATTTTGCATACAACGAGTACTCACACTCAAAATTTGAGTAAACAATTTGGGAGATAAGTTGAAAATACAAGTTGAAAAAGTAGTTTTTTTCTTTTTTCCCTCTAAAATTTGATGATGTAATGAAATATTATTTTATTATTTCTACTATTATTTTATAATTTCCTTAGGAGGACCATTTTAGACCTCAAAATTCCCCTATTGCAAGGTGATACACTTCACCTAATTTATCCCTTGTCAAGAATTTCCTTCAACTACAAATTTAACTCTACTAACTTTGGAGTGCTCATCTTGTACGATGCCTTTGATGCTAGTGTTTCCCCTGGTACCAAATCAATGGAGAAGTCCACTGCTCTAAGAGGCAAAAAATCTGAAATATATACTAGAAACACATCCTGAAACTGCTGTAAAATTGGGTACCTTATCAATAACTCTACATCCTCATCCTCATTAGCTTTATCACTATAAATATGCACTTGAAATAACACACACCCTTTTCTTTGACTGTCCTTTTCATGCATAGCTATCACCATCCTAACTGATGTTTCTTTCTTCTTAACCTATAAAATTATTTGTTCTCCATTATCATTCAATCACTCAATAGATTTGTAATAAATATCCACCTAAGTCCTGTGAAGATATAACCAGTCCATACCCAAAAACATATTGTATCATCCCAACAAAAATACATTCAAATGTGTCGATGTAGGAATACCATTCAGTTCAAATGAAAACCTGTTACCCAATGAAGAAACTCTCTTCTTTGTACTTGTATCCAACTTCACTAACCAAGATTCTGCATGCACTTCCTTATTCAAACCACACTTATCCACCAAGTCAAGGTTAACATAACTATAATTAGATCCAGGGTCAATGAAAATATAAAAAACTTTATCACAAATATTACTATCCATCTTAATGATAGATTCCTAGTGATCCACCTATCTATTATCCAGCACTACATAGATACGAGGAATGATTTTCCAAACATCCCTAATAGTCTGCACCTCCTGTGCATTATATATTTGAGGCAAACCAACCTCATTCTGCATACAATCCCTTTTAATATGTTCCTTACCATATGTGCAACACTCCAAATGCCCTGTACCATCACCTCTATTCTTCTTCCCTTCAAATTGTTACCCATGTCCCTGTCTAGATATTTTTAACTTCTTCCATGGTGCAACACTCTCTTTCTCTTATACATTATGAGGCCTTGTTATTTTTTGTTTCCACTTACCTTTACCTTTATATTTCCCCTTCCAACCTTGCTTATATTATGTCTTATGCTTTGACTCTCATAATAGTGTTTCAGTTTCCCAATTATGTCCTCAAGTGATTGAGGCTCATCATACTCAATTTGATCTCTAAAATATAATGGAAATCCACTGACAAATATTCATCCTTAAGATACGGTACATACTTCAATAACTTGGTGGTATACTCGTCATATGTCATTGATCCCATTTTAAGCTCATAGAATTCCTTGGCCTTAATTTTTGTAGTACCTGTCTGACAAATACTTCTTTATGAAAAGTATCTTGAATTCATGCCAACTCAACTCTTTTGTCATGATATCTCTAACCTACTTCACATATTCACATGAGATGTCTTTTTTACCTTTGAGGCTGAATATAGCTATTATGGCCTTCATATTCTCTGTGTACTCATGCAACTCAAATAGTTTCTTCATCCCAAGTAACTAAGTGTTTTCATGCTCCAAATTCTTCAAATATCCATCAAAAGTAGGTGGCCTTTCTTTCTTGAACTTGTCCAATAAATATCCCTGTCACTCCTCATGTAATGATGATAACGTTGACAATCATAGTTCCTATCAGAACTAGAACTATAATAGTATGTATCCATCACGTCTCCTATCTGGAGTATCCAAGAGCCTACCATTTCTAACCGTGTCATCCCTATATGACCTGTGACCACCATGAGGCCTACTTCCACATGCCCGATTAGTCCTATCCTCCTGCCCATGGTTGATCTGAAGTGGCCCATATTTTTGCAATTCTAACAAACTCTGAAGTATTATTGCATTAACTTTTGCTTATTTCTCTCGTGCCTACATGATTCTGTAATTATCTACCCCACAAATTATTGTTTATGCCTTCAAGCTTCTCAATGGGTCTGCTAAGTCATAATAATTCCCACCACCATGCTTCTCATCTGACACATAAGGAGAATATCGTGAATTGTAGTCTACCATCTTGCTAGTCATCTTTGATATTATTTCCTGCAAGTATACCATGTCACCTAAACCAAAATATAACATAATAAACATACCTAATTATAGTTCATGGGAGGACATCTCATCTACAATATCAACCATATTAGCATGATAAATGTATAATCATAATCATAACAGTAATAAAAATCATTTAAACCATTATCCAGTCATCAATGCATCACCATACCAACCACATATCATGACCTCATGCATGAAAACTACACCATATCAATGTATGCATAAAAACATGTAACCACTGTCACGCATAAACAATTCTTAATTGACATGCACTCATGATGACACATTCAACAACAACACTATCAAATTTCACACGGTGACACAACTGCAACCATGACCAACACCATGCATATCAAACACAAGAACATATAACACAAGTATAATTAAATCATATGCAATCAACATGAATGCATGACCAACACACCACCCATCTATTCCAGGGGGTGAAACATGCTCTGATACCACTTTGTAACACCCTCCTCCCACATTTACCCAAGCTAACTAGTCCACTGGGGTAAACATGTGATGAAGAGTTACTATGATATTATTCAACTTCTCTAGTGTAGTTAAGGAAGTAGAACCAACAAAGAAACACTTTACAGATCTTCCTCATGTGCTACAGGACCCCCAAGAGCTAATTCACCACTCTAGGCGCCCAACCCCTGAGTGAAAATAGACTTTCATTTAACTAAACCCCTAGTTTCTTCCATGAAAATCCTCCATGTGACTAGGACCCTCCAGCCACTCCCACAATCCTACAAGAGAGAGACTGTAGTCTTTTGTTAGCCATTTCTGTGCCAGAGACTACAATATTTAAGCCACTTTTTCATGGCTAGTCTCAAAACCACTACCCAAAACTTGATGAGACTTTCCAAGATAGTAAATTACACCAAGACAAAGCCTCTAACACAAAATTTGACCAAGGAATTGACCTAACCAAACCTAACCATGATAGACATTTCGTTGAACACATTGTGCACATGTGATCTACAACTCATAACAACGAATTCACGCATATAGGTCTCATACTTATCTAAGATTCATAAGGAATCATTGATGCCATATCACATTAGCTGCATTATCCTATATTAGGTCATATATTCATTTACAAATCAAAACATGATGAGAGCCATACAACATCACTGTCATGAAACATACTCATAACCAAAATATAAAAAAACATAATTAATAGGGATATAACAACCATAAAATCCGCATATAAACCAACACATTTTCACATGAAATACAAAGGAGAATAAACTCTTATTAATGATGTTAAAGAGAAACCAGGTTCGGAATTCCACATACCATCCGACCATAGATTGGCTGAACCAAATATTTCTTTCAACCAATCACCCTTGTGCCATATTCCAAGCACTAATGTTTGAATCATAACCAAAAATAAACTAGGGATTATTGAGGCTAAACAACCTCACCCTCATCAATAGAATTAGGATTTACTTCAAACCCCATCAGATCACTAGGCCCTAAACAAGCATGGATGCCACTAGATTTCCCCACCTACACCACCAGGAATTTTCATGTCTCATAGTCTCTAGGATTTACCATATATCCCGCCATTCACCGATCAAGGATTCCTAGGCTTAATCGAGACTCCACCCTCCAAGATTTACCATATAACCTTCCATTCACTAACCAAGGATTCCTAGTCCTGATCGAGGTCTCACACCTCTAGGATTTACCATATATCCCACCATTCACTGGTCGATAATGCCTATGCCTACCAAGGTACACAAAATATAGCTTCATCCAACACATCATCCGGTTTAGGGGTTATGAGGCCAAGGATTTACCACAATCCACAGTCTAGTTCACTAGGCCATGTGTTATTTATTTCAAAGACCAACTCACTTAGTTTTAAATCCATCAGGTAATCCATCTCATTCAGAACATGAGAACATGTTATCACTCAGAAAGATGAAACATCATTTGACAAAGTCATATAGGTTCATGTGTCAAAGGTAGGGTTGTAGGGTCCATTTTTCTTTACTTGGTCAAGGAAAATTTTAAATTTTTCTTATTTGAGCTTACCCTAAGGTCTAAACCCACTCACTTTCAAATCCCCTCATCTCACATCACTCATAATTTTCTGACAGTTTTCAATTCCCAACGTTTTAGCACCGAAATGGTCATTTTAGCTAAGAAACCACAGTTTTGTAGCAAAATATACTAAGAAATGCCACTTTTCGCTATGAAACCACTGATACTTTCATAGCAAAAACACCCATATCTACACTAAAAATGCTACGAGAGTGAGGTTTCCTACCTGCCATGTCAATTTAGATGTTAGGTGTTAGAAAATAATTTGGAAAGGGTAAATTAGATACCATTCGAGTCAGTTAGGGCAAATATCAAGGTACTTGGTCAGACTTGAAGTCATCTCACAATTTTTGGCACGTATGAGCCATCATTGTGTTGTGTGGGAATCGAACTTCAAAATATTACCAATTTAAGTCATTTCTCATTATTTATTCCTTCTTTGTATGATTTTGAGCTCTGGAGAGCTATTGCATTGAGCCAAATTTGTGGCTAGTGTTTTCAAAGGTTTACAAAGATCATTGATCAAGCAAGGTAGAAAACTATCAATCAAGGCAGAGAACTATCAAGGAAGGCAGAGAAGACACTAAAGAAGCTATGGAACCAAAAAGAAAGGCAAATAAGGTTGTCCAATGTATAACATACAAGCCATCATATATGAATCTGATCAATAAAGACCCAACAACTGTAGAAGTCTTCAAAAGGACAGGATGCTTATAGTTTTTTGAAAGATTACAAGGCTGCCATGTACAGGTTTCCAAAGAATTTTCTTTAAACTTCAGTTGAACAGCTTGTTAGTCATCAGTAATTTCTACTATCTATATATGACTAAATATTTGTTCTAGATTTCTAAAACAAAATTCCTTGAATATTGTGAGTTTTAGAAATCTCACTACCTTCATTATCCTTATAGAAAAATTTTCAATATTCTACCATTTTTCCATTTCATGGTCACCTTGTCACTCCTACAGACTCCTTATGGGCTTGTGCTACTCATATCCATCCTTTTTTCCCACCTATAAACTCATTACTCTATTTTTCCCTTGCCCATGACTCCACTTTACCACTAAGGCGACCTATAGCTTATTCCTTCCCATATTCACCAGGTTCCTCAAGCATTAATGGTCTCAAAACTATCTCTGTAGGCTATTTAGATTAATCAATTACATTGGATTTGGATCTTCAATACACCACTTTGTCAATACTCTGTTTTTATACCTGAATACTCCAAACCAAATTTCAGTCAAAGACCAATTCAAAGAATCCTCCCACTAGGTCAATTAGGGTTCTTACATGGTTGAAGGTCATCATTAGGTGTTTAAGGTGTTAGTATGAATCTTAATTCCAAGCGTATGAAAAAATACCACTTTAGCTGTGCATAACCAACATCCTTAACAACAGAGATGGTTGCCAATATCTTCAGATCTGTAGTTAGGTGATCAAGATAAATGCTAGAAAAATCTAGATCTATGCATTAGAAGACATTAAACAGTAGAAAAAACAAGATTTACTCCATGCATCCAATAGACAAGACAAGAATATGTTGAATGAATTTTGTATTATGGGCACCTGGGAGGAAAACACAGAAGGGTGTTACCAATTTTCCTCAATGGGATGGGTTCTTGTACGTCCTCAACACTTCAGATCTAAAACTTCTCTCTCTTGATGCTGTAGAAAAACCAGACAAAAAATGGTAGCAAAATATGACTATGATGGTGGATCAATAGTCAGACTAAAAGTATAGATCCAAAGTGATCTTTAGGCAACAAAAGGTGATAAATAAATGGGAAAACCCTTCTATTTATAACAAAATATTGAGTTAGTCTAGATATTGGTGCATAATTAAAATATTATTAACCAAATCAAGATCCAACTTTTATGGAATATTTTATTATATTTGTTGGAGGGAAAAGGAATTTGACTTGGGTCAAATCCCTTTATTTGTAAATAATAAATAAATAAATGATTTATTTATCATTTAAGGATGTCGTTAAGTAATAATCAAATAAATAATGATTTATTTAATTATTTAAGGGTGATTTAGTCATATTTAACAAAGAATATTATTTAAATAAGGTTTAAATAATTATTCTTAGAAAATAATAAGATAAATAATGATTTATCTAATTAATTTCCTTGTTTTGGGTTAAATATAACTAGGAATATTTATTAAACTGTTGTTTAACTAATTATTCCTTGAGTAAAATCAAACAAATGTAGATTTATTTAATATTTCCTCATGGGGTTTCCTGTTTAGACCATAAACAACTTAATAAAGGTGGTTTACTAAGTTATTTTCATAGTGAAAGCAATTTTACTTAGGGTAAAATTGGTCGTACATGGTGTACTTGGGTCCATCTAATGATAATAGGTTAGATGACCAAAAAATGGTGTAACAGATTGCCCCCCAGTGTGCGAGTTTTAGGAGCTAATCGTATGACCAAAGTATGTTGTAAGAACTCAATCACTAGACATCGAAGGGGGATTCAAAGAGAGAGAAGTATAAGGTAGACCAAAGTGTTGAAAGAACTAGACCCTGAGGAGGACTAGACCACGAGGAGGCGAGAATTACGAATGCGACAAGTCTCTTTGATGAGTGAGTACCTGTGCTATAGGCGGCGGGGGAGGCATACCTATGCCCACTGAGGCAAAGTACAAATAATAAGGCATCCGAAAAACCACGGGACTAGCCAATATGGTACATGCTGGCATAAGCATGAGCCAGATAAACAACACGATGATGAATCCCACATACATATTGTGCCTAGGATAATAGCTAGGACTTGTACAATGATATCTAAGTAAATTATATATAAATGAAACCTAGATGCCCCTGAAAACATGAAATGACTCTAAAAATATGACTAATATATGCAAACAAAAAGGTGCTGCAAGCGGCTAAGGCCGACATCATAAAATGTATGGAGCTGCATCAAAGGCTGTAATGAAGAGGTCATTTGAGTGTGTGGGGGGCTACCTATAGGGCCACCCCCCCATAAGTGTTGATACATCTCACACACACTTGGGAATCATCAAGAGCTGCTGCTGCAGCACTGAACCATCAAGTATACGGATCTCGGTCATGCTGAAAGGAGCTAGAGTGGAGAAACAATCAAGTCAAAGGGAAAGGAGAGATCACTTTGCCTGATCCGAGGCACCGAACAAGAGTGGAAGTTGGAACCAAGGTACACCGCCCTCTAGACCTGGCTTCTGGAATGAATGAGCTGATGTCGACAGAAGGAGGTCCGCCATAGGTGAGGCAATAAGGGATCTCCAACTGGCACGAGACGGTAAAATAGTAGAGGCGAAGGGCGGCACCAATGATGATGATGAAATGGGAGGTGCGGGTAGCCGAACGGATGACTTCCCTTGTTAGAGCATAAAGGGCACGGATGACCTAGTAGCAACTGACACAAAATAATAAGGGATAGGGGACAGTCGGACTGAAGGCCATAATGTGTGACATGAGAGAGGGACCAAGCAATGAATGATGGGGGATTGTGGTGAGATGTAAAGGGACTCGGGATAGACTCCATGAAAGCAAATGATGAGTCGAATCGGATGCTCTAAACAAGGGTGACTCGATGGTGCTGCCACATAAAAAAGGTCCAATGGGGACCATAAAAACATGAGTACAAGATGGTAACTCACGACGAAAGTCGACACGAGCATGGACAAGTATGGAGGCAAAGTGTTGCCCCTTGTACGAGTGTTTCAAGAGAATAAATTCGATTTTGAGGAGGGGTGAAGTGATGCTTCTTGGAAAAAATGTGTCATGGTGGAGTATCAAGTCGCTAAAAACTAACAGATACCCATTTGAGGGCTCGGTGAGAGCTTTCCAACGGTAAAGATGATTCATCAAACTAATCTATGGTTTGGCCACAGCAGGTGAAAGAAAAATTAGGGGTTTTCTTTTACTAAGGAATTTTCCCTCCAAATTCACTCATTTGTAGGTGGAGCTGTGGTGAATGTAGTGGGGAGAGGAGGCCCTAAATACTTCGGCAATCATAGCAGAAAAACCGACCGTTGGAATTGAGATCCATCAATTGCAGGTAAGAGGCCTAATCCTACTCTTTCATTTCAGTGGATTGAAAGTTTAGTTTAGGTACCCGGAGCTCATGAATAGGCCAGGTCGCACTTTTGGGGGTTTGTTCTGCGACCTGGGTAGCAGGTATTGGGCAGAAAATTGCGACCTGTCCCAGGAAATGACCTGAAAAGTGTGACTTGTCAGAGAAAGGCGGTTTCAGTGTTGTTTTTGGCTGATATTTGGGATTTTTATGGATGAGGGGCATAGGTGCCCCCAAACATATTTTGGTCATGCCAAAATGTATTTAGAAAAGGGGAATCTAAACACATTTTAATGATGTCGCGCACCATTTTTTTCGTTATGGTTATGCAGTTTGATAAAGGGAATGGAGGATTACCAATCTCTTTTAGTACTGCATATATGAATCAAATGGACTTTAAGTTTCCATATTGGCATACATGGTGTCACTATCCCAAAGAAAGGATTTGGAGATAATGAAATGGTGCTCTCCCAGAAAACTCACAGGTTGGTCAACAACAATGTCGAAGGGACTGGGTTGTTTATGTAATATGAAGGAATGATGAGGTATCATCCCTAGGTGATGCGAAGTGATATGGGACTTTAGAGGTTCTTCTAAATGTGGAAGAATAATGGTACTAGAGTCAACACGACCCAGTTGGTACATGTACTTGTGGAGAATTTATTCTCTTGGTTTCTCAAATATGGGTGCCCCCTTACCCAAACATTGGGTGTCAATGTAATGGCCACAAGGTGTATGTGGTTCAAATGCATGGGTTCTATGTAAGGGGGAGTAGATAAAGTCAGGGGTAGTGACTACTTCCATGATGTCTTCATCGTAATAGAAGATTCAGTCACTGGTGGAAGAAATACCACCTGACACAATGAAGCTACCTGAATCATCATCATGAGAAGAGAGGTTCACATGCGCATTGTCACAAGTGGTGACAGAAGATTAAGCAAATAAAGGATCTACCGATGTTGAACCCAGGGTGATCACTGAAGGGAGGTCAAGTGAAACATCAGGGGAAGTGTACAAGGGGACTTCTACGGAGGGTCTCATGGATGATGATAGGTAGAAAATGGTGGACGAAGGCTTCATCATCTTGACATCAGGAAGGGGAATGTCAATAGGAGCATTCGTGTCCTCTAGTTTTGCTGAATAAAAACATGCAAATAAGGGAGCGGTGGACTCGTTGTGCTTGGCCTCAAATTGGCAAATAGCTTCCAAAGAGGAGTGGTACTCTTCAAGGCAGGGATAGAGGTGAGTATAGTGGCCATGGAAATCACACAAAGAACAAGGGTTATTTTTGCACAAAGACTTGAGTTTCAGGACTGAATCGGGTATAGTGACATATACCTCTGGGATATCAGACTCCAGAAATGTCTCATTTACCATGGACTTAAGATGAGGGAACTCTGGACAAGTATGGGTGGTGTGACCGACAACATCACATAAATCACACTGGATGGTATGCTTTGGAGGCCGAGGAGGGGCAGGGTTTGTTGGGGTAGCCTTGTCCTTTGATGCCCCCTTTCCAACTTTTCCCTTCTTACCTGAAGCAGTCGCAACAGGAGGTGGCTTGTTCGGAGTGGTGAGGGCTTGGCATTGCCGGCCCGGGATAAGTCATGGGGACCGGTTGAACTGGGGTCAAAGCAAGATAAGGTTTGGGTTGACCAGGAGGGGTAGAGGCTGGAGGATCAAGGTACTAGATGGGAATCTCCATGGTCAAGTTAGGGAGAGAGAGGGTAGCCATGACAGGTACCGTGTACACTCCTAGGGGAGGAGCTAGGAACGGTATCTAACTAGAGGGGTAATGGCCAGGCGAGACGAATCCTAAATGGTTACGGCCTAGAGGAAACGTTCTAGGAGGGTAAAGAGGCTCATGGATACCAGCTGAAGGGCCTAGAGGAGGAGGTCCAGAAGGCTGAATCAAAGGGCTAGGAGTAGGCTGCGAAGGGCGAGGGGTTCCCTGACGACTGGCGGGTGTGGGCGCGAGGTCGACCCAAGGCCGGTGCATCATGCAAACATTCGATGAGTTGGGATCAGAGACAGGAAGAGGAAGACCAGGGAATGTACCAAGCAATGAGGAATATTTGTAGACTTCGAGTGAGACACTGGTCAAAGAATCGACTGTTTGCTTATTGGCCACTGAAGAGATGGTGGACTCAGAGTAGGTCTGAGACTTTGGTTCGTAATATGTCAACTGGTCAATGGTGACTATATTTCCATTATGAGGGAAGAACATCTTGCGGTGAACCGCAGATGGGACAACAAATATCGCATAGGTGTAGGTATGACCCAATAGAATGTTGTAATCTAAGGGGGCATCTATGGCATCTACGTCAACGCAAACAATCTTTCCCACAAGAGCAATAGGACAATTGTGGAATAAGCTAATGGGCTGGGAGGTGTGGCCATCCCACACTCGGAGTGTGATTGTGGAAGGAGCCAACTCAAGTGATCCGAGTTGCTTCCAAACCGAAGTGAACATCACACAGGTGGATGCCCCCTCATCAATAATGCACAGGGAAACGTTGGCGTTCTGGATCTTGAATGGGATTTGGAAGGTGACGGAGGAAAGGAGAGGAGGATGTTCGGACCAGTCAACATCAAAGACAATCAATCAATTGTCGGAAGGATCTATAGCACCCATGGCAGATAGCCGAGCTTTTTGTTGTGAAGGGCATGACTAAAAGAGTTCCAGCATTGAAATGGCAGCAGGAGATTGTGCCAAATCATCTACTATGCTATACAAATGGGAAGCTTTGCCGGAAGCAGCATTTCGGCGTAGTGGTCCCTTAGGGATCTTGGTATGAACCTCCGCCTTAGGCTGAGGGATTTGCAAGGGACCATTAGGTGTCGAAAGAGGCTCTATAGAGACCGAAGGAGGCAGCTCGAGGACATACGTAGTTGGAGGCTTGTTGTACTGACGGGACTAAGTTAGAATATTGATGCCTATAGTTAGAGGTTGATCGAGGAGTTCTACCATCATGAGAACTTCAGTAATCAGAGGTACCAGATGGAAGAGGTTGAGTGGCCACCTATCCTTTAGGTGGTTAGGTAGCCGTAAATCCTTGTTGTGCATACACCTGCTCCTGAGGGGGCGGTGGCTGCTGTTGCAGTGGTTGAGAAGACAAGGGAGGTGAAGGTGCTAATGCTAGAGGAGATGGAGCTCCAAGATGTGGATACATATAACAAGGAGGTTGGGTAACAGTGTGGTAAATAGGAGAATGGGCAGAAAGAGGAGGCATGTTGTATCCTATATACGTGCTACTGGGAGGGGAAAAAGTGTGGGAGGTGCTGCCTCCCCCCCCAGGAAAATCATAACCCGTGGGAGGTTGGGCGTATGTATGAGAGATAGCTCCAACGTTACTGTTGGCGGCATGAGGTGCCCTCGGTGCATTGGCATCACCGGGTCGGGGGAGATCAGGTAAAACAATATAAACATAACTCGTCTGAGCGTAGATTAGGTCATATTTTAATGCCATTTGGAGGGCAGCTTCTTCGGTTTGAGGAAAATGCGATGCGACATCTTTCCCGATAGGGGGCAAGAGATCCCAGGAACCGGTCCATGTGTAGACATGGTCTTTGAAGGTAGGTGCTCGACATAGGCTCTTTCTTCTCTGCCATTCCTAGACATGGTCGGATAGGTGGGTCACAAATGATTGACGGAAAGAATTCAAGAGTTTTGTACCAGTGTCATAATGAAGGGGAAGCTGGAAGTAAGACAAAAAGGCCCGAGCAATAGTTGCAAAGAAGGTATGAAAGTAAGGGGCTTGATCAACATACCACTTAGAAGCTTCACCTGTAAGCGTATGTTGGAACAATCGAAGACAGACAGAGTCATCGGTAATGGAGTTAGACGAACACCACATGTGGAAAGATCAAACATGATTTGTAGGATCTTCTCCAACAAGGCCTTCAAAATTTGGGATGTTGGAAGGGATATTTTTCGACATAGCAGGCCAACTAGTGTCATGGTGTATAGGGTCGTTTATCAACTGGTCAAAATCGAGGAGGCTGAGGCCTCCCATGAAGGGGAGAAAGGGCGCAACCGGGGTAGTGTCTGTTGCAGTCCCACTAGTGGTATTCCCAGCATGAGGGCTGGGGTTACCACCAGCATTAGGTCATACACCAGACATGGTGAAGGTGTCAGGGGGAGAACCAAAGGTGGAACAAGAAGGAGAATCCAAAGGACCAGAAGAAGAGTCGGTGTGCGGACTCGGTGGAGGACTAACTCGAATCCTATGCGGAGGAGTAATTCTTCCTACTAGAAACTGAGGATGAAGGAAGTCTCCAAGATAAACGCCTTGTGGCACAATGATGACGACACAAACATGGTAGAAAGGAAAAAAATACCGACAAGGGTAGGGAGGTGCAGGATCAACTGATTACAATGTCGAAACAAGGGCAGAGAGGTACAGGATCAATTGATTTCAATGTTTTAGAGTCTTTTCTTGGTGGTGTTAACCAAGCCCTTTTTCGCTTAGGGTGTGTGTGTGAAGTGTGCAAATTTTAATTTTTAAACCCAGACGTTTGTAGAGAAAAAGAAAAAGTGTGATGTATAGCTGTAAATAAACCTACGAATGACAGTATATAAGCCTGCAAAAATAGAAATAAACAGTGAATAATGCAATAATCTAAACCCAAGGAGCCGGGTCTCTCAAAAAATATTCTATAGTTGAGTAAAACACTAATAAAAACACACTAAAATAGCCAATACATCTAAGGTCAGGAGGGACAGGGATCTAAAGGAAAAAATCTGCTGGAAAGTGGTGCAGAAATAGCAACAGATTTGAGGAAAAATTGTTGTAAAAAGAGGTGGCGAAAGGCTATCTCCACGATGGAAGCGGAGTGAAACCTAGAGGAAAACAAAAACAAAGCTAAATGAGGTTATTTGGATGGATAAAAATCCGATCTGAAGTGGATCTGAAGGTGAGGTATTAGATCTGAAAAAATGGCTGAAGACTCTGAAATTTCAGACAACCTGCAACAGCAAAAAACTCTTCCACAAGAAGTGGAGGGTACTTAAGCCCTAGGGGGCTATGTTCCCAATTATTTGAGTAAAACAGAACAAATACAGGTCCAAAATAGGCAGAGACAGAGGTTTGAAAACCTTGAACAGAGGCTTAGACAAACCCAGAAAATTTTCAGAAATATTCCCGCAAAATGTCCAGGTCACAATTTTTGACCTTTTTTCAGCAGAGTTTGCACTTTTTAGGCTATAAGGTGCATCCTGAGGGTCCAGGTTGCAGGTTTTGGGATTAAAAGTGCGACCTGCACTTCTGGCACTCTCAGCGGTAGGTTTCAGAAAAAATTGTCGTCTTAGTTGTGGCTAATGTCTATCACCTACGCAATAGGTCTGAAAACACGTAGAAGTTAGAATTTTTATCGTTTTATGGTTTTATAGGTTAAAAAAAACATCAGGAAAAGCAAAAAAAAGGGGCTGAAGAGAAATCCTAGGGTTTGAAGCAGCTGGATATGCAAGGATCAGAAAAATGACAGCGGCTGTAATCGTAAACACATGTGGAGTCGCCAGTTGTTAGTATGAATCTTAATTCCAAGCTTACAAAAAAAGACCACTTTAGCTGTGCATAACCAACAACCCTAACAATAGAGATGACTGCCAATATCTTTAGATCTGCAGTTAAGTGATCAAGATAAATGCTGCAAAAATGTAGATCTATGCATTAGAAGACATTAAACAGTAGAAAAAACAAGATTTACTCCATGCATCCAATAGACAAGACAAGAATATGTTGAATGAATTTTGTATTATGGGAACCTAGGAGGAAAACACAGAAAGGGTGTTACCAATTCTCCTCAATGGGATGGGTTCTTGTAAGTCCTCGGCCTTTAGATCTAAAACTTCTCTGTCTTGATGGTGTAGAAAACCCACACAAAGAAAAGATAGAAAATATGACAACGATAATGGCTCAAAGTTAGACCAAAAGTAAAGATCCAGAGTGATCTCATAGGCAACAAAAGGTGATAAATGAATGGGAAAACCCTTCTATTTATAAAAAAATATTAGGTCATTCTAGATCTTGGTGCATGATTAAAATAATATTAACCAAATCTAGATCCACCTTTTATGGAATATTTTATTATATTTGTTGGAGGGAAAAGGCATTTGACTTGGGTCAAATCCCTTTAGTTGTAAATAATAAATAAATAAATGATTTATTTATTATTTTAAGGAAGTGGTTGAATGATAATTAAATAAATAATGATTTATTTAATTATTTATAAATGATTTAGTCATATTTAACAAGGAATATTATTTAAATAAGATTTAAATAATTATTCCTAGAAAATAATAAGATAAATAAGGATTTATCTAAATAATTTCCTTGTTTTGGGTTAAATATAACCAGGAATTTTAATTAAACTATCGTTTAACTATATATTCCTTGAGGAAAATCAAACAAATGTATATTTATTTAATATTTCCTCATGGGGTTTTATGTTTAGACCATAAAAAACTTAATAAAGGTGGTTTACTAAGTTATTTTCATAGTGAAAGCAATTTTACATAGGGTAAAATTGGTCTTACATGGTGTACTTGGGTCCATCTAATGATAATAGGTTAGATGACCAAAAAATGGTGTAACATAAGGCACTACTTTTCCTTTGCTATAAAGTTCCCAAATAAGTTTGTCTTATCAAATCATAAACTACAAGTGAAGAAAGGGAAACAAGTTGGTCTTGAAAGAAGAAATGGGATTTTGAGCTGAATGGCCCACTTAAATTTCAAGACACTGGCCACATACAGCAAATCACATGGAGGAGGGACACCAAAAACCAAACAGAAAGAAAAATATTTCAAAGATTATTGATGAAAAAGGGAAAAAGGTGAGGTGAACTAGACAGAAATGAATGAACTTGAAAGGGCTATAGAGAACTTAGAAGACAACACTGATAATTGTTTTCAAGCACTTCAGACACTTGAGGTTTGGGGAAAGGGGCCAAAGAAGGTCAAATGATAAGTTGAACTCCATGATGACAGCAAAGGGATTTTGAAGATGTCACTGTTTGTAAAGATTCCAAACTTGTCCACAGAATTTTTTCATGACAAAAATGATCAAAATATAGTTTAAGCGCCATGGTGCAGGTAAAAGGATTGTGAAGGTGCCAGTATGTGGAAGTATCCTAAAAATTTTCCAAGCTCACCCTGTCATGCCTCAAGATCAGTGAGAAAGGGAAAATCATTGTTTTCAAGTAACCTATAGTCAGAAGAGTCAAAAAGGGTAAAAACATGATCAAAACTTCATAATGTAAGAAAGAGAGGGCTTTGAAGGTATTGCCATAGGAAATCCTCCCAGAGGTGTTTTAATGAGCTTATCATGACAAAATGAGAAAAGTGGAAGTCAAATTCATCCTTTTAGAAAACCTACAGAGAAAAAAATGTAAAACGTTATTCAGAGAGGTTAAGGAGTTGAGTTAGACCACATAATGGAAATGAGAGAAAATGTTGGAGCTTCTACTGTGTGAAGATTCCAAACTTATCAAAACAAGTTGTCATGCCTAAATGATCAAATGATCAAATTTAACTTCATGGTGCAGACAGAGGAGGTTTTTAAAGCTGCTGTTGTGTAAAGGTGAATAGGTCAAATCCTCAGGATCAAAATAAGAATGAAGTTTCATAACTCAAGCAAACCTGCAAAGAAAAAAAGAGTCAAAGAATTAGTGACAAAGGAATATCAATGAAAAGTGACAAAATCTTAAAAACTTTAGAAAGTGGGTTGTGAAGCTAAAAAAATATATCATTGAGCCTATAAAAGGTCATTTAAACACTCCAACAACTCATTCTGCACTTGCAAAGTCATCAAAGCATTCAGGACAGAAAAATGTGAGTTTTTCGGTTAAAAATTGACTAAGTGTTGAGGCGTTTCACGTTCAAGTCGGCATTGCGCGCCTAGAGTCAGGAACTGCGCCTCTACCCTTTTCTCCCATTCATTTTATCAAAGAATTGTGTGCTTGGAAGTAGGCGCTGCGTGCCTGGAAAAGCGTTGCCCACTTGCACGATTTACCCGACAGGCTCTGCAAAAGACCTTGATGTTGCACGCCCAGCACAAGACGCTGCGCCTTTGCTCGAACCAACACACCATTTTCCTGGGTGCTACGCACTTGGCCAGGAGGGCTCCTACGCCATTTCAACACTCAAAACCCCTCAAAATTTCTCCAAATGATCTCCAAGGTTTCTTCAAGTGCTGGTGAGGGTAAGTACAAGACATCAACTCCTTTTCAAGTTTTTTGTTATCATTTGATTAAAGGAATGGAACCATAAGGAAAAAACCTAAATTTGAACTTAAAATCACTGATTAAGCCTCATTCATCTGCTTGCAAAAGAGATTTAGTGATAAATAGAGGGTTGCATTGTTGGAGGTTGCCCATTCACCTAAGTTGTCCTTAAACTCATTCCTTCATAAAGCTCTATCCCTTACACTGAAAACATATTCACCTTACATTACCCTTTCTTCATTTCAAATTAACATAAGTATAAGGTGTCAAAGTAGAGTTTAAACAAGTAGCAAAGGGTGTTCATTGAAATTTTCCCCTCACTCGCATTCCTATACCTTTACCCTCACTCACTCATCCATTTCATTCACTTGTAGAAAGTTTCCTTTGTCATCACCACTCCATTACCCTCTTCCATATTAGTTTCATAAGCAGTGCTATGGTTTCAAAGGAAGAATTGTTAAAATTTCAAGAGAAGGGGACAGTGGTAGTGAAGGAGAAGACCAAGTGCCAAGGAGGCATGAACACAAAGGTGGAAAAATCAATAGGTTTGAACCCATCAACACCTTAGAGCTGATGGCATCTCCCATGACTGTGTCATGTTTTTAGCATGTGGGATGTTATGATTATTGTGAAAGGGTATAGCAGGTGCAAAACCACCCTAAGCTAACCAGGCTCTTCATACTTAACTTGCATGAGAAACAAGTTAACCTTGTAGGGATAAATTTTGAGCTATCTTCAGATGATATTGTCAATGCCACAGGCACACCTAGTGTAGGGGAGAAATGGTTCAAGCAGGAAAATCTTGACATGAGCTACTATGAACCCTTCCTAAAGCCTAGATACAAAGACAACTGCAAATCCATATTTCCTTTCTCACAATTGCTGGAGAGATATGCACCTTTGATGAGAATTATCATGAAATATTTTACATGTGCGGGAAGGTTCTCCAAGCTTTAATCCTATCATGTTAGGCTACTGATGCACTTTACTAGGGTCAGGATGTTGCACCTACCCTATTACCTCTACAGAAGAATTGACAAGATTTCCTATATTGTACAGAGAGAGATTTCCCTTAGCATATGCAAATCTTATTTAATCACTCTTTGATTAAGATGGTTGTGTTGCACCAATTACAGCAGAAGGGCATTCGATGGGAGGTTTTCATTTCACATTAAGTGTTCACCAATTCACAAGCCCATCCTCATCAAAATATGCCTTCATCATCTCATACATATGTCCCTACTCCTCCATCATCTCCTGTTGAACATGTTTCACCATCTACACATATTCCTTCACCTCAGGACAACCCTCCTTCATCACCCTCTCATAATGCATCAGAAAATGAGGGAAGTGACAATGGTCAATCAAATGTAAATGAGGGAGAGGGAAATAATGAATCAAGAAATGAAGGAGAAGGAAATGAGGAAGCAGATGTCAGTCAGGAAAAAAATGAAGAAGAAAATAGTGAGGAGTCAAACAATGAAAAATCAATCAGTGAAGAAGATGAGGGCGGTGCAGAAGACAACGAGGATGCAGAAAGAAATGAAGCATATACCCATGAGTTAGAAAAAAGTGAGGCTCATGACATTGATGAAGGCAATGAAAAAAAAAGTGAGGAAAAGAGCCATGAAGAAAGCAGTAAGGAAAACACCAGTTAAGATAATGAAAATGAGGTTGATGTAAATGAGGCCAATATCAATGAGATAGAAGATGTCAATGCAAGGGAAAGCAACAAATAAAAAATCAATGATGTCAACATGGAGGATGTAAATGAGGCAAAGAGCATTGAAGCAGAAGGCAATGATGATGTTGACAGTGATAATGACATCAAGGATATCAATGATAAGGCAGAGATCATGGAAACAGATGACAGTAATGATGAGAGAATCCATGAAAGCAAGAATGATGATGATGGAAATAGGTCATAAATCCAACAAATCAATGGATAAAATGAGGAAAAAGAGACAGAAAGTAGCAGTTCTAATAAAATCTAGCAGGACAATGAGGATACCAATGTTGATAGCAATCATAATGGTAGCACTAGTGAAGGCACTAAAATGATGAAAATTGAACCTTCTCCTTTAACTTACCAAAGGGGAAGTAGGCATGTGTTTTCTGCCCTCAAGATGTAAGAAGCCATGCCTTCTACTTCAACCAAACAACTTGAAAAAGGAAAAGAGAAGGTCATTGATGAAGGAGAAGAAGACAAACATGAGATTGAACAAGAATTTTAACTCATTAATGTTGACAGTGATGATGAAAATGAAGCAAGGATCTCAAGCATGTTTCTTAAGAGAAAATATGCGCAAATAAAATATTTTCAATCTAATCTAGGAAGGGTTAGGAATTTCATTCACTATTATGAGATTGAAAACAAGAAGCTAGAGGCACAGAAGGCAATATATGAGGTCCGAGCTATTGGAGCTCAAAAAGAGGCTACAAAATCCAAGGCCAAGCTAGATGATGACTTGGATAGATATGGAGACACTGATGAAGAAGAAGAAGAAATTCCTAGGAGGAGGCCAAGAACAATTGGTTTAAAGAAGGCCTTCGCAACGAAGAGAAAGATTGTTGATCAGCGGTTGTCATTGATGTCAACCCAAACAACACCAGGGGCTAAACCAATATTGCATGGGAATTTTTACCTACCAAATTAATATATTCTGCGTGAACAATTCTTTTGATGGTTTCTACTTGTCAAGATGTTTTTGTTGATATATGGCACACCATGTAATTCTTCACGGTTTGAGAGATATTCATGTTTGAAGTTTGTACCCCCAGTTAGTGGGCTAAAAACCCATGGGGTTGGGGCATGGGTCATTTAAAAGTAATAATTAATATTTTTAGTGCTCCTAAAATCCATCCCATGTTCACTTGTTGTAGCCCTTCTCAAATTAAGCATTCATATATATTGTGATCTTCATTTCTCCTTAGGCAAGGGATTCAACCATCTGAAACAGGTCATCATGGTATTTTCACTCTAACTTTTTTTCTATGAAGGCTCAAAAGCTAAAATTTTTATGAGGTGAAGCCATACTCCTGAGGAAGCTGTAGTAAAAATTTCAGATAAACTTGCACAACATTTTTGGAGATATGATCTGTGGAAGTAAGGGTTTTTGCAGGCTCCTGAAATTCATCTCAAAGAAGTGATATTGGTAAAATCATCATATCTCTCTCTCTGAGTATCAGATTTGAATTTTGTAAAAAGTGACGAATAATGCATAGTCCATAATTTTCTCTCTATCAATTTTAGAAACAAATTAAGAAACAGTGACACATGGTACTCCGTACAAGTGCGCTCTTCTGAAACAGTCCATAATTAGGGCATTGTGAGAGATTGGGTATAACTCTCTCTTCAAGAATCAAAATTGGGTCAGACCTATGGCATTGGAAGGATGACTTAGAGGAATACTACAGGACCAAAAATCAGATATTGAGGATCTGAAATGACATAGATACACCATATTCAATATCGAGCTCCTAGAAGGCAATAAAAAGCTAGATCATGTGTTGTCAAGGGTTGCAAAGGACCGGACTTTCTACTGCAGAAAAGAAAATAAAGGTGCAGCAGAGGGTAGCATGACAAGAGTAGCAACCAAGGTGCATAACAGCAGCAATAATTTCATCATATGAAGTCTTCAAGTGGTGAAGCCTTTGCATCTGATCATTGTAAATACATTATTGGCCACAAATTGTACTAGTATATAATACAGGGTTGAAGAGGTAGTTTTGGGAGGTCTAGGATCATCATTAGGTGGTTGTGTCAAAGTTGGGGTTATGTTCTAGTATATATTCTTCTTCTACATCGTATATCATTGTAAAGTGGACCATTCTCCCACAGTGCGATATTCCATTCTTCTTTTATTCTTCTATAGGGTGATAGGCTGGTGCTAGGGTGAGTTGTGGCCCTCATTGGGTGTTGGGGCATCCGTTTAGTTGACTGCGAAGAATCTCGGGGGTTGGAGCGTCCATGGTCAGGCTTGGACAGAATTATTTTCTATATTCTAGGAAGTTGGAGCTTTATTTTCAGTTGGAGTTGAATATTAAAGAATTATTAGAAAAGCATTAGGTGGTTTTTGTCCCGGAGTGGGTTTCCACCTTAAAAACTGTGTGCATTTGTGCTCCTCTTGTTTACTGCTATCATTGTACAAACACTGATAATAATTGAAGATTAAATAATGCTCTAATTGAAAGAAATATTGATTCACACCCCCCCTCCCCCCCTCCTCAGTATTTCCAACAATTGGTATCAGAGCTTGGTTCCTTCAATAGCAGTTTAACAACTGGAAGGAGGTCATGGAGCATACCAAGAATGGTGTACCTCTATTCAATGAAAATAATTATGCACTTTGGAAAGGAAGAATGGAGGTCTATCTCTTGGTGCAAGGTTACAAATTAAGGGACACTGTTCAAAATGGATTTACATCAACTGCGGATGAACAAGGTAAGAATAATTTGGTAAATGATGTAAAAGAAAACAAGATTATTATCAGTGGACTTATTGAATTTGCTTATCATAATTTGTTGGGTTGTAAAACTGCCAAAAATGTATGGGACAAGCTTGAGAATATATATGCAGGTGACTCAAATGTCAAAGAAGCAAAGCTTCAAATCTATAGAGAAAAATTTGAGCAACTCAAAATGAAAGAAGATTGCAACATTGCTGCATACTTCCAATACGTTGATAAAATAACCAATACTCTGGAAGGATTAGGAGAGCCAGTTGACAAGAAGAATATTATACGGAAGATTCTTAGAATGTTACCAGGGAGATTCAACCCAAAGGTATCGGCCTTAGAATACAGTGAAAATCTGGACAAACTCAGCAAGGAATAATTACATGGAGTTCTCATAGCATATGAAATGAGACTTGATGAATAAAAGGGTACTTCAAATCTAGAAATTGTGTTCGTTGCATCTAAGAAAACCAATAAGGACAAAAAACCTTCAATTGAAATGACATGCACCTGCAAGTGTGAAGAAAAGGGAGATGATGGAGAAGGTCTTTCAGATGAAGAATATGCTTACTTTACAAGAAAACTAGAACCTGGTAAGGGAAAATTCAAAGGTAAACTTCCATTGATATGTTTCGGTTGTGGTGAGGTTGGGAATTTCGTAGCAAAATGTCCAAACAAAATTGATGGAAACTCAAAAGGAAAGAAAGGATTTAAGAAATTCAACAAGCAAGGAAAAAATAAAGGATCCAAAAGGAACTTTCTCTCTAAAGAAGATAGCTCCTCATCCGATGAAGAAAGTGACAGCAAAGAAGAAGCCAATGACAAAGTATTGTTTATGGCCAAGCACAATAAACAATAAGTATCAAACAATGAAGAAGAAGGGTTGAACATAGAAGAATTTTATGAGGAGGCAATCAAGCTTATAAAAGAGCTCAATGCTGAGAAGATCCGTTCCAACACTCTTGAAGAACAAGTTCAAGGTCTCAAAATTGAGGTTGAAGAACACAAATGTATTGAAGAGTCACTTAAAAATAAGTTGGAAGAAAGCAACCAAGAAAGGTAAGCATTAGAAGCTGAAGTAGTCTCGCTGCATAAGGAAGTGAAGAAGGGAAAAACTATCCAAAACTATGCCAACATCTCAAGGGCATTGGAAGAACTCATCAAAAATCAACGATCTTACAACGACAGAACTTGCCTCAATTACAAAGAAGAAGAAGCAGGACCTTCTACAACAAAATACAATGAACCTATGAGATCTGACATACATGAAGACTTCATTGGACAAGATTCACAAGCACATCCTTGGAAGACGATTCCTCGACGAAGATTTTCATCCAGGTACCAACATGTTTTTCATGGCTATTGTTATTCATGTGGAAAATTTGGTCATAAAGCTGTAGAATGTCGCATGTACCCTATGAACCAATACAATTCCAAGAGATTCTTCAAATATGAACCTCCCAGGGCTCAAAAAAACATCAATAGATTTGAAAATTTAAGAAATAATATGGAATGTTACAAATGTTAGAACTTTGGACACATAGCCAGAGACTGCAGACTTGAAAATCCTCCAGAAGAATCTTTGAAGCCACAGAATGAACGAACATGGAAGAAGAAGAAGACTGATAATTGTGCTCTCGCTCTCAAGGCTCAAAAAAAGAAAGATGTGTGGTATGTTGATAGCATTTTCTCAACACATATGACTGGAGATAGAAGGAAATTTGTATCTCTAAAAGAGAAGAAGGATGGAACCATATCCTTTGGAAATGATGGATCTTCAAATGTTATAGGATCAGGTACCGTCACTCTCGGAAGCAAAGATGTTATAACCAAGAATGTTCTATTGGTCGAAAACATGAATCACAATCTGCTTAGTGTTGGACAAATGTGTGATCAAGGACACATAATGCTATTCAACTCCACAAAATGTGAAATCAGGAAAGGAAGGTATGGTAAAATTGTGTCTACAGCAAGTCGAGCTCCAAACGACATATATGTTCTGGATGAAGCAACTAAAGCATGTATACTAGCTAAAGAAGGTGAAAGCTGGTTATGGCACAAACAAATGGCTCACATAAACTTTGACAATATTGTCAGGATAAGAAAAAAGGCATCAGTATGAGAAATGCCAAAAATCTCAAAACCTTCCAACACACTATGTGAGGCATGTCGGCATGGCAAGCAGACAAAATTCCAATTTAAAACAAAAGAACACTTTGCATCACATCCATTGGAATTGATACATATTGATCTATGTGGTCCTGTGAGAACAAAAGGCTTAGATGGAGAATTATATTTCATGTTAATGATAGATGACTATACCAGGATGACAGCCGTCAGTTTCCTAAAGAAAAAATATGAAGCATTTGAGTGCTTTAAGATCTACAAGGAGTTGGTTGAAAATGAAACTGATTTGAAAATAAAGTGTTTAATATCAGATAATGGTGGAGAATTCACTTCCAAATTATTTCAGCAATACTGTGACAAAAATGGAATAAAAAGGAAATTTTCAACAGCATGAACACCTCAGAAAAATGGAGTTGCTGAAAGAAAGAATATAACTGTACAGGAAATGGGTAGAACAATGTTGAAGGACTCAAAATTGGATGAAAAATTCTGGGTTCAAGCAATTGATACGACAATATTCATTATCAACCGAAGTCTTCTCAGAAATAATTGCAACAAGACTCCATATGAATTATGGAAAGGAAAAATAGCTAATGTAAAATATTTCAGAATCTTCGGAAGCAAATGTTATATCAAAAGAGAAGATCAAAATTTGGGTAAGTTTGAATCACGTGTTGATGAAGGTATCTTTGTTGGTTACTCACGCAAAAGAAAGGCCTATAAATGCCATAATCTAAGACGAAAACAGATAGTGGAGAGCATAAATGTTACATTTGACGAAGATGGTGTTCTAGCAAGTAATGATGAGGATCTAGAATCTTTGAAACTTGAGACAGAGGCTGAAAAAGACACAGATAAAATTGTAGAACGAGAAGCAACTATCAACGAGGAAGAAGTAAACAATGATGATCAAGATATACTAGAACAACAACAAGAAGCTCCTCCAAGGAGAACAAAAGAGTGGATTCAAAAGAACCATCCATCAAATCAAATCATTGGTGACATAAATGAAGGTCGACAGCTTCGTTCATCACAACAAGCTCACGTTGATTTTCTAGCAACCTTTGAGACTAGTCGTTTTGAGGAAGCCAGCCAAAATGAACATTGGGTAGCGGCTATGAATGAAGAATTGGATCAAATTGAGAAGAATAACACCTGGGAATTAGTTCCACGACCAAAAGATAAAAATTTCATTGGGACTAAATGGGTGTTTAGGAACAAATTGAATGAATATGGGCAGGTTACCAGAAACAAATCAAGATTGGTTTGCAAAGGTTATGCACAAGTGGAAGGAATTGATTTCGACGAAACATTTGCACCAGTTGCTAGAATGGAATCCATCTGAATGTCTCTCACCTATGCATGTTCAAGAAAAATCAAAGTCTACCAAATGGATGTTAAGTCAACATTTCTGAATGGAGAATTAGAAGAAGAAGTTTACATCGAACAACCTGAAGGTTTTCTACTATCACAAAAAGAAGACTATGTCTGTAGGTTAAAGAAGGCTCTATATGGCCTCAAGCAGGCTCCCAGAGCATGGTATGCTTGTCTTGATGGATATCTACGTCAACAAGGGTTCAAGAAAGGTACCGTTGATAGCAATCTTTATGTACAAATAGATAAAGATAATTTAACAATTGTTGAGGTATATGTGGATGATATAATATTTGGTAGCAATGATGATCGACTAAGTAAGAAATTTTCTACAAAGATGCAAAGTGAGTTTGAGATGTCTTTACTTTGTGAGCTGACAGAATTCTTAAGGCTTCAAATATCTCAGCAAGAGAAAGGAATATTTATATGTCAAGCCAAGTACATCAAGGAAATGCTCAAGAAATTCAAAATGGAAGATTGCAAACCCATCCTTACTCCAATGATAACAGGTTGCAAATTGAGCATAGACAACTCATCTAAGGATGTGGATCAGAAGTTGTACAGATATATGATTGGTATTCTTCTATATGTAACAGCCTCTCGGCTAGATGTTATGCAAGTAGTTGGACAAGTAGCAAGATTCCAAGCAGCACCAAAAGAATCACATATTATTGTCGTCAAAAGAATTCTTCGATATCTAAAGGGCATAGATGAATATGGCTTGTGGTATCCCAAGGGTAACAATCTCATTATTCAAGCCTTTACAGATGCAGATTGGGCGAGAAGCGTTGATGATCGTAAGATTACTAGTGGAGCAACATTCTATCTAGGTGGTTGTCTCGTATCATGGTTGAGAAAAAAGAAAACTTCAACCTCGTTATCTACAGTGAAAGTAGAATACATTGCAGCAGCATCATGTTGTACTCAAGTCCTTTGGATGAAACAAAATTTGCAATATCTTCAAGTACAATTCAGTGAGCCTATTCCCATATTCTGTGACAACACTAGTGCCATCACCATCTCCAAGAATCCTGTCATGCATTCAAAAAAAACACATTCCAATCAAATATCATTTTGTTAGAGAACAAGTCACTGAAAGGAATATCAAACTTGAGTATGTTTGTACAAAAGAACAAATTGCTGATATCTTCACTAAACCTTTACCTCGTGAAGCATTTGAATATCTTCGTCAAAAGCTTGGGATTCTCCCAAGTTCTCATTAGATTTTCCTTTTTCAAGAATATAAAGCGGGAGTGGAAGTGTGTACAGGTCTGCAGGACGATTGTGTGTCTGCAGGAGTGGAAGTGTGTACAGGTCCATAGGATGGTTGTGTTTCAGGGGGAGTTACCCTTTGCCATTAATGTCAAAGGGGGAGAGAATGTTGTAGGAAGAGGTGTCATGATCGCAGGGGGAGTACTTGTGTTGCCATCAATTCCAAAGGGGGAGATTGTTGATTAGCGGTTGTCATTGATGTCAACCCAAGCAGCACCAGGGGTTAACCCAATATTGCATGGTAATTTTGACCTACAAAATTAATATATTCTGGGTCAATAATGATTTTTATGGTTTCTACTTGTCGAGATGTTTCCGTTGATATATGGCACGCCATGTAATTCTTCACGGTTTGAGAGATATTCATGTTTGAAGTTTGTACCCCAAGTTAGTGAGCTAAAACCCCATGGGTTTGGGGAATGGGTCATTGAAAATTCATAATTAATATTTTTTACGCTCCTAAAATCGCTCCCACATTCACTTGTTGAAGCCCCTCTCAACTTAAGCATTCATATAAATTGTGATCTTCATTTCCTCCTTATGCAAGGGATTTGGCCATATGAAATAGGTTATCTTGGCATTTTCCCTATAATTTTTTTCTATAAAGGTTCAGAAGCTGAAATTTTTACGAGATGAAAACGAAATCCTGAGGAAGATGCAGTAAAAATTTCAGATCAAGATGCTCAATATTTTTGGAGATATGATCTGTGTAAGTCAGGGTTTTTGTAGGCTCCTGAAATTCATCTCAAAGAAGTGACCTTGGTAAATTTGTCATAACTCTCTCTCTGAGTATCGGATTGGAATTCCATAAAAACGAAAGATAGCGCACAGTATTTAATTTTTTCTCTATCAATTTTAGAAACAAATAAAGAAATAGTGACACGTGGCATGCCGTACAAGTTTGCTCTACTGAAAGAGTCCATAATTAGGGCATTGTGAGAGATTGGGTATAACTCTCTCTTCATGAATCCAAATTGGGTCAGACCTATGGGATTAGAAATATGACTCAGAGGAATACTATAGGACTGAAAATAAAATATTGAGGATCTGAAATGACAGAGATACACCAGATTCAATATCGAGCTCCTAGAAGGAAAGAAAAAGCTAGATCATGTGTTGTCAAGGGTTGCAAAGGACCAGACTTTCTACGGAAAAAAAAGCAAAGCAAGGTGAGGCAGAGGGTAGCATGACAAGAGCATCAACCAAGGTGCATAACAGTAGCAAGAAGTTCATCATATGAAGTCTTCAAGTGGGTGGCACTGCATACAATCATTGTAAATACATTATTGTACAAATTGTACTAGTATCTATCTGCCAAGGGTTGAAGAGGCAGTGTTGGGAGGTCTAGGATCATCATTAGGTGGTTGTGTCAAAGTTGGTGTTATGGTCTAGTATATCGTCTTCTTCTACATCATTCCATATCATTGTAAAGTGGACCATTTTCACTGGTACGAGAGTTCATTCCTCTTTTATTCTTCTATAGGGTGCTAGGGTGGTGCTAGGGTGAGTTGTAGCTCATTGGGTGTTGGGGCATTCATTCAGTTGACTACTGAAGAATCTCGGGTGTTGGAGCGTCCATCTGGTGGGAGCTGGAGAAGAATGCTTTTCTAGATTCTAGGAAGTTGGAGCTTTATTTTCAATTGGAGATGAATATTAAAGAACTATTAGAAAAGCATTAGGTGGTTTTTTTCCGGGAGTGGGTTTCCACCTTAAAAACTATGTGAATTTGTGTTCCTCTTGTTTACTGCTATCATTGTAAAAAAACTGATAATAATTGAAGATTAACTAATGCTCTAATTGAAAGAAATACTGATTCACCCACCCCTCTCAGTGTTTCCAACAAAGAGGCAGCCTTGGCAGAGTAGCTCACTCCAAGTGAGTTTCTTTCCATGGAAATTTAATATGACCAGGAACCTTCAATTGAGAGGGCTAATATGCACTAAGAGGGTCTATTGGAGAAGACAAAGTGGGACCTAGACCTCCAAAAGAAGATGGCAAGGCACTATGACTTAAGAAACAAAATTGCAAGGGCCAAGCTCAAAAGAGCCCTCGCTAAAATTCAAGCCCTCAAGGAGGGAAAAAGTAAAGAAAAACTTTAAATCCTTGCTTATGCTTCCCTATAGGCATCCCAAAC
The DNA here is from genome assembly GCA_034641835.2 of Pinus albicaulis. Classification (NCBI taxonomy): domain Eukaryota; kingdom Viridiplantae; phylum Streptophyta; class Pinopsida; order Pinales; family Pinaceae; genus Pinus; species Pinus albicaulis. The sequence goes on from CM076574.1 coordinate 734,203,713, forward strand.
ACCATGAGGAAGACAAATTCAAATTTTGGCAAGTTTTTGGAAATTTTGGTTTTTGACTGATTTAAAGTGCCAAGGGCGCAGCGCTGCGCTATTTTTTGAGGCATCCATTGGAGGAAAGGTTTAAATTTTTGGGTTAATATTTCCAATTACATCACACACATGAAATTTCAGATGATTTGGAGCAGATTTGGTCCTCCAAAAGGGTCAAAAACATACAAAAAATCGCCATTCTGCCCTAGTTTCAGAGCTGGCATTGCTCCCTGAGAAATATTGGGATATGGATTTTTTATTAGTAAAATGTACACCAAATGAAAAACTAAAGGAATTTTTGGAAAGTGTACTTTACAAGCTTTCGAATGAGCTATCATGGAGCTCATTCGGACACCGGGAAGGCCTTCAAAACTCAGCTGCAAGGTGACCTATTTTTCTGGTGCAGGTGCTGCACCCTTGGATTTCAATGATGTGCCCTTGCCTGCAAAGTCAACATAACACACTTGAAGATATTTTGGAGTTATTAAGGAACCTAAAAGTCATTTTTTTCCAAATTTAGGTGTTATAAGTTGTTTTTCATTTATTGCATTAGATATTTTGTGCCTTGGGCCTTGCATGGTCTTAATGGAAAAAAATAACATTTATGATTTATTTATCACATTTTGGAAACCCTAGTTATGGTTTTGGTCCTCCTTGCTTGTTGAATAAAGCATTGAGGCCTCATTGTACATGTTGGATGATTATTAAGAAGAAATTCATAGATTTGAGATTGAAGATAAATTGGCTTTGGTTTTTGTGGATGGCTTGATTTGCTTGAGCATGGAGCATGCTCACTTGTAGGATTCATGAGCATAGTTAATGGTGATGTGTTCCTTATTTAGTATTTGTTTCTTATGTTATAATTTTTTCTCATCTTTCTATTGCAATAGGGCAAAAATTTTAGGCTAAGAAATGTTGTTTAGAGGCACCTTAGCTCTGTTTGTTCTCTACTTCTTCTATGTTTTCCTCTGCTAGGTCATATTAGAGAATTCTTGAATGATCTCTAGTCCCACTTAGTTTTTTTTATCTTGAGAATGATTGAATGAAGAAAATTTAAAGGTAGTTTTATGGTTAACCCTTCTCTTTGATATTACTTAAACATTTTTTTTAAAGTCTTCTACTATGAATTATTGTTGATTAGGTTTAGTTAAAGAGGTTTATGATTTTCCGTGCCCTTTTGTTTCTCATAAATGGTTGCTTTCGTGGTCTTTATAGCTTGATTAATGAAGTTAGGAGTTCCTTATTCTTTGATCTCTGTTATATGTTTATCTTAAATGTTTTCTTAGCTTGAAGGTGAAATCACTAAAGATTTACAAGTTTCTTTCCTTTTATAGTTCATTGGATTGTTGTCTTAATGCTTACTTGCTAGGATTTGGTCAAAGAAGTTATTGGTATGCCCTATCTTTGGTTATTTCTTGATTCTTAGTAATCTAAAAGGCCATTCTTGTTAAGGTATTTTTTGATGGATTCTTAACTGCCCTTTTGCACCTACTATGTTCACAATTTGATGTTCACTTCACTCACATAAAGCTTTTAGATCCATTTGACCTTGTTAGACTTGCCCTATGATACACCCTTGACCTATTGTTAAAATTTTCAAGACCTTTTGTAGAATCCATAGCCCAATGGCATGAACCTCTCTCACTCTATCTATTATGCTTGACAACCTACCCAAACAAACTAACTAACAAACAAACAAACCCTAAACCTAATAACTAGCCTAAAATAAAAACCGTAAAATCAATCAAGTTCACATCCTTTACACAAACATAGAGAGAGCCCTCTCTGAGTCCAGGAAGGCTACGTCCTAGGACTCCAAAGACTGGTTTGATGTTACCCCTGTACATTTGGTCTTGCCAATCTATCAAATTATGGGGACCTAACATAATGGCGATCACGGTGGGACTCTGAGTCAGTAACATCCTAAGTATACCTTAAGAAGTCTCAAATCCCTGTCAAACTTAGAAAATCAAGTGTTAACCAGGAGTAGTGTCTAATTGATTCACCATACTAGCAAAATGATGAATCAACTAGAGAACACCCATTGAAAGTCTTAGTGTTACATAAGAAACTCAGAAAACCGAAAACATCTGTAGATTGGTTTTTGAATTGTTGATGGTCGACAACAAGCCAAGCCTCAAAGAAATAAACCTCATCCACATGGTGACTCCACTAGCCGCCAATAGGCCTACTAACTTCACTAGTTTTCATATACTCCCTTGGGAATGCATTAATCAGTCATAATAATCTAAAACCCAGTCACTTATTGTGTGAGTTTAGTACCCTTGCAGATAGGTCTGTTTTAAGGACACTCCTAAACTTTCATCCTCTCTGCATTATTGAGTTTGAAATATGGCTTCACAAAGGATTAGCACCAGATCTCACCCTCACCCTAACCCTCCTACCACAGTTGATGACCCAAAAAATATTTTGTGGAAAACTTCTAGGAATGAAGATTCAACTACTGTTAGGCTCATTCACAGGGAAAGTTCTGTCCCTGAAAATATCACAGCCTTGCAAGGTCCCCAATTTTACTTATACCATAGAAAAAGCCTATTTAGAACTAAGTCTCAGAGTGGGATAGACCAGACAGACCTTGAGTCCATATATTTGTAGCAGATTCCTACTAGAGAAGCCTCTCCTTCCACTCCTCCTGATTTTTAGCTTCTCCAAAACTTTGGCTCCTTCCATTCCAAATCTCCTCAATCTCAGTTTTCTGGTCTGAGTACATATTCCACCACCATTCACACACCCACTATGCAAACCACTCCATTTCATCCTCCACCTCCTCTTACAAACCCCCCTCTCACAAACCCTCCTTGGTTTCCTTTACCTTTAATGATGGCAGCATGGTTTTCCCCATTGGTTCTACCCCAACCTTTACTTCCCATGCCTCAATACTACCAATCCAAAATCCCCCACTTTACTAGAGCTGACTCTACCACTACCCAAAAACATGTAGATAGGATGAATGATGCCTTTGACTACCAACAGATAGAAGAGGAGACCATAAAAATGAGAATTTTTTCCCAAAGATTAGGAGGAGAGGCAAGGAAATGGTTCAAAAACTTAACTCCTCACAGCATTCATGACCTCTCTTCCCTCTATAAAACATTCATAAAAAAATGGGGATTAAGAAAAACCCTCTCCAAATCCTCTTAGAGTATAACAAAATTAACAAAAATGTCTGGGAAAGTGTCCAAGACTACTGCACTAGGTTCAATAGTGTATGCAATGCACTCCCACCTCACATGAAACTCCCACAAGGCCTAGCCTTAGTAAAATTTCCAGAGGGCTTTGATCCAGACATGACCTACCAATTGAGAGAAAGAGATCCCCTAACCTTAGAAGACATGCAAAGGGGAGATGTGAGTGTCGAAGCTAAAATAATTGAGAAGAGGGCTAAGATGTGGTCAGAAAATAAAGTTAAATACAAAGATGAAACCATGGCCTCCACCTCAGATGCTAAAATTGACAATATAGTGAGGGTAATGGAAAGAATGGTGGAGAGGATCAACTTGAATGAAATAGCACCTCCTAGGAAAAACCAAGCATATCCCAAAAACAGAAATAGAAACCAAAACTTCATAAGAGACCCTCCTCAAAACAGACAAAGAGACAATGACCAACAAATGAGGCCTCCTTTCCAAGACAACTATGTAGATGAAGAGGAAAGAGAGACTGAAGAACTGGAAGAAAACCATGTAAATCTGATAGGTTCTGACAATGAGGGTGATGTTTTTCTCACAGAAGAAGAACAAGGGTTGTTTTCCCTAAACCAAACTGATATGACATATGAGGGTTCTGAAGAGTATAAATTAGGATTTGAAAATTCCATAATAGAGGGTCATAGGCAGTATGACCTTAGAAGTAAGAAAACTCAATATGCCTCCAAAAATAACAAAATAGAAACTGCTATTAGAAATACCCTTGAAAACATCCTTAAGAAAACAGTATAAAACACCACCATAGTGGCTAAGAAATTTGATCAAAACAAAGACAAAACTAGCCAACAAAATGGTGACCCAAGCTGCCCTAGTACATCAACTAGTGTCCCTGGAAAAACTGCTCTAACAGACATTCGTAATAAAAATAAGCAAACCAAAGTAGCTGAAAAGACTATGTATGGTAAAAATGATGTAAATATACCAAGAACACTAGCACCCTTTAGTTTTGAGGATGAGATTTCCAAGATCAAAATAAGCATACCTCTTACTGAACTGGTAACCCAAGATGTATATAGGTCCCAAGTTTTGAAAGCTTTGAACATAGGGAATGACACCGACACTCTGAACCTAACTAATGACAAGCTACAGCTATTGTTTGGACCTGAGGTAGAGGGAAAATATCAAGAATGAGTTGTCCCTCCATTCTGTGTTAGCCTAAACATTCATGACAAAATATTTCACAATGCTATTCTAGACTTTGGTGCCTCACACAATCTCATGCCCAAGGTGGTGATGGAGAGATTAGGCCTTGAAATAACCAAACCTTACAAATACCTGTACTCTTTCAATTCAAGTAGAGTCAATTTTTTGGGTCTAATTAAGGATTTATGTGTCAATCTAGCACAAATACCTGATAAGAGTCTAGTTATGGACATTGTAGTGGCTGAAATTTCCCCAAAGTATGGCATGCTTTTATCTAGATCACAGGGAGCCAAACTCCAAGGAAACCTCCAAATGGACATGACCTATGCTACCATCCTAGTCTTTAACCAAACAAGGATATTGTATCGGGAATCACACATGAAATATATGGTTAGCAGCCAAGATATGCCAAACAACACCCCTCTTTATTCTATCCATTCAGACCTTGACTCATTTATCTTGTATAATGAAGATGACATTGATGAACAAGTAAATGAAAATGAGAAAGAGCTAGGCTTATCAGAATATCCAAACAAAATAAAAAATGAAGAACTTGACAACCAAAACTCTAGTAGCCCTAAAAACCAACATAATGGTGAATCTGAACTTGAAACACTTTGGAACATGAGCTTTGATGGATCTTATGGAAAATTTGGTTCAGGAGCATGTGTTTGGATACATAACACCAATGAAGGCCACTCCTACAAACTAGATTTTCAATGCACAAACAATATTGCAGAGTATGAGGCTCTTCTCTTAGGATTTCACTTGCTGAAAGACATAGGAGCCAAGAAAATTCATGTTCAAGGATATTCCGAGCTAATCATTAGAAAAATTAAGGGAGAATATTCAGCCAAGAATCCTAGGCTAAGAGAATATAGGAATGCTGCCTTGGACCTCCTAAAAAATTTTGAGAAGTATGAAATTACCTCCATCCCTAGAGCTCAAAACAACCTTGCCAATGAAATTTCCTTTGCTACCAACACTTGCCAAATACCCCATGCCAATGAACAATACACTGTAAAAGTAAAAAATAGGCCTACAGTAACTGACAACATAGAATATTGGCAAGTTTTTGAGGGTGATAAACAAATTGATGATTTCCTGCAATCTAAGAATGAATTTGCAATACGAAAACAAAGCTTATATCCTGAAAAAAACTACCCAAATGAAGAAAAAACACCCAAAACAGAGCCATTTCCTAATGCTGATGTAAATCTGCTAGAAAACATTCATGAGGCAGAATTTTCTAGGGACCCGGATCAAAAATACCTTGAGGTGTTACAAAGCAAAGATAACTCATTACCAAGAGGTCTTTCCCCCTTAGAAGATATGTTTGACTTCAATGATGTTTCTAGGAAGCCAAAGATGGAAACCACTGAAACTGATGTAGAGGAATGTAACATAGGCAGCATAGAAGAACCCAAAATGATCAAGCTATCCAAAAATCTGCCACCTCACATAAAACATAAATACATAGAGTTGTTCAAAGAGTTTAAAGATGTTTTTGCATGGGGATATGAGGACTTAAAGTCCTATGACAAAAACATTACTCAGCATAATATTCCTCTCAAGGAAAACTAGAAACCATTCAAGCAAAAATTGAGAAGAATAAACCTCGTCCTAGTACCTCTAGTTGAAAAATAAATAAAGAAGATGTATGATGCTAGTATCATAGTCCCTCTTAGGTAGTCAGAATGGGTTTCAAATATTGTGTTAGTAAGAAAGAAAACATGGGAGATTAGGCTATGAATAGACTTTATAAACTTAAACAAAGCCTCCCTAAAGGAAAACTACAGTCTACCTAAGGTGGATCATATACTGCAAAGGGTGGTGGGTTCTAAGAGAATATTATTTCTTGATGTCTTTTCAGGGTACAATCAAGTACTGGTACTTCCAAGTGATCAGCGCAAAGCCGCTTTTATAACACCTTGGGGCACATTCATGTATGTTAAAATGCCTTTTGGGTTAATGAATGTGGGGGCCACTTTCCAAAGAGCCATGGACATATCTTTTTCCGAAGACATAGGTTACTTCATAGTGATATACCTTGATGACATCACTGTCTATTCTAAAAATGATGAAGAACACCTAGTTCACTTGAGAAAGGTCTTTGAGAAATGTAGGAAGTATGACCTATCTTTGAATCCTAAGAAAACATTGTTTGGTCTTCAAGAAGGAAAACTTTTAGGCCACATCATATCTGAAGAAGGAATAAAGATAGACCCCAAAAGGATTGAAGGTATATTACAGATTAGCCACCCTAGAAACATTAAAGAGTTGTAATATTTCATTGGAAAGATAAGCTTCCTAAGAAGGTTCATACCAAACCTTGATAAACTCCTAAGAAATATCACAAACATGATGAAAAGAGAAGTAGGAGTCAAATGGACCATGGAAGCCAAAGAATCCTTTGAACTGGTAAAATGTAATGTTCCCAATTTTTAGCCTCAAGCTAAAAGGAACATTATAGTTAGTAGTATTTTATTTAATTAAATAAAATGGGTAAAAATGCCCCATAACCCTTGAAGAGGAAGAATAAACACTCCTCATGTGAAATGAGGAAGAATAAAGTAGCTAAATTGAGCACCACATGGTATGAACAACGCTGTATCATGCATGATCTAAACATTTTGACCAAGTCCACATGCATTGTCTAGATACAATGTATTTCCTTGATGGAATGCATATTTTTAGAGGAGGATCACATGCATGAGTTGGAAGGCACATGTGGATGGGACCCATGGTGGAGAGGAGCACTTTCTATATAAGGAGAGGAGGAGATCCATTGTCCTTCATGCTTGATTATTATTTTGCTTAGTCTTTTGAGACTTTGCTCCTCTTCTTGTTTAGCAAGAGTGAAGTGCTGCATAGCACTAGGGTGTTCTCAGTCAGGAATCACTACCTAATCCTTAGGGAAGGAGAGGTTATAGAGCTGCATTTCCTCATTCTGACATTTGGCCAAAGCTAGCTCCTTCAGTCACAACGTTATTCCTAGAGCAGGATAATTTTGTGCTGTAGGGTCCAGCAACAGAGGATCTCTTGAGTTGTTCCTTGGCTTGATTTTTAGTGGAGGGATTCATTATTCATTGGAGGATCAGTGAGGAGGACTCCCAGGCTTATTTTCATATCATTGGCATCAGGCCAAACATCCAACTTCCCTCACATTGCAGTTTCCTGCTTGATCTGCGTTATTTTGGCTAGCAGTTGCTGGGAGGGTCATTTGAGCTCATCAGGAGGATTTTTTTATGAGTAAAAAGATCAGACTTTTGCTTAGATACACTATCAGAGAAAGGCATCACTATTTATGATTTTCTATAGCCTCATTTCATATTTTTATTTAGTTGCAGTGACAAGTCAGATTGTCACATTGTACATTTTCCGACATTTCTAGCAATCTCTTCTAGATTGGCTAGAAATCTTGTATTGGAGCCATTTCTTATATTCTTGGGAATTTATTGTATAGTTCAGCCATATTTCATGTTTATGCATATATAGCAGCAACTAATCTAACATAGGCAGCGCTGTCACTACTCTCCGGCATTTTTTGCAGTTGCAGCAACTCATGTATTTCATAGTTTGATCATTGGAGATTCATTCTTGTATCTTGAGTGGCTTGTCCCTCAAAATATTTCTATATATTGTAGCTGATTTATTAATAAACATGATGGCTGTATTATATTCCATATATTGATATGTATAGTTTTGCAGAGTTTCATGATTATGCTTAGATGTTGCTGTAAGCTCACTCTTTGAGCACTTTTTCAAGATACTGAGGAGAAGGAGATCAGAATAACCCTCCTAGGGTTATTTCTTTGAGCTCTACTTCTAGAACCATAATTTATGGTGTGTTAAATAAGGGATGTAAGTCCCCTTTCATCTTATTTTTACACTACCTTCCTTATACAATGTCCTCATGGACCATAATGCAGAAATTTTCGAAAAAGGAATATTACAGTGGTATCAAAGGATAAATCTTGGCTCAGCCTGTGCAACCCAAGATAAAATTCCATTAGAAGGAGAAGCTCCTCATTTAGAAGAGGATATGTACAGAGAAAACAAAAAAAGAGCAATGACGGAAGAGGAGGTTTCCCTTCTTCTTTTCCAGTCCCTGGAGGGTATCATTGAAGATCTTGAGGAGAAAGAAAGGGAAAACTGGAGAAATTTCCTGAGAGGGTTTGTGGATAAAGCAAGCCCTATTCGTGACCATGTTGGGTGTGAGTATTCAGCCACACATGCAGATCCACAACACAGTACATTTCCCACATCTACTACAGGGAGAATGGAGGAAGATGAGTCACCAAGGGAGGAGACCTTGAGTGATTTTCTTTGGGAGTATGAATCTCAATCATGGAGATTCGAAGTGCACTCGGAATTACAAGAGTTTTTCAGACTCAGGGGAGCAAGATCTAGTAGCTACAAAGGGAGAAAGAAATATATATTCTTTCTACCCACTTTTGATGGATCAGTAAGGTGCAAAGCCACAGCTTAGGTGGAGGAGCTTGATGCATATTTTCAGCTACACCAAGTTGCAGCCAAGGAGGCCATCACTATAGCAGCGCTACATCTCAAAGGTATGGCCCATGATTGGTGGTTTAAAATTTCTGTTTCATGCTATCATGCAAATGTAAAAACCTATGATGAATTCACTAAGGGTTTGGTGAATAAATTTGATGGGGGTCAATGTGAATCATCATGCATCATATCTTCAAACACTTTGCATACATTGGAAGGAGACATGAAAAAAAATCCACTCCACATTGCTAGAGGAGAAGAGAACTGGAATGATGACTTGCTAAAGGAAAAACCCCCATTGTATGAAGGGCACTCTTCCATTTGTAATAACATGAAGATCCCTCTTTCAGAAGAAGACCGAAATCATCATTGGAGGGAAACCCTTCACCACATGCAGATGATATGGGAGCCATTTATTCCATGAGAGGAGTCCTTGTGCCTATGCAAGGGATTCTGAGGGGTAATACATGTGGGGAGCTAGTCACAATTCCTGAGCAGCATGTAGTAGTATTGGATGATTGTGAAATGAAGGATGGAGGAGGAGAAAGGGATCAACATTCCGGGGGAATGAGCATTCACCCTTATCTTTTGAGGAGAGTTTCTTCACATAGGAGGGAAAATGTACTACGTAATGGAGAGAGGGACCATCCATTCCTCTCATATACACAGTCTACTTCCCATTTTTATGTCTCACTACAAGGAGGCATTCCACCTGGGAGGCCACCGGACCCGGCATTGATGAGAGGCATCTTACTTTGGGACCATCACTCTTTGATTCAGGAGAGGTGAAGGTTGCACGGGATGAATAATCCAAAGACTTAGAGAGACAAGGTATACTTCCTTTGAGGGAGGACTCTTTCACACATGGGATTAGATGGAGGTCACTCATGCTTACACTGATCAGGATTAGGAGATTCCTTTTGGATGATAGCTTCTCATGGGGGACCAACTTCCAAGGGACAACAATACTCTTTGAGCATGAGCAGCTGTATGATAGGCATGGTAGCATATTGGAGGATGACTTTGGCATGGGGGATGTCAAAGTAGAAGACAACATCATGAGGGGAGTAGCACATTGCAGATCACCAACGCTATCTATGAGGAGGGTAGATCCATGTTGGAGGACTCAGCTCTTGGTAGAGTGCTCCCAGGATCTAGATGCATGTATGACTCTAGATGAACCAAACAGAGATTACAGATACATGATTGATGAGATGGTAATCTATACCGATGGCAGGATCTTCTTGACTAGAGCTTCTAGTCTCAAGGAGAAATTATTGCATGCAGCACATGAGGACCTTCTAGCTATGCACTTGGATGCATACTTTGCCTTGCTAGAGGAGTTCACTTGGGAGGGAATTCAGAATGATCTATATCAGCATATGGATAGATGCATAGCCCAGATGATTTTTGAGAGGTTGGCACAACCACTTCCCTACTCATTGGAGGTGAGGGAGAGCATTCAGATGAGCGATTTTAGCTCAAGGCCTCAAGTACATGGTAGAGAAGGTATAATTTCACATTGTGTTTTGTACTTCTTTACTTTATATGAGCAGCATATTGTATCAAGGAGGATCATCTCTTCTTGCATTTTTTATAATTTATTTGCAGCTACTTGTAGCATTGATTTTGGCTACCTTAATGGTGGTTTGTGGGGGAAGCCACATACTTCTTGGTGTGCACCATCGGCACCAAATTATACTTATATGTTTTAAACTTATGAGATTTTTGTGGCAGCAAACAAGTGGCTAGTAAAGAACTTGTTGTCTTTAATTTTGAGGCAGGCATGGAATGCATTGTGCTGGTTACTCATATGGAACTATGATTCACTCTCTGGTTTCCATGTGGCAAATTGTTTTCATTGTATTTTTCTTCCATATATTGCTGATGTTTGTATACTCATGAGAGTTTTTTTTTGGAGAGTGGGCTTGGAGTTGGAGATGCCCATTGGGATTATGATTCTCCCCTTTTCACTTGTTGTATGTTTCAAGAGAAACAGTGGGCACACCATGATTGCCATATCACTACTTTCCCCCCTATGTAGGAGGAGCTACTGGGAGAAAATGCGTTATTGGAAGAGGCACTTCATGGTTGATTCATTTTGTGGGGAGGCTTCAGAAAATTGTAGAGGCCATGAAATTTCAACCCAAAATCAGCAACCCCCTCACACTTATCATAAATGGAGGGAGAAACTACTTGGATGGGAAAATATAAACTCTCCATTCAGCCCAAACATGTTGCATAGATCCGGGGATGAGGACTACTTTGATGAGCTACCTAGTATGGCTCATTTCATTTGGATGATTGCATGGGTTAAGGAGTCACTCATTTGGAATAAGACTTCCCATGCTTTCCGTCACTCCTACCTTGAGGAGGCCATTGAACAACAAGGAGATCTCCACTTGCACCTTGTATTATCTCATGATGTATACTTTGGTTTTACACACTTGGAGGGATACATGGAGGACAGATTAATTGCACATTGTGATGAGATATGGTGGGTTCTATTGATGAGAAGGCTAGAAGAAGAGGAGGAGGAAAATTTTTCTCTACCTTTCAGTTGCTTGAGGACAAGCAAAATTTTGAAGGGGGAGGACTGTAATGTTCCCAATTTTTACCTCAAGCTAAAAGGAACATTATAATTAGCAGTATTTTATTTAATTAAATAAAATGGGTAAAAAGGCCCCATAACCCTTGAAGAGGAAGAATAAACGCTCCTCATGTGAAAGGAGGAAGAATAAAGTAGCTAAATTGAGCACCACATGGTGTGAACAAATCTGGATCATGCTTGATCTAGACATTTTGACCAAGTCCACATGCACTGTCTAGATACAATGTATCTCTTTGATGGACTGCACAGTTTTAGAGGCGGATCACATGCATGAGTTGGAAGGCACATGTGGATGGGACCCATGGTGGAGAGGATCACTTGATATATAAGGAGAGGATGAGAGCCATTGTTCTTCATGCTTGATTATTATTTTGCTTAGTCTGTTGAGACTTCACTCCTCTTACTGTTTAGAATGAGTGCAGTGCTGCATAGCACTAGGGTGTTCCTGGTCGGGAATCCCTACCTCATCCTTAGGGAAGGAGAGGTTATAGAGATACATTTCCTCATTCCAGAATTTGGCCAAAGCTATCTCCTTCAGTCACAACGCTATTCCTGGAGCAGGATAATTTTGTGCTGCAGGGTCCAGCAATAGAGGATCTCTTGAGTTGTTCCTTGGCTTGTTTTTCAGTTGAGGGCTCAGATATTCATTGGAGGATCAGTGAAGAGGAATCCAAGGCTTATTTTCATATCATTGGCATGATTCCAACCATCCAAATTTCCTCACAGTGCAGTTTCCAGCTTGATCTGCGTTATTTTGGCTAGCAGTTGCTGGGAGGGTCATTTGAGCTCATCAGGAGGAGTTGTTTCTGAGCAAAAGGATCAGAATTTTTCTTAGATACACCATCAGAGGAGGGCATCACTATTTATGATCTACTACAATTTCATTTCATATTTTTATTTAGTTGCAGTGACAAGTCAGATTGTCACATTGTACATTTTCCGGCATTTCTAGCAATTTCTTCTAGATTGGCTAGAAATCTTGTATTAGAGCCATTTCTTATATTATTGGGAATTTCTTGTATATTTCAGCCATATTTCATGTTTATGAATCTATAGCAGCAGCTACTCTAACATAGGCAGCGCTGGCACTACTCTCTGGCATTTTGTGCAGTTGTAGCAACTCATGTATTTCATAGTTTTATCATTGGAGATTCATTCTTGTAGCCTGAGTGGCTTGTCCCTCAACATATTTCTGTATATTGTAGCTGATTTATTAATAAAAATGATAAATTTATTATATTCCATATATTGATATGTACATTTTTGAAGAGTTTCATGATTATGCTCATATGTTGTTGTAAGCTCACTCTTTGAGCACTTTTTCAAGATACCGAGGAGAAGGAGATCTGAATAACCCTCCTAGGTTTATTTTTTTGAGCTCTACTTCTGCAAGTGTAATGTATGGTGTGTTAAATAAGGGATATAATTCCCCTTTCATCTTATTTTTACACTACCTTCCTTATACAACGTCCTCATGGACCATAATGCAGAAATTTCCGAAAAAGGAATATTACATAAAACAAACACCTAACCAAACACTAGTTCTAATCAGCCCTGACTTTACTAAGGATTTCTTCACTTTCTCCTTTGCATTAGAACAAACTATAGATGTAGTATTTCTTCAAAATAACATGATGGGACAAGAATAGCCCATAGCTTTCTTCAGCAAGGCATTGCGGGATGCACCTATAAAACATAACATCATGGAGAAATAAGCATTTTCCTTGATCAAAGCATTGAAAGACTTCAGAGTTTACATTTTGCACTCCCATGTCATTGCTTTTGTTCCACATACAGTTGTTGAAGACATTCTAAATCAAGACCCTGATGGTAAAAGGGGTAAGTGGATTGCTATACCCACTAAACTGATTAAAGGACAAGGACTTGCCAAACTCATGGATGAAGAAAATTGTCAAGCACTACAAATAAACATGTTACATTATTTGGATGAACAAGAGGAACTGGCGACTCCACTCATTGAGGAAGCATTCCTGAACTCACTATGGTATGCTGATATATTGTATGTACCTTTTAATCTAAAGGGTCCTCCTGTTTTGTCCAAAACAAAAGCTAGATTCTTGAAACAAAAGGCTTTAAACTTATGCATTATAGATAGAGATTTGTATTGGAAAAATTCTGTTGGTATATTACTTAAATGTTTTCTTGAATATGATGTAGATAAAATCATGCATGAGTTTAATGAAGGAGAGTGTGGAGGTCATCTCTACTAGAAAACCACAGCCAACAAAATCCTTAAAGCTGGTTACGATTGATTCACTCTTTTCCCTCACATACACAAGCTAGTTGCAACTTGCCATAAATGAAAAATATTTGATGGCAAGAAAAAATTACTACCTTTGCCCTTGAATCCTATCAATGTTGAGACTCCTTTTCAAGAGTGGGGTTTAGACTTCATTGTCGAAATCCACCCCGCCTCATCTACCCAACATAAGTGGATTCTCACTACCACTGATTATTTCACCAAGTGGATAGAAGCCATCCCCTCAAGGAATGCCACCGACTTATTCATTATAAAATTCCTTGAAACCAACATCTTGTCCAAGTAACAAGTCTATTAAAGGGTAGATATTCGAATTTGTATGGGTTGGAGACATTTTGGCAAAACTGCAGCTTTATGTAATTGACTGGTTTTCAGTAATACAACAAACTTGTTTCTTGACAAACCTAAGATTCTGAATGCGTTTTTAGTGTTTATCTGATCTATATTTTCTATGTGTACCATTTGCAATGGTTTTCATCTTTAATACTCAGAATTCATTCACGTAATGCTATGACTTCCTTTATAGATCAACTGACTATGTTATTTCTTGTTTCATGAGTGCTTGCCTTTGCTAAAAACTCTTACCTGCCTCAGCTTCCATGTCAAGTGAACTTACTTCTGAATTATTTCTTTATTGAAACCATAAGCCCAATGTTTGTAGAATTGTGTTCTTTTCAACCTACACTAATCACAAACAAGTCATTTTCAAGTAGAGTTAGCCATCTACTTCATCATTATCAAATATCGTTAATTTTTTTTGAGAAATCCCTCTCTGACTGAAGAGGCTAAGCTTCAGTCACAACTTGGTTTGAAACAATTACATAAATTTGTCTGGTTAGCAGCCAATCAGGTGCAATTTTGTGATAACAGAACCCATCATACCTAGCTATCCGAAAATGGCAAGGCTAGGATGAAGAACACTGTCACACCTGGAAAAAAACATGCCCATGACAGTAAGAGAACCAATAACACACATGCATAACCATGCATGTGAAAAATATCAAGGAAATCATATATGCAACTCGATACCTAAAATTAATCTCGTTGTATCTTCTTGATCCTACTCTTCCTTGCCTGATCATTGCTTCCTCTTGACTTCATTTCTTTTCTTTATCCAATGCTAAAGTTCTCCAAGAATACTCGAAGTGTCCAAGAGTGAGAGAGAGAGAGAGAGAGAGAGAGAGAGAGAATAGAGAGAGAGCTCCAAAATTGATCTGAAAAAAGGGTTCCAATTGGTCCACATAAGCCTAGTCATTAATGAGGCCTCTAATTTCTTCAATTTTCAATTATTTTCCTTAATTTTCCTCCTCACATGCAACCTATGACCTTTCACCTTCATTTTCTCGTAATTTCCATTATTTTCATAAATAAATTTCCAAAAATTCCATTTTGTCTTTCCAAGCCTTTCTCATTGTTGTTTCCAATTTCCTTATCCATAATAAACCAAATGAACACCCACACTAGGATTTAATTTTCCCAAGATTCGGTCTAGAATAAGTGTCCTGTGACCATGGTTATTATTTTTCCTTCATTAAATTTTATTACATGGAATTTTCACCAAGGTTGTTACACATATGGCACCCTCAACGGTTACCACATGGCATGATGATGTCACCATGACATAAGAGTGATTTCAGTGGGTTAGTTTGGGTGTGTTCTAATAGAAGATACGTTGTCAACCCTTTGGCATCAACATATGGATAAATATCAATCACATCCTCTATCTAGCACCAATGTTCCTTTTCAGTGATTTAGGATAGTGAGTGCACTTGATAGAAAGTGTGAGATGACAAATTTATTCATCACCTAACAACCAAAAATTGACAATTGTGGACCTCACTCATTAGCTACCTGAAGGAAGGGGGCCCACAATTAATACAAGTTGTCATTGTGGGATGGAGGCCATGTGGAGAAGGTGGAGTCTAATGAACCTCAAAACACACCCTAAAAAATGGATCTTGTTTATTGAATTATGGCACTCAAGCAGTACTCCACAATATTATGAATTAATACTATGATACATCCTTCATCATTGGCCAAATTTTCCTTTGTAATACTTGCATACAAGTTTTTTTTTTAAAGATTTAACACAAGATTTTCTCACCTTATAACACAAACATTCCAATTTTCTCTTAAATTTCCCAAGAAACTCTTTTTTATATATTTTATGTTTATTTCTTATTAGATTCCCAATTTATATTAATTCTATTATACTCTTCAACTTTACTATAGTCCCATACATATTTAATTAGGCCTTGTTGGAACGAGGTCTCCTAACAAGCTGCTAAACTGGTCCATTCTGATTAATTTTGATTAATTTTGATTATATTTAAGATAGTGCAGGGGTTTTGGGGTGATTCAAAGCCTTGAATGCATTGAAATGGGTCAAAGGGTAAACTAGGGGTCCGAAAACCATGGGTTGCGGACCATAGGAACGTTGAGGCTAGATTGTTATAAATAGAGATGCATTTTGGATTGTAAAGGATAGGAATGAATGAGCTATTGATGCGATCTGTTGTTTTAGCTATATTTTTGGGTTTTGGGGGAACATAATCCTGTTGGCTGTGTGCGCGGAGATCCTAGTCCAGCTGTGTGCGCAAGTTGGGAAGGGAATTGTAAGGAAAAGTTGATGAATGAATGAATGCGAAGGGTTATTAGAGATATGAATCCATGAGTACTGTTGTATGAACTGCTGATAATTACTGTGTTATGTATTTTCTGTCTTTCTGCTGCGAAAGTCTATGTACTGAATGCTTGGATCTAGATATATTCCACTCTATTTATATAATGTTGTGTTGATGTTATGAAAATCATATAATTGTAGATCTAATGCACATGGATGAAAATAGATACATAATTAACCCTGCGAAGAAAAAAGGTAATCTGAACAGAACGCATCTCTGCTTGCCTTACCCTTCCTTTCTCAGGGTGCGGAAACCTAGTTCCAACACCCACCCATACTACTTCGGGTGAGACTGTGACCTGCGAAAGCAGGTCACTGCCGAAAGGGTCAGTAGTATAGGGGTTTTTTGGCAAACCTTGCACACTGAACTTGGGTCAGAACCCCTCAAGCCAACAAATGGTTCTGTTGCCGGGACAGAAAGAGGTCTGAGAGGGGAATCGAGTAATGACAAGAGAATAATGGAAGCCTGAAAGAAAATAGATCGAGGACTGGTTTTAAAGGTAGATCCAGGATTTCACAATAAAATATAATCGCAGTGAGAATTTAACGATGGAAAGGTGGAAAAATAGGTACGTCCTTAATGAAAGCTACAAAATATTCTTTGTGACTTTTTCAATTGAACTCCAAAAGTGGCTGGCCAGACTGGTGGAATTCTAGAAGTGCTAGAAGGATGAGCGGGTCACTTTTTGGACCCCGGAGTTGCTCCAACAACTTGAGAAAACTGATAATACTATCACACACATGGTGGATCACTGGGTGGATAGTGTGCTGGGAGGATTTGTAACAAAATTTGCTATTGATCAGTTTTTATCATACTGTGAAGCTGAACGGCGATTTTTCAAAGGATTTTGAGGCAAATTCCTGAGGACATTACCATTGTTGATCAAGAAATTACTGTGTGAAAAGAATATTCTATGTAGTCATACAGACTAAATGACCTCAGATCTAGATGGAAGCGCAACCCGCAGTGGTAAATACTATCGAACCAACATTGACAGAGGGAGATCAGCCTACAATCCATTTCAGAAATCTGCTGCGCACTACCCCTCGGCTGTATCGCCACCTCGGATGCGTAAAGGTAAGAATTTGCATGTACCTCCACCCCCCTTAGACAGTGATATGGCTGCGCATTTGAAACTACCTACCTTCAAGGGGGTGGGAGACGAGGATATGGACCAGTTTTGGTTTGTGGCAGACTCTGTCTGGACTGCGCAAAACGTGGAAAGTGACACGATAAAGAGGGCGCAACTGTCTTTAACATTTGAAGACAGAGCTTTGGACTGGTATATGTGGTACATTGCCCAGAATGGGACCGCCTCCATTAAAGATATCAAGGATGCTTGAAAGCAGCAATTCCGGAAGTGGAAATCCTATTCCCAACTGGTAGCGAAAGTAAAGGAATTCAAACAAGGTGTGTCTGAGTCAGTATGGGAGGTGGATCAACGATTGAAGAAAGAAATTAGGGAAGGAGGGTTCGAGTATGATGATAGACAACATATGGAGTGGTTCATCGCCATGTTTTTACCTCACCTGCATATGCCAATGAGTCATCAGACCTTTGAATCACAAGAGAAAGTTGTGGAAGTCACTATGAAATTAGAAGCTGCACCCTGGGAGGATACGTCAGCAGGGGTAAAAAAAATCCAAGAACAACTTTTGGCTATGCATATGGAGATACAGAACCTACGAAAATAAATATGAAAGGACATCTGCACAGATCTTTGGTGCATACGTTTCCAGGTGTCTGGCCATACGAAGGATCAGTGCCCTCTGCTGACTGATTATATGCAAGCAGGAGGGCCTAGTCCGATACGCCTAGGAGTAAGTAGGGAACCTGCCCTATTGTGACCAGGATCAAGCAGATCTATGCTATGGTGTGATGATTTTCGAGTAGCAGGCCTACATGATACAAACCATTTCCCTCGGCTGGGTGCGTACGTCCCGGAACTAAAGCAACAATGGTGCCGATTCTACCAATCAGTAGGACATGATGAGCAGAACTGTTGAAAATATGACTTAATGATGGATTGTGGGAACTTATATGGGGTGCAATCGAACCCTACATCGCCAAGACTGGCTACGCACTTTGGAGGATCACCGATCCGAGGCAGAGGAGGTCGGGGAGGAAGTGTAGGCCAGGGACGTGGTCAGCTAATTTGTTATAACTGTGGAGAAATAGGGCACTTTTCCAAAGAATTCCCTAATCCCACCAGGCCATCGTGTAAATATTGTAGGCAGCTAGACCATGAGGTAGAAGACTTCCCAATTTTAATAGCCAAGATGCAGGAAAAGCAGCCTACCCCTACACAGAACATACAGAGGGTTAAAACTGAGCTACGTGAGATGGACCCAAGTATAAAATTCATGACACATAGTGGGTTGGACACCCAGGGAAACAAAGAATGGCTTTCTTCTTGGAAAGGATTATCTTGTAATGAACAAGCACCATTGGCAGCCCCCGTGCAGCCTCAGATCGAAGAAGGAGTTGAGCCTTTTTTAAAGATATGTCTGAAGTTTCTAAGGAATCCGCATGCCATAGGAAGTCTCCTAGCATTATTGAATACTTGCGCAGCTCACCCCACCTTGATCCATAATACCAAGGATGTACACAAATTATACAGCTATAAGAAATGCACTGGGAGAGAAATGCGGTTAACTGCGCAGATCAAAGACTATGAAATGGATCAGGTTATCTTAGATCTTGAATCGGATGCCAAAATCTTACCAAAAAAAACATGGAAACGAATGGGAGAGCCTAATTTGGAATAGTCTACTATCCAGCTGTGAATGGCGAATCAACAAAAGATCATCCCTCTGGGTAGGTTACCAAAAGTCATGGTGGCCATCGCAGGGGTATGGGCCCTAGCTGATTTTGAAGTAATAGAAATAGTAGAAGATGCGGACCCCTACCCTGCGCTCCTTGGATTAGACTGGGAAATAGACATGGGAGGTGTCATCAATCTCAAGAAACACAACATGGTATTCGAAAACAAAGGTACACGTGTCATAGTAATACTAGACCCAGCAGAAGGTGCACAGTACAAAGAGCCAACCTATGAAAATGAGGAATTGGATCACATTTATAATATAACTACGTAGGACGAAGATTGGGTTAACCCCACAGATAAAGGAATGCTCTATTGGGAAAAGGACAGTGAATGTTTTTCTGACTCCGATAAAGAGCTGGAGAATTGGAAAGGTCGATTGCATGAGGTTTCAGTGCTGTGAAGCCTTCGGAGAATCAGGAATTTCCATCGCATCTCTACCACAGAAAGAACCTCGCCCTGCCAAGTGGACGCAGGTGAAGATTAGCAGCGTGATGAAACGAAGAGTCCTATGGACCATGGGAGAAAATAATTACTGCTAACGCTATGCAAAACACCTACGCAAGGACTGGTATTCTTCACTCAAGGGAAATACTGGAGTAGGGTGATCCTGCAGATAGGGACCCCTGTGGCCAGATGGGCTCCGAGGCCAGTTGCCCTACGCAGACACCTGCTGTGGAGAAACACTCAAGAGTGCGATCGAACCTTGCTCGGACAGAATTACTGGGGTACCACAACCCTCAGCACACGTAGGATTACAGACCTATCTGAAAATCAACGAAAATCTCAAGTAATAAATGACATCATGACGTATGACACAACCATCTCAAATAGGGATGTCCTGCTCACAAGCGAAACGAAGGCCTCGACAAGACTGCTAACCAACTTACAGATACAATTCGCCTCGACCCTCACTCCAGGTACACAAATGACATACAAGTGTCATCTCTGGTCTGACAACTCATGGACACGAGCTAGAACATGAAGGATAACTACCGGCATGTCCCGATTTCCTAAGAAAAGACCCCTGCAAGTACGAAAAACAGGCGACAGGTTTTCAGCACAGCAATTAATGAAAAGAACGGTCTTCAGGATTAAGGGTACATGCCACAAACAAGCTCCCTCACCAATTAATAATTCCATAGGGGGCACGGATGGTTGGACAGCTTCGCGCTGGACTATTTATTCACCCTTTCATGGGCTTTGGCTATCTGCGTTATAGTTTTTTGTGGCCATCCATACTCTCTTTAATGCTCGTCTCTCTGTCAAAAGGATGGACCCCAACCTGCCAAAGGAACTACTAAGAGGACCGGGGGATGCCGAGTGTAGTAATAGGAGTGCGCACAGGCTTTCGATAGAAGGGATTATCTACAAACCACACCCCGCAGGAACATTGCGGTACCGGGACCTGCTGTGACTTCTCCGCCGTTTCCGAACACCGCCCACTAGAAGCAATGTATGTCTACTCCCTCGCGCTGACATAGTTTACACTTCCAACCGAATTTCTGGGGACATTCAAGTAGACTTAGCATAGCTATCTAGTACAGAGTTACAAGGACTATCCTCTAGAGTGTTGCGAGAGGTTCATCGCTGTGACCGAGACAGGTGACAACAGTATGACATGCCTCCAGAAGAACGATCCTAGAAGATTTCCATGGTCACTAATGCTACGCGTATTATTTAGGAGCAGCTGGCATAGGGAATCCAATTGGCCGAAATGGCTATGCAGCTATGAATGGTAGTACAGTAGCATCCCACACTTCAACATGTCCAATAGGAATTACAACAGGCATAAGCTGTTCTGGAGCAAGTCTGGGCCTCCACACCTTCCCCTGTCTCCTTGCAGCACCTAGCCACCATGGATAGGATTGAGGACCTTCACCATTCTAAGAAGGTTGTTCAAAAATGATTGAAGCCCTGGTCTGATACCTCACTCCAGCTTGCACACGATGCTCAGTCTGCCATCGTACATTTCCACCGGCTATTAGAACAAGTTGCTACGAATATAGATGGGCCTGCTTCTCTGGCACTGGTCAACATTGCGCAACACGATGCAGCCCAAATTTAGGACATACTCCCTCCACCTTTCCATAGTCTTGCTACCTTTCACACGCAAAATAGACACCGCACCAGTGCAGTGACTTGGGACTAGTCACAAGATTGTGTTGGGGGACTGTTGGAACGGGGTCTCCTAACAAGCTGCAAAACTGGTCCATTTTGATTAATTTTGATTAATTTTGATTATATTTAAGAGAGCGCAGGGGTTTTTGGGTGGGTTAAAGCCCCAAACGCATTGTAATGGGTCAAAGGGTAAACTAGGGGTCCGAAAACCATGGGTTGCGGACCATAGGAACGCTGAGGCTAGATTGCTATAAATAGAGATGCATTTCAGATTGTAAAGGATAGGAATGAATGAGCTATTGATGCAATCTATTTTTTAAGCTATATGTTTGGGTTTTGGGGGAACGAACTCCTGCTGGCTGTGTGCGCGGAGATCCTAGTCCAGCTGTGTGCGGACCCTGCTGCTGTGTGTCCAGGTTGGGAAGGGAATTGTAAGGAAAGGTTGATGAATGAATGAATGCGAAGGGTTATTAGAGATCTAAATCCGTGAGTACTTTTGTATGAACTGCTGATAATTACCGTGTTATGTATTTTCTGTCTTTCTGCTGTGAAAGTCTGTGTCCTGAATTCTTGGATATATATCTATTCCGCTCTATTTATATAATGATGTGTTGATGTTATGGAAAGCATATAATTGTAGATCTAATGCACGTGGATGAAAATAGATGCATACTTAACCTTGCGAAGAAAGAACGTAATCTGAACAGAACGCAGCTCTGCTTGCCTTACCCTTCCTTTCTTAGGGTGCGGAAACCTGGTTCCAACACCCACCCATACTACTTCGGGTGATACTGCGACCTACAAAAGAAGGTCACTGCCGAAAGGGCTAGTAATATAGGGGTTTGTTGGCAAAACTTGCACACCGAACCTGGGTCAGGACCCCTAGTTTACCCTTTGACCCATTACAATGCGTTCAGGGCTTTGACCCACCCCAAAACCCCTGTGCTATCCTAAATATAATAAAAATTAATCAAACTTAATCAAAATGGACCAATTTCGTAGCTTGTTAGGAGACCCCTCGTTGAATATATACAAGGTTTGTCACATGGATTATTATGTAAATATATTATGCAAACATACTATGTGGATAAGCCCCTTCTCTTTTATTCCCTTATGACTATGTTTCCACCCCACCTCACTTTATATATTCTATTAATGGCATATGGTATTTTTTTGATGCACTATATGGTTTAATTTTCATAAAAGATGTGGTTTGATGCCATGTATAATCGTTGCCTCTATACTTGAAGTGACATATGAATTATAGTGTGGGGACCATACTTGATTACTTGGATCAATTCTATTTATCCACAATGGGTCTCCCCACCTAGCCTCATATGCCTTTGCATGCTACTTTCGAATCCATGGATAGGATTGAGTTTAGACAAATTGACGGTGCCTAATGCTAGGTTTTGTTTTTGGATGTAATGAGCTTACCTCCTGTTAGTCGTCAATAATTTTTACTATCTAAAGATGAATAAATGTTAGTGCTAGATTTATAAAAATAAAATTCATGAATATTATGAGTTGTAGAAATCTCACTACCTTCATTATCCTTAGGATAAATTTTTCATTGTTTTACTACTCTACCATGTCATGATCAGCCTACCACTCCTAGAAGACCCATCATGGGCTCATGCCACTCATCTTCACTATATGTTTCCACCTTTGACCTTAGTACTCAGTTTTTCCTTGCCTAACCCCTCCACTTTCCACCTAGGGTCACCAACCAAATTACTCCTTCCTGTGTTTCCTAAAGATCCTCTCACTAGGTCACTAGGGTTTCATAGGTTGTAGGATTGTCTTTGATTTTATAAAGTACTGTTTTTATGAGCCAAAGGATGCATCAAATGTGAAAGAAGGTCAAGAAACTATTTGTACAAATTAGATCAGAAAGGCCTTTAAGAAGGATTACTTTGCTGAAGACAACATTCAGCAAGAGGATAACTATGCATCTTAAACATTTCTGCAGGAATGATTGAGATAGCTATCATACAAAGAAATAGGTAAGGTAAGAGGCCAGACCCTCACTAAATGACACCCATAACAAAGAAGAGGAATCATGCCTAATTTCAAAGAGAATCAGGGTTTTTAGGACTAATTGGCTAAACAGTATTTTCAACCAAGAAGTCAATGCAGAAAACCACAAGGACAGAGGTACATCAGCACAAATAAGCATGAATTGAATATTTATTGAAACTATAAATGAAGATGAGAAGCCTCCATGATGACAACGGGAAGATAGCTTGAATAAGCTCTTGAAGGTAACCTCCAGGGTTTGCCAAGGTAACCATGCTTCACTACATCAAAGGGAGGAAAATGAAAAGTGTATCAGTGTGAGGTAAATAAAGCTTTCATTTTCAGTCATAACCCTATAAATGGTCAAGAAGGCATAGGGTTAAGCTCCAAAATGGAAAACCAAGATAATCATGAGTTTATTGTTGATTAACTGAGGTTTTCAAACTCCAAGAATGATAAAGGGGACAAAAACAATTGTATCATGGCACCTGCAACAAAATAGAAGTGGCCAAAATAAGTTAGTATACATGGTAATGAAAGCTATGACACTTGTCAAAATTGGATTTATTACAACTCTAGAAAATCAGTGAGAGGGGAAGAAACCATGTTTTTAGATCACCGACACTCAGAAATCCCAAAGGGTGGGGAAAACATGATTACCAAACTCCATAATGCAGACAATTTTAAGGTTTTTGATATGATAGAATGGGTAAAAAGAAAGTGTTGAAAGCATCAAGAGGCCAAAGGGAATCAAGTTTCACCATGTCAAAAACCTAAAAAGCAACAAACAAGGATGATTAGAAAGCGAAAAACCCATTTGAATGTTTTTAAGTCATATGTTGTAAATGGTCAAAAGAATATCAGTGAAGTGATAAAAATATCAAAAAACATTAGGATGTGGATTTATAAGAGATAAATTTATCTTCCATAAAGACTATAAAAGTAAATTTTTTTATCACTCAACTCCATTTTTCAATTGCAAAATAGAGTGAGAAGTCTTCAATAGAGATTCCTACGTTCTGGAAAACTTCGGGCAAGAAAAACCCTGTGCTACACTCTTGGGACGCTGTGCTATGTGCCTGCGGGTGCTTTCCTTTGAAAAATCAATAGAGCGTTGCAAGCCTATGAATGGATGATATGGGTTCATCCTATGTAGCCTTGACAACCCAATAGAGAAAATGTGTAGAGCTGACCACACATGCCTGGAGCCTTTGCATGTTCAACCTTCGCCCAATAGCCTGTGCAACCTCTTCATGGTGTTGTGTGTTTAGTACTGCATGCAAAGCTGGCCCAATAGGCCCAGGTGCTACACTCTGAATAGAGCACGTTCAGATAGGCCCAACAAGCCTAAAGCCTTTGCACATTCATCCTTCGCCCGATAGCCGATGCAGCCTCTACCCAGTGCTACGCATTTTGCGTTGCATGCAGAGCAAGCCCGACTGGCCAGGTGCTACGGGCTTGTGTTGCATGTTCACCTAGGAGGGTTTACATAGCACCCCAAGCTCAAATTTTCTCAAAAAACGCCTCCAAAGTCACTTCCAAAGGTTCCATCACAGCTCTGAGGGGTAAGTAAAAAGGCACCTCCTTCATTTCCTAAGTTCTTGTCATTTTAATTAGAGGAAAAAACCTTAGATTTCTCCATCAGTTTCACAAAGAAAAATTAGGGTTTTTTGCCTTCAAGGTAAGATTTAAAAATAAAAATGTCAAGGGAAACTAATAGTGGCAGTGATAGGGGAGGCCAAGGGCCTAGAAGATGGCAGAAAAAGGGTGGAAGGGTAAAAAAATTTGAGCCACTAAATACCAAGGAGTTGATGGCCTCTCCTATGACAGTTGCATATTTCCAAGAGGTGGGTTGTTTTGACTTCTGTGAAAGGGTAAAATAGGTCCAGAGTCATCTTGAGTTGACCAAGGATTTCATCCCTAACCTTCATGACCATAAAGTAAAATTAGCAAGAGTAAACTTTGAGTTATCCACCAATACCTTTTCCATGGCCACCGGGATACCTAGTATGGGAGAAAAGTGGTTCAAACAGGAAAATTTGGACTTGAGCCATTATCAACCCTTCTTAAAACCCAGATACCAAGCTAACTGCAAATCCATTTTTCCATTTTCGCATCTACTGGAGAGATATGTGCCCTAAATAAGAATCATCATGAAATACTTCACCTGTGAGGGTAGGTTTTCTAGGCTTTATTCCTACCATATAATACTATTCATGCACTTCACTAGGGCCAAGCTGCTACATTTTCCCTATTATCTTTATAGAAGTATTGATAAGATTTCATACATTGTGCAAAAGAGACCTCCTTCACAACAAATGCAAAGTATTTTTCACCATTCTCTTATCAAGATGATTATGTTGCATCAATTAGAGCAACAGGGTATCCCATGTGTAGTATTCATCACCCATGAAGTTTTCACAAATCCACAACCTCCTCATCAGCCAAATTTACCATCATCATCTCATCCACCTCCTTCCACTCCTCCATCACCCTCCACTGACCATGATTCCTCATCCACACATGAATCCGCTCCTCAAGAGAACCTCCCTCCCTCACCTTCTCCTAAAATATCAAATCAAGAAGAGAATGATGATGAAGAGGAATAAAATGATGATGAGGAAGAAGAGACAAATGATGAAGAGGAAGATGATGAGGAAAAGGAAAATGACAATGAAGAAGAGGCAGAGGCTGATGATGAAGATACATAGACAAAAAATGACAATGATAAAGAGGCAGACGATGATGAAGAAGAGGAGGATGATGAAGAAGAGACAGAGGCATATTATCAAGACAAAGGCAGTGAGAAAAATAGTGAAGAGAAATTAGATGATGATAAAGAGGAGGAAGAGGTAAATGATGAAGATAAAAGTGACAAAGAGGCCAACGCTGATAAAGATGATGATAGTGAGGAAAATGAAAAAGCTAAAAACAACATAGATGAAAATGAAAATAGTGAGGACATTACAAAGGACAGTAAAGAGGTTGAGGAAAATGAAGATGAAAATGCACTAAACAATAATGAAGAAACTGATAAAGACACCTCTAACAGTGACAACACAGAAAATGATAATGTCCATGATAATGTTGCAAACACAAAGGATAGTGATGAAGAAGAAACCATGATGACTAATAGCCCTAATAATGATGACAGCAATGACACCATGAATCAAAAAAGTAGTCAAGAGGTTGATGACAGTGGTGAAGATCACAACAGTAATTTTAGCATGGAGGAAAATGAAAGTGAGTCTCAAGAGGGAAGTCAAGAAAGCAATGCAGAAGACATAAATGCAGAGATCATTGATGAAAAGAAATGCAGTCTTGAGATCAACCATGATGAGGGCATTCTAGTAGACAAAATTGAGTTTTTCACTCTCACATATCAAAAAGGGCCAAGGCTTGTGTTTGCTGCCTCCAAAAGTCAAGGGACCATGCCATCCACCTCATCTCAGCCACTAGAAAAAGGAAAACAGAAGGTAAAGAAGAAGAGGAAGATCATGATGTGGAGAGGGAGTTTGAAATCATTTAGGTAGATAGTGATGAGGAGAATGAAGCAAGGATCGTAAACTTGCTCCTCCAGGATAGAAATTCACAAATTGAAAACCTCCAAGAAAATTTGGATAGGGCCAAGAGTGTGAATGATGCCCTTGGCTTGGAGAACAGGCAACTAGGAGCACAAATTGGAATCTATGAAGCTAAAGCCATCAAGGCCCAAAAAAATCCCAAAAGGCACATGCGAAACTAGAAGAGTTCATGGGAATTTATGAAGAGAGTGAGGATGAGGAAGAACAATCTACAAGGGGACATAGAACCATGGGGTTGAAGAAGGAATTGGCAAAGAAAAGGGAACAAGAATCAGCCCTAGCAGAACAACTCCCTCTAGATGATATTTTGGCCATGGAGATAGCACATGATTGGGAGCCTTGGTTGGAAGAGCCAACATATATTTGGAGGCTAAATTGAAGAAGGCAAATTAGGATCTTGACCTCCAAAAAAGGATGACTAAACATTATGCTCGGAGAAACCAAATTGCAAGGGTAAATTGAAAAAGGCCCAAACCAAGATCCAAACACTAAAAGAGGAAAAATGCCAAGCTAAAATTAGAATCTTGGCACAAGCTTCTCTACAGATCTCTCAAAACCCATGAGGCACACATCAACCAAATTTGAGAGAATTTTGACAAATTTTGGTTTTTTGCTAATTTGGCGGGCCAAGGGGGTAGCACCCATGGTGCTATGCTTTTTCTCAGAGCATATTCAGGAGGAGAGTCTTACATTTTTGGAATAATCAGCTCAATTATAGCACGCTCACAAAGTTTTGGGTCAATTGGAGTTTTTTTGGTCCTCCAAAATGGTAAAAAACACCCTATTTTTCACCTTTCTCCCTAGTTTTCAAGACAGGTGCTACGCCTTTACCAGCCTTGGATTTTTTCTTTTTTAACCAGTTACAGGGGTCCAATTAGGAAACCAAAGGTATTTCTGGAAATTTTACTCAATATTATTTCCAACGAGCCATCACGGAGCCAATTCCGACATCGAGAAGGCCTTCAAAACAAATCTGCAAGTTGACCCAGTTTTCCTACTCCAGTGCTACGCTCCTGTCATGGAAATTCATCCTAAAACTCAGTGCTACACCCTTAATAGAGGAAAAGTCAACAATGTACACTTGGCAAGTTTCTGGAGGCTTGGCAGAGCCCAAAGGTAAATTTATTTGCTAAAAATTCTCGAAAAGATATTTTGTGCCTTGGGCCTTGCAAGGTCTCAAGGAAAATAGTGATGTTTCTTATAAGCCAATAGGCTTCTAGAGACTCTATTAGGTTTTTCTCCTCCTTTTTTGTTAAATAGAGAATTCAAGATTTATTTTTTATGGTGGTTGTTATGACTCTTGTGAGTAATACATAGTCTTTGAAGCTTGAAGAGAAATTGGTGTTGTGGATCTTGTGAATGGCTTGTTTCGCTTATTGATGGAGAAGGATTGCTTACAAGATCCTTGAGCTTGGTTAATGGTGATGTGCTTCTATTTATTTATTGTTTTCTTGTGTATCATTGTGTTTCATCCTTTCCATATTGCAGTAGGACAAAATTTTTAGACTAAGAAATGTTGTTTAGAGGCACCTTAGTTCTGTTTATCCTTCACTACTTCTATGTTTTCCTCTGCTAGGTCAGTTTAGAGAACTCTTAGTTGCTCTCTAGACCCACCCAAGCTTGTTTATCTAATGAATGGTTTACTGAAATAGATATCATAGATGTTTTATGGTAAGACCTTCTTGTTTGATATCACTAAAACATTGTTTTGAGGTCTCTCTTTGAAGTACCATTGTTTAGGTTTGCCAAAGAGGCTATGTTTTGATCATACCCTTTGTCCATGCTTGAAATATTTTTTCAAAGATCTTTATAGCTCTGATCAATGATGTCTAGGAGTTCCCTCTTCCTTGATTAAAGTTATGTGTTAATCTTAAATTTTTTCTAACCTTGAATGTGAAATCACTAGAAGTTAAATGAGTTTCTCGCCTTCTATATTTCATTGGATTGTTTTTCTGAAATGCTTAATTGCTTGAGTTGAATCAAAGAGTTATTGGTATGCACTGTCTATTGATCACTTCTTTATGCTAAATAGTGTTGAAGTCCCTTCTTGTTTTAAGTATTTGACAAAGGATTCTTGATTTCCCTTTTCCCTACTTTGTTCACAAACTTGATGTTCATTTCATTTCACCAAACCTTGAGAATCCATCTGACCATGCTAAATTTTCCCTGTGATGCTCCCCGATCCATTGTTGAACCTTCCATGACTTTTTGTAGACTCCATAGCCCAATGACTTGAAAATATCTCATTCCATCTATTCTACTTGATCATCTACCCAACCCAAACAAACAAACAAACCCTAAACTTAATAACTAGCCTAAAATCAAACCCGAAAAGCAAAAAAGTTCACATCCTTTGCACAAAATAGAGAGAGCCCTCTCTAAGTCTAGGAAGGCTAGGTCCTACGACTCCAAAGACTGGTCTGATGTTACCCTGTGTATTTTCTCTGCCAATGTGCTAAATCATGGGACACTAACATAATGGCGATCATGGTGGGACCTTGAGTCAAAAAAATCCTACATATCCCTTAGGAACTCTCAAATGTCAGTCAAAATTAGAAAACTTAAGTGTTAGCCAAGAGTAGAATCTGATTGTTTCACCATCCTAGAAAAATGATGACTCAACTGGAGGACACTCATAGAAGCCTCGGGGCTACATAAAGGAACTCAGAAAACCCCAAAACATCCCTATATTTGTTTTTTTTGTCAGTTATTGTTGGTGGAACATAAACACATATCCTGAAAACAAACTAAAAACATCCACCCGATGACTCCACTAGCCTCCAGTAGGCCTACTACTTCACTAGTTCTCATTAGACTTCCTTAGGATTGTGTTGAATCAACCCTAAGAAGTTTAGAGGTCTAGTCCCACACTGTGTGAGTTTAGTAAACACTAAGAGAGGTAAACTTTCCGAAAATAGTCCTAAACTTTCAACCTCTCCACATTTTGAGTTTGAAATCAGGCTTCACAAAGGATCAATACCAGATCTCATCCGGACCCAAACCCTCCTACTATAGTTGATGACCCAAAAATGATTTTGTGGAAAACTTCCAAAACTAAAGATTCAACTACTGTTAGGACCATTCATAGAGCAAGTTATGTCCCTGAACATCTTACAGCCTTACAAGATCCCCAGTTTGACTTGCACCATACAAGAAACCTTTTTAGAACCAATTCACAAAGTAGGATTGACCAAATTGACCTTGATCCCATAGATTTGTAGCAGAGTCCTAGCGGAGAAGCTTGTCCTTCCACTCCACCTGATTTCCAACTTCTCCATCACTTTTTCTCTTTTCATCCCATGTCTACTCAGAATCAGTTTGCTGGTCCAAGTACTTCCACCAGACCCATTCATACCACCACAGTGAAAACCAGTCCATCCCATCTCACAAATCCTCCCCTTGTAAATCCTCCTTGTATTCCGTTCTCTCCCATCATGGCAACATGGTATGGCCCCCTAGTGTTACCACAACTTTACGAAATGACTACCAATCCAGAATTCCCCACTTCACCGGAGCTGAATCTACCACTGCCCAACAACATGTAGATAAAATGAATGATGCCTTTCACTACATGGAATTAGAAGAGGAAACCATGAATATGAGGATGTTTGCCCAAAACCTAAGAGGAGAAGCTAAAAAATGGTTCAAAAGCCTGAATCCTAACAGCATACATGATCTCCCTTCCCTCTACCAAACATTCATAAACAAGTGGAAAATTAAGAAAAACCCTCTCCAAGTCCTCTCAGAATATAAAAACCTTAAGAGAAATTTTAGGGAAAGCATCCAAGACTATTGCACTAGGTTCAATAGTGTGTAAAATTCCCTCCCACCTCACATGAAACCCCCACAAGGCCTAGCACTAGTGAAATTTCTAGAAGGCCTTGATCTTGACATGACCTACCAATTAAGAGAGAGAGATCCCCAAACTTTAGAAGAAATGCAAAGGGGAGCTGTGAGTGCAGAGGCCAACCTCATTGAAAATAGGGCTAGGATGAGATCGAAAAAGAGAGTTACCTACAAAGATGAAACTATGCCCTCAACCTTTTCATCTGATGCCAAGATTGACAGCTTAGTTAGAACATTGCAGAGAATGATGGAAAGGATAAGCCTAAATGAAAGAACACCTCCTAGGGAAAATCAACCAAATCCCCAAAACAAAAATAGGAATCAGAAATTTAGAAGAGACCCACCCCAAATCAAACAAAGGGAAAAATACCAACAGATTAGGCCCCCTTTCAAAGATAACTATGTAGACGAAGGGGAAAGAGATATTGAACAACTAGAAGAAAACCATGTAAACTTGATATGTTCTAATAATGAGGGTGATGTTTTCCTCACTGAAGAATAACAAGGTTTCTTCTCCTCAGATCAAACTGAAACAAACTATGAGGATTCTGAAGACTACCAATTAGGATTTGAAAATGTCATAATGCAATTCCATACGAAATATGGCCTTAGGAGAAATAGGAACCAAGAAATCTCCAAAAATAACAAATCAGACACTGGTGTTAGGAAAAACCCTGAAAATATTCCAAAAAGGACAATAGACAATACCAACACCATGGCTAAGAAAACTGATCCAAACAGAGACAAAACTAGCAAACCAAGTGGTGACACAAGTTGCCCTAGTGCCTCTACTAGTGGCCCTGAGAAAACTCTTTTGTCCAAAGTCCCAAAACAAAATCAGCAAGTCAAACTTGTAGAACAATTTATGACTTATAAAATTGATGTAAATATGCCCAAAACATAAGTACCTTTCATTTTTGAAGGAGAGGTTGATAAAACCAGGATAACCTTACCTCTCACTAAACTGATGACCCAAGACATGTACAGGTCCCTAGTTTTGAAAGTTTTGAACATAGGAAATGATACCGACACTATGAACTTCACTGATAACAACACCCATGTTTATTCCATTCATTCAAATCTTGACTCATTTATCTTTTATAACGAAGATGACATCAGTACACAAGTAAATGAAATTGAAACAGATTCAGAGACACCATAATAGTCAAACCAGACACCCAATGAATAACTCAATAGCCAAATCTTTAGCAGCCCTGAACAACAATGTAGTGGCAAGTGTGAACTAGAAACAATTTGGAACATGAGCTTTGATGGCTCTTGTGGTAAAGCTCATTCAGGATCCGGTGTCTGGATAAATAACACAAATGAAGGCCATTCGTTTAAACTAGATTTTCAATGTACTAATAACATTGCAGAATATGAGGCTCTCCTCCTTAGTTTACATTTGCTAAAAAAAATAGAAGCTAAGAAAATCTCAGTCCAAGGAGATTCAGAATTGGTGATTAGGAAAATCAAAGGGGAGTATTCTGTCAAGAATCATAGACTAATAGAATATAAGAATGCTACCCTAGATATCTTGAAAACCTTTGAAAAATATGAACTCACTTTCATTCCTAGAGCTCAAAATAACCTTGCCCATGAGCTTGCCTTTGCTACTTGCAATTGCCAAATACCCCATGCAAATGAACAATACATTGTCAAAGTAAAAAACCAGCCTATAGTACCTGACAACATAGACTATTGGCAAGTGTTTAAGGGTGATAAAAAAATTGATGACTTTCTGCAATCTAAGAATGAATTTGCAATACTGGAAATAAGCCTAAGGCATGAAGAATATTATGTTGCTGAAAAACAAGCCCACAAAATAGAGTTGTCCTCTATTGCTGATATAAATCTGCTTGAAAATACTTATGAGGCAGAATTGTGTGAAAATATAGATCAAAGAGACCTTGAGGTTTTACAATGTAAAGATGATACATTACCAAGGGGCCTTACACCAATAGAGGTGTTGTTTGATTTTAATGATGTCGCTAAAAAGTAAAAGATGGAATCTAATGAGACTAATGTAGAAGAATATAACATAGGAAACACAAATGAACCTAAAATGATTAAGCTATCCAAAACCCTTCCTCCTCACATAAAACAAAAAAATATTGAGCTTTTTAAAGAGTTTAAAGACGTGTTTGCATGGGGGTATGAGGACTTGAAGTCCTATTACACAAGCATTATTCAACATAAAATTCCTCTCAAGGAAAATCAGAAATCGTTAAAACAAAAATTGAGAATAATAAACCACGTCTTAGTACCTTTAGTTGAGAAAGAGATTAAAAATATGTATGATTCTGGGATCACAGTCTCTCTTAGGTATTCAGA
Source organism: Pinus albicaulis (assembly GCA_034641835.2). Lineage (NCBI taxonomy): Eukaryota > Viridiplantae > Streptophyta > Pinopsida > Pinales > Pinaceae > Pinus > Pinus albicaulis. The sequence continues at coordinate 734,236,932 of CM076574.1, forward strand.
ATGGGTTTCAAACCTTGTGTCAGTTAGGAAGAAGACCAAGGAGATTAGGCTGTGCATTGACTTTAGAAATTTGAACAAAGCCTCCCTAAAAGATAACTATCCTTTGCCCAAAATAAATCATATATTGCAAAGGCTAGTTGGCTCTAAGAGAATATCATTTCTTGATGGATTTTTAGGTTACAATCAGGTACTAGTACTTCCGAGTGATCAGCACAAAACTACATTCACTACACCTTGGGGCACATTCATTTATGTTAAAATTCCTTTTAGGTTAATGAATGCGGGGGCTAATTTCCAAAGAGCCATGGACATAGCTTCTTCTGAAGACATAGGTTACCTCATATTAATTTACCTTGATGACATCACTGTCTATTCTAAGACTGATGAAGAACACTTAGTCCACTTGAGGAAAGTCTTCGAAAAATGTAGGAAGTATGGCATATCTCTTAATCCTAAGAAAAAATTGTTCGGTCTTGAGGAAGGTAAGCTCCTAGGCCACATCATCTCTGAAGAGGGAATAAATATATACCCCAAAAGGATTGAAGGTATACTACAAATTAGCCATCCTAGAAATATTAAAGAGTTGCAATCTTTCATTGGAAAGATAAACTTCCTGAGAAGATTCATTCCTACCTCGCTGAACTCCTTAGAATATCACAAACATCCTGAAAAGAGAAGTAGGAGTCAAGTGGACCACGGAAGACAAACAATCCTTTGAACTGGTGAAACAAGCTCTTACCCAAACACTGGTTCTAACCAGCCCCAATTTTACCAAGGATTTCTTAATTTTCTCCTTTGCATCTGAACACACCATTGCTAATGTATTGCTTCAAAATAACATGATGGGAAAATAACAGCCCATAGCCTTCTTTAGCAAAGCATTAAGATATGCTCCTCTAAAATATAACATCATGGAGAAACAAGCCTTCGCCTTGATCAAAGCATTGAAGGAATTCAGAGTTTACATTTTTCACTCCCATGTTATTTATTTTGTTCCACACATAGTTGTTAAAGATATTTTGAATCAAGACGCTAATGGTAAAAGGGGTAAATGGATTTTTATTATCTTAGAATATGATTTAGAAATCAGACCCACTAAACTGGTTAAAGGACAAGGACTCGCAAAACTCATGGTTGAATCAAATTTTCAAGTATTAGACATGAATATGGTTGATGTTTTAGAGGAACAAGAAGAGTTCACAGCTCCACACATTGAAGAAGTATTTTTGAATTCATCCTGGTATGTTGATATTCTATATGTGCTTCTTTATCTTAATGTTCCTCCTACTTATCCAAAACAAAAGCTAGATTCTTGAAACAAAAAGCTTTAAATTTATGCATTTTAGATGGAGCTTTGTATTGGAAAAACTCTATTGGCATATTGCTTAAATGTTTTCTTGAAGATGATGCAGATAGAATTATGCATGAATTTAACGAAGGAGAGTGTGGAGGTCACCTCTACTAGAAAACCACAGCCAATAAAATCCTTAGAGATGGTTACTATTGGCCCACTCTTTTCTTGGATACACACAGACTAGTTGCAACTTGCCATAAATGCCAAATATTTGATGGCAAGAAAAAACTACTACCTTTTCCCTTGCATCCTATTAGTGTTGAAACTCCTTTTCAGTAGTGGGGTTTAGATTTCATTGGCAAAATCCACCCCACCTCATCAGCACAACACAAGGGGATTCTCACTGCTACTGATTATTTCACCAAATGGATAGAAGCCATCCCTTCAAGGAATGTTACCGACTCAGTCATCATAAAATTCCTTGAAACCAACATCTTGTCTAGATTCGGCTGTCCCAAGAATATCATCAGCGATAATGTTGCAACATTTAAGTCCAAGAAAATGGTGGACTTCTTCTACAAGTATCATACCACACTGGGGCACTCTACAACTTATTACCATCAAGGTAATGGACTGGCCAAGTCCTCTAACATGAGTTTGGTGAACATCGTCAAGAAAATTTTGGAAGAAAACAAAAAATCATGGCATGGAAAACTAGTGCATGCACTATGGGCTGATAGAATAACAACTAAGAAATCTATTAATATGTCTCCTTATCAGCTGTTTTATCGCATGGATGTTTTTTCCCCAACATCCTTGGGAGTTCCAGTTATGAAGCTTCTTCAATAGGTTCAATCAGAAGAAAATGACATGCAAAGAAGGCTGAACCAATCCCTTCATTTGCAGCAATCAAGGGAAGAAGTTTACAAAACAACACAAGCTGTGCAAGAAAACATAAAGAAAATATTTGACACAAGAACCAAAGCCAATGATTTTCACATTGGAGATATAGTGCTGAAATGGGATTCAAGGAGCGAAGATAAAGGAAAACATGGCAAGTTTGAAAATTTGTGGAAGAGTCCTTACATCATTCGTTCAACTAGAGGCAATAATGCTTTATTTTTACAAGAGCTAGATGGAGTAGAGATGTTCAGAGGTCATGTCAATGGCAGGATGCTCGAGCACTAATTTTGTCAAGAGTCCTAGTTTGAAGCTTTCATCCATTGTACATAATGTTGCATGATGAGAGATCATAAAAATAAAAACTCAAAGACAGAGAAAAGGAAAAAAAGGGCAGATTTAAAGAAGAGGTACAATCCCATACCCAAAAAAGAGTACTTTTGAAAGCGTTCAAGCCTAAATACCACTACTTGTTCAAAAAGTGTCTTGTTTAGTCATCTAGCCTAATCATGGCTGAACATGTTTTCAATTTGTTGTTGATTGGTTAGTGAAAGAAAACTTGTCAAAACACCTAAAAACTTGACTTGTCAGTAGAAATATATTAGGAGAAAAAGATGCTAGTTCTCAATCCTCAAATCTGAACCAAGGAGAAAGATAGGGATGATTAACAAATGATGAAACACAACCCTCATACTTTCTAGTTTTTTTTGTTAATACTAGTGTGCAGCTTATCGCAATGCCACATCCCATGTTGAATTAAATTGCTTAATCCTGGTTCAAATCATGTTTTCAATTTCATGTCAATATCTTAGAGAATGAAGTTTGTAATACTGCTTAATATTGATAGTCAAATAGTCTAGGTGGAGAATAAAAAGAGTTCACTAGCATAATCTGAACTTTTGGAAGTAATAAGGGTACAAGTAGTTAGTTTGTTTTTCTTTCAAAAGAAAAGGAATGTCAATATTTTGCCAGTTTAAGTGCACCCAAATAAGAAAAAATGCTAGAAAAAGTAGGCTGGGTAAGTTAGATGAGTTTAAGTAATCATGTTTTTTAGGTTTTGGAGATCATAAATTCAAATATAAACATCAACAAATAAAGAAGAAAAATCTGCCCAATGGATGAGGCATTGGTCTTCATAAACTCAGAGATCTAATATCTCAAGTTCTGGACACCTCCTGAAAAGGATCTGCACTCCCCAAGTGGAGCCACTGTTAGTCATCAGTAATTTTTACTATCTAAAGATGACTAAATGTCATTCCTAGATTTCTAAAAAAAAAAATCATGAATATTGTGAGTTTTAGAAATCTCACTGCCTTCATTATCCTTAAGATAAATTTTTCATTGTTTTACTACTCTACCATGTCATGATCAGCCTACCACTCCCAAAAGACCCATCATGGGCTCATGCCACTCATCTTCACTATGTTTTTCCACCTTTGACCTTAATACTCAGTTTTTCCTTTCCTAACCCCTCCAATTGCTACCTAGGGTCACCAACCAAATTACTCCTTCCTGTGTTTCCTAAAGAGCCTCTCACTAGGTCACAAGGGTTTCATAGGTAGTAGGATTGTCTTTGATTTTCTAAAGTACTATTTTTATGAGTCAGAGGTTGCATCAAATTTGAAAGAAGGTCAAGCAACTGTCTGTCCAAATTAGATCAGAAAGGCCTTTAAGAAGGATTACTTTGCCGAAGTCAACATTCATTAAGAGGATAATTGTGCATCTTAAACATTTCCGTAGGAATGATTGAGATATCTATCATACAAAGAAATAGGTAAGGTAAGAGGCCAAATCCTCACTTGAGGACACCCACAACAAAGAAGAGGAAGCATGCCTAAGTTCAAATAGAATCATGGATTTTAGGACTAATTGGCTAAAAAATATTGTCAACCAAGAAGCCAATGTAGAAAACCACAAGGACAGAGGTACATTAGCACAACTAAGCATGAATTGAAGATTTATTGAAACTATAAATGAAGATGAGAAGCCTCCATGATGACAGTAGGAAGATAGTTTGAATAAGCTCTTGAAGGTAACCTCCAAGTTTTGCCAAGGAAACCATGCTTCACTGCATCAAAGAGAGGAAAATGCAAAGAGTATCAATGTGAGGGATATCAAGCCTTCATTTTCAGTCATAACCCTCTAAATGGTCAAGAAGGCATAGGGTTAAGCTTCAAAATGGAAAACCAAGCTAATCATGAGTTTAATATTAAGTAATTGAGGTTGTCAAACTCCAAGAATAACAAAGGAGACAAAAATAATTGTGCCATGGCACCTGCAACAAAACATAAGTGGAAAAAATAAGTTAGCATACATGGTAATGAAAGTTGTGACACTTGTCAAAAGTGGATTTATTACACCTCTAGAAAATCAGTGAGAGGGGAAGAAACCATGTTTTCAGATCACCCACACTCAGAAATCCCAAAGGGAGGGAAAAACATGATTACCAAACTCCACAATGCAGGAAATTTTAAGGTTTTTGATATGACAGAATGGGTAAAAAACAAGTGTTGAAAGCCTCAACAGGCCAAAGGGAATCAAGTTTCACCATGTCAACAACCTGAAAAGCAACAAAGAAGGATGATTAGAAAGGGAAAAACCCATTTGAATGTTTTTAATTCATATGTTGTAAAATGTCAAAAGAATATCAATGAAGTGATAAAAAGATCAAAAAACATTAGGATGTGGGTTTATAAGAGATAAATGTATCTTCCATAAAGACTATAAAAGCCAATTTATTTACCACTCAACTCCATTTTTCACTTGCAAAAGAGAGTGATAATTCTTCAAGAGAAATTCCTACATTTGGGCAAACTTCGAGCAAGAAAAAACCTATGATGTGCTCCTGGGACATCGTGCTATGTGCCTGTGGGTGCTTTCCTCTGAAAATTCAACAAAGCACTATGTGCCTATGAACATATGCTACGTGTTCATCCCGTGCAGCCCCAGAAGCCTGACAGAGATAGTGTGCAGAGCTGACCTGACAGGCCCGAAGCCTTTGCATGTTCAGCCTTCGCCTGATAGCCGATGTAGCCTCTGCCCGGTGCTATGTGTTCAGAGCTGCACGCAGAGCTGACCTGACAGGCCCAGGTGCTACACTCCGAACAGAGCATGTTCAGATAGGCCCGATAGGCCTAAAGCCTTTGCACATTCAGCCTTCACCTGATGGCCCGTGCAGCCTCTGGCTGGTGCTACGCGTTTGGCACTACACGCAGAGCAGGCTCGACTGGCTTGTGCAGAAACCCAACTGGCCCGGTGCTACGCGCTTGCGCTGCACATTCAGCTAGGAGGGTTTACATAGCTGCCCAAGCTCAAATTTTCTCAAAAAACCCCTCCAAAGTCACCTCCAAAAGTTCCATCACACCTTTGAGGGGTAAGTAAAAAATCACCTCCTTCATTTCCTAAGTTCTTGTCATTTGAATTAGAGGAAAAAAAATCCTAGATTTCTCCATCAGTTTCACAAAGAAAAATTAGGGTTTTTGGCCTTCAAGGCAAGATTTAAAAAGAAAAATGTCAAGGGAAACTAATAGTGGTAGTGGTGAGGGAGGCCAAGGGCCTAGAAGACAGTAGAAAAAGGGTGGAAGGGTAAACAGATTTGAGCCACTAAATACCAAGGAGTTGATGGCCTCTTCTGTGATAGTTGCATATTTCCAAGAGGTGGGTTGTTTTGACTTCTGTGAAAGGGTAAAATAGGTCCAGAGTCATCCTTAGTTGACTAGGAATTTCATCCTTAACCTTCATGACCATCAAGTAAAATTAGCAAAAATAAACTTTGAGTTATCCACCAATACCATTTCCATGGCCACTGGGATACCTAGTATGGGAGAAAAGTGGTTCAAACAGGAAAATTTGGACTTGAGCCATTATCACCCCTTCTTGAAACCCAGATACCAAGCTGACTGCAAATCCATTTTTCCATTTTCGCATCTACTGGAGAGATATTCGCCATTAATGAGAATCATCATGAAATACTTCACCTGTGAGGGTAGGTTTTCTAGGCTTTATTCCTACCTTATAAGACTGCTCATGCAATTCACTAGGGCCAAGCTACTACATTTGCCCTATTATCTTTATATAAGTATTGAAAAGATGTCATACATTGTGCAAAAGAGACCTCCTTCACAACAAATGAAAATTCTTTTTCACCATTCTCTTATCAAGATGATTATGTTGCATCAATTAGAGAAAGAGGGTATCCCATTGGAAGTATTCATCGCCCATGAAGTTTTCACAAATCCACAGCCTCCTCATCAGCCAAATTTACCCTCATCATCTCATCCACCTCCTTCCACTCCTCCATCACCCCCTACTAACCATGACTTCTCATCCACACATGAATCCTCTCCTCAACAGAACCTCCCTCCCTCACCTTCTCCTAAAACATCAAATCAAGAAGAGAATGATGATGAAGAGGAAGAATGATGATGAGGAATAAGAGACAAATTATGAAGAATCAGACTATGAGGAAGAGGAAAATGATAATGAAGAAGAGGCAGAGGATGATGATGAAGATATAGAGACAGAAAATAAGAATGATAAAGAGGGTGAGGATGATGAAGAAGAGGAGGATGATGAAGAAGAGAGAGAGGCAGATTATGTAGACAAAGGCAGTGAGAAAAATAGTGAAGAAAAAGAAGAAGATGATAACGAGGAGGAAGAGGGTAGAGATGAAAATAAAAGCGACAAAGATGCCAGCATTGATAAAGATGATGACAATGAGGAAAGTGCAGAAGCTAAAGGCAACATAGATGAAAATGAAAACAGTGAGGACATTATAGAGGAAAATAAAGATGTTGAGGAAAATGAATAAGAATTTGCACTAAACAGTAATGAAGAAACTGATAAAGACACCTCTAACAGTGACAACACAGAAAATTATAATGGCCATGATGATGTTGCAAACACAAAGGACAGTGATGAAGAATAAACCATGATGACTGATATCCCTAATAATGATGACAACAGTGACACTATGAACCAAAAATGCATTCAAGAGGTTGATGACAGTGCTGAATATCACAACAGTAATGTTAGCATGGAGGAAAATGAAAGTGAGTCTCAAGAGTGAAATCAAGAACGCAGTGTAGAAGACATAAATCCAGAGATCATTGATGAAAAGTAAGGCAATCTTGAGATCAACCATGGTGAGGGCATTCTAGTAGGAAAACTTGATTTTTTCCCTCTCACATATCAAAAAGGGCCAAGGCTTGTGTTTGTTGCATCCAAAAGGCAATAGACCATGCCATCCACCTCATCTCAGCCACTAGACAAAGGCAAACAAAAGGTAAGAGAAGAAGAAGAAGATCATGAGGTGGAAAGGGATTTTGAAATCATTCAGGTAGATAGTGATGAGGAGAAAAAACAAAGGATCACAAACTTGCTCCTCCAGGATAGAAATGCACAAATTGAAGACCTCCAAGCACATTTGGATAGGGCCAAGAGTGTGAATGATGCCCTTGACTTGGAGAACAGGAAGCTAGGAGCACAAATTTCAATCTATGAAGCTAGAGCCATCAAGGCCCGGAAAGAAGCCCAAAATGCACAAGTGAAACTAGAAGAGTTCATGGGCACTTATGAAGAGAGTGAGGATGAGGAAGGACAATCTAGAAGGAGATCTAGAACCATGGGGTTGAAAAAGGCATTGAAAAAGAAAAGGGAACAAGAATGAGCCCTAGCAGAACAACTCCCTCTAGATGAGCTTTTGGCCATGGAGATAGCACATGATCGGAAGCCTTGGTTGGAAAGAGCCAACATACATTTGGAGGCTAAATTGAAGAAGGCAAACCAGAATCTTGACCTCCAAATAAGGATGACTAAACATTATGCCCGGAGAACCCAAATTGCAAGGGATAAACTGAAAAAGGCCCAAACCAAGATCCAAGCACTAAAAGAGGAAAAAGGCCAAGATAACCTTGTAATATTAGCACAAGCTTCTCTACATGTCTCTCAAAACCCATGAGGCACACATCCACCAAATTTGAGAGAATTTTGACAAATTTTGGTTTTTTGCTAATTTGGAGAGCCAAGGGGGTAGCATTGATGGTGTTACGCTTTTTCTCAGAGCATATTCAAGAGGAAAGGCTTACATTTTTGGAATCCTAAACTCCATTATAGCATGTTCACAAAGTTTCAGGCCAATTGGAGTTTTTTTGGTCCTCCAAAAGGGTCAAAAACACCCTATTTTTCACCTTTCTGCCTAGTTCTCAGGATAGGTGTTGCGCCATTACCAGCCTTGGAATTTTTTTTGAAAATGCAGCAAGATGATGGAGCTTAGTGAAATGAAGTCTCCTTCACTAAGTGGGCCTGCAAGCAAATTCTGGCACAAAATCTATTTTTAGACTATGTCTATTTTTAGACATATGGAGCATGGTCCAGGGATTGTGTTGAGTCTCAAATCTGCATCTTTTCCATATACTTTTCTATACCTTTTTCACTCACCTGAACCTCCCAAGTTGTCAAATATAATTGTATATAAATTGCAAAAGAGCATCTAACATGGTTTTTAATTATATTTTTGTGTTTGCTATTTGATTTAGATTTTGTTCATCTAGCTGCGGAATCCTGCCACTTTCCGTAGCTGCTGCAACTTTCCGCAGCTATTTTGTGAAACTCTATGTTATAGGTGTCTACAGGAAAAACGAGCCACATGGACAAGTCAGGAATGATGTGGACATGGTTCGTGTCCTATTGGCTCGAGCAAACTCATCTAAAGAAGTCGCGGTCAAAGGCGTCCACATGGAAGTCAACCGTAGAAGTTCTATGGTGACAGGACTCTGTTTGTGCCACGTAAAGGTTCATATGGCCATTTCTGAGTTGCGGAGGACAAGTCAACATCTGTACATGGCTCCATAGCTGAATTCAAGCATCCAATCCTCATAGATTTACTTTCCAACACGGCCATGATCCTAGATCCGTGGACGTAATGGTCTACGTGTTCTCCACCAGCATAACCATTAGGAATTAGTTATGTTTCTTTTGTTATATATAACGCGTTTTCATATGCATATAGAGTTAGTCCCGATTAGTCTCTATTAGTTTTTATTAAGTCTGCTCTGTAATGTAATTACGCTGCCTTTGAGCCGTAATAACACCTTACTGTTATGACTGCATATTAATATAAGAACACTGTTTCCAGACTTAATTCGTACTTGAAGATCGTTGCCAAGGCTGGTGTAGAGGGCCCCTGCTCAGCTAAGGTTTTGTGCATTAGTGTATAGTTCTTCTTTTATTTCTTTAAAGCTCATTGTGCCATAATCCATTCACATGTTTATACATTGCATTTTTCATATGCTTCATTTCTATTTATAAACTTTCATGCTTTCCATTTCCCTTCTGTCTTTCATGTTTTATGTTGTTAATCACTGATCAGTGTTCTTGTTTCAGGTTATAGATAGGCAGCCCGAGCATTTTCATAGCTTTTTGACTAATGACATGGAATTAACATTGTTCTGCTGCTAATTTTTTTTTCCTTAGTTTCTGTTTAATTTCAGTATTGCTTTGTTTAATTCAGTTTTGTTCATTTGCTTCAGTAGTTAAATTTAGATATATTAAACTTCTCATAACATCTTCAGTTGCCTCTGAAAGCCACAACTGGACTGATGGTGAGGGATTGTATTATGAAATGTGTAGTTTGGTATTAGTTTCCTTTCTGCAAATTTAGATATATGAAACTGCTCATAACATCTTCAGTTGCCTCCGAAAGCCACAGCTGGACTGATGGTGAGGGATTGTATTATGAAATGTGTAGTTTGGTATTAGTTTCCTTTCTGCAAATTTAGATATATTAAATTGTGCATGAAATCTTCAGTTGCCTCCGAAAGCCACAGCTGGACTGATGGTGAGGGATTGAATTATGAATGTATGGTTTGATAATAGTTTACTTTCTGCAATTTAGATATCAGTTACTCAAGATGTTTATGGTTACTTCCGAAAATCATAGCTGGACTAATGATGAGGGATCAGAAGACAAGTTGATGTAATCTGATTTAGATTTACTTTGATGCAATTTTGGATTTCTTTCAGCATAGTTTCTTTTGTGTTTAGACAGCAGCAAGAATAGTTTGGTTTCATGCTCACTAGTTCACTGTTTTGATTCATTAGATTAGCAACATCTTTTCATTTCAGCAGCGCATTTTCGTTTCCTTTCAAGTATTGTCATTGTAATTTTCAAATTCCTTTTTAAGTTTCAATTTGGTAAATCATTATAGAGGATATCATTTCCTTGAACAAACACAACCATACTTGCTTTCATTTTAGAATTTCCATTTCATCTTAGAAAACCAAAAACGACAAAAAGTTAAGAAATAGGTTATCTTGCACATATAGTGCGCCGCACTTCATCAGCTTACGAATCCCGGATTGACAAATTAAATGCAGCAATTTAGGACACACTAAATTGACCAAACAGATTGCAGTATGAGATTCTTGGAGTATGTGTCATGTTGGTAAAAATAGATGAGACTCTATTTTTTGGACCTATAGGTCGAAGTCTATTTTTAGACTGCCTCTCCTTAAAATAGGGAAGTCAAATATTATTTACCTTTAATAATATTTAGACTATAAACATCAGTTTACTCTCTTGGAGCACTTCAGTTCGAGCCTTGGAAGTGGCTCATGCATCTGACAGAGGAATTACACTATTCCTAGGGTTTGATGGCATCATGCATGGTTGACTTCAGTTAGGAATTCAGTGGCAGAAGTTTGGTGGAGTTAATGAGACAGCTAGTGGAGTTGTGTTCTGTTTATTTTAGTTGAACTGGTTGAGATTAGTTTAACTAGCTAATAAATTAGTTATGAGTGGAGTGAATTAAATATTATTTAATTCATTAATTAGTAACTCATTATTCAACTCAAGAACACATCAGTTCACTACAGTGCATGATCAGTTTAGTGGAGACCAGTGAAAGAGGTAGATGAAAGGGTGGAGTTAGCTATCAGTGGCGACATCAGTTGTGCATGAGATTTGCACCACACTTGGAGGAATTACCCATGATGATTGTGCTGTCAAGCCAAGGAGATTTGAACCTTGGATCTCTATATAGACAGGCCTGGATTGCGCAATAGACGAAAGGCAATTGGCGGTGAGTTTTGAACCAGTAACCTGTTCAAAACTGAGCTAGATTGTGTGTGACTTTATGAGAAAGTACTGAGTACTTGTGAGGAGTATTGTACTGAGTTTGTTACATGATTTCTCCATTATAATATACAAAATAGCTGGTGTTTTTGTTTTCTCCAGCTATAAGCATTCCATACATACCGTGTTAATGTGTATGATGATTTGATGTGTTATCGCTTGATTTTATTTCCGCATGTTTGATGATCTCGAGTGGAAGAGATTATGTGTTGCACATAAATTGGAATTGTATGTGATCGTATAGTCTCGGTGGATAATTAATCATTATTCATCAAATTTTCACATGGTATCCGGAGCTATTGAAGTTCGTATTGATCATCACAAGATTACAAACTTATTTCGGTAGACACGAGTTTGCATGCGGGCTGTAGCCTCCGCGCATTCATCTTCGAGTGAAAGGTCTGGTAAATGCCCCGTGCATTTAATCTCTGTGCTAGAAATAATTTGTTCTCACAGATCTAGAGCGGTTGAGCTTTGAGGTGGAATTCAAAATTTTGCAGCAGTTTTGTTCTCTTGGTGCCGGTGTTGAAAATGTCTTTCAACGGTTTGCGACTCGAATATGCTCTTGAAGGCAGTTCGAATTATGTTGCATGGAAGGATCGCATGGAAGCAGTATTAGAAGATAATGGTCTCAAGGAGTTTGTAGATACGGATGTCCAAAAGCCCACCGATCCTGCTGAAGTCGATGCATGGCAAAAGAAGATGGCGAAGTGTCGAAGGATCCTGTTGGAGGGCGTCAAGGATCATATTGTATCCAGCCTGCATGGAAAGGCTACTCCATATTTAATGTGGAAAGCTTTGACGGATCTATTCCAGAGTAAGAGCAACCAAAGGAAGCTGGCGCTCAAAGATAAGCTCAGGAACATCAAGATGGAGAAGGGCGACAGTATCGCCAAATACCTCACGAAGTTCACTCAATGCAGAGATGAGCTGGGAAGTGTGGGGGTGACTGTCGAAGACGAGGACATGGTCGACCTAGCTCTCCTTGGTCTTTCGAAGGCTTGGCACTCATATCAAGATAGTTTCAATGGTCGGGAGAAGCTGCCGGGATGGGAGCGCCTTTGGGCGGATCTCATGCAGGAGGAGATAAGGAGGACTACTCGAGATGGATCTTCATCAAAGGGAGCTGATGAAGAAAACTGCGCTTTGGTTGCCAAAGCAAAGAAGGGGAAGGGTAAGAAAACCTTTCATTCTGGTGCAAAGGGCAAGAAGCAGGATATGGCGAAAGTGAAGTGTTTTCACTGCCATGATCACGAACATTATGCTACCAATTGTCCAAAGAAGAAGAAGAACAAGCAAGCGGGAAGATCTGCAGATGGAGAAGCTTTGGCTTCATAGTTCGAGCTTGACTTTTCACCGATCGCATGCTTGGTTTCAAGTGTGCTGGGATCGGTATGGTTCTTGGACAGCGGTGCGTCATTTCATATGACGGGAGATCGGGAGTTGTTCTCAGATCTGGAGGACAAAGATTTGGGTGTGCACATCGAGATGGGCGATGATGGTAGATACAGTGCGACTGGTATAGGTACCGTATCCTTTCAGAGGGAGTCTGGTAAACCCTTTGTACTAAAGGATGTCATGCATGTACCCGGATTGAAGAAGAACCTGATTTCAGTAGCGATGTTGGAGGATAAGGGGTATGATGTGGTCTTCAGCGAAGGAAAAGCCTTCCTGCGCCGTAAGACTACCGGAGAGACCCGGAAGATAGGGGTTCGAACCAAGAACCTTTATCAGTTGCAGGTAGATGGCTGCGCAGCTATGGCATGCAAAGCGGGAGAAGTGGTGAGCCGGGATGATGAGGGCGAACTGTGGCACAGGAGATTGGGCCACCTTCACCATGGAGCTTTGAAGATTCTGTAGCAGATTTCTACCGGGCTTCCTAAGGGCACCCTTGCGCAGTCAGATCAGTGCAAGGGGTGTACTTTAGGGAAGTATGTGAAAGCCACCTTTCACGAGAAGGATAGTCGCGCCACGACGATCCTTGAGAGAGTTCACACATACGTGTGTGGTCCTTTCTCAGTTGCTTCGACAGCAAAGCACAAGTATTATGTGATCTTTGTTGATGATTTCTCTCGAAAGTGCTGGATCTTCTTCATGTCTAAGAAGAGCGATACATTCGCGAAGTTCTGTGAGTTTAAAGCACTGGTCGAGAAGGAGTCGGGGAAGAAGGTGATTGCTCTAAGGAGTGATAACGGTGGTGAATTCATCTCGGATGAATTCAAGGAGTTCTGCAGCGCAGAAGGGATTCGGAGAGAGCTCATTGCACCCCATAACCCACAGCAGAACGGGGTGGCTGAGCGGAAGAACAGAACGATCGTGGGTGTTGCACGGGCGATGTTGCATGATCAGGGCCTACCCCTTCACTTGTGGGCCGAGGCATGCAATACAGCAGTGTATGTGCAGAACCGTTGTCCTCACAAGGTTCTTGGCATGAGTACACCGGAGGAGGCTTATTCTGGCAAGAGGCCTGATATTTCCCATTTGCGGATTTTTGGTTCTCCTGTCTACATGCATGTGACGAAGGATGCGAGAAGGAAGATGGATCCAACTGCTGAGGTTGGAATATTTGTGGGGTACACTAATACACCTCACAACTACCGGGTGTATTTTTCAGACAGTCGAAAGACTGTTGTGCGACGGGATATAAAATTTCAGGAGGAGAAAGCCATGCAGTGTTCGCTTGAGAGGGAGCTACACTTGCATGCAGATGAGGAGCTGCTAGTTCCTAAGGAGGAGCTTTCGGATGTGGATCAGCCACAAAAGGAGGTTCAAAAGGTGGAAGAAACCACCCATGCAACGCCAACCATCATAGGGCGCATGCGCACTACAGAAGCTGAGCGACTGGCTCGGGATGCAGAGAAGGTTGTAGGACCACCTACACACAGCGTAGACAGAGACAGTCACCGAATCGGTACACTGGATACATGGCTCTTGTGAGTCAATGTGTTGTGACGGAGCCATCCTCTTTTGAGGAAGCTGTGGAGGAACCCGCATGGGTTGATGCCATGATCGAAGAATATGATTCGATCATTAGGAACAGTGCATGGGAGATTGTCCCAAGACCGGTGGGGAAATCAGTGGTGGGTTCGCGATGGATCTACAAAGTGAAGTAGGCATCTGACGGGAGTGTGGAGAAGTACAAGGCGAGATTTGTCGCCCGTGGCTTTTCACAGATCGAGGGAATCGATTATGAGGATACTTTTGCACCTGTTGCAAGGTACTCTTCCATACGTACGATCCTTGCTCTCTCAGCGCAGATGGGGTGGCACATTCATCAGATGGATGTGAAGACTGCGTTCCTCAATGGAGTTATTGAGGAAGAGGTGTACATAGAGCAGCCTGAAGGTTTCGAGATCTTCAGCAGTGAGTCGCATGTGTGCCGACTCAGGAGAGCACTGTACGGGTTGAAGCAAGCACCTCATGCTTGGTACACTTGGATATACAGCTACTTCATCGGGCTTGGATTCTCCAAGAGTGAGGCAGATCCAAACCTGTACCAGATTGTGGTGGAGGGGAAGCTGTTGATCATCGTACTGTATGTAGATGATCTGATTTTGACTGGCGATGAGCAGTTGATACTTTCATGCAAGGAGGATCTTTCACGAGAGTTTGAGATGAAGGACTTGGGCATCCTTCATTATTTCCTGGGATTGGAGATTTGGCAGCGCAGCGGAGGACTGTTTGTTTCTCAGGGCAAGTATGCCCGGGAGATTCTCGAGAGGTTCAACATGCAAGGCTGCAAGCCTGTTGACACTCCTCTTCCTGGTGGTTGGAGGAAGGAGGATGCTACTTCAACGGAGGTAGTGGATGCCACTGTCTATCGACAGTTGGTGGGGTCGCTTATGTATCTGGTCAATACACGACCCGATATATGCTATGTAGTTAACCAGCTTTCGCAAGCTATGGTTAAGCCTACCAAGCTCTTTTGGAAGGCAGGCAAGCATGTATTGCGTTATATTAGAGGCACATCGGGATATGGTCTATGGTACAGACAGGAGGATGGAGCAAAGCTTTCTGGCTTCACTGATGCAGATTGGGCAGGGAGCCCAACGGACCGGAAGAGCACATCCGGAGGAGTTTTCAGCATTGGGTCGACAGCAGTTTCCTGGTACAGCAGGAAGCAGAGATCCGTGGCACTCAGTTCAGCAGAGGCCGAGTACATGGCAGCTAGCTTGGCTGCATGCGAGGCTATTTGGATGAGGAAGATCCTCTCAGGATTGTTCAGGTTGCATTTGGAGCCTACAGTGATCTACTGTGATAACCAAAGTTGCATTAAACTCTTGGCTAATCCAGTATTTCATGATAGGTCCAAACACATCGACATCAGGTACCATCATATCAGAGATTGTGTTCAGCGGAGAATCATGATGTTTTCATATGTTCCCACGGAGGATCAGGATGCCGACATCCTGACGAAGGCGCTCACCAGGAGCAAGTTCGAATTCCACAGAGGCAGGATAGGGGTTGCAGATAATCCATATCTTGCTGAGAGGGAGTGTTAAAAATGCAGCAAGATGATGGAGCTTAGTGAAATGAAGTCGCCTTCACTAAGTGGGCCCGCAGGCAAATTCTGGCGCAAAATCTATTTTTAGACTATGTCTATTTTTAGACATATGGAGCATGGTCCGGGGATTGCAATATGTTATTCTTGGAGTATTGGTCATGTTGGTAAAAATATATGGGCCTCTATTTTTTGGACCTATAGGTCGAAGTCTATTTTTAGACTGCCTCTCCTTTAAATAGGGAAGTCAAATATTATTTACCCTTAATAATATTTGGACTATAAACTTCAGTTTACTCTCTTGGAGCACTTCAGTTCGAGCCTTGGAAGTGGCTCATGCATCTAACAGAGGAATTATGCTATTCCCAAGGGTTTTATGGCATCATGCATGGTTGACTTCAGTTAGGACTTCAGTGGCAGAAGTTTGGTGGAGTTAATGAGACAACTAGTGGAGTTGTGTTCTGTTTATTTTAGTTGAACTGGTTGAGATTAGTTTAACTAGCTAATCAATTAGTTATGAGTGGAGTGAATTAAATATTATTTAATTCATTAATTAGTAACTCATTATTAAACTCAAGAACACATCAGTTCACTACAGTGCATGATCAGTTCAGTGGAGACTAGTGAAAGAGGTAGATGAAAGGGTGGAGTTAGCTATCAGTGGCGACATCAGTTGTGCATGAGATTTGCACCACACTTGGAAGAATTACCCATGATGATTGCACTGTCAAGCCAAGGAGATTCAAACCTTGGATCTCTATATAGACAGGCCTGGATTGCGCAATAGACGAAAGGAAATTGGCGGTGAGTTTTGAACCAGTAACCTGTTCAAAACTGAGCTAGATTGTGTGTGACTTTATGAGAAAGTACTGAGTACTTGTGAGGAGTATTGTACTGAGTTTGTTACATGATTTCTCCATTATAATATACACAATAGCTGCGGGGTTTTCATCTATAAGATTTCCCTATACATATTGTGTTAATGTGTATGATGATTTGATGTGTTATCGCTTGATTTTATTTCCGCATGTTTGATGATCTGAGTGGAAGAGATTATGTGTTGCATATAAATTCGAATTGTATGTGATCAGGATAGTCTCAGTGGATAATTAATCATTATTCAGCAAATTTATACAATTTTTTATTTTTGAATAGGTTATAGGGGTCCTATTAGGAAACCAATGGTATTTTTGGAAATTGGACTCAATAGGATTTCCAACAAGCCATCACAGAGCCTATTCCGACATCAGGAAGGCCTTCAAAACATTGTTGCAAGTTGACCCAGTTTTCCTACTCCAGTGCTATGCCTTTGGCATGGAAATTCATCCTAAAACTCAGCGTTGTGCCCTTAACAAAGGAAAATTCAACAATGTACGCTTGGCAAGTTTTTGGAGGCCTGGTAGAGCCAAAATGTCAATTTATTTTCTAAAAATACCCAAAAAGATATTTTGTTTTAGATATTTTGTGCCTTCGGCCTTGCAAGGTCTCAAGGACAATAGTAACATTTCTTATTAGGCAACAGGCTTCTAGAGACTCTATTAGGTTTTTCTCCTCCTTGCTTGTTAAATAGAGAATTGAGGAATTATTGCTTATGGTGGTTGTTATGACTCTTGTGAGTAATACATAGTATTTGGAGCTTGAAGGGAAATTGCTGTTGTGGAGCTTGTGAATGACTTGTTTTGCTTATTGATGGAGAAGGCTTGGTTATAGGATCCCTAAGCTTGGTTAATGGTGATGTGCTTCTATTAAGTTATTGTTTTCTTGTGTATCATTATGTTTCATCCTTTCTATATTGCAGTAGGACAAAATTTTTAGACTAACAAATTTTGTTTAGAGGCAACTTAGTTCTGTTTATCCTTCACTACTTCTATGTTTTCCTCTGCTAGGTTAGTTTAGAGAATTCTTAGTTGCTCTCTAGACCCATCCAATCCTGTTTATCTCATTATTGGTTTAATACAGTAGATATCATAGATGTTTTACGGTAATCCATGTTTGCTTGATATCACTAAAACATTGTTTTGAGGTCTCTCTTTGAAGTACCATTCTTTAGGTTTGCCAAAGAGGATATGTTTCGATCATACCCTTTTTCCATGCTTGAAAAATTGTTTCAGAGATCTTTATAGCTTTGATCAATGATGTCTAGGAGTTCCCTCTTCCTTGATTAAAGTTATGTGTTAATCTTAAATTTTTTCTAACCTTGAATGTGAAATCACTAGAAGTTAAATGAGTTTCTCGCCTTCTATATTTCATTGGATTATTTGTATGAAATTCTTAATTTCTTGAGTTGAATCAAAGAGTTATTGGTATGCCCTATCTATTGATTACTTCTTTATGCTAAATAGTGTTGAAGTCCCTTATTTTTTTAAGTATTTGACAATGGATTCTTGATTTCCCTTTGCCCTACTTTTTTCACAAACTTGATGTTAATTTCATTTAACCAAACCTTGAGAATCCATCTGACCATGTGTAATATCCCAAATCTGGAAATCTCTGCTCCATCGGGAATATCTTCAGATATTCCAATTCCTTCTTCAGTGAGCTATCACAAGACCATTTTAGAGATTGACTGTTGGGGAATTTACAGGATATGACTCCTTCCAAAGAAGGGAGAAATCCTGAGGCTAGCTGGCCCTTCACAGACTCTATCTATGGATTTGCAACATTCCACCTCGGGAATTTCTGCTATAGGGTCCTTGAGGACGCTGTATAAGGAAGCTGATACATAAATAAGGCAAACCAGTGCTAGGATTCCCTAGGAAAACTCTAATATAACTCCCCTGCAAGAAATGAGCTCAAATAAATGATGCTAGATGGGTTATACATATCTCCCCAAAGTAGATCTCTAAAACAATGCTCAAAGAGAGAGCTTACAGCAATATATGAACATGAACACTGAACTCTGAAAATATAAATACACCATAAGAGGGAAATTCTACATCCATCATGATATTATGATATATCAGTATAAATATACAAGAAATAGTTTAGGGACAAGCGACTCAAGCTTTAAGATCCATCCTCCAATACATGAACAATGAAATACATGAATAGCTGCAACTCCACAAAATGCCGGAGTAGCTGCAACTGCGTAGTTTATAGGAAGGTATTAGCTGCTAAATATGAATAAATACATATGTGGCTGAAGGAATACAAGAAATATCCCAATAACATAGAAATGGGCTGAAATACAAGATTTCTAGCCAATCTATGAAGATTGCTAGAAATGTCAGAGAATACAAAAATGTGACAACCAAGTTGTCACTGCAACTGATAAAATATGAGAATGAGGCTGTGGCTGATCTGAAATAGTGATGCCCTCCTCTGATAATTCTCTTCAGCAGAAGGCTGATCCGTCTACTCAATAACACTTCTCCTTTGAAGCTCTATAACCCCTCTCTCATTGCCTCCTCTGAAATAACACAGTTTCCTCCATGATGGACTGCGCAGTGGGAGATGATGGAAGTGTGGCCTCATGCCACTGATCTGAAATAGAGCCTGGGAATCCTCCTTGCAGCTCCTCCAATGAGTGGATCACTCCTCCACTGAAGATAACAAGACAAGAGAGACTCCATGAGTTCCTCTCTAGCTACACCCAGCTACACAACGTCCTCTCTACTGCAGAAATAACGCTATAGAAGATGAATGAAGTTGTGGCCAATTCTGGATTGAGGAAATGTAGCTCAATCATCATCCTTCCTTGAGGAAGAGGTAGGGATTCCCGACCGGGAACACCCTAGTGCCCGAGGGAACCATCACCTTCCTAAACAGCCCGGGGATGCAAGCTTGTAGACCCAAGTCTGCAACTCTAAAAGCATAACATGTATCCAAATGGGCTACCATATCCTCCATATAAAGTGAGAAAACTCTTCTCCACCATGGTCCCACCAATTAGGGTTTCCACCCTTGCATGAATGTGTTCCCTCCAAAACTGCGCATCTTCTCTAGGAAGCCTCTTCTTCATTGGGAAACATTGTTGACTTTAGTCAATGGTGACTAATCAAGTGAGCTAGGTTCCATTCACACCCTTGGTATTTATTTTAGCTGCTTTATTCACTCCCCTTTCACATTAGGAGTGTTATTTATTCATCTAAAAGGGGCTAAGGTGTCTCCTTGCCCATTTTATTAAACAAAATAAAATGTGCAACTATAATATTCCATTTTAGCTTGAGGCTAAAAATTGGGAATATTACAGTCCTCCCCTCCCACATGTTGCTTGCCCTCGAGCAACTGCATGAAGAGAACAAAATGTTCTCCCCCTTCTTCTCTTGTGGCCTCCTCATCAATGGTCCCACCACTGCTGAAGTATGCTGCAATAAATCTGTCCTCCAATGCTCTCTCCCAAGTATGCAAGATGACACAATGCTCCTCATGGAAAGATGGAAGGTGTAGTGGAATCCTTCTTGCATGTGCTAAGGCCTCCTCAAGGTAGGAGTGATGATATGCATGGGAAAATTCTGCTTCCAATGATGATCTTCTCATCCATGCTATCATCCAAATGAAAATCTCACCCCTGAATCTGCAATGTGTTGGGGTTGAATGGAGAGTGTGCTTGTGCTTCTCATGATGGATCTCTCTCCATATGTTGTTCATATGGGGATGCCTTTGTATTTTGGCTAGAAAGGTATGGCCTCCAAGAATGTCCCAAGCTACCCCATCAAGAAATCCAACCATGAAATGCCTCCTCAAATCCTCCAAGTGGTTTCTCCCACAAGAAGAGCAAGTAACAATGTGGCATTCATGGTATGCCCATGGTGTCTCCTGCAAGATAAGACATATACAATAGGGAGAATCATGCTCCCAATGGGCTGCACATATAATACTCTCCAAATAATGCTCCTCATGAGTGTACAAACATCAGAAATACATAGAGAAATATACAATAAAATCAAGTTGCCACATGACAACCAGAGAGTGGTTCAAAGTTCCACTCATGGAACTATGCAGTGCCTCCTTGGCCTGCCTCAAAATAAAAAATAACAAGTGTTGTACTAGCCAGTTTTTTTCTGCCACACATGTCCTCATAAGATGAAAACATGAGAATACAAATTGGTGCCAATGGTGCACACTGAGAAACATGTGGCTTCCCCCCACAACCGTCACAAAAATTACCAAAATCAAGGCTACAAGTAGCTTCAAGTATATCCTCATGAAAAGTACAAGAAGGAACAAGCTTCCTTGATATATCATGTTCCTCAATCAATGAAAATAAGTACAATACCAAATATGAAATTATACCTCCTCCATCATGCACTAGAGCTCTTAAGCTGAAATGGCTCAACATGAATGCTCTCCGTCTCCTCCAATTAGTAAGGAAATGGTTGTGCCAACCTATCCAAAATCATCCGGGCTCTGCATCTATCCATATGCTGATGTAGATCATGCTGAATTCCCTCCAAAGTGAACTCTTCTAGCAAGGCAAAGTATGCATCCAAATGCATAGCTAGGAAGTCCTCCAATGCTGCATGCAATAGTGTCTCCTTGAGACTAGAATCCCTAGTCAAGAAGAGTCCGCCATGATGATAGATGATCATATCATCCACTAAGTATCTGCCATCTCCATCAAGGCCATCCAAGAATCATGCATGTACCAAGATCCTAGGGAATAGTCAGCCAAGCTGATTTCTCCATCCTGGATTAATCCTCCACATAGACAGTGTTGGTTTTCTGCAATAGGGTGCTCCATCATGCTGCTGCCTGCTACCTTGACATCCCCTCATGCCAAAGTCATCCTCCAAGTTTCTTCCCTGCCCATCATGCAACTGCTCATGCTCAAAGAAATGGTGATCTCTGAGAATAAGCCTCTCATGAGAGACTATCATCTCCAAAGAATCTCCCGATCTTGGGCAATGTAAGCATGAGTGGCCTCCATCCACTCCAAAGCATGAAAGAGTTATTCCCCAAAGGAAGTAACCTCTCTTTCACCAAATCCATGGAGTAGTCATCATGCATCATGAATATTCTATCCTCCACCTCTACAGCAACTCTATCTGCGCAGTCAAACTGATGAGAATGGGTGGTATTGAGAATGAGAGAGTGTATCCCTCCTCTATGAGCTCATCCCAAACTCTCTGTGCTATAATGGACTCATCTAATGTCTCCACCCCTCCGGAATACAATGAGTGGTGAACCACATAGCATGATGCCTCTCATCACCTCGAGATCATGTGGCCTCCAAAGTGATACATCAAGATCTGAAATAGACTGCATGTATGAGTGGATTGATTTTCTCTACGCAGTGCAGTCTCTTTTTCATGTGGAGAAAGTTTTTAAAATATATAAGGGATAATTCTCATCATTCCTTCATGATGATTCTTCTTCTCTTCTTCCTCCATCTCACAATCCCCAGCAAATGCTACATATGGCTCCGGAATTGTGTCTTGGTACCCACATGCAAAATATTTGGAACTCCTTGCAAATACATAAGGGCTCCTCTAGTGGAAGCAATGGCTCCCCTTTCACCTCCATGTGGTGAAGGATCTCCTCCTAATGTGACAACGATTTTGGTTCTTTCCAATGTATGAAATTTTTTTGTGTTTATGACACAATGAGTTTCACCAAGTTTTCTCCATCAAAACCTTAGTGAATGCATCACAAGTTTTTGCATTTTCATGTCAATGAAAAATGAAACCCTCAAACCAACAATCATGAGCCATACCTTGAGTTGCAGCGCTACTCCTCCCATGGCCTCATTTCTCCCTCTACTCCCTTGAAATTAAAGTGAACAAAGGACTGCACTGTGGATCTGCATGTGTGGCTAAATGATCACACCCTCCATGAAGTAGCTAGGATTTGTCTCATCAACAAACCCATTTCATAAAATTCCTCTAAATTTTCCCTTTCATCAGATCTTCAATGTTGTGCTCAATGGTCTGGAAAGAAGAAAAGAAATATCCTCTCCATCATTCCTTTCCTTGTTTCCTCTGTCAATATCCTCTCCTTGGAGATAAGCTCCTCTTGCTGATGGCAATAGATCTTGGGCACAGGCTGAGCCAAGATCATGCTCTGATACCACTGTAATATCCCAAATCTGGAAATCTCTGCTCCATCGGGAATATCTTCAGATATTCCAATTCCTTCTTTAGTGAGCTATCACAAGTCCATTTCAGAGATTAACTATTGGGGAATTTAATGGATATAACTCCTTCCAAATAAGGGAGAAATCCTGAGGCTAGCTGGCCCTTCACAGACTCTGTCTATGGATATGCAATATTCCACCTCAGGAATTTCTGCTACAGGGTCCTTGAGGACACTGTATAACGAAGTTGCTGCATAAATAAGGCAAAACAGCACTGGGATGCCCTAGGAAAACTATAATATAACTCCCCTGCAGGAAATGAGCTCAAATAAATGATGCTAGATAGGTTATATAGATCTCCCCAAACTTGATCTCTAAAACAATGCTCAAAGAGAGAGCTTACAGCAATATAACATGAACACTGAAATCTGAAAATATGAATACACCATAAGAGGGAAATGCTATAGCCATCATGATATTATGATATATCAATAGAAATATACAAGAAATATTTGAGGGACAAGCCACTCAAGCATTAAGAGCCATCCTCCAATACATGAACAATGAAATACATGAATAGCTGCAACTCCACAAAATGTCGGAGTAGCTGCAACTGCATAGTGTATAGGAAGGTATGAGCTGATTAATATGAATAAATACATATGTGACTGAAGGAATACAATAAATAGCCCAATAACAGAGAAATGGGCTGAAATACAAGATTTCTAGCCAATCTATGAAGATTGCTAGAAATGCCGGAGAATACAAAAATGTGACAACCAAGTTGTCACTGCAACTGATACAAAATGAGAATGAGGCTGTGGCTGATATGAAATATTGATGCCCTCCTCTGATAATGATCTTCAGCAGAAGGCTGATCCCTCTACTGAAGAACACTTCTCCTTTGAAGCTCTAGAACCCCTCTCTCACTGCCTCCTCTGAAATAACATAGTTTCCTCCATGGAATACGCAGTGGGAGATCATGGAAGTGTGGCCTCATGCCACTGATCTGAAATAGAGCCCAAGAATCCTCCTTGCATATCCTCCAATGAGTGGATCACTCCTCCACTGAAGAGAACAAGACAAGAGAGACTCCATCAGTTCCTCTCTAGCTGCACCCAGCTACACAACATCCTTTCTGCCGCAGAAATAACGCTGTAGAAGATGAATGAAGATGTGGCCAATTCCAGATTGAGGAAATGTAGCTCAATATTCATCCTTCCTTGAGGAAGAGGTAGGGATTCCCGACCAGGAACACCCTAGTGCCCGAGGGCACCATCACCCTGTTAAACAGCCCGGGGATGCAAGCTTGTAGACCCAAGTCTGAAACTCTAAAACCATAACATGTATCCAAATGGGCTGCCATCTCCTCCAGATAAAGTGAGAGAAATCTTCTCCACCATGGTCCCACCAATTAGGGTTTCCACCCTTGCATGAATGTCTTCCCTCCAAAACTGCGCAGCTTCTCTAGGAAGCCTCTTCTTCATTCGGCAGCACTGTTGACTTTAGTCAATGGTGACTAATCAAGTGAGCTAGGTTCCATTCACACCCTTAGTGTTTATTTCAGCCGATTTATTCACTTCCCTTTCACATTAGGAGTGTTATTTATTCATCTAAAAGGGGCTAAGGTGTCTCCTTGCCCATTTTATTAAACAAAATAAAATGTGCAACTATAATATTCCATTTTAGCTTGAGGCTAAAAATTGGGAATATTACACCATGCTAGATTTTCCATGTGATGCTCCCTGATCCATTGTTGAACCTTCCATTATTTTTTGTAGACTCCATAGCCTAATGACTTGAAAATATCTCATTCCATCTATTCTACTTGATCATCTACCCAACCCAAACAAACACACAAACCCTAAACTTAACAACTAGCCTAAAATCAAACCCTAAAAGTAAACAAGTTCACATCCTTTGCACAAGATAGAGAGATCCCTCTTTGAGTCTAGGAAGGCTAGGTCCTAAGACTCCAATGAATGGTCTGATGTTACCCTGTGAATTTGGTCTACCAATCTGCTAAATCACGGGACACTAACACCTCCACTGGTTTGTTTGGTTATTTTCACTTAGGTTACAAAAAGAGAACCACTCTACTCTACAATCAAGTTTTGATCTACCACCCATTACTAAATTAACATAATAGTTGTAACTTCATCCTTTTTATAATATTTAATAATTCTCCTTCGATGGATATGCCTTGCGGGTGCATATGTTAGAACTAATATGATACAAAGAATAAGGTCAATTTTTAGGTATATATGTATATAGGCACACACACACACATTTTCCTCTTGTGAATTTTCTTATATCTTTATTTTAACTAGTTGTTCTTCTTAGCATTGCACGTTTCATAGATATTATTTTCCTAATGACACCAAAAATATCTCGCTCTTTATCGTTGGAAATAAATTTACATTAGCTAGCTCTTGGATTGTGTTAGCCATCGATAAAATTCGTCATAGCAAATGATGGCTAAAACAGGTCTGCAGCCTTCAAGAAAAAAATTTCAAGCAAATGTGTGAGTTATTGAAGTCTTACTATGTCTCTTGCCTAAGACCTATCTCAGTGATCTCTTCACCAAAATAATCCTCCAAAATCCTGCTATTTCTAAAGGAGAAAACTATTTCTCAAGCCATCAAATCTTCATCAGTTCTCCTTCCTAATCATTATCCCTATGCATTTCTTCTTTCCATTTCATCCATAGCTTAAAAGGGCCATCAACCCTCATTTTAACCTGCATTTCACATAAAAGGTTACCAAATCCCCTTTAAATCATTCATTCTCCTTAATTTGGTTTAAATTAGGCCTTTTTAGCTTTACCGAAAACATCAAAATGGCCTTAAAACCTTCATTTTTGGTCTAAAGACACTCCTTTTCAAATATAAGGCTTTAAGCACCTTTCAGCTTAAATACCTCTGCCCCTTCATTCATATAACCGAGGCCCGAAACCATCAGTTAAAGGTCTTTAGCCCTCATCAACCATCGCACTTCAGTGTTTCCCATTCCCACTATCCCAAACCTCCACCGATGGTTCTCCGCCGATGTTTCTCTGCCGATGGATTCCTAACTGTCGATCTCTCCCAGATCGGATGACCATCATACTTCGCTTCTCCCCATCGTCCATCGCACTTCACAACTTCCCATTTCCACTTCCCAAACTCCTTTTCTTGTCCACTTTCGCCGATATAATCTAGACCGTAGATCCTCTAGATCTAACGGCCCACAACCACCCACCATATCATCACCCCTTTTATCTCCCAACCCCCGGTCTTATCTGTCCCTACAGGACTGATCCTCTGCCTCTTCTTGTAGCCCTCTTCTCTTTTATTCTTACCCCTCTCTGTTGTTTTTATAGATTCATCTTCACCATGGATCTAGAGCCTCAAGCTCTGATCCGACGGTCATAATACTCTCGACCCATCAACCATCCCCCCCATCTTCGAGATCCAATGGCCATCATCCAACTCTGATTTTCCTTTCTGCTCCCCAACCTTTTCGCTACACGACAAGGTATCCACGTCACCGCTGGCCCCACCATTCCTCCGGCCGAGAACCTTTTACCATCGCGTGCATCCCCAACCGTTGATCTGGCTCCCCCAAATCTGACGGCCCACTATCATTTTCACGCAGATTTTGCTGAAACGTTTTAACGCTCCATTTCAACGCGAAATAAGTGGTTTCATGGGGGACACGCGTCATACACCGGGCTGTATCTCGTTTGATCAGCCCATTACCACTTACCACCCAGATCACACGTGAAAAACTGTCGGTTTTCCCACAAAACTGCCCAACCTCCAATTCGTGCCAAATATTCAAGATTCCACCCTTTCTTCTGGTTTGGCCCACAGGACCCTCCTTTGTGAAATTCCCCCCCCCTCTGCCATGCTCCTCTGCATTCTTCAAAGCTTCTGCAAAGAATTTTTAGCCAAAAAATGTAGGATTTATTAATGTTTTTTTTTTTCTTGCAGGTTTAATGACATCCCTAAATCGAAGGGCCATCCCACAGTAGAATTTACAGTAACAGGGCCTCAGGATGGTGATCGTTGGCTCCAATATGAAGAAAGGGTATCTACAGGGTTTTTTTAGTGCTCAACTAATGTCTCATGAGCATTGGTTAAATGAAACCCTCCAGCGCAGCATTAGAAGACACCTGTACAAAAAGCAGTTACAAGATCATTGAAAGATAAAGGAAACAGGGTTAAGAAATAAAAAAAATGTTTTAAACAGAAAATAGAGAAAGGACAGTGAAGTGAGATTAACAAAAGATCGAAGTTAAAGGGCCTAAAGCATAGTTATTGATTAAATCAATCATAAAGCAGTAAGACAGAATATTCAAGGCAAATAAGATGTTAAAGACCTATTACCAAGTGTAAAGGTTAAACAAAGACAACATTAGCCCAAAGACAGCGTCAAATGAATTAAACAGACGCAGTTATTTCCCCAAAAGATCTAATTGACACCTTTCACCTACTTTCTGCCTACAAAGATAAACAAGAAGTTATTACACAAAAGAATATATTTTAAATTGTTAGAAAAATTATTGTAAAGATGGGACAAAGCCTTAAAAGTCAATCTTTTCTCCTATCCGCCTCTCAGAAGTTAAGACAGAGTTAATAAAACAGAGAAGTAGTTGCACCTATTTCTACCTTATGCCTTGCATGGTTTTCAAGTCTAGAAATACATTTACTCTATAATTAATAACCCTCAAACCCTAGATCAGTTCCACCTCCTCATTTGCAACATAAATATTTCATTTGAACTCATTGTAAAAGTTGGCATTTGATGACTCTTTGAAGTAATATATACTTCTGCTGAAGTTGAAAGAAAATTGATGTTCTGGAACCTGTGGGTGTTTTGACCTATTTATAGTTGAAGAAAGCTCTGTCATTGGATCCCTGAGCTTGGCTGTTGGTGAAGTAATCTAAATCTATCATTGTTATTTCCTGTTCCATTATGTTTCACCATTCTCCTTTGCAGTAGAGTAAAAATTTTAGGCTAATAAAGGTCTTTTGAAAGCACCTTAGTTCTATTTACTCTTCACTGTCTTTATGTTTTCTTCTGCTAAGATATTCTAGAGAATTCTTAATTTCTCTCTAGAACCCTTATGCTTGTTCATTTCTTAAATAGTTCAATACAGTTGGCCTCAAGAATGATTTATGGTTTTCCCTGCTTACTTGCTATCACTTAAAAACTGTTTCTTAAGTCTCCCTTCAAAGTACCATTGTCCAAAGTCTGCCAAAGAGGTTTTGTTCTGATCATACCCTTTGTACTTGCTCAAATAATTGTTTTGAATGTCTCTATAGCTGAAATCAAAGATGTCTAGGAGTTCCCTCTTCTATGAATGTAGTTATTTGTGAATTTTGAATGTTTTCTTATCCTTGAAGTTGAAATCGCTAGAAGTTAAATGAGTTTCTCGCCTTCTATATTTCATTGGAGAAGTTTGTCTTAGAATTATTATTTGCTGAAGTGTGGTTTCTAGAATTTATGGTTAGCCCTGTCTATGGAATGCCTCTTCATGTTCAAATGATGTTTTAAGTCCCTTTGTTGAGAAGTACATATAATTAAGGATTCTTAATTTCCCTTAGTTATATTTTTCATTCTAAGCCTTTGATTTCCATTTCATTTCACCTAAAATACCTTGTAGATCCACTAGCCAAGTTATATTTTCCCTTTGATACCCCTGATTCATTTACAAACTTGTTACAATTTCCACTTGATTCCATTGCCCAATAACTTAGAGATTTCCATTTTCCATCTATGCTGCCTAGATCATCATGTCCAACGAAACAATCAAACAAATCCATGTTTCATAACTAGCCTAAAATCAAACCCTTAAAAGAAAACAAGCTCACATATTTGCAAACAATTGAGAGATCCCTCTCTGAGACTAGGAATGCTAGGTCCTAAAGCTCTAAAGACTGGTTTTGATTTTTCCTTGTCACATGGTATGCCAATCTTCCAAATACATGACTACAACATATTGGCGATCAGGATGGGACCATTTCTGAGTAAAAGTTCATAAAAAAGACAATCAGTATTCATTCAAGTGAACTATAGCTTTCTTCAAGAACTACCAGCATAATGGTGATCATGATAGGACCTGTCTGAATCAGTGGCAATCTAAGTAACCGTTAGGATTCTAAGAGACCCTTATCAAACCTTGAAGAAATCATCTAGTAAGCCATAGAGTAGACTATGTTTGTTTCACCACCTTATCTAAGTGTTGAATCAGGTATAGGACACTCTCACAACCATAGAACTACAAAAAAACTCAAAAAACCCAAAACGTTTCAGATTGGTTTTCAAATAAATCATTGGTGGTGGACCATAAAAAATTTTACCTTCAAAAAAGCTAAAAATTTCCACCTGGTGACTCCACTAGCCCCAGTAGGACTATTACTCCTCTAGATATCCATATTTCCCTAGGATTGTGTTAAAAAACCCTGAGGAAGTTTATAAACATAGTCCCCTATTATAGAAATCACTAAGAGAGGAAAATTTTGAAAAACAGTCCTAAAAAACTCACCCTCTCTAAATTTTGGAAACTAAAATCTGGCTTCACATAGGGTCAATACTAGATCCCATCTAGATCCTAGTCCTCCTACCATAGTTGACAATCTAGAAAGGATTTTTTGGAAAACTTCTAGATCTAGAAAACCAACTACTGATAGGACCATCCTAAGAACAAGATATGTCCTTGAAAATATGAGAGTCTTGAAATATCCTCACTTTGACTTACCTCACACTAAGAACCTAATTAGAAATAAGTCTCAAAGTGATTTAAACCAAGCTGACTTTGAAACCACAGATTTGCAATAGAGTTTTAGCAGAGAAGCTTCACCTTCTACTCCACCTGATTCTCAACTTCTTTATCATTTCAGCTCCTTCCATAACAAATCTTCTGATCCTCAAATGACTGGCCCTAGTGTTTGCTCCACTCTTGTCCACACATACATTGTTCAAAGCACTCCAACTCAGCCCACTTTCCCTCTTGTAAATCCACATCTTCTAGATCCCCCATTATTTCCTATCATGGAAGCATGGTATGCTCCACTAGCGTTACCACAACCTCTGGTTCCCTTACCCAATGATTACCAATCCAAAATCCCCCATTTCACTATAAATGAAACTACTACTGCCCAATAGCGTGTAGATAAGATGATTGATGCTTTTGATTATATGGAAATAGAAGAAGAGACCATTAAGATGAGAATATTTGCCCAAATTTTAGGAGGATAAGCCAAAAAATGGTTTAAAATCTTAACTCCTAATAGCATAAATGATCTCTCTTCTTTATATCAAACATTCATAAACAAATGGGAAATTAGGAAGAACCCTATCCAAATCCTTTTAGAATATACCAACCTCAAAAGAAACATTGGGGAAAGTGTCCAAGATTATTGCACTAGATTCAATAGTGTTTATAATGCACTTCCCCCAGACATCAAACCTCCATTAGGCTTAGCCTTGGCTAAATTTCCAGAGGGCTTTGATCCTGAAATTTCCTACCAGCTAAGAGAAAGAGACCCCTTGAATTTAGAAGATATGCAAAGGGGAGCCCTAAGTGTGAAAGCAAATCTGTTTGATAAAAGAGCTAGGTTAAGAGCAGATAAAAGAGTTACATACAGGGATGATACAATGGCATCAACCTCATCATTGGATACTAAAATTGATAACTTAGTGAAGGTAATGGAGAGAATGCTTGAAAAGATAAATCTGAATGATAGAGTGCCTCCTAGAGAGAATGAAACCAATCCCCAAAACAGAAATAGGAATCCAAATATCAGAAGAGATCCTAATCAATATAGGCAAAGAGATAATGACCAAAAAATTAGGCCCCCCTTCCAACAAAATTATGTAGATCAAGAAGAGGAAATCGAAACTGAAAGGTTGGAAAACAATCATGTAAAATTGATAGGATCTGACAGTGAGACAAATGTTTTTCTCACTGAAGAAGAAAAAGGATTCTTCTCCTCAGAACAAATTGAAAACAACCATGAAGATTCTGAATATTACAGATCGGGGTTTTAAAATGCAATCATGGAGTTACACAAACAATATAATCTTAGAAGCAAAGGGAGCCCAAATATTTCCAATGACAAAAACACTAGTACTGTTGTTGGGAAAACTTCAGAAAATCAGCCTAAGAAGAAAACCAGTAACACCAACACTATGGCCAAGAAAAATGATCTAAATAAAGACAAAAACAGTCAACAAAGTGTTGAAAAAAGCTGCCCTAGTACTTTTTCTAGTGGCCCTAAAAAATTTGTCCCAAATAACAGTCCAAATAAAGTTCAACAAATCAGAATTGTTGAAAGAGTTGTAAATGACAAAACAGATGTGAATATGTCAAGGAAAATAGTTCCTTTCAGCCTTGAAGAGGAAATTTCCAAGATCAAAATCACCATACCCTTAGCTGAACTAGTAACTCAGGATGTATATAAAAATCAAGTTCCGAAATCTTTGAATATATGCAGTGACACTGATACTCTAAACTTGACAGATGATAAACCAGAATTGTTGTTTCATCCTGAAGTTGAAGGAGAATACCAAGAAAGGGCTGTCCCTCCCTTCTATGTCAGCCTAAACATACATAAAAAAATCTTTCACAATGCCATGCTAGACTCAGGTGCTTCTCACAATCTTATGCCCAAAGTAGTAATGGAAAGCCTAGGCTTGGAAATTACTAAACCATATAAAGACATGTATTCCTTTGATTCAAGAAGGGTCAAATGCTTGGGCCTAATTAGATATTTATGTGTCAATTTGGCACAGATTCCTGCTAAAGTTCTATTCATGGACATATTAGTAGCTGACATTCCCCCTAAGTATGGCATGCTTTTATCTAGATCATGGGGAGCCAAACTTTAGGGGAGCCTTCAAATGGACATGTCCTATGCCACCATTCCAATGTTTAACCAAACCAGAAGAATATACAGGGAGTCTCATATGAAATACATGGTGAGCAACATAGGTAGGCCAAACAATACTCCTTTTTATTCTATTCATTCAGATTTAGATTCCTTTATCTTGTATAATGAAGAGGAAATCAGCAAACAAGAAAAGGAAAGTAATAAAGAATTCAGTCCACCAGAACAGTCAAATCTTCCCTCAACTCAAATACAAAATAACTCAAACTCTAGCAGCCTTGAACAGCAAAAAGAAAATGAAAATGGATTTGAACTACCTTGGAAAATAAACTTTGATGGCTCTTGTAGAAAATTAGGGTCAGGGGCTAGTGTATGGATACAGAACACAAACAAAGGATTTTCCTATAAACTAGATTTTCCATGCACAAATAACACTGCCAAATATGAAGCCCTCCTTATTGGCCTACAATTACTCAAATATTTAGGAGCTAATAAAATATCAGTTCAAGGAGATTCTGAGCTAATCATTAGAAAAATTAAATGGGAGTATTCAGCCAAAAAAACAAAACTCAAAGAATATAGGAATGTTGTCCATGATCTCCTAAAAAAATTTGAAAGATATGAACTCATTTTCATCCCAAGAGCTCAAAATCATCTAGCAAATGAACTTGCCTTTGCTACTAGTAACTGCCAAATACCACAGATAAATGAAAAATTCAATATGAAGGTAAAAAACCAGCCTGCAATCCCTGACAATGAAGAATATTGGCAAGTTTTTGAAGGAGACAAACACATAGATGATTTTCTGTAATTAAAAAATGACTTTGCCATACCAACATCAAACACTATACATGAGGAAAGTTGTTTAAATGAAGAACAAATCCTTGAAACAGAGTTGTCCTTTTCTACCAGTATAAATCAATTTGAAAATATTTTTGAGGCAGAATTATTTGATAATATAGACCAAAAGGACCTGGAAGTTTTACAATGTAAAAATGATACAATTCCAAGAGGTCTTACACCATTAGAATTTTTTTTTTGATTTTAATGATGTAGCCAAAGAACCAAGAATGGAGCCTATAGAAACAAACATAGTAGAACATAACATAGGCAGCCTAGCAGAACCAAAAATGATCAAGCTATCCAACACTCTCCTAGCTCATATCAAACTGAAATACATAGAAATTTTCAAAGAATTTACAGATCTGTTTGTATGGGGATACAAGGATCTAAAATCATATGATACCAGCATCATTCAACACAAAATTCCTCTTAAGGAAAATCAGAAACATTTCAAACCAAAACTCAGAAGGATAAACCCTGTTTTATTGTCTTTAATCGAGAAAGAAATCAAGAATATGTATGATACTAGGATCATAGTTCCCCTCAGATATTCAGAATGGGTTTCCAACTTAGTATCTATCAGGAAAAATACTAGGGAAATTAGGCTCTGCATTGATTTCAGAAATATAAATAGAGCCTCCCTTAAATATAACTATCCCTTGCCAAAAATGGATCATATAATTCAAAGGGTGGTTGGGTCTAAAAAAATTTCACCGTTGGATGGGTTCTCAAGTTACAATCAGGTGTTAGTACTCCCAAGTGACCAACATAAAGCTGCTTTTACTACACCTTGGGGTACATTCATATATGTCAAAAAGCCATTTGGTTTGATGAATGCAGGAGCCACCTTCAAAAGGGCCATGGACATCGCCTTCTCAGAAGACATAGGATATTTTATAGTCATTTACCTTGATGACATTATTGTTTTCTCTAAAACTGATGAAGAACACTTGATTGATTTAAGAAACGTTTTTGAGAAATGTAGGAAATATGGCTTATCTTTGAATCCCAAAAAGAAACTCTTTGGTCTCCAAGAAGGAAAACTTCTTGGCCACATAATTTCTGAAAATAGAATCAAAGTAGACCGTAAAAGGATTGATGGCATATTTAAGATCATCCATCCTAGAAACCTCAAAGAATTACAATCTTTCATTGGCAAGATAAATTTTTTAAGGAGTTTCATCCCCAACCTTGCTGAGCTATTAAGGAATATCACAAACATGCTTAAGAAAGAAATAGGTGTTAAATGGACAGTACAAGCTAAACAGTCATTTGAACTAGTGAAACAAGCTCTTACTCAAACACTAGTTCTTATAAGTCCTAATTTCACCAAAGATTTCTACATCTTTTATTTTGCATCCAAACATACAATAGCTGTAGTATTACTACAAAAGAATATCATGGGGCAAGAAAAACCAATATCCTTTTTTAGTAGGGCCTTAAGAGATTCTCCACTCAAATATAACATCATGGAGAAACAAGCCTTAGCCTTGGTAAAAGCATTGAAAGACTTTAGAATTTATATTTTCCATTCTCATATCATTTCTTTTTTTCCACACATAGTTGTCAAGGATATTCTAAGTCAATATCCTCATGGAAAAAGAGGAAAATAGATTGCTACTATTTTAGAATATGACTTAGAAATTAGGCCCACCAAACTAATCAAACAACAGGGATTAGAAAAACTCATGGCTGAGTCAAACTTCCAAGCACTAGATATGAATATGGTTGATATTTTAGAATAAACAGAAGAATTCATAGCTCCATTTATTGAAGAAAATGTTGTGAATTCACCTTGGTATGTTGATATCATACATGTGCTGCTTTATCTGAATACCCCTCCCTCTCTGTATAAAACTAAAGCTATATTTTTAACAGAGAAGGATTTAAATTATTGCACATTAGATGGGGTTTTATATTAGAAGAATGCTGTTGGAATATTGCTTTAATGTTTGATTGAGGTTGATGCAGGAAAAATCATGCATGAGCTGCATGAAGGAGAATGTGGAGGAAATATTTACTGGAAGACTACTACAAATAAGATCCTTAGATCTGGTTACTATTGGCCCACCCTTTTTCTAGATACTCAGAAACTTGTCATGTTTTGCCGTAAGTGTCAAATTTTTGATGGCAAGAGAAAACTCCTACCTTTACCCTTACACCCCATTAGTGTTGAGGCTCCCTTTCAACAATGGGGCTTGGACTTCATTGGGGAAATTCACCCATCTTCTTCAGCCCAACATAAGTGGATCCTCACTACCACTGATTATTTTACCAAGTGGATAGAAGCCATACCTTCTAGGAATGCTACTGACTCTTTCATTATCAAGTTCCTTGAAACCAACATATTATCAAAATTTGGTTGTCCTAGAAATATTATCACAGATAATGTTGCTACCTTCAAGTATAAAAGAATGGTTGACTTATGCTATAAATATCATATCACATTAGGTCATTCTACTGCCTACTATCCCCAAGGAAATGGATTAGCTGAATCCTCCAACATAAGCCTTGTCAATATTATCAAAAAAATATTGGAGCAGAATCATAAATCATGGCATAATAAGTTTATTCATGCTTTATGGGTTGATAGCTTAACCACCAAAAAGTCAATAAATATTTCCCCCTATCAGCTAGTTTATGGCATGGATGCATTCTTCCCAACCTCTTTAGGAGTTCCAGTCATAAAACTCCTTCAAGAAATAAAAACTGAAGAGAATGATATGTAGAGAAGGATAAATCATACCATTCATTTACAACAGTCCAGAGAGGAAGTATATAAGAGAACACAAATAGTCCAAGAAGGCATCAAGAAGTTATTTGACAAAAGGACTAAAGAAAATGATTTCCAAGTTGGAAATATAGTTCTAAAGTGGGATTCTAGAAGGGAAGAAAAGGGAAAACATGGAAAATTTGAGAATCTATGGAAAGTGCCCTACATCATTCATTTATAAAGGGTCATAATGCATTCTTTTTGCAAGAGCTAAATGGAGAAGACATATTTGGAGGTCCTGTCAATGGCAGGATGCTCAAGCACTACTTCTGTCAAGAGTCTTGGTTTCAAATTTTTTATTCATTGTACATAACACAGTTAAAAGGACATTATACAAAATACAAAAACAATAAAAAGAAAATAAAATCAAAAGAGGGCAGATTCAAAAGAGGTACAGCCCCATACCAAAAAAAGAGAATTTTCTGAAAGTGTGCAAGTCTAAGTGCCACAGTTTGTTAAAAATGATATGTTGTTCAATCATCTAGCCTAATCAAGGCTAAACATACTTTAAAATTATGTTGATAAGATAGTAGAAACATTGATTGAAAAAATTATTTTAGACTTGACTTATTCAAAAAAATATAGATTAGGATATTGAAAAGATATTGGTTCCACATGCCCAAAACCTGAACCAAAGAAAGAAAGAAGGATGTTCATAATTTTCAGATCTTAAGCCTTCACAGTTTTGTTTTTAATTTCTGCAAATAAAGTCTATGTGTAGCTTGTACATAAATGCCATAGCCTCCATAGCAAATTAGACTGTCTAATCCTTTGACTGTGTTTAAATTTCCTATCTTAGAAATAGAGAATAAAATCTGTCAAAGAGCCTAATCTTGACAGATAGATAGTTAGGTAGAGAAATAAAGAGTTCAATACTTTAATCTAGACCCTTGGAAGAAATAAGGATAGGATTAGATAGTTTATTTCTATTTTCAAAATAAAATGTCAAAGATTTTGCTAGTTCAAATGCACTCAAAGAAGAAAAAATTCTAGGACAAATAGGATTGGGTAGGAAGAGATGTTGTTTGAAGAAATTACATGTTGCATATTGATAAAATTTGTCTTTTTCATAGAAATATCAGCAATAAAAAGGAGGAATCTACCCAATGGATAAGGCACTGGTCTGCTGAAACTTAAAAATTTATTTTTTGAGGTTCTGGACACCTTGAAAGGAAATTTGTCCTCCCCAAGTGGAGCCACTGTTAGCCATCCATAAAAAATTTCATAGAAAATGATGGATAAAACATGTCTGTAGCCTTCAAGAAACAAATTTCAAGAAAATGTGTGAGTTCTTGAAGTCTTACTATGTCTCTTGCCCAAGACCTATCTCGGTGATCTCTTCACCAAAAGAATCCTCCAAAATCCTGTTGTTTCTAAAGGAGAAATTGTTTCTCAAGCCATCAAATCTTCATCAGTTCTCCTTCCTAATCATTCTCTCTATGCATTTCTTCTTTCCATTTCATCAACAGCTTAAAAGGGCCATAAACCCTCATTTTAACCTACATTTCACATAAAATGTTACCAAATCCCCTTTAAACCATTTATTCTCCTTCAGTTGGTTTAAATTAGGCCTTTTTAGCTTTATCGAAAACATCAAAATGGCCTTAAAACCTTAATTTTTGGTCTATAGGCACTCCTTTTCAAACATAAGGCTTTAAGAGCCTTTCAGCTTAAAGACCTCCACCCCTTCATTCATATAACTGAGGCTCGAAACCGTCAGCTAAAGGTCTTTAGCCCTCATCGACCATCACACTTCGGCGTTTCCTGTTCCCACTATCCCAAACCTCTGCCGATGGTTCTC
Source organism: Pinus albicaulis (assembly GCA_034641835.2). NCBI lineage: Eukaryota > Viridiplantae > Streptophyta > Pinopsida > Pinales > Pinaceae > Pinus > Pinus albicaulis. Next base: position 734,274,068 of record CM076574.1, read on the forward strand.
CACCGATGTTTCTCTGCTGATGGATTCCTAATCGTCGATCACTCCCAGATCAGATGACCATCGCACTTCACTTCTCCCCATCGGCCATCGCACTTCGCAACTTCCCATTTCCACTTCCCAAACTCCTTTTCTTGTCCACCTCCGCTGATATAATATGGACCGTAGATCCTCTAGATCTAACAGCCTGCGACCACCGACCATCTCATTTCCCCTTTTATCTCCCAACCCCGGGTCTTATCTGTCCCTACAAGAAAGATCCTCCACCTCTTCTCCTAGCCCTCTTCTATTTTCTTCTTACCCCACTCTGTTGCTTTTATAGATTCATCTTCACCGGGGATCTAGAGCCTCAAGCTCTAATCTGATGGTCATAATACTCCCGACCCATTAGCCATCCCCCCCATCTGACTACTCCATGGAGAAATCTCCACCATGGATCTTCGAGATCCAACAACCATCATCCAAATCCACCTTTCCTTTCTACTCCCCAACCTTTTTGCTACATGGCAAGGTATCCACGTCACCGCCGACCCCACCATTCCTTCACCCGAGCACCTTTTACCATCATGTGCACCCCCAACCGTCGATCTGGCTCCCTCACATCCAACAACCCACTATCGTTTTCGCGCAGATTTTTCCGAAACATTTTAACACTCTAGTTCAATGTGAAATAAGTGGTTTCGTGGGGAACACGTGTCATCCATTGGGTTGTATCACATTCGATCAGCCCATTATCGCTTACCACCCAGATCGCACACAAAAAACCACTGGTTTTCCCACAAAACCGCCCAACCTCCAATTCATGCCAAATATTCAAAATTCCACCATTTCTTCTGGTTTGGCCCACAGGACCCTCCTCTGTGCATTTTCCCCCCCTCTGCAATGCTCCTCCACACTCTTCAAAGCTTCTGCAAAGTAGTTTTAGCCACAAAACGCAAGATTTATTAATGTTTTTGTTTTCTTGCAGGTTTAATGGCATCCCTAAATTGAAGGGTCATCCCACAATAGAATTTACAGTAACAGAGCCTCAGGATGATGATCCTTGGCTCCAATATGCAGAAAGGGGATCTACAGGGTTTGTTTAGTGCTCAACTAATGTCTCATGAGAATTTTTTAAATGAAACCCTCCAGCGCAGCATTAGAAGACACCTGTATAAAAAGTAGTTAGAATATTAGTGAAAGATAAAGGATACAGGGTTAAGAAATAAAACAAATGTTTTAAACAGAAAACAGAGAAAGGACAGTGAAGCGAGATTTAGAAAAGATCACGACTAAAGGGCCTAAAGCATAGTTATTGATTAAATCAATCATAAAGAAGTAAGACAAAATATTAAAGGCAAATCAGATGTTAAAGACCTATTACCAAGTGTAAAGGTTAAACAAAGAGAACATTAGACCAAAGACATCCTCGAATGAATTAAACAAAGGCAGTTATTTCCCTAAAAGATATAATTGACACCTTTCACCTACTTTTTGCCTACAAAGATAGACAAGTAGTTATTACACAAAAGAATATATTTTAAACTATCAGAAAAATTATTGTAAATATGGGATAAAGCCTTAAAAGTCAATCTTTTCTCCTATCTACCTCTCTGAAGTTAAGACAGAGTTAATAAAATAGAGAAGTAGTTGCAGATATTTCTACCTTATGCCTTGCATGGTTTTCAAGGCTAGAAATACATTTACTTTGTAATTAATAACCCTCAAACCCTAGATCATTTCCACCTCCTCATTTTCAGCATAAATACTGCATTTGAACGCATTGTAAAAGTTGGCATTTGATGACTCTTTGAAGTAATACATACTTCTGCTGAAGTTGAAAGAAAATTGATGTTTTGGAACCTGTGGGTGTTTTGACCTGTTTATAGATGGAGAAAGCTTTGTCATTAGATCCCTGAGCTTGGTTGTTGGTGAAGCACTCTAAATCTGTCATTGTTATTTCATGTTCCATTATGTTTCACCATTCTCTTTTGCAGTAGAGTAAAAAGTTTAGGCTAAGAAATGTCTTTTGAAAGTGCCTTAGTTCTGTTTACTCTTCACTATCTTTATGTTTTCTTCTGTTAAGATATTCTAGAGAATTATTAATTACTCTCTAGAACCCTTATGCTTGTTTATTTCTTAAATAGTTCAATACAGTTGGTCTCAAGAATTATTTATGGTTTTCCCTGCTTACTTGCTGCCACTTAAAAAATGTTTCTGAAGTCTTCGTTCAAAGTACCATTGTCAAAAGTCTGCCAAAGAGGTTTTGTTCCGATCATACCCTTTGTACTTGCTCAAATAATTGTTTTGAAGGTCTCTATAGCTGCAATCAAAGATGTCTATGAGTTCCCTCTTCTATGAATGCAGTTATTTTTGAATCTTGAATGTTTTCTTATCCTTGAAGGTGAAATCACTAGAAGTTAAATGAGTTTATTTTCTTCTATATTTCATTGGAGAAGTTTGTCTTAGAATTATTATTTGTTGAAGTGTGGTTTCTAGAATTTATGGTTAGCCCTGTCTATGGAATGCATCTTCATGTTCAAATGATGTTTTAAGTCCCTTTATTGAGAAGTACATATAATTAAGGATTCTTAATTTCCCTTATTTCTAATTTTCATTCTAAACCTTTGATGTCCATTTCATTTCACTTGAAAGACCTTGTAGATCCACTAACCAAGTCAGATTTTCCTTTTGACACCCCTGATTCATGTACAAACTTGTTACAATTTCCACTTGACTCCATTGCCCAATAAATTAGAGATTTCCCTTTTCCATCTATGCTGCCTAGATCATCATGTCCAACCAAAAAATCAAACAAATCCATCCTTCATAACTAGCCTAAAATCAAACCCTTAAAAGCAAACAAGCTCACATCTTTGCAAACAATTCATAGATCCCTCTCTGGGACTAGGAAGGCTAGGTCCTAAAGCTTTAAAGACTATTTTTGATGTTGCCTTATCACTTGGTATGCCAATCTTCCAAATCAAAGGACTAGGATAGATTGGTTAAACTTGTTATGGGTTTTTTTTCTTTATTCTAGTTTCTCTCTAGGTAGACTTTGTTTTTCATTCCCTTGTATACAAAATATTTTGGTCTAATAAACAAGCCAAGGTTTTGTATTAACCATTTTTCCTTTTCTGTGTAGATTAAATATGGATATATAGAGTTACTTTTGACCTCCTCTTAGCAAGAATTTTCTCTCGGTAGAAAATATTATTTTTTATTTTCTTTAAAAGGGAAAAAACCTCAATGCATTACTCACAATCCATGTTTATTTACTAGTCAACTACAAATTAAGATTTAAATGCTAAAACCCTAGCACACCATGGGTTTTGTATGGCCTTGATTAAATATTTGCGTAATTTTTTAGACATGGTTTCATATCTAAATGACATGTTATGCCTAAGCTTTCTAATGTATAATTTTTTTAAATGTATAGAGTTTTAACCCTTCCCCATTTTTTTAACTTTGTATCTCGTTCTTAACCCTTTGTACAAATTTGAATATATTACAGGTAGAGTATATGGGGTTTTTAAAATGGATCTGAATTGGATCATTAAAATTTTTTTCATCCATATTTAAGCTTTCAGAGTGGAAAAAGTGGAGGAATTAGCTCACAAGACCCTTTCTACTAGTCGGACCCAATTTGGAAATTTGGGGTCTGACACCTTTCAGGAGCATTTTGAGGCGTCAAATTATCTTTTTTGGGGGTTAAAAATTATTTATTTAGTATCGTCTCTTATTTGATATTATACACATAGAAACCTTTACAATGACACAAGAATCACATCAATTGGAGTTTGTATGCGGAATTTATGTCACTCATGAGTTGACCTTCATGTTTTCACCACCATAATTTGAGATGATACCACATCAACCCCCACTATTCATGTAAAATGGCTAGCCACATGATTATCATGAATAAGACTCTATAATATTTTATATCGTAACTTTGGTTAATATTTCAGATAGTCAAACCTAACCACTACTACGTTATTGGGATGTGTTATAACTGGCACACTAGGAGGAAAAGGGGTTCCATTCTTTTGAGTGAATTTGTTCCATAGGTGAGCACTATAGTAGCCCATGAGACACATGACATAATTCTTTGTACTCATATCCATATTTTTATCCAGAGAAAGAGAGTATATTGGCCTCACCTTCCAACTGGGTTTTTCTCCCGAAAGGGTTTCCCAGGTCATATCCTGTCTCAAATGTGTGAGTGAGATTTTATTTAGTCATTCTATATTTTCATCATAATTTTAATTTGCATGAATAAACTATTGAAATAAAGGAATATAAATTCTATTGTGTCATGCATGTATCAAGAACATGCACATTCAAATTATTTGGAGGAGATAAATGAAAAGTACAATTTGGTTCTAAATTTTCAAATTTTAAATGTTAATTGTATTTTCTAGAATATTTTTGGAGATGTATTTACTTATGTAGATGAAGATAACCCAAGAGGTCTTAGTGATGGAGGAAATATGGAAGATAAGACTTGGAATATAAGAATGATTATTTTTATAAGTGTTACACCGGGCATTGTTGAAAGAGAGGAAAATTTCTAGGAATGTAAGGTTGCAATATATAATCATATTTTTCCATTAGATCAATTGTACAAGATTAAATAAGGGTATTGTTGGATAATTTAAAAAGGAAGTTGAATGCAACATGAATACAATGAATTATTGGCAAAATTTTGAATTTATTGCACTGAAAAGGAAACATGTGGAGGATTATTTCTATATTTTTACTTGTAATGATGAAAGGATCCCACTTCAAATAGTGAATATGTGGAAAATGGAAGTAGTAGATTAGTTTTGTAATTTAAGTTAGAAAGGGAAGGAAACATGGATCATTAGACCAGAGGAATTAAAGGAAGAATTTTGGAGACAACAGTTGATGATCGAAATAAAAAATAGAGTAGCTAATAGAGGATGCATGAAAAAGGATTTTGAATATTTTGGAACTTTAAGAAGTAATTCATGTAAGCTCCAAACGTTTTTTTAGGTAGTGATGTGTCCAATTCAAGGAGGAAATAGTCAATAGAAAGCATAAATGAAAGGAGAAAGATCAAGGATAAATAATCTCAAGTGGATGACAAGTAACAATCACTGTCTTTATTAGAATATGAATGATAATTGAAGCTAGAGTAGAGAAACTGCACAAAATAGGGTTTTGGATGGTTGTAGACAGTAACACAACAAAAACAGAACAGTAAGTCAAATGGTAGGCTACAACATAAAATTTGGGATATTATAGGACTTCAGTAGTGAAAGACTCATGATCGGGAGATCGTGAAAAAAATGTTCCTTGTGAGTATGATGCAAGAGAATCATAAAACTCAATTGACCAAGAAGGTCAACCCTTTTTTACAAAAGGAGTTGGTTCCTCAAAGTGTGGATTTGGTTATATTAGGAGAATTCTTTGTTTTCCATGTAATTTATTTATTATTAGGAATTTGTTAAGAGAGGATTGAATAGGTTCGACATGTTGTGTTTTGAAAAAAAAAATGGGCCATTTGATCCACTATTCATATATTTGGAAGACTATCTATTTTTGTATTTATTCATTGTTCAATTTTAATAAAAGAGAGCATTGTGTGTGGAGCGAGTGGAATTGAATTAATTTACGCCAAACCCGTCCTTCTGCTATATATATATATATATATTTGGTTGAATGTGCGCTTGTATATTATTAACATTGCAGGGTATTGTGTTTTAGTCGGGCTTTGTTTCATTTCATAAACAGAAACAGAGGCACACTCATTGATATAATATATTTTATAAAGTCCTGCATTAAAACATTTAATAGAGCCAAAGTAAACATGTAGAGGATCCATACATTCCTTAGTCTTTTAAAGTGACAATTTATTCTCGTTTGATGAAAGTCGATGAGATGGAATGAAATTTTTATCGAGATAGTCCCATTAATTGATAGACCCAGGGTGACATGTCCCGAGATTCATTTTCCCCACAAGTTTAAAATAGTTGCACATGAGAGAGGCACCAGGATGAGAAATATTGAGATAATGTGGAGGAGTCAATGACATGGGAAGTGTTGGGATGAAGTGGACTTAATATATTGCTAGTAGAGAGTTACGAGAGAAAAGTTGGTGTATTATTAAAAGGATCAAAATTGAGGTCCAATTTAGACAGAAGCTTGAAGGCGATGATCAAGGATATATTCTCATGTCACAGAGTCTATCTCTGAAAATAAAATCCTTAGCACATAGTTTGGAAGAGTCAGGGTTACTCATATTTGGGATAACGTGTAAAGCTAGTGACCTATCAAAGGCCAGGGTGAAGTAGGATATTTTTCTTAGAGGAAAAAAATGATGAGTGGACCCTTGATTATTGTTGACTCCTCTTAGAGGTAAAAGGACTGTAGAATTTTATAACGGATAGGAATGACAACTAACAGGGGGTAGGAGAAACAATTCATGAGGATAATTCCATTCCCAAGAGCTTTTATCCCAAAAATATTTTCCTTTCCACATTATTTGAAAATGTCGAGGTGACAAGGATTGGGTAGATGTGGCAGCTAGCCAATGAGGAGAGCATCGCAATGATGAGTACTTGGTAGATGTGGGAGCTAGTAATTGAGGACAATGTCGGGGAGACGTATGCACAGGTGATGTGTTAAATTTTGGACCCACTTATTTCCTAAAGTTAATCATTGTGGTCATATTATGTAGGTTGAAAGGTAAGACTTCATGTGCTAGTGTTATCACCCAAAAATTGGTCACCTAGCCATTTCTTACTAGGTGGATTTAAATACACCATCTAGGATTAATTTTACTATGGTAAAAGCACTTTCACGATAGGAAATAGTTTAGTGAACCATTTTTCCTAAATTATTTCTCATTAAAATCCAAAAAACCCCATGAGAATATTTAAATAAAACAATATTTATTTAATACTCTAGAAATAATTATTAAATAATTATTTCATAATTATTTCTTATCACTTTTGAGTTACTCACCTTGGAATAATTAAATAAAACATTATTTATTTATTATTCCTTATTTATTTCATCTTTTCCTTTTGAGATAATTTTTAAATCATTATTTAATAATTATTTCAATTTCATATTTTCCTTAATTCACACAAAGTGATTAATAAATAAATTGTATTTGTTAATTACTTCAACCACTTTATAAACAAAGGTATTTGACCATTTTGAATATCCTTTCCCTCTAAAAAAAATATAATAAAGTATTCTCAACAACTATATTTTGATTTGGTAAAGAATATTTTATTATTTTATAATTACTAATTAGGTTCAATACTTTCTTATAAATAAAGGGTTTATCCATCCATTCTTCTCATAAGAAGGCAACCACAAACAAAAAATGGTGACCAAACAAATTAGGGCATAACCACATTAAGTAACCATCATCTATACAAGTATTTTGAATTCATTATTATAAATACATTTGGCTTGTCCATAGCATGCTATAACCACACATACAAAGTTGAGGGGAACCTATTCCCCTACATCTACTCGTAATCCTCTGGAGGATCTTGTTCCATTAGGGTCGAATTCTTGAATCCTTTATTTGAGAACTTGGAACACAATCGCGCTCCACAAACTCATCCAGCTAGGCACATCATTCACACCTTTGCATAATTAATCATTCCCCTCCCTCACATATGCTAATGGGAAATATCTCATGCTTGCGGGCATGATATCCCGTGGCCACCTTCTCAGTTGATTAACATAAGTCTCAGACTAGGCTCAAATGATCTAGGTATGGTAAATTATCCTCTCATTCCATTGATAGTTTGTCTTGTCATCATCTCCAATGAGCCATATACACGTTGCATATAGTATATCATTGATACCATATCTTCAAATATTCTACTCTATGTGATGTCATACTTACAACCTAGTCCCCATGTTTGACTTGGTGGGCATGGATGACTTTAGACACCCTCTTGCATTTCATTCTCGTGTTCTTTATTACCTTAATTATTCACTAGGAACCATCCTTCCAAGAATAATTAAGGCCATCCTTAGAAAAGTAAGGCCACTTAAGTGAAAGTCGCAAACATGGATACTGATGGTCAGTTTGTTCACTATGAGCTCACCAAGATTTAGGGTCTTCTCCTCCTCTCCAAGTTATCCAACAGCTCAATGTGAAAATGAATTGGAATTGGGGGAATAAAGCCATTTTATAGGAAAAAAACTAGTTTTTCCATTGACCATTGTGATAAAACCATAGTCATTTTGACAAACAATTGAAACCATTGGAAAGTTCTCACTAAGCTCTATAATGGGTCTCTCTTTGTTTCTGGTAATATAAAACTTCACCAAGAATCCATTTTTTCCATAAGGTCTCACTTTGTTGCCTATCAAAACTGAGTCTCTTCATATGAGTTTCTTTTACTCTAGTAAAACTTTTCCTTTGCAATTGTTGACTTATGTGTTGAGTTTTATCGTGAGTAACAATTATTTACTCATGCATTTATGATCCCCTTTGGGCCTCTCCCATGTGGCAACATCATCGAATCACCCTTGCATCCATGTAGTTTTTTCAGAGTCCCATCGAGTCTTCTTGTAGTACATCATTGGTTTTTGTCTCGTATTCATCCCATTTCACTCACATTTTTCCTCCACTTATTTTGACCTGTCTTTGAAAATCCTTTGTCTGAGTAATTGACCATCCCCTATGGAATTGAATCATTTGTTGTCAGGTCAACCATGCATACTATACTTTGGCAAGGGAATTTGTCAGTACACCATTCATCTTATCCTTCCACCATCATTCCTAGCTTCATCTTATTAGTCACATTACTATGATGCACATGCCTTTGCTGAGAAATCCTCATTTCCTTAACTCTTACAGACCCTCTTTTATCGACTTCTACACATGTATTCCAAGAGAGTAGTTTAGAGGTTGTTGTACCTTGGTTATAACATTCATTATTGTTTGGTTCCTCATATAAAGGAAAGGTAACCATGATTTTCCTTTAAATTGGTTATTTATTGTGTGCTCGACTCCAACCCATTATCGGGCGATCAAGAATCGTACACTTGATGGTATAATATTATAGGATATTTTAACAGAATTTCCCAAGTGTATGTGATATGTTCCAGAATTCATGAGGGGGTGGCCCATTAGGTAGCCCCCCACATGCCTGAATGATAAAAAATTATGATCTAGCCTCAAATGTAGTTCCGTATATTTGACTAGCTTGGTTTCCACTGCTTGCAGCACCCACAACATGTATGTCTCCTTAAAATAACCCATTTATATATTAAGAGCCCTTTTCTGTTCAGCAGGGCTTCTGTGGTTGTGATCACCACCCCCCCCCCCCCAAATAATTTGGGGGGGGTGGGGAGGGGAATTATGTCTCATGTACTCATATTAGCAGATGTTATTGCATTAGTCCTGGACTATGTCTTCTAAACACATTACGTATATGGAATTCATTGTATCATTGTATCACTTTCTGGCCCACTTTTGCTAGCATATCATGTATCATGTACTCTATTTTACACACCCACATTGTTTGTAAAATCATTATTATTTGCACACAATTATCTCTGTGGGTATGGGTATGCCTCCCCCACCTCATTTGAGATTATGTACTTCCCAATAAAAGGAGACTTTTGTCAGCTAACTAGGTCTCTCCCCCTCCATTATCAGTCCTTCCTTGCCTTGCATCATCTCTCTCTTTCTCTCTCTCTCTCTCTCTCTCTCTCTCTATCTATCTATCTATCTCTCTCTCTCTCTCTCTCTCTCAGTGTCCCATGAAATTTCAATCCACAATTTATTTCAGTCATACGATTTTCTCTTGACACTCTTACATTAGGGGCAAATTTGTTATTACCAAAAAACTATTCACCTGGCCATTTTTTTCTAGGTGGATCGAAATACACCATGTACGAGTAATTTTACTATGGTAAACCCACTTTCACCATAGGAAATAATTTAGTGAACAATTTTTCCTAAATCATTTTTCATTAAAATCCAAAAAAACCCATGAGAAAAATTAAATAAATCATTATTTATTTAATATTCTCTAGAAATAATTATTTGATAATTATTTCTTATCATCTTTTACTTAATCACCTTGGAATTATTAAATAAATCACTATTTATTTATTATTCCTTATTTATTTCATTTTTTTCTTTTTGAGATAATTGTTAAATCGTTATTTAATAATATTTCAAATTCATAGTTTCCTTAATTCTCACAAAGTGATTAATATATAATTTTTATTTGTTAATTGATTCAACCACTTTCTAAATAATGATATTTGACAATTTTGAATATCTTTTCCCTCTCAAAAAATATAATAAAGTATTCTCAATGGGTTATTTTGATTTAGTTAGCAATGTTTTATTATTTTCTAATTCCTAATTTGACTCAATACTTTGTTATAAATAGACATTTTTTCTATTCATTCTTCACCATGACCATTTTCATTGCCAAAATTATCATCTCATAGAATTTGAGCTCCCACTTGAGTTCAAGCACACTTTTTGTTTTCTGCCCATTGCAAATTGAAAGAGAGAAGCATGTTGTTGAAGTATAAGGATAGGAAAAGGACCCATCATACAGAGGGGGAATTGCCGCCCATTTTGTAATTTCTCCTCAGTAGGTGTATTCATTAATAAAATTATCATTTATTTAAGTCCTCCATTGGTTTATTACACTTTAATTTTATATTATTATATGTTTCAATTTGCATAGCCTATTTTTTTACAAGGTTTTATTCATGTTTTATTGAAAATATGAAGCATAGAAGCAACCATAATTTTCTTTTAGGGTTATACGTCACCTATAACTTAAGCAAGGGATTTTGGTACACTTTTCCAAAAATTTTACACTAATAGTTGATGGTGCTTATGGCTCGTGCATATGATATATTTTTAATTCATTCCCAGAGGGGGATCAAACCTTGGTCTTGGTGGTTATAACAAAATTCTTGAGCTAGGTTGTTTTTATATAAGGTAATCTCCTTCTCTTTTTAAATATACTTTTATATTTTGGGCCTGAGCTATATAATAGAACATATCAACTGCAGTGGTTCTTTGGGGATTTTGGGTGATATTTCCCTTTCATTTTGATCACATATATATATATATATATATATATATAAACCAGTTGAGGTTGTGGTGGTTTTGTAGCAGACTTAAGGGTATGAGTTTAGAACTTACAGAATATATATTTAATCAATAGGCTTATATAAGATGAGCTATCATAAAATAAAAAATATAGCAAGATAATATTATACAACATAATTGCCAACATCAAATTTAGGAAATATAAGGTTTTTCATCATATAATTTACTAGTGGAGAATTTTGCAACACAAGGTTCAATAGCATAGCATTTTGTAGTGCAAAGGCTAGAAGCAAGCTTGCAAAATTGGATTCATTAATGGAACATAATTCATGGGCAATATATTATTCAATTTCATAAATAAATGACACATATGTCACTCATGAAACCCAAGTACAATTCCATTGTAGTCCCCTAATTATACCAAACATGTCAATTCACAATAAATATTAGACATACTAAAATGGATAATAATTGATAATTGTGGAAATAATTTAGGAATGGAAACAAGTATTTTGTTGGTTTATAAAAAGTGAAATAGGCCAGAAAGGATAAGCCTAAGTAGGAAATTTAGGGGCTTGTCATATCCCTCTATTTTAAGGAGTGTACATCTCTTGTGCAATAAAAGGTAAAAAGGTTAAAGAGTTGGGATATCAGTTGGCTTCCTCTTACTACCCCTTTACTATGAAATTTTTCTCTTATTACCTGTAATAAAATTTGATTCATTTTCCTTATTCATAAATATATTTTGCAACTTTCTCTCTATTTCTAGTTTTACTTCTTTTTGTGCTTATTTCCTCCCTTTGTGCGGTTGGGATATTGTTTCTATCTTTATCTTTTTTTCTACAATAATTTTTTGTGCATGACATTTCCTCTATATTTGAGTTAAATGTAGATAATAAGAACTAATTTCCTCAAAGTCCTTATATCTCTCAAATAGATGAAATTATTTAACTTAATATGTGCATTCATCCACAATAGATGGAAAATAAATGTATGGTTGATTTATTGTGTGATAAATGTTTTATTTAGTGGAAAATTTTCTAATAGTAATATTTGTTTAATTTCATCCATGAGGCATATAGCATCTAATCATTGTGACATTTCTATAGGATAGTCACTTTGTAGCAGAATTGTGAGATAGTATCTTTGTAACCAACTTCTAAAATATGAATTTAGTAGTAGAATTGTAATGCTTGAAATTAAGAACAAGGACCAGGCATGGAAATATATCATGCTAAATAAATTTATATGCCCTCCTAGATAACCTTTCAATCTCCATTAATTGCAAACTCTCTCAAATTCTACATATTTCATTTTAGGAGGTTCTCACTTCATTGGAGTGCAATTGAAATAGACATATTATGATTCTATTGAGAAACTAAACCTCTTTCATTTTCTCCTGCAATGGATTTCTACTTGGCACATTCAAATTCAACTGTTCCACCTCTCTAATTTATGCACAAAGTTTTCAAAGATTTGTAGAATTCATCATTATGTCACACTATTTTTATGGTTTCCAATGTTCTCCAACATTGTTATAATAATTTCCAACTATGTAGAATTGCTTTCACATTTTGATCATTTTATAACATTTTATTAAATATTCACAACATTTTATAGCATTATGTTCATCATTTCCATCACTCTAAAACATTATGACCATCATTTTTGGCACTATGAAACATTATCTTCATCACTCCCAACACTTTGTAGTACTAATTTTTCTTACTTTTATGACTTTGTAACATTTCTACAGAACTCTTCAACACTCTAAAACATTTCTTTTGATGCTTCCAACACTTTGTAGCATTGTTAAATACTTTTCAACATAGTTTTCAACACCCTATAGCATTTTCCAACACTCTACAACACTAATTTCAACACTTTGTAGCATTCTCCAATATTTTACAACACTATTTTGAGCATTTTATAATATTTTTCAGCACTCCATGACAATATTTTAGCACTCTTTCCTCGACCTTTTCCTTTAATCAATATTCTTTGTGATACTCCTTTTTATCATATTCCAAAAATATTTGTATTCTTTTAAAGACCTTGATTCCTCAAAAGATATAGAATTGGATTCATAAGCATGATAGAATTGTTGATGAGATGGTGTACAATACATTCCCCCAAATTTGAAGTTGAGAACATCCTCAATCCATAAAGTAGGGTAATATATGGAAAGGGTGGAATTGGATAATGCAACTATAAAAATGAATGTATTGAATTGGGATAATATCAAATTTAGCCATAAAATATTTAATGTAATAATTAACTTGAATCATAAATTGTTTAGCTAAATGTTTAGACAAGTGGTAGATATACCTTAGGAAAGAGTAATTAGCACTATCAATGTCATACACTTCACAACTTGATTAGGTTGGGATCTTCATTCTACAAACTAGAATTGTCTTTATTTGGATGGAAGTTCTCGCATCTTACTATTGTTGAAATGTGGACATTGTTGAAAGCATTGATAAATTTTCATCATAAGCATTGAGTACTTTTATAGAAGTCTATAAATATGCCATCATTTTATAGCATGAATCACTAGTATGATAAATATGAAAATATCATCAAACCATTAGGATTCTAGAATAAATACAAGTGTTAAAACATCTAACATGATAATTATGAATGTATCTTATAAATACTATGATTTTAGTAATGTTTGGAGCTATTTTTTCCTTTGTCCTATTATATTTTTCCTTCATAAAAACCTGCCAAGAAGTTTATTTTCACGTTTCGATTTCCCTTAGGTGCCACAAAGGGTTTTTCACTGATAAATTTACTTATTTATTTTTTTATTATTTTTGGAGGAAAATTCTCAAGGAAACTGCATCACCAATGAGTGGGGCCCAGGATGGAGAAGCTCACCTAGGATAAAAAGGAAGGGATAGCAGCAAAGGATTCATTCATTCATACTTCTTGTTTCAGTCTTATGATTGATTGAAAGCTTTCGCTGTTTAGCTAGAGTTGCAGCACTGTTTAGTGCAAGAGTTCTCATGCAGGAATTCTATCTTCATCAGTGATATAACTGATTGGGGGAGCTAAGGAGGAGGTCTTGAGTCCAATTCTCATCATCTATATTGAGGAGAGCCATCCTATGACCTTGACAGCATAGTCACTTCCAGTGAATGCGTTATTTCTGCAGTAGCTGCAGTAGCTGAGGTTGTATCTAGCCATTTGTGCCTATTTTAGAAGAGGAGGAGGTGATTTCCACTCCAGGAGATCTATTTGGGAAGGATTTGGGCCAATTCATGTATTGTGTGTCTCTTTTAGAGTATATCAGATATTTATCAATATAGATTTGTTGGGTACAACGTTATTTTCTGCAGTGTTGTATCTTGTGTTGCTATTTTGCCGGAAACCCTTGCCGGGGAGTCCTAATGTGTTTGTAAAAGAGTTCAATCCTCTCATTTATAATTATATAATGAATTAAATCTCCATATATATATTATTCCATCCATTTCTGTAGTTTTCATAATAAAAATAACACTATTTCTGCCTTCGGCATTTCTGTTTTATGATGTATTGGGGTTGTGATGCTTTTTAGCATAGTTGATATGGGGAGATCTATTTAATGTAGCTAAATTTATTTTTTTCTTATGCCCTTATATATTTAAGCTACATACAACATATTTTAGAGGATCCAAGCCCTGGACTGCATTATTTTTTCACTGGTTACCTTATATAGTGTCCTCATTGGAGATATTGCTGAAATTCCTGAAAAGGAATATTACAGTGGTATGAGAGCTCTGATATTGGCTCAGCTTGTGGGGGGGAGATTTATATTTAGCATGGAGAAGGAATAAATATCAAGGCTTTTACTTCAAACCCTGTAGAACATTGCAATGGATCTCAGGGAGATGAGGCATGAAGAGGACTCTTTAGGGTTTTCCCATAAGGCAAGCACCAGCACTGCAAATGGAATGGGACATTAAAATTCATCACAACTCTCCACCGTGCCTTAATTTTTAACTGAAGGAGATAAGTAGGGTTCTCTAGGGGAATATTTTGAAGAATATGAACTCCAGTCTCAAAGGTTCAAGGAACACTTTAGCTTTCAGGAGTTTTGCCAGATCAAGGATGGAAGGAGGAATGATCCTCATCAAAAGGAGGATAAATTGGTATAGGGATCAGCCCTACAGTGTACTATGGTAGGTTTCTTCTTTCCCACATTTGATGGGACACCTAAGTGCATAGCAAAAGCATGGGTAGAGAAGCTGGACACATACTTCCAGCTCCACAAGGTTTATGAGATAGAAGCTATCAAGATAGTTGCATTGCACCTAGAAGGGAAAGCTCAAGATTGGTGGTTTCATGGAATAACCACACTTGGGCATCATCATATCACTTCATACTCATCTTTCACCAAGAAGCTAGTGGGGAGGTTTGATCCAAGGGATCCGGAAGCCCACTTTGCCAAGATAACTAAGCTCAAGCAGAAGGGAAATCTTGAGGATTACATTGCTGAGTATCTGCAACTCTCAGTGATGGTATCCAAACTCACTATGAGCAGGAAGGTATGCATGTTTTTGAATGGGATGGATGAACCATTATAAGAGTTGGTCAAGTCTACCATACCAACCACACTCCTTGAAGCTGTGGAGAAAGATAGAGATCTACAACACATCTTCCCAGGGAAAGCACCTTTTTGCAACAGAAGACTCACTCAAGGCCAAGGGAGACTATCCCTATTTAGGATTTGGAGGGGAAATGTGTTACAGGAGGAACACATCATATCAAGACCTTCTGCAAGAAGGATGCCAGCGTTGTACAACCCATAGAAGACTTTGCTCCAAGAGTAGGATTTGTTGCAGCGTTAAGAGGGGTCCCAAAGTATCTGACCTTGAGGGTGAGGGGAACCATCATGGGGCAAATTTTTTTTGTATTGATAGAGAGTGGAGCCACTCATAATTTTATTTATGCACGTCTGGTACACAAGAGAGGAATTCCCATGGAATAGTTTGAGGATTTTCAGTTTTGGTCCTAGGAGCCATGACTCTGCAATGTGCCAAGTATGTTCCAGCGTTGACCATTACTATGGGAGCCTATACATTGATAGACCACTTATTTGTGGTGGATATTCCAGACACCAATGTCATATTGGGAGTCCAGTGGTTAGTCACTCTTGTGAGAGTTGCCACTAACTGGAGAACCTTGGAGATGGAATGGACCGAAGGGAAGGATGGCCAACAACAAAATATCAAGGGTATGAACACATATGCCCCTCAGGTTGTTTCAGCACATAGGATGGAGGAAGATCTGCGTAGAGGAGATGTTTCATGGGTAGTGGAGTTGCATATATTCGAGGTGAAGGGCAAGGACTCACCGGTGCATCCAGATGTTCAATCTCTTTTGGACTGGTATTCTACAGTGTTTGGGGATATCCCACCAGGGAGACCTCCTGACCGAGGGTTTGAACACACCATTGAGTTGGAACAAGGGGGTCAAGCAGTAATCACCACTCCTTATAGACATCCTAAGCCTTATAGGGATTAGATTGAAAGAGTTATCCAAGAGCTACTAGCACTAGGGCACATCCGACCTAGTACTAGTCCTTTTTCTTCCTCAGTGGTTTTAGTGAATAAGAAATATGGCACATTGAGAATATGCATTGATTATAGGGACTTGAACAAGAAGACTATGAAGAACAGGTACTCTATACCCAGGATCTATGAACTCATGGATGAGTTGAGGGGATCCAAATACTTCTCCAAGATTGATTTGAGGTCCAGGTACCATCAAATCAAGGTGAGGGAGCAAGATATCTGCAAGACAACGTTTAGGTGTCACTATGGGCATTTTGAGTTTCTGGTAATGCCCTTTGGATTGACTAATGCTCTGGAAACTTTCCAAGCCTGCATAAACCACATCTTCCGGGGTCATTTCAGAAAGTTTTTATTGGTCTTATTTGATGATATTCTGATCTACAGCTGCACTTGGGAGGAGCACTTGCAACATATTGAGATAGTCTTACATATCCTCAAGGAGCATAAATTCTATGCCAAGCTCTCCAAATGTGAATTTGGCCTCACAGAGATGTTGTATTTGGGGCATATCATAGGAGTGGATGGAGTGAGGGTACATGAGGAGAAGATCCAGGCTATTTGAGATTGGCCTGAACCCAAGAATGTTACAGAACTCAGAGGGTTTGTGGGCATATGCACTTATTACCAGAAGTTTGTTAAAGGAATTTCATAATTAGTAGCACCACTCACAGACTTGAAAAATAAGGGAGCTTTCCATTGGACACCTACAACACAGAGATATTTTGATCAGCTCAAAGAGGTAATGAGTAGTTGTCTTTTTTTGGTTTTACCTGACTTTTCTCAACCTTTTGTGCTAGAATGTGATCCATCAGGTGAAGGTATTGGGGCAGTCTTGATGAAAGGAGGGCATCCTATAGCCTTTGAGAGTAGGAAGTTTCTCCCTCATGAGAGGTTATACCCCATCTATGATAAAGAAATGTTGGCTATCATGAATGCATTAGCCAAATTCTAGCAGTACTTGGTGGGAAATAAGTTAAAGGTGAAGATTGATCACAACAGTCTTAGATTCTTTCTTGAACAGAGGCAACTTCAGGAGAGACAAAAGAATTGGGTGAGAAAAATCCAAGCTTATGACTTTGACATAGAATATGTCAAGGGGAAGAGAAATATAGTAGCTGATGCACTTTCAAGGAGGCCTACAACATTGTCCTTAAGGGGCATGGATGTAGATTGGAAGGCTCAACTCTTATTTGAGTACTCCAAAGATGACTTTGCATGTGAGATACTTGATGGGGTGGTATCGAATGAAAGATTTAGAGTAATGGATGAGGTTATATATTACAAGGATCAGATCTACTTGGCTAATAATTCTAAGCTCAGGGAGAAGATCTTATTGGCCTCACATGATTCACCATTTGCTGGGCATCAAGGTTTCACAAAGACTTAGAGATTTATCAAAGAGAGATTCTCGTGGAAGGGTCTCAAGGAGGACGTGCTTTGGCATGTTAGGGAATGCACCACTTGCCAACAGAATAAGGGAGAACACACTTACCCTGCTGGGTTGTTGCAGCCACTACCTATTTCAAATGGGAAGTGGGAAAGTATCTCTATGGACTTCATCACCGGCTTACCGACAGTGCAGGGTAAGGACTATATCTTTGTTGTTGTTGATAGAATAACAAATTACTCTCATTTATTTTCCATTTTTGCACATTATACTGCTTCATAGGTAGCTGATCTCTTCTTCAAAGATGTATTTAGACTCCATGGTCTCCTTAGGACCATAGTGAGTGATCGGGACAGCTGCTTTAGGGTTGGCTTTGGGCAAGAAATTTTCCAATTAGTAGGGACTGATTTGACTCCAAGTACCAGCTATCACCCCCAAACTGATGGGCAGAACGAGATAGTGAACAAGTGGCTAGAAGGCTACTTTAGGAACTATGTGGTAGGGTAGCAGAAATCTTGGCTGCATTGGCTCCACTTGGGAGAGTATTGTTACAACACTACTCACCATATTTCTATTGGCATGACTCCATTCTGAGCCTTATATGGGTATGAGGCACTTTGATTTTCTGATGTTATGTTTGGGGCAAGTAAAGCTCCAAGGGAAAGGGATTGGATTCAAGAGAACTAGGACATACTCAGGGCACTCAAATATAACATTGCTACTGCTCAGAACCAGCAGAAGATGTATGCAGACCATGGTCGGATAGAGAGACAGTTTGAGGTGGGAGATCTTGTCTACCTACGCCTTCATCCTCACAAATAGTCCACACTCAAGATGAAGGGAGCTAAGAAGATCAAACCACGTTTCTATGGGCCATACAAGGTGAACATATGTATCGGTAAGGTAGCATATGAGCTGGAGCTTCCTAAGGGGAGAAAGATCCACAATATATTCCATGTCTCTTGCCTCAAGAAGGCCATTGGGAGGAATGTAGTTGCCAACATGGAACTTCCTCCTATTGATGATAAGGGCCATTTTATCTTGCAGCCAGAAGTAATATTAGACACAAGGGAGAGGCAGTTGAGAAACAGAGTCATCAAGGAATATCTGATTCGATGGAGGAATCTACTAGATCAGGATTCCACTTGGGAGGGAGAGAAGATCTTGCAGCATCCTTCTTTACTATTTCTTGTGGGCAATCAAATTTTGAGTGGGGAGGACTATAATGTTACCAATTATCCACTGCTACTTGGAATATTATAATTGCTCCATTTTTGAAATAATAAGTAGGAAACACAATAAAATCTATCCCAATGTGAAAATGGAGTGAGGTAGGAGGATAAAATAAAGCCTCTTTAGTGTGAAGACAAGAAAAAACAAGGAGCTAGCTATAGTTGACTAAGTCAACAATGTTGTCACAAGGGAGGGAAAGCTACTAGGGCAACACAGTTTTGAAGGAGGAAACTTCTCAAGGAAGATACATCACTGATGAGTGGGGCCTGGGATGGAGAAACTCACCTAGGATAAAAGGGAAGGGATGGCAACAAAGGATTAATTCATTCATACTTATTTTTTCAGTATTATGACTGATTGCAAGCTTCAACTATTTAGCCAGAGTTGCAGCACTGTTTAGTGCAAGAGTTCTCATGCGGGAATTCTATCTTCATCAGTGATATAGCTGATTAGGGGAGCTAAGGGGGATGTCTTAAGTCCAATTATCATCATCTATCTTGAGGAGAGCCATACTCTAACCTTGACAGCGCAGTCACTTCCAGCGAATGCGTTATTTTTGCAGTAGCTGCAGTAGCTGGGGTTGTATCTATCCATTTGTGCCTATTTCAGAAGAGGAGGAGGTGATTTCCACTCCAGGAGATCTATTGAGGAAGGCCTTGGGCCAATTCCTGTATTGTGTGTCCCTTTTAGAGCATATCAGATATTTCTCAATACAAAGTTGTTGGGTACAACATTATTTTCTGCAGTGTTGTATCTTGTGTTGCTATTTTGCCGGAAACCCTTGCCGGGGAGTCCTAATGTGTTTGTAAAAGAGGTCAATCCTCTCATTTATGATTATATAGTGAATGAAAGATCTAGATATATGTTATTCCATCTATTTTTGTAGTTTTCATAATAAAAATAACACTGTTGCTGCCTCCGGCATTTCTGTTTTATGATGTATTGGGGTTGTGATGCTTTTTAGCATAGTTGAGTTGGGGAGATCTATTTAATGTAGCTAAAGTTTTTTTTTTATGCCCTTCTATATTTAAGCTACATACAACATATTTTAGAGGATCCAAGCCTTGGAATGCGTTATTTTTGCACTAGTTTCCTTATACAGCGTCCTCATTGGAGATATTGCTGAAATTCCTGAAATGGAATATTGCATTAAAGAACTACTCAATTTTATAATTCCCCATGGGGTTTTCATTATAAAATTATTATTTTTTTATTCCTTTCACTTTTATTTTTTCTCAAATGGTCTCTGATTAAAATTAAAGTCCCCCACAACATTCAATTATTCTAAAAATTTTCATAGTTGTTGTAGTATTAGAGATTGCAATTATGCTTAAAACATTTCATGAATGGTGGCTCCTTATTCAAGCCATGATGAATAAATTCCTATTTTCTGGAAACCCTTGGTGTTTCATGTCAACAAAATAAGGAAAATTGCATTGTTTGGATAAAGGTATACATTTTTCTCTAATTAATTTATATATATGATTTAGTAACGAAGAAAATGTGTGGTTATCATTTAAGATCAAACTATCAACCTTTATTTTCAATAGTATATGACATTA
Organism: Pinus albicaulis; assembly: GCA_034641835.2. Lineage (NCBI taxonomy): Eukaryota > Viridiplantae > Streptophyta > Pinopsida > Pinales > Pinaceae > Pinus > Pinus albicaulis. The sequence continues at coordinate 734,294,870 of CM076574.1, forward strand.
TGAGTCCTTTCCTATGCAACAATGTCCTCAACATAATGCAATCTCTACAAGAAAAAAATACATTGGTGAGGGGCGAAAATGGTCACCATAAGCTCATTGGTGAGGGTCAAAAGAGCCTTCGTCACCAAAGGTGGCGTCACCGAAAGTATAGGTGTCGTGGTGACATTCAAGTTTCGTCACCAATAATGATTTATAGTGATGGATAGTGACCGTCACCATTTCATATGAGCAATGGTGACGGAAAATAGCCTCCGTCACCAAAAAACTGAACGTCACCAAAGGTGGCATCGCCAAAAGTATGTGTTGTGGTGAAATTCAAGGTTTATCGCAAATATTGATTATAATGATGGATAGTGACCTTCACATTTCATATGAACAACAACAATTTTTTGTGATGGACCTTTCATGGTCGTCACTATTGGTGCATATATATGGCGACGTTCATTGACTGTCACCATAAACTCATTGGTGACATCAAGGTCCATCACAAATAATGACTATAATGATAAAAAGTGACCCTCACCATTTCATATCAACAACAAAGATTTATGGTGACAAACCTTTAATGGTCATCACTATTGATGCGTATATATGGTGGCATTCGTTGACTGTCACCATTTCATATTTTGGTGAGGGTCAAAAAATTTCACCATAAGCTCATTGGTGATGGTCAAAAGAGCATCCGTCACCAAAAACTGATTGTCGTCATTCCCTATGAATATCAAGGCATGATGGAACCAAAACACCAACCTCCTGCTTGTAAAGAAGGTGCTCTTCCATTGAGCTAGCACCCTTTAAAGAATTAGACTTTAAACTAGAAATTTCCCCTTAAGGTGCAAAGATACACCAAAGGAATAGAAAATCTAGGAATATCAAAAGTTACTAGAAATAATATGTTCAATATACATAATAAAAAGAAAATAAGAATAAATTTTGATATAATATAACAAAGCATGTACTACGTAGTAGAATAATTGGAAAGCGCAACTAGAAATTTGAATCACAACATAAAAAAATAAAAGAAAGTGCAACAGGAAAGGAACAACTCCACAGTTTGAGAAATATGAACAATCCATGGGCCTGTTCTTATATATTGACATAGATAATGAAATAGAAATATAGATTTATGAAATTCAAGTATCACACAAGAATGTATTGAACAAATATCAATATGTAAAATAGTATTTTTTTCATTTGGATTTACCTTGCAGAATCTCAGGAAAAAGTTTCCGCCGAAACAACCAATAAACATAACAACATGGACCTCAGGAGCACTAGAGAAGTATTCAAAGAAAATGATGAAAATCGTATCTAGAAAGAACTGAGAACCCTCTTAAGTAAACCACACATTTATCATCATGACTAGTACACTTGCAAAAAAAAGATCAGAATAAATTATGAACTATTCCACCAAAAAATAGTGAATTTTTCCACTAAAATACAGTTTCAAATTAATCACTAGCATGACGCTAACTTCTTTGCAAAAATAGGAAAGTTTCAAGACAATGCATAATAGCTTGCATGGCAATCGTGTTGATAAAACCTTCTAAGGAATAAGACCACAACAGTCAACAAGAGTGCCATCATACTTAATACTATCAAAGAGTGGTCAATAGCAAAAGTGAATTAACAGACCTTCGTAAATTGCATTGGTTTCTTATCCTTCATCCAACCCTAAAATTTTATACCGAGGTTAACATTTTGAAGGAAAATTAAGAAAAGTCACATGATCTTGTGAAATAATATTTTTATCACCACCATTAACTACAATGCAACATTTTTTCACAAGCAAAGCATCCTTGTCTAAAGTGAAGTAGTCAATGATGATTAAGACTAATTGTGGGCCTAGAGTTGTTTTTCCATTTTTTTTTGAATTCTTAAAATTACCGCACTTAGTAGTAGAGGCATTCCCACCATGGATTGGGAAGTACACAACAACCACTTATGTAACTGGGATTTTTTACTATAATCATTTTAACCTTCTCCTTCCTTTTTCTCAGCCACTGAAATATGTGTTGAGAACTCTTTGCTTAAGACGTCCCTCTTTAGAATGGGCAGACCATTAGTGATAATAACAATATTCTCGTAACATTTCCACTATCATTACAATTGCTTTTGGGCTAAATTTTAGAATTATGGGTATCTTTGTCATGTCTTGTAAACAAATGAAGTTGACAAGGGGAAGGAGTAGAAGAAGAGGGATTGGAAAACATCCACTGAGAGGAGCTTGAATTGTTGTCAATGATGCTCCATCTTTAGGGATCTCTTCTGTAACTTGATTTCAATGTTTAAGGAAAGTTAGAAAGCCTTGATCCAATGAACTGAGTGCATGCAAAGTCCATCTTGTGTTGAATATGAAAAAAGAGACACTTGATAAAATTGAAACATTAATCCCCAACGATGAATTTTTCAATATACTAATGAACAATCAATACCAGCAATTGTCAGAGAGGTAGCCACCGCTAAGTAGCTCCTTCCTAAGAGGTTAGAAAATTTTTCTAATAACTAGTTTTTAGAAGCCATCGAAATCACCCAACAGGCACCACATTGCACACAGCATGTTGAGTTATCGGAGAAAGAATCTTAAATTAGAATGCACCCTTTTGCGAGAGTAACGACATTTTGGAGAAACAAAAATGCCTGTGGTAAGTGATATACCTGCTAGAGATATCTAAGGAACAACCCCAAACACAAGTAGCTCTGAGGCTATGGTAGAATCATTCAGAAGGAATGTGAAGGCAAAAGTCTTGCAATCATACTAAACTCATAGGATAAATACGAACTAAGAGTGACAACGTTTTGGATAGTTCCTTAGTCTAAAGATGCTAGAAGCTCATGCAACACTAGAAGGTTATTTTATTGGGAAAAGAGAATGTTATGTGCATCTTGCAGATGCAAACTTCTCTTGCACATGATGGGAAAAAGGGATTGGAAAAAGATGCCCTGTGTGCAGCATCAACGCACACAACATTTTCTTTTTCCCAATGCACTAACCTTCTAGTTGTGGCCAAATAGCACTTGGGTCACAGTGGCAAGGCCTTTAGTAGCAAAAACTTACCAAATCTTCCATAATTTTCGTTATTGTACTAAAAATAGATCATGTACCTATGCTAAGATGTGAGGTGTTTCCACTGTAAGACATCAAGCAACTTGTTTAGCATTCAAAGCTGACAAAATTGAGAAACACCTTGACCAGGGAGAAACAGTCAGAAAGAAATTAACAAATAATAATAATAATAACTCTAGAAGATTATAAATAGGAAACCCTGTTGTCATTGCACTAGAGGTGCGGGCCTTCACTTTTTTATTTTTCATTATAATTTTCACAAAATCCCTCCAATCCCAGCTTGTCACATTTTTGCATTTAGGAATAGTTAAAGCCTTTTTCATTTTCTCATGTATGAATCCCAATGGACAACTGGTATTATATATGCCATACATAACAATTAGGAAGCCAAAACAAGTAAATTCAATGTTTCAATTGTAACTTCTTATCAATAAATGTTAGTTACAGTAACAACAATGGTATGCCAATTGCATAAACCATATGTATCTCCTGTGGAAAGGCTTATTGTAATCCCCATGTGAGCCAAAATCTCAATAAATAGCAACATAAAGAACTAATATGTAGCAGAATTGTTGTAGAAACTATTTTATAAATGGGAAAGGTAGTGAATTATGGAATAGCATATCATGTGTACTACCTATTTAGTTGCTTACCCTGCAATATCTACTCTCATTTTCAGTTTCTTTATTATTTGGGTACACTGCTCATTTTATCTAGAATTACAGTGAGATAGTTGTCTGATAGTTGGTGATATTATTTTGACTGAAAATGAGAGTAGGGCATAAGGAAAATCATTGACACAAGGTAAAACTATGATTGAAAACTTCTTATTGGAATGTATATTATTTGGAGTTAAATACAAACTATGATTATTTTTGGTAATGCAATGGATGTTGGAGAATAGACATTCAAGAAATTTTGTCACTGTAACACATCTATAATGTAGTTGTAGATCCTTTTTCACCTTGGTTTCTATTTTCTACAATGGCTTGTAATGGTAGCATGATGCGTGGATTAGATATTTTCTTCCAATGTTCTAGTGAACCTGGTATTTTCAAGAGGGTCATAACCTATTAGGAAAGAACTTGTTTTTTCATAAGAGCCATTCCTAGAAAAAAATTTTCAAGAGGCCAATCCGCAAGACAAAATTATAATATATATTGTGACTTCTCCAAAGCTTGAAACTTATTCACTGGTTGATACTTCACTAGTCAGTCAATAATGCAACAACCTTCAGAAACCAAAACACAGTGGTGACTTGCAAGTCATGTTTGCATTATGCTAGTACAAGCTTAGTCTATTCAGAGGCCTACCATATGCAACAAAAGGGATTTGCAGATAATCTTGCCATGTGAACTATTGGAATTGTAGGAAAAATGAAATAGATAGTTTTTATATCTTCAGCGATTTTGAATTAGGAAAGAAGCCCTTAAAATGTACATCCATCATTAGACTAGGCCAAGTTCAATCTAGTCAAGTGTGTTGCTGCTTGCACACACTTGTTATTTATTTTGCCCATATTAGGCCTTATAAAAATGACATAGTAAATGTATAAGAGTTCCCAAAATAAGTGTCTAATTGAGATGGAAGACATTTGAGAAAACTCAAGCTGGCCTATCCATGTTCACCCATTATTGGGCTTCTTTAGGATTAATAGTTGAGGAAATTTTTTTAGCGTTGTGCGACTAAGAAAGTATGCCAACTTGTAAGATTAAATAACATTGCAACACCATGAGAGTCATCTAGAATTGTTGAACCGATGCTGACCAATTTAGCATATTAGTAGGAGACAACTTAGCAAATTCTTAGTATCATGTTGCATGAAGAATTGACTTGAACCTAAGTTTTTGAGTAAATTGATATACTTCCCAAATCATGTCCTTTAGGAGACAAAGTTTTCACATTGACTGTGTGAGCGAGTGAATGGGTATCATGTTCACCTGGATTGATACATTAGTCCAATTTATATTTTCTTATATTTTCCTAAAGGCTAATATTAGTAAATGTGAACATGAGAGTGGGTGCCCTCACATTTGAAGAGACGAATCTAGAGGGATTGTGTTAAAGACCATTTAAGTTAATCATTCTAACCTCATGCTTAATAGAAATAAACATTTCATATGATTCATGTAATATGTGCCCAATTTTTGAAAAAACTAAATTTTAAACTCCCAACATGTCCTTTATGAGAGTGGGTGCCCTCACATTTGAAGAGACAAATCTAGAGGGATTGTGTTAAAGACCATTTAAGTTAATCATTCTACCCTTATGCTTAATGGAAATAAACATTTCATATCATTCATGTCATATGTTCCCAAGGTTTGAAAACACTAAATTTTAAACTCCTAGGATCTCATCACTCCCTCTAGTTGAAGGAAGAAGAAATTTGAAAAGAAAAATTGATCTCCTATAGTGACTTGTACCTTTCTTATTTCACCTTTGCACTTGAGAATTTGATGGCTTAGGATTTGAACCTCAAATTAAGTGGCAGGTTCAACATATAATTGAGGTTGTTTTACCTTTGGGAAACTATGCAATGATGAGTGCTTTCTATGTCCAAGATTATAATGATCCATTTTAGATGAATCTCTTAGCTTTCACTATCTTAAGATTTTTGAATATTGATCTTATTAGAAATTGTAAGTTAAAGGTAATTTTTATTGAAAAATATAGCACCCCTATGGAATCATAGGTATGGGTACTTCAACTTGACCTATATCTCTCATTTGGCATGAGAGAAACTAGTATATGGAATTTCGAACATTCTTTAGAAGATCCATAGAGTTTGCATAGCTTGTCAGGCAGGGAAGCTACGTTGAATACCATTTTATGAAGGACAAGCTTGGAGAGTGTAGAGGGTCCTTCAGTTGGTACTTTCAGACATATGTGGACCAATGAACATGACATCAACCACTAGTGCTAGGTAATTCCTTCCATTTTTTGATTATTTCAGTAGAAAAATGTGGGTATATTTTCTATAATTAAAATATGATGTGTTTAATGAATTTCAAAATTTCAAAGCATTAATAGAGAAATAGTTAGGTTGTCATATTTCCTCTCTTAGATATGATATTGTTGGGGAATTATACTTAAAATATTTCAATAAATTTTGTGCTAAACATGGGATCCAAAGACAATATGGGATGAAAACACCTTTCAAGACCTTGTGGCGGCCATACAAGAAGAAGAAGTTCCCACCCCTCTTGAGGATGATAACAATATCACTAAAAGGGACCTTGCAAATTCACAAGATTAGTTCATGATGGACAGGATACTTTGTGACGAACATATCCCCACAACAAACCCCATCCTCATCAAAGAATTGGTATGTGTTGATGTATGTGTCCTAGATTCTATGAAAGATTTGCATGAAAAAAAGGAACATGATAATAATTTTCACCATTGTGAGGAGGCTAGTCATGATGTCCAACATGACAAACCAATAAACATAGGAAATTAAATTTTTTTGAATAGTTCCACCAACGATACAAGATGTATGCAGTTCTAGTCTAGTAGAAACCATGTTTCTACCCAAAAGGATCAACCATTTGAAAAGTATGATGAAGATAATGCTTCCCTTGCTGATAATTTAAATTCTAAAAACACTTTTGAGGTCACAGAATTATACTTCAATCAAACTAATCCTATTTTTTCAAACAGTGAAAGTAAGGGAGCTACAGACTGTCATGGTAATATACTTGGCACCTCGACATTCCATTGTGAGTTTGTGTAGAGCAGTAATGTACCCCCATGTTGCAATTTGATTTTAATCATGATCATGTAAGAAATAAATGGAAGTAATCATGGTTTCCTAGAGTTTAAGGTCAATAAACTCAAGGGGTTTTTCAAAACCATGAAAGTAATAATGTGACCCTTGTGATTATCTGAGTGAAGAAACAATTAATTTTATAGTTCAACCCTAAAATATCCTATATCACGGAATATGATGGTCCCCCTATTTTTGATGCCTATGATCTAAATTTATTCCTCAATCCTGATGGGATAGGGATGTTTCTCCCTTTTGCTGTCAATACTCATCTAGAAGACAAAGTTATTGACATATGTCATGAATATTCCATGGTAGAAAAACAAAAGGTATGTTATAAACACACAATTAATGAAGCTCTCAGTCATACAAATCCATTTCCACCTCTATATGGCTCTATTGTTGACAATAATGAAGTTGTAAAGCCCCAGAAGATTGATGAAAACTGTAATGAAACCCTCAATGATATTTACAACTACAGTGCTAAGAATGAAAGTGGTTTCAAGAAAATCATTGATGAAGAATACGGGCTTGACCCAAATAAAAATTCTCTCTAGACCACATCAAATGCAAAGATATTCTCTTCTCCATGAACATGTGGAAAATCATTCATGCACTAGATTTTTACAAGGAAATGTAGACAACAAACATCTAACAAATCCACATCAAGTCGACACCGAGGGACAACTTTGGGGCCTGGAAAAGGTGCATTCTAGAATGATCGATGATATAGGTCAAAATGATCTTGAAACCAACAAGAGGACATTTTCTCAACGTAGTCATAAACAAGATTTGGCTGCTCCCACCACTCAGCTTAGGGGGTACCTTTCAAAGTGTGATTCACATCAATAACATCTATATATGCATAGGTAACCAAAAACATGAATTTCAGGAATTTAAAAAAAAAAAAGGCTACTAGCAGGATTAACAAGTTTGGATATGATCATGAGCCTTATAATATTTTTCATAGGAAATATGTTCTTTAGCACATTGAGGATGTGGTTCATCTTCAGTGGAATATTTTCTTGCATCATTGCATTAGTGTCAACACCGTGAGTGAAAGGGCTGATGCCAAGTTAAATATTCGACTCAACCATGTTGGAACCAAGCAACCAATGGTTCACAACTATATGCCTATTGAGTACCATGAAAAGATAGCTAAAGGAGAACATTCCAATGCATAATCTAGTGTCAGAACCCTGTACAACCCAGTCAAGAAACTGAAATATTTATAAAAAATTTTAATTTTAATTTATATGACATGATCCCACAAATAGTGGTAGTTGTAAACATGTACCTGACTACTTTGTATAAATATCCTAGAACACAATCGACGAATGAATTTGTACCCACTCTTTTGCATTCTCTGGGGACAGGACCATTTCTAATATAATTAAAAAATAAACAAGAGTTGGCAGAGGTGATCAATGTGAAATGTTTTTGAAGAGTGTTCTTCATGATACTAGAAGAATAGCTAACTCACATGATATTTTGTATCTAGAGGAACAATGGGACCCAAACCCCTTGCATAAATTTTAGTACCTTGTCTACAATAAAAGAATGGAAAGAATTTTAAGCTTAAATGATTTAGAGTTTTCATTTTTAGCACAAAAGGGAAGGGTGGTCGACCAAGAGTCAATTATGATGTGGAAACCATCTTAAAATAGCCTAATAGACAAATACAATGTGCTTGTACTCTAAAATTACTTAGTGTTTAACATGAGATTGAGAAATGAAAATTGGATTTTGGAAGTATTTCACATGGATCAATGTTGGCCCAAACAATTATTGAATAGAGGTCAATTTGGTATCACAAATGCCACAAGTACTTATCTTTGTGGTTACTGCATCTTACTATGGATTAGATATACCTTGCAAACCAGTACAAAATAATTGGGTCAAGCAGGTTATTAGTGTAGTATTGAACAAGAGAACATCAAAAGCGTGTGATTGCATTTTTTAGGGAAATTGTGCAGTTTTTTTCAGAAGTATGAGCCATCCATAGCCTTTAAGGTTAATATTAGCCCTAAGTAGAGGGACCAAGCCTATGAGAGTTCGACAAACAACCTGATTTCGTGAGACTAGAATAGACATTTCTAGGCCTTTGGTTATCTCTAAGATAATTCAAAGCCCTATGGTATGATAGGATGTGGCTCTAAAATGAACAATGCTACCTATATTTAGGCTAGCTTACATTGGTAAGAACTCACTACAAGCAGCACTTTGGAAAGAAAAATAAACAAAAAAAATATTGTCCACGTGAATGCATCATACAAATAGGAACTACAAGGGCATGCACCAACTGTTAATTTCTTATTTCAAAGGAGGCCATATTTGTAAAATTAGCAACAGCTATGAATGGGACACAACATACTCTAAAGAACCATTGCCTAGTCCAGAGGGAAGCAGGGAACTAGTAATTTCACACATCAACATTTCCTCCACATCTCTCCTATTTCCCATGCTTTAAGCACAATTGGAGCATTAATAATCATGTAGAAGTGCAAATAGATTTCATATTAACAATAAACAAACTTGTAGAGAATGCAAGCAAGTTCCAATCTCGACATAAGATATTGACACAACATTCTCAGTCGCTGCAGCAAGGCACCTGCCAAGACGAGGTTGAAATTGCACTTGACTCATACCACCCTATAAATCACCATAGTTTACCCAGTCAGCAAAAATTCATGCTTCAAAGATTGGTTTCAATAATAAAATGCATTTCTTAGAGTCATGCCAATTAATATTTTCAATGAAAGCTACCTTGAAATATCTGGTGCATGCACCCTGTTTAACACTCCAGTAACGGACTTCACTTTCCCCATCACAAGAGAAAATAAGATCTTCATTGTTCGGGTGGAAATAAAGAGACATTACAGACCCAGTATGACCAGCAAAAGTATGTAAGGTATAATTTGGCTACAATATACAAAAGAATGTTCGAGCTATCAGACAACAAAAATACAGGATTAACCCTAATTTTGACTAAATAAACTAAACATCGTTAACATGTACATAAGGTAAGTAATACAGAAATTGAAACAAGAATTGTACAAGCTTCAAATCAATATTCATTTACATAACTTGTGATCTGTTTGAAATACCGTAGCAAAAATTGCATATGGAAATCACATTCATACAATAATTTAATTAATGATGACAAGTCATCTTTTTATTCAATTAAAATATGCATATAGCTGTTACATTATTCATTTAATCATTTCATAAAATCTAAGACATTTAAAAATGGCCACAGTGAAGCTTGAAAATGCAACTACTCGAACAAATTACGTGAGCTGGACTCTAGGGATAACAGAGTTCAATCTTTCTTTTAAAGAAATCCAAAGAGAGATCATCATTTTTCTTTAAAACAAACACAATTTTGTTTCTTTCAATGTTACACAAGGATATGATCCCAAAGGGAAGGGACACACTCCCCATGCTCCAAACACTACTAGGACATCAGTAATCCAAAAGGATTTATTTCTCCATAATAAAGAGCATCCCTCTCAAAAAATGAGATTATCCCATACTCCCTTTTCACCAAAGTCCTATGTTTCCAGGTGTGATAGACCTTTTTGCTATCCCTCTTGTAAATAATGCTATGAATTGTAATTCATGTAAATGATGTGGAAATGTAAACATTGACTGGGCTAAGAGAAGCAGGCACAGATTCAGATATCTGAGGATGAGTTGTTGCATGGGAAGTGTTTAAACTCAAGAATATTCATTTAATATGCCATCAATTTTTTCTGACTAGGTTTAATGGCATGCACAGTAGATAGGGAGGTTGAGCATGGGCTTCCCAATTAAATGAAAAGCCCATAACACATCTTCCTTCAAGGGGTGTGTGGTGTGGTCTACACACAAGATGAAAACAAGGTTCAGCAGAACAAAAGATGCCGACAGGAGAGAGAAGACAGATGGAAAGAGGAAGTAGTTGGTGAGACGAGGAAGAGAGGCATCGTGGGCTTAGCAACAAAGGTTCAAGCAGGCGAGCAAGGTTCACTTACAGGGAGTATGATAGGATAGGAATACAATATTTTGAAGTGATCTCTAATAATAAAGGAGATCAAGGAGAATTTTAGGAGCAAGAGCGAAGTATATAGGTGGAGACACTTTGTTTCTGAATACCTGTGGGGGAGCGGGTGGAACACAGTGTGCTCTATATTCCTCTTTGGCAGCATGGAGACTCTGTGAATTTGGCTACGTACAAGGATTTGCAGGAGTAATTATTGTGTGCTCTGGATCCCTGTTGAGCAGATGGAGATATAGGGGCCATGGTTCTCTATAGTTATTAGTAGGTGGAAGCATTATGGGTTCTGGAATCCCCACAAGTGGGTGGAGACACTGTGAACTCAGGATTCCTGTATGAATTGGTTGATTGGCATCGATGTGAATTCCCTTGAGCTCGGGGGTGATCAACTGCAAGAAATATTGCAATGCAGGTGACCTATGGTTGGGTGAAGAGTGGAAGTCCCTCCCTTAATTGGAAATCATTTAAGTGAACATATAAGTATTTTTACTTGTAAATATCTATGTTGCACTATGAATGATGACTGATGTGGTTGTGTTATAGCAATGTATGTATTGGCATTGTTATGAAGGAATGTGATATCTATGTCTGTCTATAATAAGATGTTTATGTTAATGTTATAATGGTTGTGAGGGATTGCAAATCCCTGTGGTGATTGATACCTTTACCTAAATTGCATGAGCATGTATGGTTTCTTAACGTACTCAAATATCTATTATAGTGTGCAATATCCATTATTGTCATAGTCATGGATATTTTACTAGTCAAGACTGATGTTTGTCTTTACGTTGCAATGTATGTTTATTAGTGGAATTGGTGGAACTGTGTATTCTACTCTATGGCATGATACATTATTTTTGAACTTGTATTCATAGCATAACATTAATTATGGCTTGATCTGTTAATAGGCATGTTTATAGCCCAGTTGTGCATATCATGGATATAAATGGTGTTTAGAGTATTTGGGTTTGAATGAAGACTTCATTCTAGAAGATATCTATGTACAAGGCCAAACTTGTATTCGTGGCCATGTAACTCATTAATCTTATAAAGAGAAATTGTGGAAATCAAACAAGGTAGAGGAATTTACTTAACCATGAGATTTACCACTAATGTCTTGGTTAATTTGATCACTTAATGACCTTTCTTAAGTGCTAATCCTCGTCGCGCCAAGGGACACGTGTGCCAACTATGAAGATTGATGCAGACTCAACAAGTGATATGTATATGACAATAAGCATAATGTATTACAATGATCTTGATATTTATGATATATAACCTTGACTAAATAGCATCAACCTTGTTATAGGGTAGTCATTATTGTTATATATGTAGTAACCTTATTACATAATAGTAACCCTTGAGACTGCGGTACATAGTAGCAATTAGGTCATATAATAGCGATACATTTGGAAGTATGATAGTGATTAAAATGACAGTTGTCTCCACAATATCTAAGCTCTGCTATATACCCATGTGATGCGATGTAATCTGAGTTATGGTGACTATTATCATTCTAAGTAAGCAAGAAATGTGACAGTGATCCTAACTTAAGACAATGATATTAAATGACAGTGAAATGTGGCAGATGTGACATATATATATACCCTTGTACATTGGTACAGTGGAAATGTCAGTTCAATCATGTAAATGCACATTTTAGTTCAGATCTTGTTAAGGCTAAAGATGATCAAGTTCGATGCTTCGTAAGCTCTTAGTTCAAAGTACCACCATGGCTACAGAAAAGCATGAAGCGCAACTACAAGTTGAGTCTTTGTTTGAGCTACGAGATCTGCCTGAACCGAGGCTATGGGTATACAATGTATCTGAACCAAGCCCTTATTCAAGCTACAATATGTCTAGATAAAAATAACAATGTATATATATATATATATATATATATATATATATATATATATATATATATATATATATATATATATATATATATATATATATATATATATATATATTACAATGTAAAGGATAGTGGTTCTACTTCACGTATCATTTCTAGTTGAAATGATATCTACATATAGTATGCATTTTGATGACACCTAGTGCTCAGAATAAGAGATGATTTTCATCTTGATAATTTTCATCCATGATGATTCCAAGTACCAATCACATGCCTTGATATATGTTCATAGTGATCCATACCTTAAGTGTCAATGATTATCACTTGATGAAAAATGGAGGACTATATAAAAATTACCACACTTGATGATGTCATATGTAATGGCTCTTGATGACTTGTTTGGAGGCTACATGATGACATGGATGCTACACTATCAAGATGACATGGATAACATTGATGACTCACATAATGACACTATTACCTCTTGTTGTCCCAAATTCCTAGAACAGTCACAAAGATAAATAAATTTATGCACCTTGGATGCTATCACAATGAGTCCTAAACCATCTTGAATAGAAAATTTTCCTCTTTCTAACGAGCCCTTACTTGCCCCCAAACTCCCTGTGGTTGATGAGAAATTGAATTTTTAAGTTGAAAAATATATATTTAATTGCTAGCCGACCTACAGGCTACACTCTGATATACATGTCGGCCTCACTCCAAAAGTACATGTCCCTTCATTTCAATTCTAATTCATATAAATAGAAGAGTTAACTATCACTTTTACTCACTTATTTCGGTCAATAATTTCAGAGGTAATACAGTAATTGATAAAGGAGGCTGAGAAGGATATATTTGGGAAAAATAAATTGTGTTTGATACCTTAAATTTTGATTACAACAGAGATCAGTTCTTTGGAGACTCAGACCTTCATTTGTAAAATCGTGCAGCAAATTTTCAGGACCTATATTACAGACACGTGGTGTCATCTTTAGAACTCATATTGCAGAGGTAAATTTTCAGATGACAAAATTTCTGATTGCAGTCTCAAGCTATAGTAGTTCAGACTTGTCTAAGAGGCATAAATCCTCCTTTTGTGTGGAAGGCTCAATGATTTGCAGCACTATACCTTAGGAACAAACGTGTATAACAGAAGCTCAGACATGTAGTTTCAGCACATTTTCAATATTAGCACTTAAACACTCAGATCTGTATATTTCCTCAAAATCATTGACAGAGAAGTCTTGGACCTGCATTTTCAATGAAATTCAGGCCTATTGCATTTGAAAAAGAGTTCAGATCTGTGGTAACAAACTTCTGGATAGTTTGAAAGCCTATGTTCGATGCTACAATGTTGTAGCAAATAATACCTTGAGAAAAATTAAATATTTCGAGCATTCTTGGATATTGTGCAAGCTTGTTGAGAATTGTTAAAACTCCTTGTTAAAGTCAGACCTCTTACTAACAATTCCTTGCATAGCTTTGTTGAGGGCACGTTGTTGAATTATATTACAATAAAGCCTTACAAGGCATCATCAACACTCATAACATTGATCCTCATAACATTAAGCCAATGTTGAGTACAACCCAAATTCTCACCAAGGTTTTAGGAACGATCCCCATGCTTCCATGACAGTGAAAATTTAAGTGAAAATTTTGCAATGTCTTCAAAATAATGAAATGTGATGCAAAACATTTTACTTTTATTATCAAATACAATTATATATATATATATATATATATATATATATATATATATATATATTGATCTATTTTTACATATCATTTAATCTCTCTAAAATTTAGATGTTGTCTCCACATGCTCTTTCACTACTGGATTACAAAAACTTGGAAGAACACATGTAACACCTTGTACAAAGGGAAACTTGTTAGTGGGATGACAGTGGAAATCAAGAAGCTCAAAGTTGAATTAGAAGTAGATGCCCAAAGATTTTTTATGGCAGAGTGAAAGACACTAGGTAAAATCAGGTATCAGAACCTTGTGAAAATTATGGATGTAATTTCAAATTGGGATGTCAAAATCCTTATACCAAAATTCAATTCCTATGGTAGTTTAGACATGCATTTACACGGGAATCTTCTTGATGTATAGTTTGAGGCACACATCAATGATTTTGGAATTGCATGGTTAATCGATCCACGGCTTCACGCCAGCACGCTTTCAACCATGCTGAGAGGCTCCATAGGTTACATGGCACTTGATAGTATATTCACCAGAGAATTTATTGGAAGGAAAAAATCCTTCTTGAGATTGGGTTAGTGAAAAACCCTTCATTATTTTCTCTCTTAGCTAACTACCTCACAAGATCTGTTCTAGCTTCATTTGGAAATCTGAGTAGCTTTTGTATCTTAACTTGGGCCACAATTACTTAATTGGTACAATTCCTGCAATTTGGAAGGGCATACAGTGTTTGCATTTGTTATCATTGAAACATAACTAGTTGTCAAGGTTTCTTCCAGAATGGATCTGGAATTGCAAGCTATTTGGAATACACCGAATCCATCAGAGCCAGGCTCGGACGAAACCCTTGGGTTGCTCAAAGGCCTCTATAGTTTAAATATCCCCATTAATAAGTTGACAGCACACAGACACATCAAATATGGGGTCTAGACCAAAAAAATTCTAAAATAGGTCAGATACTACTACAAACACAACATGCAATTCAAGAAATCGAAATCAAACAATCCCAATAAATTTGCTTCGAAAAAATTAAAATATGGGGTTTTGATGAGTTGAACGCAATCAAAAAATAGACAAAGAAAAAAATTCAACTTGGTCATTTCCGGAGGTTCATTTTGTTGGGTGTGAAGCATGATTATCTTGTTTATTTTGTATCACAGCATTGGACCCATGTACCTTAATGGGGGCAGCAACGCCGCCCGTAATTAAAAACTACCTAGGGGGTCCAGGTGGGGGCGGCTACGACTTTATGGAACCCCCCCTAGCGGGGGGTTTCGAGGGCAGCACCCCCAAAGCTAAAAACAGATGTAAAATTTCCTTGTAAAAGTATAGTAATTTCTAGTCAATCTGGGCCGTTCATTAGGTGGATGATCTAATGGTAGAAGTTATGTTTAGTTTAGGATTTTTTTCCCTAGAAGGCAACCCCTTGCTTGTATGAGGGTATTGTATTACGACTGTGTATTGTATGTGTATTCTCGAAGCGAGAAACAGATAGGGAGACTGTGAGAGAGAACAGAGGATATTACAGTGGATCTGTTGTAGGTTGTGTCTCTTCATTTTGCTGGATAATAGAAAGGAAGGACTGGATGTTTGGGGTGGACGTAGCCCAAACTGGGTGAACCACGTATATATGTGTCTCTCTGGTTTTATATGTTTTGTGTGCTTGTGTTTTCCACATATTTTATGTGTTTCATTGCTCTGTAATATTTAATTTTCTAACAACTGGTATCAGAGCCGAAGGTTAATTTGGCTGATAAACTCGGAGGAAAGAATGGCTCCTGGTTCGAGTGGGAAAAATGGCGGAAGATGGTAAATTTAGGGTCGAGAAATTTAACAGCCAAAACTTCCCGCTGTGGAATATGCAGATGGAATATTATCTGTATCAGAAAGATCTGTACCTACCATTGAATGGAAAAACAAAGAATTTGACGACTATGACAGACGCAAAATGGGATATTCTTGATAGAAAGGCACTTGGAATAGTACGGTTGTGCCTAGCAACATCGGTAGCCTTCAATATTTCGAAGGAAACAACAACAGAGGGTTTGATTAAGGTGTTGGAAAAACTATATGAAAAACCCTCTGCCTCAAACAAGGTATTTCTTATGAAACATTTATTTAATATGAAGATGTTGGAAGATGGATCTGTTGCAGACCATTTAAATTATTTTAATACAGTTACCAGTCAGTTAAGTTCTGTAGGGGTAAAATTTGATGATGAAGTTAGAGCATTGTTATTTTTGTGCTCATTTCCAGAAAGATGGAATGGTTTAGTTATGGCCATTAGTAACTCTGTCTCTGGATCTAGTACTTTAAAGTTTGATGATGTTGTCGGTGCTATCCTTAGTGAGGAAATGTGAAGGAAAAGCTTCGATGAGACATCGGGTAATGCTTTGAGTGCAGAGTTTAGGGGAAGAAGAATGGAAAGTGTAAAGAGCTCGGGATATCACAGTAAATCAAGGAAAGGTAGATCCAAGTCTAGATCAGGGATAGTGTGTTGGAAATGTAGAAAGAAAGGACACCTAAAGAAAGATTGTAGATCTCGAAAGGGAAAAGAAGGAGATGCACAGTAATAAAACAATCATGAAGCAAATGTGACAGGTGATGTGTTATAAGATGCTTTGATTCTTTCTTTAGAAAATGTTACTGATTCTTGCGTTGTAAATTCAAGGGCATCATTCCATGCCACACCTGATAAGAAATATTTTCATGACTATGTTCAAGGAGATTTTGGACAAGTCCGTTTGGGTGATGATAAACCCTATAAAATTGTTGGAATGGGTAAGTTTATTGTAAAAAAATAGAATGGAAACCAATGGCTATTAAAGGAGGTAAGGCATGTTCCATATTTGAATAAAAACCTGATTTCAACAGGTCAGTTAGGCAGTGAAGGTTGTGTGACAACTTTCACAGATAAAACTTGGAAGGTCACCAAAGGAGCCCTAGTAATAGCAAAAGGTGAAAAGGTTGGTACACTGTATTTATGCAATGATATTTCTAACTATGTTAATTCTTTAACTTCCAAAGGAGAAGATGCAGCATTATGGCATCATAGGCTCGAACACATGAGAGAGAAGGGGATGAAGATTCTTCACTCAAGAAATTTGTTGTCGGGTTTGAAGAATGTTGATTTGGATTTCTGTGAGAATTGCATTTACGGAAAACAGAAGAGAGTCAGATTTCTTAGAGTTGGGAAAGAAAAGAAGAGTGAAAAATTAGAGCTTGTGCATACAGATGTATGGGGACCTGCTCAGGTATCATCTCTTGGTGGCTCTCGTTATTATGCTACTTTTATTGATGATGCAACTAGAAAAGCTTGGATTTATTGTATTCAGAATAAATATGATGTATTTGATACTTTCAAGAAATGGAAAGCTTTTATTGATATTGAGACAGGAAAGAATTTGAAGTGTCTCAGATCATAAAATGGAGATGAATATTGCAGCAAAGAGTTTTATAGGTACTGTTCAGAGCATGGAATTCTTATAGAGAAGATAATTCCAAGAACACCACCAGAAAATGGTGTGTCAGAAAGGATGAACAGAACAATAATGGAGCGTGCAAGGTGTATGATATTGCATGCAGGATTGCCTTTACAATTTTGGGCAGATGCTGTAGATATTGTTGTTTATCTAACAAATAGAGGGCTTTCAAGTTCCTTGGATGGTGGTATTCTAGAGGAAGCATGGACAGGTAAAAAGGTAAACTACTCCTTTTTAAAGCCTTTTGTTTGTGAGGTCTTTGTCCATATTAATAAAGAAAATATAACAAAGCCTGAGGTAAAATAAAATAAATGTACCTTTATTGGACATGGTGTTAATGATTTTGGTTATCGCTTATATGATTATGAAAATCACAAAATCATTAGGAGCAGAGATGTAATATTCAATAAAACGGTCTTGTATAAGAATCGGTTGTAGGAAAAGAAACAGGCAAAAGAAAACAAGGAACACATAGTTCTTGATGAGATCACAGAAAAGGTAAAGGTGTCTGAAAATAATAATAATCAAGAGCCATAACAACAACAACCACCACAACAGAAACAGACCCCTCAAACACCTAAAAGTGGTGTTAGAAGATTTTCCAGGATAAGTAGACCCCCTAAACGATACTCTCCTTCATTATATTATTTATTGTTGACTGATTCTAGTGAACCTGAATGTTATGAAGAAGAAATGCAGATTGAAAGCAGGAAGAAGCAGGAGCTAGCCATGGAAGAATAAATGGACTCCTTAATGCATAACCAAAATTGGGACTTAGCCAGGTTGCCTGCAAGTAAAACTACATTGCAGAATAAATGGGTTGATAGGATGAAGGAAGAAGATGGAGGAAAACAGAGGTACAACTAGACTTGTGGTGAAGGGGTTTGTACATAAGAAAGGTATTGATTTTGATGAAATATTTTCTCCTGTTGTTAAGATGACTTCAATCAAAACTATTTTAAGTATTGTAGCAGCGGAAGATTTACATCTTGAACAGTGAGATGTAAAGACAACATTTCTCCATGGATATTTGGAGGAAGAGATCTATATGAAGCAACCAGAAGGATATGAGGTCAAAGGGAAAGAAAAATTAGTGTGCAGGTTAAGGAAGAGCTTGTATGGCTTAAAACAAGATCCAAGGCAGTGGTATCTAAATTTTGACAAGTTTATGTCTGAACAAGGTTATACTAGATGTCACTCTGATCATTGTGTTTATCTGAAACGATGGCATCAACAAGCTACCTCAAATGATGCAAAGGAGTAGATCATCCCTCTTCGAAATCTGGCACAATTCTCACCACAAGGTTCCCCTTGCTCGTGCTACTGAACAGTGAAATTTTTGGTATGCAGAAATAAAACATTATCAAAAAATTAAAAATAGAATCGTTCACTTCAACTGCAGTTTAACCTTCCCTGTCGGCTATTTTTGTCTCGTCATGCAATTGTTGTTTTCTTTAAACCTTCAGCATGCCATACATGCACAAGATCCATCAAAATGTAACAAAAACGTAAATTTTCGACTCCTATAACAAATATCTGTAGACTACCTTAGAAGTATTCAAATTGAATCTTCAACTAATGCCAAAGCGAGGGTGAAGGGCGGAATTTTTTGGAGGCATGAATCTGAATTAATTAAAAATTAAAAATAAAAATAAAAATTAAATGTCAATAATAATATATATTTTTTTAAATTATATATAGTATTAAATTAAAAATTCAATATAAATAAATAAGATAGTAAGATGCATATAAATTATTTAATAGGTAAAATTTAAAAACATAATTAAATAGTACTAGAAATTATTTTTGGAATTAAAGTGGGTTAAGTAAGTCATTTATCTATGACCATTTCCATTAGAGGTAGTCTTAACTTACTAATTTCTCATGATTTCCCATTATAATTTCTAATATAATGCACTGTGGAAACCCCTAATACTTAAATTAAAAGACTCAAAAATAAATTTATGTGGTGTTTTCTTGTTTTAATATAGACATAAAAAGGTATGATAAAATTTCCTCTCTTAAGGTTTGATAGTTATTATTTTTTTGGTCTAATATTCCACCTATCATAATGAGGCTAATTGCCAAGATTTAGCATTATGGTGTTTAGCTTGCTCAACCCATTAGGGTTTTGATGAGACTCTTAACTGATTACTCTCATTTCCCCCTTTTTGTCAAACTCTGATGTTGTCCCCATTCGCACTTTACATGTTTCCCCCACACGTAATGTGTTGCCTCATATGTTGACCTTAAGACTACATTAGGGTTTTGAAGGTGTTGCTTTGGTGATGTGCCAAGAGACTCCCATGACTTCAAAACTTATCTTTCCCTAGTATGTATTGTAACCAACTGAAGCACTACATGTGGACAAGCAAGATTTCATTATTGGCTCCCCATATCTTTACTATACTAGAGTTTGGGAGAAACCTTAATTTGGCAAGAAAGTGACCCCCTTTTTGTTTTTAAACTATGCTTCTAAGAGGATAGTCTCATCAACATTGCACGACATTGCACAACACCATGGTGTTTCCATTTTTTAAGGCATGCCAATATGTGCAACGGTGTTAAGGCATGCCAAACCAAAGTGAACATCACACAGGTGGATGCCCCTTCATCAACGATGCACCGGGAAACGTTGGTGTTATGGATCTTGACTGGGATTTGGAAGGCGATGGAAGTAGGGAGAGGAGGATGTTCTGACCGGTCAACATCAAAGACAATCAATCGATCGTCGGAAGGATCTACAGTGCTCATGGTATATAGTAGAGATTTTCATTGTGAAGGGCATGACTGGAGGAGTTCTAGCGTTGAAATGGAAGTAGCAGATTGTGCCAAATCATATACTATGCTATACGAATGGGAAAATTTTCCAGAAGCATCATTTTGGCGTAGTGGTCCTTTAGGGATCTTGGTATGAACCTCTGCCTTAGGCTGAGGGATCTGCAAGGGACCATTAGGTGTCGAAAGAGGCTCTGTAGAGACCGAAGGAGGTAGCTCGGGGACAGACGTAGCGGGAGGCTTGTTGTACTGATGGGACCGATTCTGAAGATTGATGTCTACAGTTAGAGGTTAAGCAGAGTTCATCATGAGAACCTAGTAATCAGAGGTACCATATGGAAGAGGTTGAATGGTCACCTATCCTTCAGTGCCCTGCTGTGCATACACCTACTCCTGAGGGGGTGGTGGTTGCTGTTGCAGGGTTTGAGAAGGCAAGGGAGGCAGAGGTACTAATGCTGGAGGAGCTGGAGCACCAGGCTATGGATACGGATAATAAGGAGGTTGGGTAACAGTGTGGTAAACAGGAGGTTGGGAAAAAAGAGAAGGCATGTTGTATCCTAGATACGTGCCACCGAGAGGGGGAAAAGTGTAGGAGGTGTTGGCCCCCCCGCAAGGAAAACCATAGCCCATGGGAGGCTGAGCATATGGATTAGAGAGAACTCCAATGATACTGTCGGCGGCATGAGGTGCCCCCGGTGTGTTGGCACTATTAGCGCTCGAATCTACCTTAGGCTGAAATAAGGTAAAACTCAAGGCAACATCAAACCAAGCTCAGCCTCGTAGCTAGCCCTACGAGGACAGGAGAGGGCTCTCTCCATTCAATCTCGATAAAATGAGCAATAGGGTGCGAGATGACTTAAAATGGGAACTGATTTTATGCTAGTAAATAGATAGGAAAGGGGTTTCTCATTTTTTGGGTTTTTTGGGCTGTATGGGAAAAAGGAACAGCATGAGCAGAGAGATTTAATCAAAGGCACAGGGTATTTTATAAGGCGAGATAGACATGAGGTTTAAGCAATCAAATTTAATTTAATATGAAGTGGAAAGAATGTTAAGAAGGTGAAAGGGGCATACATACATGAATCCTTTTCAACAGAAGAAAACATACATAGAAAACGAACGCTTCTCCAAGGCAAAGAAGCAAGCTGAATTCTACCCTTTCTACTTAAAAGCATTCAATTAGAAATGATAATGAATGAAATTTCAAACATCATAGGCTACATATGAAACAGAAAGAAAGACACAATTGCTAAACTCATACCGCAAGGATCTTACAAATTAGAGCTGTGCCATTTAATTATTTCTCTGTCAAAAACTGTACAATGAAACACTGATTTCTCCTCCACACACCTCTCCCAGAACTCTACCTTAACAAAATGATTTACACTACAATAAATAAACTCAGGAGAAAACATATTGACCCAAAACAAGGGCGTTGTTTCAACTGAAATTACAAAAATAGAGAGAGAGTCATCTATTTGTTCTAAAAACAAAACAACGTTACATTTTCCATTTGCAAATTTCTGATGGCCAATGAAAAAGCAAAGCATGGACCTCATCAAATCGTGACTAAAAAAAAAATAGGCTGCTTCTGTTCTTATCTCTGCCGTGGTTGATATCTTCATTCTAACTTTGGCTTTCGGTCTTTTCACCTTCTCGTTGCCGTTACATTTGCAATTTAAATAAAAACCAACTCTTTAACATAGCCTTTGTCTTTAATGAAGTGTATGCATTTCAATGAGAAAGGCGAAGGAAAAATCAATGGTGAGACCGGAGCAATTCAAATTCGAAATTTTACAAAGTGGTGGCAAAGTTTTGTGATGTTTCGGCTCTGTGCGTCGCGCGCACTCCCAGTGCGTTGTGCCTGGTGAGTGCGCCAAGCCAGTACAAAATTGCACTATGGAGGAGCGCTCAATGCGCCGCGTCACACCCATGCGCCACGCTGTTCTCCAATGCACCGCGCTCTGTCAATTATACAGAGTTGAGCCTTTCAAAACACAGTTTCACCCTCTCAAACCTCAAACTCGACTTTCTCATTATCTTATGACGGGCATTTCAAGTCCTTGCATATTGATGCCGATGGAAAACTGTTTTGTTCGAATACCGGAGGATCTGAATCACTTGGATGACTGTCAGATGATTTATCACATGAAATGAAACAGCTTGTAAGTGCTGCTGTTTAATGATGATCCAACTCATTGAATATGCCATAAGTACACTCTGTCTTGCTTCTGCGGGTCGTAGATCTTGTGGAATGGCAACTCTGAGATTACTTAGATAAAAAACAAGGGGCTGTTGAACAAGTACCACGTGCATTTCACCTTTTTGTCTAGGAAGAGACTTCGGGCGGGGACCATCACTTGTTAAGCCAGAAGCACAATATAAAAGTGTAGCCACTATATAACTACTAGTACGAGAACCCAATATATTAGAAGGTAGTGTGCTGGGTGGCATCGATGGATTTTTCAACACATTAACTACCACTCCCCATCCCCACTCAGTTGTACCATTTCTCACTTTAATCAGCCTACCAGGAACCAGAAATAGAGGAACACGCTCAGGCCTAGTAATTTCAGTCATCATTTGCTTCTCTAACTCTTCTATGCTTAGTCTCAGTTTATGATAATCTGAGAGAGAAGTCTCTTAGATGCACCAAGCATGGCTGTTTCTTGCTCCAATTTTGCAATATTCTTTTCAAACTTCTGGTAGTGCCTTATCATGTTGAAACTGATGGAAAGAATTCTTTATGCAATATTCATAATCAAATTTTCCCTCAGCGCAATAAAAACTCTGATTTCTAGTTTCCTCTGATTTTCTAAGCTTGAATGATGGCTCTTCTGTTGATTGTTTTGCAGGGATAGGAGCTACCGAAAGCTGGCAAGATGACTAGGGCTTCCTGAAGAACTGTAAAATTTGAAAAACCTTATCAATCATGTTTTAAACAAACTTAATGATTTCTTCTTCAAAACATAGTTTTGAAGAAGAAATGTCCTTCAGCATTATTAATGATGAGAATTTTGAATTGAGAACTTATTGAAATCCTCCCCATTGCCTGCGGGCATTATTCGACATGTTTCAAGACCAACCACTAGACCTAGACTGTGAAAATGACTCTTTTTGACCAAAATAACATTAATGACTGCAAATGACGAGAAATGAACTTTGGTGAATTTGACTCTGACGGAGGACTGAAAAGACTGAGTCTAACATTGGCTCCAATGGGGATGGCAGCTGCCGCTTCTTGGAGGTGCCAAGAACTGCAGATATTTGGGAGAGAAGACAGTGCCTCCATCCATTGGGCTATGGAGTCCATTATTTTGACAAATGACTGAAAAAATTGACTGAAAAACAATTTACAAAATGGAAAGATGCTCAGAATTGAACTTATTCACCTACTCTAATTGTTCTTTTCACCACCCGATCAAGTGTAATGGAACAGCCAATGTAACCATGTAAGCATTCCGACTGCTGTTTGATTTCTCCGCAAGTGCTCACTTGTGGACAATAAGAAAGAACTACTGAAAGGAAACTCCCGTGAAAACTTGTAAACAAGTTGACCGCTGATAAATTTGTAAAGCATGAACTCACTGGATGACTTCAAGAATACTGCGAAAGGATCTTCATAAACATAGCTCTGATCTAGGAAATATCCATAGCTAGACACTAAGATTTTCCTCACCTCTGTGCTGTCTTTCTTTGGTGATTGCAGCAAACTGTCAAAAGGATCCTGAAATTCGTGAATAACCAAACTCTGTTGCTGATGCGAAGCAGAACACAAGTCCCCTTTGTCAATCTCCTCATATGACTGCAAACTTTGATATGGGCTTCGTGATGAAACATGAGATGAACAAAACAATGAAGTAGGTTGCCGAATAAGATCATTATCAACATTCTCTTCTGACACATGGTTAGCCAATGGAGAAGAATTTTTACAGCAAACATCATCCAATACTCGAGAAATAGGATCAACAAAAACTTGAGAAGACTGCTGCGATGTATCCATTGAAATTGTATAACATTCTATTGACTGTTCATCTTTTTCTTTAGAGAGATTACGAAGATTCTGCTTTATGAACTGAAATTCTTCGAAACAAAAGGGTATAGAATCTTCCTGCATCATCAAATCATGTACTTCATCTCCCATGCCTTCATCTGTAAACTGATCTTCAATTACATTTGATAGCTGCAAATCTGATGCTAGGGAGGATTTTGTATCAGAAATGATTTCATCAGTCATTTCAAAAGAAGATTTCTCATGCAATTTACTTTTCAAGAACTGGAATGATTCAAAACAAAATGGTACGGAGTCATCTTGTATCATTAAATCATATGTGCCCGCTTCCAATTCTTCAGCTGCAACTTGACAATCAATGACTTTCGGGGGTTGCAAGTCTGAATATGAGAAGTTTTCATTTCCCTCAAGATGATCTAGATCAAGACTTGTTGACATTTGATTTCTAATTGCATGGAAGTTATATCTAATGAACTGAAACGAGTCAAAACAAAAAGGCAAATATCCTTCACTTAATTAAAAATTTGCTGCACTTTCCTCATCATTGCCATAACTGATATGCATCGATTGATCACTGTACTCGAGCTGCTGAAAGTGACCATCCTCTGAAAAATCAGCTACTGATTTGTCTGCAAGATTGGCTTCTGTTTGGAGAACATAATCATCATCATACTGATCAAACTGAGGCAAATCATCAGTATACAACACATCATCAAGCATACATGTCATATCAACAGCTCTCTTTTCTTCAAGATGATCTATAAAACAATCACTATGACAACTGGGATAAGAAACAAAAATTTTTGGGTCAGTCGCTTGTTCTTGAATGTCATTTTCATTTTTTGCAGTCATTTTCCGCACCATCTCTTCTACTACGTTTACGAAAAGATCAAGCTTTTCCTCTGAAGGTGTCAGCTGCTCTGAAACATTCTTCTTTTCTTCTTCCTTCAACCTTTCCCTCAAGATCAGCAAATGAGCCTCTACATTTACTGCACTGTTCTGCATCTCGTGAAGTGTTGCAATATTCTTTTCTCTCAGCTGAAACTCCATTTCCGGATCAAAGGCACCCGGGTAGTGCAAGAGAGAAGATCTAGGAGAAGGTCTTATATCAGCTGGTATCGAAAAATATACTTGATTAAATCTGGCAGAAAATTGTTGTACTGTCTCTCTTGACTGTCTCTTCAGCTGGGCATACTCGTCTAAAATCAAGAAAGGGTTTTGTCCAATCATCCACCTGTCAAGGAAAACTTTGACAAACTGCTGGAAATCTGTGATGCTCACATCAGGCAGGGCTTTGAACCAACTCTTGACTTGACCTTGCAAAGAAAGAGAAAAAAGCCTAATACTAACATCCTCTTCATCAACTTCGAAAAAATCCAGAAAAGTCTCAACATTCTGCACCTGTTGTTCAGCGTTGACATTGTTGCTTTCACCATCAAATCTCAGTAGATATAGGTCATAATTTTTAGGGAAAGCATGAAGAACAGAAGGTAAAACAAGAGGTTTGTACCTATCTGGGACTATAAAAGGTGTAGGAGTATATACAAGAGCTACGGGATCAGCTTGATTTTCTGGCTCATCACTCTGAAGAGAGTCAACATGAGATGTGGGAAAAGTAAGGAGGCCAGGATCAAAGGGAAACTCAACATTTGCATTCTTTGAATAGGTCGAGTGAAGATTTTGATCACCTTTATCATACAACAAATTCTGAAAAACTTTCAGGACAGCTTCAAGAACAACAAAGAAATAGTTTACAAGAAAGCAGACTAGATCCTAAATACCATTCCATTTTGGATACCTGAACTTTCCGTAAGATCCTTCCATTTCTCAGAGAAAGAGTCAGTCCTCCAGTGGAGTCTTCACATTGATTTGGAGTCACCAGGTGAACAATTTCAGCCTTACGTTGTCTAACCATTGTTCACCATCAACGATCAGATCTGAACTTCGTCATCCTTTACCAGGGAGGAGTGTCCCCAGTATGGTCGCCACTATGTTAGCGCTCGAATCTACCTTACGCTGAAATAAGGTAAAACTCAAGGCAACATCAAACCAAGCTCAGCCTCGTAGCTAGCCCTACGAGGAAAGGAGAGGGCTCTCTCCAGTCAATCTCGATAAAATGAGCAATAGGGTGCGAGATGACTTAAAATGGGAACTGATTTTAGGCTAGTAAATAGATAGGAAAGGGGTTTCTCATTTTTTGGGTTTTCTGGGCTGTATGGGACAAAGGAACAGCATGAGCAGAGAGATTTAATCAAAGGCACAGGGTATTTTATAAGGCGAGATAGACATGAGGTTTCAACAATCAAATTTAATTTAATATGAAGTGGAAAGACTGTTAAGAAGGTGAAAGGGGCATACATACATGAATCCTTTTCAACAGAAGAAAACATACACAGAAAATGAACGCTTCTCCAAGGCAAAGCAGCAAGCTGAATTCTACCCTTTCTACTTAAAAGCATTCAATTAGAAATGATAACGAATGAAATGTCAAACATCACAGGCTACATATGAAATGGAAAGAAAGACACAATTGCTAAACTCATACCGCAAGGATCTTACAAATCAGAGCTGCGCCATTTAATTATTTCTCTGTCAAAAACTGTACAATGAAACACTGATTTCTCCTCCACACACCTCTCCCAGAACTCTCCCTTAACAAAATGATTTACACTACAATAAATAAACTCAGGAGAAAATAGATTGACCCAAAACAAGGGCGTTGTTTCAACTGGAATTACAAAAATAGAGAGAGAGTCATCTATTTGTTCTAAAAATAGAACAACGTTACATTTTCCATTTGCAAATTTCTGATGGCCAATGAAAAAGCAAAGCGTGGATCTCATCAAATCGTGACTAAAACAAAAATAGGCTGCTTCTGTTCTTATCTCTGCCGTGGTTGATATCTTCGTTCTAACTTTGGCTTTCGGTCTTTTCACCTTCCCGTTGCCGTTACATTTGCAATTTAAATAAAAACCAACTCTTTAACGTAGCCTTTGTCTTTAATGAAGCATATGCATTTCAATGAGAAAGGCGAAGGAAAAATCAATGGTGGGACCGGAGCAATTCAAATTCGAAATTTTACAAAGTGGTGGCAAAGTTTTGTGATGTTCCGGCTCTGTGCGCCGCGCGCACTCCCAGTGCGTCGCGCCAGTACAAAATTGCACTATGGAGGAGCGCTCAATGCACCGCGTCACACCCATGCACCGCGTTGTTCTCCAATGCGCCGTGCTCTGTCAATTACACAGAGTCAGGCCTTTCAAAACGCAGTTTCACCCTCTCAAACCTCAAACTCGACTTTCTCATTATCTTATGACGGGCATTTCGAGTCCTTTCATATTGATGCCGATGGAAAACTGTTTTGTTCGAATACCGGAGGATCTAAATCACTTGGATGAATGTCATATGATTTATCACATGAAATGAAACAGCTTGTAAGTGCTGCTGTTTAATGATGATCCAGCTCATTGAATGTGCCATAAGTACACTCTGTCTTGCTTCTGTGGGTCGTAGATCTTGTGGAATGGCAACTCTGAGATTACTTAGAGAACAAACAAGGGGCTGTTGAATAGGTACCATGTGCATTTCACCTTTTTGTCTAGGAAGAGGCTTCGGCAGGGAACATCACTTGTTAAGCCAGAAGCACAATATAAAAGTGTAGCCACTATATAACTACTAGTACGAGAACCCAATATATTAGAAGGTAGTGTGCTGTGTGGCATCGATGGCTTTTTCAACACATTAACTACCACTCCCCATCCCCACTCATTTGTACCATTTCTCACTTTAATCAGCCTACCAGGAACCAGAAATAGAGGAACACACTCAAGGCTAGTAATTTCATTCATCATTTGCCTCTCTAACTCTGCTATGCTTAGTCTCAGTTTATGATAATCTGAGAGAGAAGTCTCTTAGATGCACCAAGCATGGCTGTTTCTTGCTCCAATTTTTCAATCTTCTTTTCAAACTTCTGGTAGTGCCTTATCATGTTGAAACTGATGGAAAGAATTCTTTATGCAATATTCATAATCAAATTGTCCCTCGGCGCAATACAAACTCTGATTTCTAGTTTCCTCTGATTTTCTGAGCTTGAATGATGGCTCTTTTGTTGATTTTTTTGCAGGGATAGGAGCTACTGAAAACTGGCAAGATGACCAGGGCTGCCTGAAGAACTGTAAAATTTGAAAAACCTTATCAATCATGTTTTAAACAAACTTAATGATTTCTTCTTCAAAACGGAGTTTTGAAGAAGAAATGTCCTTCATCATTATTAATGATGAGAATTTTGAACTGAGAACTTATTGAAATCCTCCCCATGGCCTGCGGGCATTATTCGACATGTTTGAAGACCAACCACTAGACCTAGACTATGAAAATGACTCTTTTTGACCAAAATAACATTAATGACTGCAAATGACGAGAAATGAACTTTGGTGAATTTGACTCTGACGGAGGACTGACAAGACTGAGTCTAACAGGCACCACCGGGTCTGGGAAGATCAGGTAGAACGATATAAACATAACCTGACTGAGCGTAGATCAGGTCATATTTTAACACCATTTGGAGAGTGGCTTCTTCAGTTTGAGGAAAATACGATGTGACATATTTCCCGGTAGGAAGAAAGAGAGATATAAGGAACCAATCCATGTATACACGGTCTTAAAAGGTAGGAGATTGACATAGGCTCTTTCTTCTCTTCCATTCCTGGACATGATCGGATAGGCGGGTCACAGAAGATTGATGGAAAGAAGTCAAAAGTTCTATACCAGTGTCATAATGAAAGGGGAGCTAGAAGTAAGACAAAAAATCCTAGGAAAGAGTCACAAAGGTGGTATGAGAGGAAGGGGCCTGATCAACATACCACTTAGAAGCTTCACCTGTAAGATTTTTTTGGAACAACCGAAGACGGATAGATTCATTGGTAATGGAGTTAGACGAACACCACATGTGGAAAGATCGAACATGATTTGAAGGATCTTCTCCAGCAAGGCCTTCAAACTGTGGGATGTCAGAAGGGAGCTTCGTCGGCATAGTAGGCCAACTAGCTTTATAGTGTATAGGGTCATTTATCAACTGGTCAAAATTAGGGAGGCTGAGGCCTGCCATGAAGGGGAGCAAGGGCGCATCTGGGGTAGTGTCCGTTGCAGTCCCACTAGTGGTATTCCTAGCATGAGGGTCGGGGTTACCACCAGCATTAAGTCATACACCATACATGGTGAAGGTGACAGGGGGAGAACCAATGGTGGAATGAGAAGGAGAAAACAATGGACTTGAAGAAGAGTCAAAGTGCGGACTTAGTGGAAGACTAACTCGAATCCTACGCAGAGGAGTAAGTCCTCCAACCAGAAACTGAGGATGAAGGCCGATAAGTCTGTGGGATAAATGCCTTGGTGGCGTAATGATGACAACACAAACACGGCACAAAGGAAAAAGAGATCGACAAGGGTAGGGAGGTGTAGGATCAACTGATTACAATGTCGAAACAAGGGCAGAGAGGTGCATGATCAATTGATTTCAATGCTTTTAGAGTCTTTTCTTGGCGGTGTTAACCAAGCCCTTTTTCAATTAGGGTGTGTGTGTAAAGTGTGTAAATTTTAATTTTTAAACCCAGACGTTTGTAGAGAAAAATAAAAATTCTGTTGTATAGCTGCAAATAAACCTGCAAATGACAGTATATAAGCTTGCAAAAATAGAAAATAAATAGCTAATAGTGCAATAATCTAAACCCAAGGAGGCAGGCCTCTCAAGAACTAGTCTATAGGTGAGAAAAAAACTAATCAAAACACACTAAAATAGCCTATATATCTAAGGTTAGGAGGGACAGGGATCTAAAGGAAAAATCTGCTGGAAAGTGGTGCAGAAAACAACAACAAATCAAAGGAAAAATTCCTGTAAATGAGGTAGCGAAAGGCTATCTCCTGGCGAGAAATGGAGTGAACCCTAGAGGAAAACCAAAACAAAGCTAAATGAGGTGATTTGGATGGATAACAAGCCGATCTAAAGTGGATCTAAAGGTGAGGTATCAGATCTAAAAAAATGGCTGAAGACTTTGAAATTTCAGGCAACGTGCAACAGTAAAAACTCTTCCACAAAAATTGGAGGGTACTGAAGCCCTAGGGGGCTAGGTTACCACTTATTTGAGAAAAAAAAGAACAATTACAGGTCCAAAACGGGCGGAGACAGAGGTCAAAAAACCCTGAACAGAGGCTCAGACAAACCCAGAAAACTTTCAGAAAAATCCCTGCAAAAACTCCAGGTCACAGTTTTTGACCTATTTTCAGCAGAGGTCGCACTTTTTGGGCTGTAAGGTGTGCCCTAGAGGTCTAGGTCACAGGTTTTGGGCTAAAAAGTTCAACCTGCATTTCCAGCACTCTCGGCGGCAGATTTCAGAAAAAATTGTTGTCTCAACTGCTGTTGATGTCTGTCACCTGTGCAATAGGTCCGAAAACACGCGGAAGTTAGAATTTTTATCATTTTAGGGTTTTATAGGTTAAAAAAAACATCAAGAAAAGCAAAAAAATGGGGCTGAAGAAAAATCCTAGGTGATCAAGATGACTGCCAATATCTTCAGATCTGCAGTTAGGTGATCAAGATAAATGCTGCAAAAATCTAGATCTATGCATTAGAAGACATTAAACGGTAGAAAAACCAATATTTACTCCATGCATCCAATATACAAGACAATAATATGTTGAATGAATTTTGTATTATGGGCACTTGGGAGGAAAATGCAAGAGGGTGTTCCCAATTCTCCTCAATGGGACGGGTTCTTGAAAGTCCTCAACACTTCAGATCTAGAATTCCTCTCTCTTGATGGTGTAGAAAACCCAGACAAAAATGGTAGCAAAATATGACTATGATGGTGGATCAATAGTCAAACCAAAAGTATAGATCCAAAGAAATCTTTAGGCAACAAAAGGTGATAAATGAATGGGAAAACCCTTCTATTTATAACAAAATATTGAGTTAGTCTAGATATTGGTGCATAATAAAAATATTATTAACCAAATCAAGATCCAAATTTTATGGAATATTTTATTATATTTGTTGGAGGGAAAAGGAATTTGACTTGGGTCAAATCCCTTTATTTGTAAATAATAAATAAATAAATAATTTATTTATCATTTTAAGGATGTGGTTGAGGAATAATAAAATAAATAATTATTTATTTAATTATTTATGGGTGATTTAGTCATATTTAACAAAGAATATTATTTATATAAGGTTTAAATAATTATTCTTTAGAAAACAATAAGATAAATAATGATTTATCTAATTAATTTCCTTGTTTTGGGTTAAATATAACCAAGAATATTAATTAAACTGTTGTTTAACTAATTATTCCTTGAGGAAAATCAAACAAATATAGATTTATTTAATATTTCCTCATGGGGTTTCCTGTTTAGACCATAAACAACTTAATAAAGGTGGTTTACTAAGTTATTTTCATAGTGAAAGCAATTTTACTTAGGGTAAAATTGGTCTTACATGGTGTACTTGGGTCCATCTAATGATAATAGGTTAGATGACCAAAAAATGGTGTAATAGATTGCCCCCCAACATGCGAGCGTTAGGAGCTAATTGTATGACCGAAGTACGTTGTAAGACCACACTCACTAGACACCGAAGGGGAAAGTCAAAGAGAGAGAAGTATAAGGTAGACCAAAGTGCTGAAAGGACTAGACCCTGAGAAGGCGAGGCTTACAGGTCTGACAAGTCTCTTTTATAAGGGAGTACCTCCTATAGGTGGCGGGGGAGGCATACCTACACCCGCCGAGGCAATAGTACAAAAAATAAGGCCTTCGAACAACCACGGGACTGGCCAATATAGTACATGCTGGCATAAACATGAGCCAGATAAAAAACAAGATAATGAATCCCACATACAGATGTGCCTGTGATAACATCCAGGACTTGTACAATAATATCTGAGTAAATGAGATACAAATACAACCCAGATTCCCCTGTAAACAGGAAAGGGCTCTAAAAATCTGATTGATATATGCAATCAAGAAGGCGCTGCAAGCGGCTAAGGCCGACATCATCAAATCTATGGAGTTGCATCGAAGGCTGAAGTGAAGAAGTCATCCAGGTATGTGGGTGCTACCTATAGGACCACCCCCTCATGAGGGCTGGGAAATATCACACACACCTGGGAATCATTGGTATCAACTGCTGCATCACTGAACCATCAAGTATACAGATCTCGATCATGCTGAAAGGAGATGGAGCTAAGAAATAATCAAGTCAAAAGAAAATAAGGAGTCTCTTTGCCTGATCCGGGGCACCGAACAAGAGTGGAAGCTGGAACCAAGGTACACCGCCCTCTAGAACTGTCCTCTAGAATGAATGAGCTGATGTCAACGGAGAGGAGGTCCTGCCATAAAATTGGGGAGCAATGAGAGATCCTCAACTAAGGCACGAGAGAAGAACAATAGAGCGACGGACAGACTGACACTAATGATGATGGTGGAAATGGGAAGGATGGAGTGGCGAATGGACGACTTCTCTTGTTAGAGCATAAAGGGCATGAATGACATGGCAGCGACTGACACAATATCGAAAGGGACAGGGGACAGTGGGGCTGAAGGTCATGAGATGCGACACAAGAGAGGAACCAAGCAAAAAAGAATGGAGGGCTATAGTATGGTGTAAAAGGATGCAGGATAGACTCCATGAATGTAATGATGACTCAACTCAGATGCTCTAAACAAGGGTGACTCGATGGTGCTGCCACATAGAAAAGTTCCAATGGGGACCATAAAAACATGAGTACAAGATGGTCACTCACGATGAAAGTTGACATGAGCATGGATAATTATGGAGGCAAAGTGGTGTCCCCAGTATGAGTGTTGCAAGTGAAGAAATTCGATTTTGAGGAGGAGTAAAGTGACGCTTCTTGGAAAAAATGTGTCCTAGTGAAGTATCAAATCACTAAAAACTAAAATATACCCATTTGAGGGCTCGGCGAGAGATTTCCAACGGTACAGACGGTTCATCAAACTGAGCTATGGTTTTGCCACAGCTGGTGAAATAAAAATCAGGGGTTTTCCTTTAATAAGGAATTTTCCCTCCTAATTCAGTCATTCGCAGGTGGAGCTATGGTGAATATAGTGACGAGAGAAGGCCCTAAATCTTGCAGTGATCGTAGCAGACAAACCGACCGTTGGAATTGAGATCCGTCAGTTGCAGGTAAGAGGCCTAACCCTACTCTTTCTTTTCAGTGGATTGAAAGTTCGGTTTAGGTACCTAGAGCTCATGAACAGGCCAGGTCACACTTTTTGGGGTCTGTTTTGCAACCTAGGTAGCAGGTACTGGGCAAAAAACTGCGACTTGTCCCAGGAAATGACCTGAAAAGTGCGACCTGTCATAGAAAGGGGGTTTCAATGTTGTTTTTGGCTGAGATCTGGGATTTTTATGGTTGAGGGGCGTAGGTGCCCCCAAGCATGTTATGGTCATGCCAAAATGTATTTAGAAAAAGGGGAAGCTAAACACATTTTAATGATGTGGTGCGCCATTTGTTTTTGTTATGGTTATGTGGTTTGAGAAAGAGAATGGAGGATTACCAATCTCTTCTGGTACTGCATATATGAATCAAATGGACTTTAGGTTTCCATATTTGCATACATGGTGTCACTATCCCAAAGAGAGGATTTGGAGATAATGAACTGGTGCTCTCCCAGAAAACTCACAGGTTGGTCAACAACAATGTCGAAGGGACTGGGTTGTTTATGTAAGATGAAGGAATGATGAGGGGTATCATCCCTAGAGTGATCTGAAGTGATATGAGACTCTAGAGGTTCTTCTAAATGTGGAAGAATAATGGTACTAGAGTCGACACGACCAGATTCACTAGGAGGGTTCTGGAGAATTTCTTCTCCTGGTCTCTCAAATATGGGTGCCCCCTTACCCAAACATTGGGTGTCAATGTAATGGCCACAAGGTGTATGTGGTTTGAATGCATGGGTTCAACGTAAGGGGGGATAGATAAAGTCATGGGTGATGACTACTTCCATAATGTCGTCATCGTAATAGAAGATGGGGTGATTGGTGAAAGAAAGACCACCTGATGCGGTGAAGCTACCCGACTCATCATCATGAGAAGAGAGGTTCACATGCGCATCATCACAAGTGGTGACAGAAGAGTAAGCAGCTAAAGGATATACCAATGTTGAGCCCAGGGTGATCGCTGAAGGGAGGTCAAGTGAAACGTCAGGGGAAGTCTCCAAGGGGACTTCCACCGAGGGTCTCATGGATGATGATAGGTAGAAAATGGTGGACGAAGGCTTCATCATATCGACATCAGGAGGGGGAATGTCAATGGGAGAATTTGTGTCCTCTGGTTTTTCCGAAGCAAAATGCGCAAATAAGGGAGCAGTGGACTCGCTACGCGTGGCCTCGAATTGGCGAACCGCTTTCAAAGAGGAGCGGTATTCTTCAAGGCGAGGACAGAGGTGAGTATAGTGGCCATGGAAATCACACAAAGCACAAAGGTGATTTGTGCGCAAAGACTTAAGTTTCAGGACTGAATTCGGTATAGTGACATATACCTCTGGGATATCAGACTCCGGAAATGTCTCAATGACCATGGACTTAAGGTGAGGAAATTCTGGACAAGTATGGGTGACATGGTCGACAACATCACACAAAGCACACCAGATGGTACGCTTTGGAGACCAAGAAGGGGCAGGGTTTTTTCGGGTAGCCTTGTCCTTTGGGGGATGCCTTTGTGAGGAGTTTTCTCTTCTTACAGCGATCTGTGAAGGTGGTTTCTGTTGAGGTGGACTTGAGAACCTTTGAAGTGCCAGGAGAAATCCATCAGGAATCAGTTGAACTAGTTCAGCAAGAATAAGGTTTGGGTTGACTTGGCAGGGTAGTGGCTAGAGGATCAAGGTACCAGATGAGAATCCCAACGGTCAATTTAGGAAGAGAGAGGGTGGCCATGACAGGTGCCGTATAAAATCCTGGTGGAGGAGCTAGGAATGGTATCAGACCAGAGGGGTAATGGCTAGGCAAGACAACTCTTAAATGGTTAAGGCCCAGAGAAACCGTTCGAGGAGGGTAGAGAGGCTCATGGATACCAGTTGAAGGGCCAAGAGGAGGAGGTCCAGAAGGCTGAATTGAAGGGCTAGGAGTAGGCTACGGAGGGAAAGGGCTGGCGACTAGCCGAGGTGGGCTGCTGAGGAGCCTTTGGTGTTCATCGCAAGCATTCGATGAGCTTGGATTAGATATAGGAGGAGGAAGACTAGGGAATGTACCAGAAATGAGAATCATTGTAGACTGCAGGTGAGACAGTGGTAAGGGATCAGCGGTTTTTAGCATGTGGCTGAGGGAATGGTGGACTCGGGGAGGTGCGAGACTTTGGTTCGTGATATGTCGGTGGTGATAGTGACTTTATTTGCATTGTATGAGGGAAGGACATCTAGCGGTGGACCACGGAAGGGACAACAGTCATCACATAAGTGTAGCTATGACCCAATAGAATGTTGTAATATAAGGGGGAATATATGACTTATACGTCAACGCAAACAGTCTTGGCCGTAAGAGTAATAGGACAATTGTGGAATAAGCCAATGGGCTTGGAGGCATGGCCATCCCACGCTGGGAGAGTGATTGTGGAAGGAGAAAAATTAGGTGATCTGATTTGCTTCCAACCGAAGTGGAAATCACATAGGTGGATGTCCTCTCATCAATAATGCATCGGGAAACGTTAGCATTCTAGATTTTGACTAGGATTTGGAAGGAAATGGAAGGAGGGAGAGGAGAATGTTCTGACCGGTCAACATCAAAGACAATCAATCGATCGTCGGAAGGATCTACAACACCCATGCCTGATAGTAGATATTTTCATTGTGAAGGGCATGACTGGAGGAGTTCTAGCGTTGAAATGGAAGTAGGAGATTACGCCAAATAATCTACTATGCTATACGAATGGGCAGCTTTTCCAGAAGTAGAATTTCGGTGTAGTGGTCCTTTATGGATATTGTTATGAACCTTCACCTTAGGCTGAGGGATCTACAAGGGACCATTAGGTGTCGAAAGAGGCTCTGTAGAGACCGAAGGAGGTGGCTCGGGGACAGACATAGAGGGAGGCTTGTTGTACTAACAGGACCGAGTCTGAAGATTGATGTCTATGGTTAGAGGTTGAGCAGATTTCATCATGAGAACCTGGTAACCAGAGGTACCAGATGGAAGAGGTTGAGTGGTCACCTGTCCTTTAATGCCCTGCTGTGCATACACCTTCTCCTGAGGGGGCGGTGGTTGCTTTTGCGGGGGTTGAGAAGGAAAGTGAGGTAGAGGTGCTAATGCTGGAGGAGCTGGAGCACCAGGCTGTGGATACGGATAATAAGGAGGTTGGGTAATGGTGTGGTAAATAGGAGGTTGGGAAAAAAGAGAAGGCATGTCGTATCCTAGATACGAGCTACCGGGAGGGGGAAAAGTGCAGGAGGTGTTGGCCCCCCCCAAGGAAAACCATAGCCCATGGGAGGCTGAGCATATGGATTAGAGAGAGCTCCAATGATAACGTCAGCGGAATGAGGTGCCCCCGGTGCATTGGCACCACCAAGTCTGGGAAGATCAGGTAGAACAGTATAAACATAACCTGACTGAGCATAGATCATGTCATATTTTAACGCCATTTGGAGAGCGGCTTCTTTGGTTTGAGGAAAATACGATGTGACATCTTTCTCGATAGGAGGCAAGAGAGATCTAAGGAACCAGTCCATGTAGACACAGTATTCGAAGGTAGGGGATTGACATAGGCTCTTTCTTCTTCACCATTCCTGCACATGATTGGATAGGTGGGTCGCAGATGATTGATGGAAAAAATTCAAAAGTTCGATACCAATGTCATAACGAAAGGGGGAATGGAAGTAAGACAAAAAATCCCGAGCAAGAGTCACAAAGGTGGTATGAGAGGAAGGGGCCTGATCAACATACCAGTTAGAAGATTCACTTGTAATCGTTCGTTGGAACAATCGAAGATAGATAGAGTCATTGGTAATGGAGTTAGATGAACACCACATGTGGAAAGGTCAAACATGATTTGAAGGATCTTCTCCAGCAAGGCCTTCAAAATTTGGGTTTTTGGAAGGGAGCTTCGTCGACATAGCAGGAAAACTAGCATTATGGTGTATAGGGTCATTTATCAACAGGTCAAAATCAGGGAGGCTGAGACCTGCCATGAAGGGGAGCAAGGGCATAGTTGGGGTAGTGTCCGTTGCGGTCCCACTAGTGGTATTCCTAGCATGAGGGTCGGGGTTACCACCATCATTAGGTCCTGCAGCAGACATGGTGAAGGTGACAGGAGGAGAACCGACAGCAGAACGAGAAGGAGAACCCAATGGACCAGAAGAAGAGTCACAGTGCAGACTCGGTGGAGGACTAACTTGAATCCTACGCGAACCTACTGGAAACTGAGGATGAAGGCCAAGAAGTCTTCGGGATAAATGCCTTGGTGGCGCAATGATGACGACACAAACACGACACAAAGGAAAAAGAGACCGACAAGGGTAGGGAGGTGTAGGATCAAATGATTACAATGTTGAAACAAGGGCAAAGAGGTGCAGGATCAATTGATTTCAATGTTTTTAGAGTCTTTTCTTGGCGGTGTTAACCAAGACCTTTTTCACTTAGGGTGTGTGTATAAAGTGTGTAAATTTTAATTTTTAAACACATACATTTGTAGAAAAAAATAAAAAGTGTGTTGTATAGCTGCAAATGAACCTGCAAATGACAGTATATAAGCCTGCAAAAACATAAAATAAACAACTAATAGTGCAATAATCTAAACCCAAGGAGGCGGGCCTCTCAACAACTAGTCTATAGGTGAGAAAAAACTAATAAAAACACACTAAAATAGCCGATAGATCTAAGGTTAGGAGGGACAGGAATTTAAAGGAAAAATCTGTTGGAAAGTGGTGCATAAAACAACAACAAATCAGAGGAAAAATTGTTGTAATTGAGTTGGCGAAAGGCTATCTCCTGGCGAGAAATAGAGTGAACCCTAGAGGAAAACAAAAAAAAAGCTAAATGAGGTGATTTGGATGGATAACAAGCCGATCTGAAGTGGATTTGAAGGTGAGGTATCAGATCTGAAAAAATGGCTGAAGACTCT
Organism: Pinus albicaulis; assembly: GCA_034641835.2. NCBI lineage: Eukaryota > Viridiplantae > Streptophyta > Pinopsida > Pinales > Pinaceae > Pinus > Pinus albicaulis. The sequence continues at coordinate 734,333,688 of CM076574.1, forward strand.
GAAATTTCAGGCAACCTGCAATAGTAAAAACTCTTCCACAAAAAGTGGAGGGTATTGAAGGCCTAGGGGGCTAGGTTCCCACTTAGTTGAGCAAAACAGAACAAGTATAGGTCCAAAACAGGCGAATACGGAGGTCAGACAACCCTAAACAGAGGCTCAGACAAACCCATAAAACTTTTAGAGAAATCCTTGCAAAAAGTCCAGGTCACAGTTTCTGACTTGTTTTCAACAGAGGTCGCACTTTTTGGGCTATAAGGTGCACCCTGGAGGTCCAGGTTGCAGGTTTTGGACTGAAAAGTGCAACCTGCACTTCCGACACTCTCGGTGGCATATTTTAGAAAAAATTATCGTCTCAGCTGCGACTGATGTCTGTCACCTTCGCAATAGGTCCAAAAACACACGGAAGTTAGAATTTTTATCATTTTAGGGTTTTATAGGTTAAAAAAACATCAATAAAATAAAAAACAAGGGGCTGAAGAGAAATCCTAGGGTTTTAAGCAGCTAGATATGCAAGGATCAGAAAAATGACAGCGATCATAATCATTAACCCATGTGGAGTCACCAGTTGTTAGTATGAATCTTAATTCCAAGCGTACGAAAAAATACCGCTTTAGTTGTGCATAGCCAATGGCCCTAACAACATATATGACTACCAATATCTTTAGATCTACAGTTAGGTGATCAATATAAATGCTGCAAAAATCTAGATCTATGCATCAGAAGACATTAAATAGTAGAAAAAACAAGATTTACTCCATGCATCCAATAGACAAGACAAACACGGAAAACACGGGAGGGTGTTCCTAGTTCTCCTCAATGGGATGGGTTCTTGAAAGTCCTCAGCACTTCAGATCTAGAATTCCTCTCTTTTGATGGTGTAGAAAACCTAGACAAAAATGGTAGCAAAATATGACTATGATGGTGGATCAATAGTCAGACCAAAAGTATAGATCCAGAGTGATCTTTAGGCAACAAAAGGTGATAAATGAATGGGAAAACCCTTCTATTTATAACAAAATATTAAGTTAGTCTAGATATTTGTGCATAATTAAAATATTATTAACCAAATCAAGATCCAACTTTTATGGAATATTTTATTATATTTGTTGGACGGAAAAGGAATTTGACTTGGGTCAAATCCCTTTATTTGTAAATAATAAATAAATAAATGATTTATTTATCATTTTAAGGATGTGGTTGAGTAATAATTAAATAAATAATGATTTATTTTATTATTTAAGGGTGATTTAGTCATATTTAACAAAGAATATTATTTAAATAAGGTTTAAATAACTATTATTTAGGAAATAATAAGATAAATAATGATTTATCTAATTAATTTCTTTTTTTTGGGTTAAATATAACCTAGAATATTAATCAAACTGTTGTTTAATTAATTATTCCTTGAGGAAAATCAAACAAATATAGATTTATCTAATATTTCCTCATGGGGTTTCTTGTTTAGACGATAAATATCTTAATAAAGGTGGTTTACTAAGTTATTTTCATAGTGAAATCAATTTTACTTAGGCTAAAATTGGTCTTACATGGTGTACTTGGGTCCATCTAATGATAATAGGTTAGACGACCAAAAAATGGTGTAACACTTTGACAATCACCTAACAACCCTCCAATTGTACTTGGATTGCCATCAATTTTCCCAACCACGGTAATTTTTTTTATTGATCTAGTGCCCACAACACTACCCTCATCTAGGGCTCTTCAAATATGCCACCTAATAGTGATTTGAGTCCTCTCAAAATCATTATTCTTGTGTACCAATTTTTTGTTGTCCAATCTATGAAAAAATATGAACTACTCATCATCCTTCTAACAATTTGTAGATGACTAAACTAGGATCACAAATCATCCATTAATAGTCCATTGACTAACTATTTATAGGCTGCTTCATATCTTTGTCCATTAACTTTTTCAAACCTTTCTTCGTTGAATTACAAATTGTAATAGAATAGGCTAGAGCTCTCGTACCAGGGATGATGGCCCTTTAAAATCACACTGATACAAGGAATACAACTAGGGCTTGGTGTTAGTCCTTTGACAACCAATATACCTTGAACAAGACAACACTTGACCCAATTTTTTATTGTGGAAACACATAACCCTTTCAATCCACATGTATTAAACACATCTGACAGATCCTCTTTCCTCCCATTATGCAACTCCACAATCTGCCTCTATCAATGAACTAAAATCCTTTATGTTACTGAACTCGGATCAAAAAAAATTTCCCTCTAAGTACCTATTTTTTCCCTTAAGGTCTACAACACTTAAAATTTTTGATTAGTTCACAACTATGTTGTGAACAACTTTTTGGTCTGCCCACTTTTTCCATACTGGTGCTCCAATATGACAAGTCTAGGGATATGGAGGTTTCCCTTCTTCTCAATGATGCAATACTCTATAATATAGTGAACTAGGGCTATTTGGATAGCCCACTTGACTGCTACTTTAGTCCTTTAAATTATGCATATCCTTAGGCCCAATACACCTACCCTTCTATCAGTGTTGTTTTCCTTCACAAGTACATGACTTTGAGCTCTTCTTTGACAGTCACCTAACAACCCTCCAATTTTACTTGTATTTCCATCAATTCTCCCAACCACAGTAAAAAATTTTACCGATCTAGTGCCCACAGCACTACTCTCATCTAGGGCTCTTCAAATATGCCACCTAATAGTGATTTGAGTCCTCTCAAAATCACTATTCTTGTGTACCAATTTTTTGTTGTCAAATATATGATAAAATCCGAACTACTCATCTTATCATCCTTCTAAAAATTTGTAGATGACTGAAATAGGGTCACAAATCATCCATTAGTAGTCCATTTACAAGCCTATCATGTTCAATTTTTCAAGGGTGGTGGTGATGACCTGCACTGTGTCAGGACAAGATACAAATAAGTGTTAAGAAATATCATCATATGACTTGCATAAAGGATATATGCTGGGGTGATTCGTAAACTATCATGGATATTTATCATGAAAAAAATGTGTTTTTGTTCCAATGCCACTAGATATTGTTGATTAGAAAGCATGGGAAATATTTATAATAATCTTCCATCATGTTGTGTAACTAAGTTTTGAATTTTTCTTCCAAGCTTAGATAGGACCACGAGCCTATCATGTTCAATTTTGCAAGGGTAGTGGTGATGACCTGCACTATGTTGGCACAACTAGAGATAAATAAGTGTGAAAAAATATCATCATATGACTTGCATAAAGGATATATGTTGGGGTGATTCATAAAATATCATGGATATTCCACTAGAAAGTCCATCATAATAGAACAGATAAAAATATATTTAAAAATGAATGAATATGAGTTTGTGACAGGAAGTGTCAGTGAGTCTCGGGTGTGATAAGGAGGGAGTGATGTCAAGGTATGATAGGCAGTGTTAAGCCATGCTAGAGGCCAGGGAAACATGCCAATATGTGCAAGGTGCCAGGGTGTGCCAATGCATTCCAGGGCAGAGTGTTTGGGAGTGCCAAGGAAAAACAAGGGAGCACTAGTGTCAAATGCATGGAAATGAATGAATAAGAGTGTGTGATAGGGAGTATCAATGAGTTCTAGGTGTGCACGGGAGGGAGTTTAAAGGTATGAAAGTTAGTTCCAAGGAATGCTAGAGTGCCAGGGCAACATGCTAGGATGTGCCAAATGCTAGGGTGTGTCAATGCGTGCTAGGGAGTGTCATGGAAACACAAGGGATAACTAGTTCAAAATGCATGGTCATGAATGAATAAGAGTGTCTAATAGGGAGTGTCAGTGAGTTTCAGGTGTGATAAGGAGGGAGTAGCAAGGTTACATGTTAGGAAATTCCAAGGTATGCTAGAGTGTCAGGGCATGTCAGGGAGTGTTGGTGTGCAAACCCTTCTTCATTATATTACAAACTACAATACAAGAAGCTAGAGATCTTGTACCATGGATCGGGACCCTTTACAATTACACTGATATAAGGAATACAACTAGGGATTGGTGTTAATCCTTTGACAATGTAATATTCCTAATTAGCCCAAGCTAATAGGAATATTTCATTCTTTCTTTAATTTTATTTATTAATGAATAAAATGTAAAGGAGGACATGAAAAACTCCTAAAACATAAAAATAAATCAATGCCCAATGTGAACAGAGACAAATCAGGGCTTTCTTAATAAAAGCCACTTATGTGTGAAACAGGTTTGAGCTATTTGACTAGGTCAACAAGACCAAATCTACAACGTTGTCTAGGTTCAATGTATCTCTTAAAGGGACAACGCAATTCTAGAAGGAGGACCTCATGTGAAACGGGTTAAGTGATTCAAGGTGGTTTAGGGTTTTGCACATCGTCATCTTATAAAAGGAAGGAGAAGGCTCAAGAGAAGGGTTGTTGAAGATATTCAAAAATTAGTCTCTTTAGACTAATTCTATTTCTCTGTGATGTTTAGCAAGAGAATAGTGAGGGTTTCCTGTTTAGGAATCCTCCCTCCTTCCTTGAAGATTTCTTGGAGGATATTGTGCTGCATTGATCCACTATCTGTAATTTTTTCCAAGCCTCATATTACATCTACAGCGCATCGTTTTTGGGGTGAGATGTCTATGTAGGTTGCAACAAGTGGAGTTCTAGATCTGCAAAGATCTAGTTTGTTTTGGATGTCTCTTCTCATGGAGTGTGTCTTTTAACCTCCTGGAAGAGTGCCTCTTCATTTTGAGCTTCAAATTCTTGTCTTGACATCAGGAAAAAATGTGTTCCACTTCTTCAGCGTAGTCACTTAAGGAAACTTTGTCCTCTTTGCAATCAAAGTTGCAGTGTACATTTGATAGCAGTTTGGAGGATAGATCTCCGGTGGAAGGATTCCTTTCCCTCATTGCGATGATACGTGGATTGGCCAACCAATCCATGTTCTATTTCAGATATGATCTACTGTGTATCATATTCTTTAGAAATTTCTGAAGATTACTGCATATCTATGGTGTATATCTCAGATCTATTCATTGTTATTCATCTTCTGCTGAGATCCCCAAGGGGAATGTACTAAAAAGATTTTTTTGCATATATATCCCATTCTAATCTGTGATTTCCTATTCAGATCTGTTTTATATCTAAAATATAATGAAACACTACTTCATCCCCCTATAAATTATGTTTTTCAGCTTTTCTGTCTCATTCCATGGTTGCAGCACTTCATTTTGCGGCCTTTCTTCATGTATAAATATATATTTTCTAATATAAATCCATTGAATAATATTTTGAACTTTCCATACTGATATTCCATCATTATTTCAGTTAAACCCTTCAGAAAATCATGCTGTAGAAGCTTCATCACTTTCTGCATAATTTAAGCCATGGGAAATCAGGGTTTTCTAGCCTAGTTAGGAAAGCAGGAACTGTTTAATATAGCAAGATGTTTTTTTTTTTGCTTAAATTAGACATGGGAGTCCCTCATAACCATAGATATCATATCCAACCACTTTCCCATATTATTTTACACAAATATTTGAATACATTCGTTTTAGGGCCTAAATCACCTCTTTTCCCCACCTTTTGCCTTATAAAACGTTGTATAAAGTTGCTGATGCATATTTTATTGAAGGATAAATTATTTTAAATATTTTATAAGGCCTATTTCTACATCTCAAACTCTATAATACCTTATGGTATTCTCATTGTTGTAGAAATTCCAATTTTGGAACATTACAGTGGTATCGGAGCAAGATCTTTGGCTCATCCTGTGGCTTCAAGGAAAAGTGCTATAGAGAAAGGTCAAAATGCTGAATAATATGATATTTACCTCAATATATTTCAGATCCATGAAGAGCCTCTTTAAAGTGGGTAGACAGACCAAGGAGAAAGAAGAAGAAGATGAAACTCCTAGAGGGTTTCAAGGAGAAGAAATTTGTAGTGAGACCTACAGAAGGTTTCAAGAAGGAGAGGAAGACCCATGCACTTCCTACCCTCACAAATAAGATGAATTTTATAGAAAAAAAAGAGCATGGCTCCACCACTTGGAAGAATGACAGAAGAGGAGATCCCCCTGCTCCTTTTCCAAACCATGAAGGGTATTGAAGAAGATCTCAAGGAGATTGAAAGGCTGGATACTTGTACTAGTGCTGGCACAACCTTGGAAGAGCAGCCTTCAGTAATGGAGGAAGAATACATAGTTGTAGAAGGAGCTCTTTCTTCTACATCCCATGAAGGTGTGATTAAAAATTCATCTGTTGTCATTTCAACACATTGTATGAAGAGATCTACATTTCTGTATGATGTTGAGTTAGGGAAAAAAAGTTGCACTGCGCTGTGAAAGAGAGGTAAGGAAGAAAGGAAGAACCATTCATCAAGGGGGCATTCAAATTGTACCTTCATTCATGGAGCAATGGAGGAAGAAATGATGAATGGTAGACATCTTGAAGTGAGAAACCTTTTCTCCTTTCTAGATGTCTCTTTCTCAATGAGCACTCCCCAGCTCAAAGAGAAACTTCTACATGCAGGAGATCTAGAACCTCAATGGTTTTGGAAGGAAATATATGAGAGGTATTTTCTTGAATATATCAAATGGATTGCATTTCAAAAGCCATTGGAATGCAGAAGGTGTAAAACCTTGAGGACACAAAGAGGAGATGGGGAAGAGGGCCAGCCTCATTCCTATCCATTGAAGGAAGTTGAAACACCTAGGAAGGTGATTGGATTGCGTAGTGGAAGCATGGAGGGTCTTCTCTGCTCATGTATTCAGTCGTATCTCATTGAGAAGGTCTCATTATGTGAATATTATGGCACCATCCATGGGCAGCATGTGTCATCACTATCAAAGGGTGAGATCTTGAAGATTGTTGAAGGCAAAGAGGAGGGAAAGCTGCACATGGTAAGAAACATTTATCCCTCTTTATTTCAGTACAATAATGCAAAAATAAGGCAAAGTGATATATTCAAGCAAATCAAGGACACATCAGTCCATACATCCTTCCATGATCTATGCCTTGATGTCTCCTTACTTGAAGGAATTCCACTAAGGAGTTCGCATGATGAGCAGAAGAGCAAAGTGTTCCCTCAACCTTGTGCACCAATGTCATCTCCTTCTAATAGGGAAGCCTACACAACATTGGATTTGGGTAAGAAGCATGCTTATGTAAATCACATCTTATTTCTTGATTTCATGTATTCTCTTACTTTACATTTACAGGCCATAACTCCCAAAGGGAGTGTTTTACCTTACAAGCTTGATGGCCAACTATGGGCCAAGATTATTTTCAAATATGGCCACTCCCTTGATGGGCTAAGGGAGGTGTTACAACATGATGGGTGATTCCCTAAGGCACCAAATATACATTTCAATTTCAGCCATCATGAAATGATAAAGGCATAATGTAAGTGGCATGCAAACCATTTACCATATCTAGATCTGAAGTAGGGAGGAGATCACCTGTGCTAGTTCCTATTGGGTGAGTTTGGGTGCCACCCAAGGTTTTTGAATTTCTTGTCTCATGCCTTGTATTTCAAGAAAAGAATGCATAAGAAGAAGGCATGTTTGTTTTGGTTGATGAGAAGAGAGTATGGACACTCCATGATGAATTCCATGTCCATACATCTACTTGTATCCATGATGTATGTACATGTATTTCTATTTAGGATGAATATCATAATCATGTATGTACTTTGGGTTGGGAGAAGATGTAACCTTCCCATGGGATGGAATAAGGGAGCATGTTTATATCATGATGTTAATGATGCTACAATATTTATTGTAAACATGAGAGGAGGAAGGGTACAATAGGTGAATGTATCCATTGGGAATGAAATCTCCCAAATTCATTTGTATTTCAAGGAGAGGATAAAACACTACATGGCTACTTCATTGTATATCTTGTTTATTTTTACAAAGGGCCATGTATTGAATTTGTGTCAGGAAGAGAAGTCTCTCACATGGGAGAATTTTAAGCATGACATGTGTTGTTTGAATCATATTCAGCCAACACCTATTATTCTCCACTATTTTCAGCTTTGAAGAAGCTTATTGCAGCAAGTAGGTAGTGGGATGGCCACTTATTATGCTATTATTTGAAGCAAAATGGGAAGGGAAACTTTCCACATGACACCTTTGGCATGGAAGGGGTCAAAAAGGAAGATTCAAATCAGCTCACTCTTTCTTCTTTTGAGGAAGAGAATAGATCCCTGCACCACTCCATTGATGGGAGGAGGATTGTTGGTGAAAAACATGATCTTGTTACATATGTTTTATATTATGATTTCATGTACTCTTACACCATGTTTTTACAGGCCATGACTCCAAGGAGGAGTGTTATATCATGTGAGCCTCTTGGCCTATATTGGGCCCCAAAAATTTCTTAATTATACCTCTCCCTTGAGAGGAAAAGGGAGATTTTTCAAAATGATGGGTGCTTCCCCAAAGCACCAAACATATATCACACTTTCAGCCATGGTGATATGGTGTGGGCAGCAAGTAAGTGGTGGAAAAACCACTTACCTTATCTACATTTGATGCAAGCAGGGGATGCCTTGCATTGGTTCCACATGTGGGACTATGACCCACCTCCATATGTGCAATTTTTTGTTTTCAAGCAAACTGTTTTGATTCCCTATCTTGATAATGTACTTTTAATTCTATGGAAACGTATGGGGAAAGAAGGAAGGATGGCATGTGCCTCATGGGATGGCTAATATCCATGTACTTTATGTTTTCTTGTTTTAGGGAGAGCATGGGGGCAAACCATGTTTGTTTCATATGATCTATTGTCTCCTTATTGGATGAGCTATTTGCATCTCATGGAAACCTTGGAGGAGGAAGACATGGATCGATGGATTGGTGAGAAATTGGCTTATGGGGGAAGCTTATCTTATGTTGGTGTCACCAAGGAGGAGATTTTGCAGCACTCACCTTGCAGTTGCTTGAGGACAAGCAACAATTTTGGAGGCGAGAACTGTAATATTCTAATTAGCCCAAGCTAATAGTAATATTTCATTCTTTCTTTAATTTTATTTATTGAAGAATAAAATTTAAAGGAGGACATGAAAAACTCCTAAAACATAAAAATAAATCAATGCCCAATGTGAAGAGAGAAAAATTAGGGCTTTCTTAATAAAATCCACTTGTGTCTGAAACAGGTTTAAGCTATTTGACTGGGTCAACAAGACCGAATCTATAGTGTTGTCTAGGTTCAATGTATCTCTTAAAGGGACAGCGCAGTTCTAGAAGGAGGACCTCATGTGAAATGGGTTAAGTGATTCAAGGTGGTTTAGGGTTTTGCACATCCTCATCTTATAAAAGGAAGGAGAAGGCTCAAGAGAAGGGTTGTTGAAGATATTTAGAAATTAGTCTCCTTAGACTAATTCTATTTCTCTGGGCTGTTTAGGAAGAGAATAGTGAGGGTTTACTGTTTAGGAATCCTCCCTCCTTCCTTGAGGATCCACTATCTGGAGTTTTGGCCAAGCCTCATCTTACATCTACAGCGCAGTCCTGTTTGGGGTGAGTTGTCTATGTAGGCTACAGCAAGTGGAGTTCTAGATCTGCAAATATCTAGTTTGTTTTGGGTGTCTCTTCTCATGGACTGTGCCTTTTAACCTCCTGGAAGAGTGCCTCTTCAGTTTGAGCTTCAGATTCTTATCTTGGCATCAAGCCAAAGTGTGTTCCACTTCTTCAGTGTAGTCACTTGAGGAAACTGCATCCTCTTTGTAGGAAAATTTGCAGTGTACATTTGATATCATTTTGGAGGAGAGATCTCTGGTGGAAGGACTAATTTCCCTCAATATGATGATCTGTGGATTGGCCAACCAATCCATGTTCTATTTCAGATCTGATCTGCTGTGTATCATGTTAGCCACCTATAAATTTTTGTTAAGCCAACAGGTGGCTAAATTTGTTTCCGAGTCTTCAAGATATAAATTTCCTCTGAAAACATATCATTCTTGAAGCCTTGATGTGTCTTTTTCCTTTGAAGAGATCTTCAATGTTTATGAAAAAATTGTGCTCAAGAAAGCCTCCATTTGCTTCCTTGTAACCCTGCAAATTCCCCCATTTTAACCCATTTTTTCCCTTCTCATAATTTCCCCTTAAACCATAAAAATCCCTTCCTCAGTCTTCTAAACCATCAAATCCCCTTTTTAAAACCATGTGAATCCCTTAATTTGGTGAAAAAATTCCTTTATTCCCCAACCGGAACCACTGTTTAGCCTTAAAAAACGATGTTTTTAAGGCCAAAAACCCACTTTTTACCTTATATCAGGCTAAGCCCATTTCGGATTAGCCCCTAGCCCCTTCTCCACATGTAATTGGGTGCTAAGACCAAGCGCTAAGCCTTATAGTGCTAATCGCAATCAGAAGTTTGATTGAGAGCGCATTTCTTTGTTAACTGAAAAGTTCTGATGCGAGAGTTATTTGGTCTATCGACTGCAGGCTCAATATGAACCGTCGATCTATCAAGATCCGATGGCCAGCGCTGATCTCACATCATGCCCATAGCATCCTTCATAAACCCTTTGACTACAGTCAGACCATTGATTTCCTTTTTAATATGACAGCCCTCGCATGATCACTTATCGCAAGTTCTTAATGTGCCACCCTCTGCCTCCTGCGATTGCGATCTGCCGATTCAATCCTGTCCGTTGAATCCACAAGAACGAATGGCCAGGATTTGATCACACTCTGCCCCTATGCCCTTTTTTTCTCTCCCTCCAATTAGATCTCCACCTTCAATCTCCCTGTGATCCGACGGTCCAGAAGTAATCGTAGCATCAACAATCAGAGTTTTGGCCCCCTGCCTTGCTCCGATGCGATTAGATATATACCGTTGATCTCCTCAGATCCAATGGCTCCTATTATTCCTGCCCATTCACCTTCTCATTTTCCTTCCTTCTCCCTTCCTCAGTCCTCACCGTCCATTCCGTAGATCCGACGGTCAATATTTTCTCCACCCATCCATCCAACCTTTTTCCCTTTGGAACATTGGTGCCCCTTTGTTTGATCCTGACCATCCATTCTACAGATCTGAAAGTACATAGTGAACTCACCATTAGCTCTTCACACCATACCAACCTTGCACCTTTCCATATTGCGCACTATCCCACACCGTCGGATCTCTCCGCCTTCCATCCAACGACCACCATTGCGTTTCGCATTTTTTCTGTGCCTGAAGGTTAACACTCTAAAAAAATGCGAAATGGGCAGTTTTGAGGAGGACACGTGTCGGGCGGCAGGCGATATTGCGTTTTTTTGGGATATTTTCAAAACCACACCCAAGCAGTGCGAAAATAGTTGTTTTCCCACTAAAACCACTTCCCCTCCTCTTGCCTCCAAAAGCACTTCCATTCAGTCCCAACCGTTGATCTGTATAGATCTATGGCCCTCATTCCATCGCATTTTCCATTCATATTTTTTTCATCAGACCTCTAAAGGACTTCGTCAGAGGATCTCAGCCGCTGATCTCCTCCTGAGATCTAACGGTCCATATTCAAAAACGCCCTCCGCCCGCCGGTCCCACCATTCAAAGTCCCATTTTATTCAATTTGCATTGCTTTCCTGTGTATTTCACCTAAAGGTTAAAACTTTATGTTTTAACATTAAAGTAATTCCATTCCACCTAACCTCTAAAGCCACTCCATCAATGAATCTCTGCCATCGATCACCTCCATCTGATCTAATCGGATGGTCCAAAACCATATTTTCACCATACCTACATCTGATTATTGCTTCACCATTATTTCGCAGTTTTCACCATTTTCTTCCCTACAGCCACTGTTTTCACTGCTGCGCTGCCATCTCCACAAGCCTCCACAACATCCACTTCCACTTCCATGGATTTTATTAACAATTTTTTGTTTTTGCAGGGTTACAAATGGTGAAAACCATTATTTCTCACAGTCACAGTCATAGTGACACAGAGCATAGAGGAAGCTTTTTCAGAGCCAGATATCACAGGAAAACTCCTGCGGGGGTTTTTAAACACATGTTTTATATATAAATCAGATTTATTAACTCTGTTTCAAACCCTCCAGCACCATTAAACCTGCGGTATTCACAGAGACTGTTAAAGAAGCGGCAAAGAGTATCAATGAAGGATTAAAGAGGTTTAATGCCCATTATTGAAGATTTTAAGCTTTAATTCAGTGTTTAAGGGGAAAATGTACAATATCGAAGACCTTATGAATGATTCAGAAGGCCTAATGAGGCCTAAAATACATAAATCAAATCTTATCAGTGTTTCACGTCAGCAGAAGGTTCTTTCCCTAGAAAGGACAAGTTCCCATGATATTTTATTCTCCATCAATGTTCTTGAGAAGATCTCCACCATGACAGAAAGTCCTGAGATAGCTAGAGAATTTGTTACTCAGCATGGCAGGCCTTAAAGTCATTTAACTGCCTTACTTTTCCCAGAGTACTACAGTCGAAAAGTACATCAAAGAACATATCTGGAGTTACTATCATCCTGTCGAAGACCACTCTTTCATCCAAAGAGTACTGAGAGTCAATGTGGGGATATTAAAATAGAATGGGCCTTGAGCCTTTTTCTATTTCTGTTTTAATGTTTCATTTAAATTTCCATCTACCTCCTCTACCTCTCTTTCAGCTATAAAACTCTTGAAAAATACATTGTAAAGGTTGTTGTTTGGATAACCGTGGATTGTAAGCTGTTTCTTTGAGATAAAGTTTTGTGTATCGATTGTAAAATAGGCTGAGGACATGATTTTAGATTGAATATCAAGTTGTTGGAAAATGTTGTATATGACTGGTGTTGCTCTTTAAAATGACAAGCAATTTCATTGGATCCTGATTTAAAGCAGCGGTGATGTGTTCTATCTTTGTCTTTGTTTTCCTTCTGTAATTCATCATATTTAGTTTCTCTGATAAGAATCAGTAAACTGGTTTAGGACATACCCTTGCATGGTACCCTAATGCTTCCTGATCTTCTTATATTTGATTTTTTCTACTAATTGTGTAATCTGTGAACATATTCAAGATAATTCAGCCAGTATAGTAGTGGGTTTTCCCTGCTTACTGATGCATGAATTTAGGATTTATTCTTAGATATTCTTGTCTGGTTTGATTGAAATAATTGGGATACTGGGAGATCTAGAACTAATTATGTCTCACTAGTGTCCTTTTCCTACTGTTAAACCTTTTTAAGTTCCCTTAAGTTGAATGTCAAAGCATTGAAAGTTCAAAGTATTTCTCTGATCTTAGGCTTCACCTTTCTGTTAAATCTTAAGTGTTTATTATTTTCTGGAGAGATAGCCTTCTTAGGAGTTTGATCATAGGTGTTTAAGGCATGCCCTGTCCCTATATTTTCTTCCTAAGTGGTCATCTTGGAGGTTTTCTTGTCATTCACCTTCATTTCCTATCATTTCATCCACACTATCAGCTTTAGAGATCCTCTGTTTTAGATGACTAGCCCATTTGAAAGCCTTGGATATTGAATAGAAAGTAAACCCTTTTATGACTCCATTCCCCAATGGTCTTGAGTTTTCTTTGAATTGTTTCCCTTTGCAAAAAACCATGCTTTTCTCACTTTGTCTTATATTGAACCCTTCTTTCATGTTTCCCAACAACCAAACAAACAAACAAAACAAACAAAACAACAACCCTTGTGCCCATAACTAGCCTAATACCTTAAAACTGAACTTCAAAAACATATATATCTTTGCCTTACAGAGAGATCCCTCTCTGGACCCAGGAGGGCTAGATCCTAAGGTCCTAAAGCGGTTTTGATGTTGTCTTATATTTTGGTATTGCCAAACCTTCCAAAACATAGGAACCCCAACATAATGGCGACTCCACTGGGTAACTTTGAGTAAAACACTCCTTGAAACATTACTAAAAGCTCAAAGAAGACCATAGTAGCCTGAGTTTGGTAGTTAATCACTATGATGGACAATAAACCTTCCACCTGGTGACTCCATAGTTCCTTTATGATTAAAAGACTCCACTGGTGATCAGTAGGCCTGCTCATTATCTTGGTTTCACAAGAATCCACTGGGAGACTAGCTTGCATTACAACATCAACCATATTAGAAGAAAAACATAGGATTAAGATTATTTGTTTGGAGACAAACATACTGGCTTCAAGAACCATTCACACAAGAGCTTATCCTAACCCAAACCCACCTGAAATAGTTGACAACCCTGAGAGAATTCTTAGGAAATCTCCCACCCCTAGAAAGCCAACTATTTCCAGACCCATTCATAGAGAAAATTTAGCCCCTGAAAACTTTTCAGCTCTATCAGACACTCAATTTGAGTTTGATTTACCAAGCCAGTTACCAAGAACACATTCATTCAGTGCTGTAGACCAGACTAACTTAGAGCCTCCAAGTTCACCATCACATAGTGGTCAACACATTAGGGACAGAGAAACCCCTCCATCCACACCCCCTGATATTAATTTTATCCATAACTTGGGTCTTTCTCACCCTAGATCTACTCAACAGTTTGTTGTTGGTCCTAGCATTTCTTTCATTCATATACCTGCTACTCAAACCAATCCTTTACCTCCTCAGAACACCATCATGGCAGCCTGGTATGCACCTCTAGTGTTACCACAGACTTTGGCTCCACTACCCAATGATTATCAATCAAAAATCCCTCATTTCACTGCAAAAGAGTCTACCACTGCTCAACATCATGTGGACAGGATGGAAGATGCCTTTGCCTACATGGAAATAGAAGATGAAACAATTAAGATGAGGATCTTTTCCCAGAGTTTGGGAGGGGAGGTGAAGAAGTGGTTTAAGGGTTTACCTCCTAATACAATCCATGATCTTCCCTCATTACATCAAACCTTTATAAACAAATGGGAAGTCAATACCCTCCAAATACTAGCAGAATACAAGAATCTGAAAATAAATATAGGATAGAGTGTCCATGACTATTCTACAAGGTTTAACAGTGTTTACAACGCTCTTCCTCCACATATGAAACCTCCACAAGGAATGGAATTGGTGAAATACCCTGAAGGATTTGATGCTGACATAGCCTGCCAACTTAGGGAGAGATGACGATACATTGGAAGATATGCAAAAAGGAGCAGTGATTAAAAAAAGAGCTAGAATGAGGATTGAGAAAAAGGTAACATACAGGGATGACACGTCAGCTTCCACATCTGACCCCAAATATGACAGTCTAGCCAAAAATGTGGAAAGGCTAGAGAAAATGATGGAGAAAATGGTTGTCATAGTCAGTAATCAAAACATAAACCAAAATAAAAACCAAAACCAGAACTATAGGAGAAACAATCCCCCAAACAGACAGAGAGACTCTGATCAACAAGTCATACCCCCATTTCAAGAGAATTTCCTTGATGAAGATGAGGGGATAATAGAAGTGTCTGAGGGAACCACAATAAACATGGTGGAAGTAGACAACCAGATTCACACCTATTCCACAGAAGATAATTAGACCTCATACTCCCATTGGAATGAGGAAGGGTTAGAATATGAGGATTATACGTTGGGATTTGAAAATTCCATCATGTAGGTCAGAGAACAGTATGAAATTAGGAGCAAAAGGAGCTTAGACACTTCCAAACCCAAAGCCTTTGAGATTACCATTAAGAAAAGGCCTGAGAAAACTCCTAAGGTGACTACTGAAAGTAACAAATCAGCAACTGAGAGTTCTGGAAAAAACAAAGAGAAAGACAACCAAAATACTGATAAACAAAGTCAAGAAACTAGCAGCACTAGCATTGCAACTAACGCTCCTGATAAAACAACTTAAAACATTGTACATAGTGAGAATCAGCAATCTGATTCTGCCACTAAAATAGTGGCTAATAGAACAGAATTGAGCCTTTCAAAGAGCCAATCTCCTTTCAATTTGGAGAGTGAGATTGCTAAAATTAAAATTTATGTCCCACTCTCTGAGCTGGCCACCTAGGATGTATATAAAGGCCAAATTTTGAAAGCTCTAAATCTATGGGAAAATAGTGACACTGTCAATTTAAGTGATGATCAACCAGCCCTTTTGTTTGGTCCGAAGATAAAAGTGAATTTTCAGGAAGGGGTAGTACCTCCTTTTTATATCAGCCTCAATATCCATGACAAAATCCTTCACAACGCAATGCATGACTCTAGGGCTTAACACAAACTTATGCCTAAGGTAATTATGGAAAAGTTAGGCCTAGAGATAACCCAACCCTATAAGGATTTATATTCATTTGACTCTAGCAGAGTGAAGTGCCTTGGCCTAATCAAACATCTATTTGTGAATCTGACTCAAATCCCAGCCAAATGCATGGTTATGGATGTTTTAGTGGCAGATGTGCCACTTAAGTATGGCATGTTGCTATCAAGGTCATGGGGTGCCAAGCTGCAAGGTACAATGCAGATGGATGGGTCATATGCCACAATCCCTGTCTTTAGCCAGCTTAGGAGACTGTATATAGAGGCACAAATGAAGTTTATGGTTAGCAGCCCTGAAAAACCTGAAAATTCACCTCTGTACTCTGTCCACACAGATCTGGACTCTTTTATCCTTTTCAACGATGAATCCATAGATGAGTCAGAACTAGAAGACAGAGATGCAAAAAATAGAGTAGAGCCCACTGATTTTAACATAATGGCCACTCTAGATATAGAGGAAAATGAGAGAGAAACCTTCGAACATGTGCTGAAACAAAAACTATAAATGAACAAAACCAAGACTGCAAACTGCAGATTACTCATCACTCTGAACTCCATGCACATCATGAAGAACAAAAAATTCCACACCACGGTGCAGACCCCATAATACAACATAATGGTGAACCCAACATTAGGGATGAAAACGATGATAAAAATAAAAATAATCCCTTATGGAGAATGAATTTTGATGGGTCTTGCACTAGGAAGAATGCGGGGGCTGGAGTGTGGTTACACAATACTGAGAGTGACTATGCTGAGAGTCATGCCTTCAAGCTAGATTTTAAGTGCACAAACAACATCGCAGAGTATGAGGCTCTCATCCTAAGATTGAATCTATTGAAAAAACTAGGAGCTCGAAGGATAGTTGTACATGGAGACTCTGAGTTAGTCATCAAACAAGTGAACAGAGAGTACACTGCAAAGCATCCTAGATTGAGGGCATACAGAAATGATGCTATGTATTTACTAAAAACCTTTGTAGAATACGAGCTGGTGTTTTTTCCTAGGGGTCAGAACATTATAGCAAATGGATTAGCCTACATTGCTAGTTCATACCAGAAATATCCTAGGGAAAAATAGATCATCATTCAAACAAAATATAGACCTACAGTGACAGATAATGAGAAATATTGGCAGGTCTTTGAGGGCACAAGTAGATAGAGGATTTCCTACTTGGCAGGAATGAGTTTGAAATATCTAATTCAGACTCTAAATCTAATGAAAACTGCCTGAGTGAAGAGCCCCCCGATGAAGAAAATTCACCCCATAATGTAGAAATAAACATGTTAACTAAAGAACTTGAAACTCAAACCAAAGAATACAAGAACGTAGAAAAGGAAGAAATAGAGGTGCTACAGTCCAAAGACAAGAATATACCTAGAGGACTGGCACACCTAGAGGACCTTTTTTATTTTAACAACATAGCAAAGAAACCCACTATAGAACACATAGAGACTGATGTCAAGGAATGCAACATAGGAACTGAAGATAAGCCTAAGATGATTAAGCTAGCTAATTCCTTGCCAGCAGACATGAAAAATAAATACATTGAGTTATTTAAAGATTTTTCCATTGTTTTTTCTTGGAGCTATGAGGACTTAAAGGCCTACGATACAGAAATCATCCAGCACAAGATCCCCTTGAAAGAAAACCAAAAACCCTTTAGGCAGAAACTACGTAGAATTAACCCAAAACAATTTCCTCTGGTTGAAAAGGAAATCAAGAAGATGTATGAGGCAGGAATCATAGTACCTATGAGGTTTTCCGATTGGGTCTCAAACCTTGTAGCTGTGAGGAAAAATACGGGTGAGATCAGACTGTGCATTGATTTTAGAAACCTTAACAGAGCTTCACTTAAGGACAATTACCCCTTACCCAATATGGAACACATCCTACAGAGGGTAGTTGGCTCAAAAAGGATTTCCCTATTAGACGGTTTTTCAGGTTATAACCAAGTGTTAGTACTCCCAGAAGATTAACTTAAGACAACTTTCACCACTCCATGGGGCACTTTTATGTACGTAAAAATGCCTTTTGTACTAATGAACGTTGGTGCAACCTTCCAACGAGCTATGGATATAGAATTTTCAGAGGAAATAGGTCACTTCATCATAATCTACCTTAACGACATAACAGTTTATTCCAAAAGCAATGAAGAGAATCTTAAACATCTGAGAAAAGTATTCGATAAATGTAGAAGGTTCGGTCTATCTTTAAATCCCAAGAAAAATGTATTCGAGCTTCAAGAAGGTAAGCTTCTTTGCCATATTATATCAGAGAATGGGATTAAAATAGACTCGAAAAGAGTTGAGGGAATGCTAGAGAGTAGCCACCCAAGAAACATAAAAGAATTGCAGTCCTTGATTGGGAAAATCAACTTCTTAAGGAGGTTTATTCCCAAATTAGTAGAGCTCCTTAGAGATATGACTAACATGCTTAAGAAAGGAGTGGGAGTTAAGTGGACTGTAGAAGCCAAAAAATCTTTTGAATTAGTCAAACATTCACTCACCCGAGCACCTGTCCTAATCAGCCTTGATTTTTCAAAATATTTCCTTATATTCTCCTTTTCCTCTGAGCATACAGTGGTTGCAGTCCTGCTGCAGAAAAATCCAGAGGGACAGGAGCAGCCTATTGCTTTCTTACGCAAGGCTCTAAGGGATGCACCCTTGAAATATAACATAATGGAAAAATAGGTCTATGCCTTGGTAAAGGCCTTAAAAGACTCCAGGGTGTATATTCTACATTCTCACACCATTACCTATGTGCCTAACATAGTGGTAAAAGACATTTTGTCCCAAGATCCATATGGAAAGAGGGGTAAATGGATTGTTGTAATATTAGAGTATGACCTGGAAATTAAACCCTCAAAACTTATCAAGGGTTAGGGCTTAGCTCAACTAATGGCTGAATCTAACTTACAAGCCCTTGACATTAACATGGTAGATGCCTTGGATGAACATGAAGGATTTATTGATCCTACTGTTGAAGAAAAATTTCAAAACTCTCCTTGGTATTATAACATCCTATATGTGCTTACAAATCTTAATGCTCCTCCTGATTTATCAAAGACTAAGGCAAGGTTCCTAAAGTTAAAGGCTAGAAACTATTGCATTTTAAATGAATGTTTATACTGGAAAAATGCAAATGGTTTGTTGCTTAAATGACTGCCTGAAGCTTAAGCATAGAGGATTAAACATGAGTTACATGCAGGAGAGTGTCGGGGCCATCTAAACTGGAAAGCCACTGCTAAAAAAATACTCAGAGCTGGCTATTATTGGCCTACCCTTTTCAATGATATCCACAAAATGATAGTTGCCTTCCATAAGTTCCAGATCTTTGAGGGCAAAAGGAAACTCCTTCCTTTACCATTACAACCTATAACTGTTGAAGCTCCCTTTCAACAGTGGGGCCTAGTTTTTATAGGGGAGATCCACCCTGCTTCATCTGCCCAAAAAAAGTGGATTCTCACAGCCACAGACTATTTCACAAAGTGGATAGAGGCCATCCCTTCTAGGAATGCCACAGATTTTGTTATCATTAAATTCCTTGAAGACCACATCCTCTCTAGGTTTGACTGCCCTAGAAAGATAATCAATGATAATGTTGCTGCTTTTGGATCCAAGAAGATGATTGATTTTTGTCACAAGTACCAAATTGCACTTGGTCATTCTACTGCTTATTACCCACAGGGAAATGGGCTAGCTGAATCATCAAATAAAAGCTTGGTGACCATCATCAAGAAGCTTCTTGAAGAAAACAAAAAATCATGGCATAACAAGTTAGTGCATGCTTTGTGGGCTGATAGGTTAACAACAAAGAAATCCATTGGGATGTCTCCATATCAACTTGTTTATGGAATAGAGGCAGTGTTTCCTACCAGCCTTGGTGTACCAGTGATTAAACTAGTCCAAGAAATATAGACAGAAGAGGACAACATGGTAAGGAGAATAAATCAAACCATACATCTCCAACAGACAAGAGAAGAAGTCTACAACCGAGCTCTAAAAGTGCAAGAAAATATAAAAAGGTTGTTTGATAAGAGAACAAAATCTTGTGACTTCAAAATTGGAGATAAGGTACTTAAGTGGGACTCTAGGAGAGAGGAAAAAGGAAAACATGGCAAATTTTACAGTTTGTGGCAGGTTCCTTACATCATCCAATCCACCATTGGTCCAAATGACTTTTTTCTGCAAGAGCTAGATGGTACAGATTTGTTTGGGGGTCCTGTCAATGGTAGGATGATTAAGCATTACTACTGTTTATTTCCAGTTTAAATTTTTCATTCCCACTGTAAATACCATTGCTGTGTTTTTTTTTCAAAGAAAAGAGAAAAATGTTTCAAAAAAGAGATGAAGATAGGTTCAGACATGCTCAAAACTTGAACCTCTGAAGTTCCAAAAAGAATGGCTCAAACAAGCTTAAAACCTGAGCCAAAGAAAGGGAAAGTCTGGTTCTAATATGCCCAAAACTTGAACCAGCAAGGAAAGAAAGAAGAATCAGCTCGAACAAGCCCAAAATCAGAGCTGAAATGAAGAAGAAAGTGACTCTAACAAGCTCAAAAATTGAGTCACAAAGAAAGGGAAGGATGCTTCATAGTTTCACAATTTCAAGCCTTCACATTTTTTTTTCAAGTTCCCGCAAAGTTCAGTTCATGTGCATTTGTCTTTATGCCATGGATCCACAACAAACCAGACTGTCTAATCCTGGTTTGACTGTTTTTAAATTTCTGTTGTAGAATGTAGAGAAAGAAATATGTTAGATAGTTTAATCCTAACAGATATCAGTTTAGGTAGAGAAACTATGAGGCCAACAGTTTAATCTGGTCTCATGGAGAAATGAGGATAGAATTAGATTAGTTTGTTTTGCTTTCAATAAAAAAAAAATGAAGAAAGGTTTGCAAATTCAAATGCACCTTGAAGAAAAAATGTTAGGACTGTAGGATGGGTAGGTAGATTGTTGGGAGAATGTTTTATGCTGATATGATGTCTTCATGAGTTGTGGCAGCTGATTAAAGAAATAAAATATGTGTCAAGTATCAAGTAGCTGGCCTACTTCCAAAGATTATTTTCTGAGATTCTTGACACTTTCAAGAAGATGCCATCCCCATGTGGAGCCACTGTTAGCCACCTATAAATTTTTTTCAAGCCAACAGGTGGCTAAATTTGTTTCTAAGTCTTCAAGAAATACCTTTCCTCTGAAAACATATCATTCTTGAAGCCTTGATGTGTATTTTTCCTTTGAAGAGATATTCACTGCTGTTTCCACTGAAAAAAGGCCTCACTGTTTATGAAAAAATTGTGCTCAAGAAAGCCTCCATTTGCTCCCTTGTATCCCTACAAATTCCCCCATTTTAACCCCTCTTTTCCCTTCTCATAATTTCCCCTTCAACCCTCAAAATCCCTTCCTAAGTCTTCTAAACCATCAAATCCCCTTTTTAAAACCATGTGAATCCCTTCATTTGGTGAAAAAATCCCTTTATTCCCCTACTAGAACCACTGTTTAGCCTTAAAAAACATTGTTTTTAAGGCCAAAAATCCACTTTTTACCATATATCAGGCAAAGCCCCTTTCGGCGCAGCCCCCAGCCCCTTCTCCGCATATAATCAGGTGCTAAGACAAAGCACTAAGCCTTATAGCGCTAATCTCAATTGGAAGTTTGATTGCGAGTGCATTTCTTTTTTAACTGAAAAGTTCTGATGTGAGAGTTATTTGGTCTATCGACCGCAGGCTCAATATGAACCGTCGATCTGTAAAGATCCGACGGCTAGTGCTCATCTCACATCGTGCCCATAGCATCCTTCATAAACCCTCCGACTGCAGTCAGACTGTTGATTTCCTTTTTAATTCGACGGCCCTCGCATGATCGCTGATCACAAGTTCTTAATGTGCCACCCTTTGCCTCCTGCGATTGCGATCCAACGATTCAATCCTGGCCATTGAATCCACAAGAACCAACAACCAGGATTCGATCACACTCCGCCCCTGTGCCCTCCATCACTCTCCCTCTGATCAGATCTCCAACGTCAATCTCCATGTGATCCAATGGTCCACAAGTAATCACAGCATCAACAATCGAAGTTTTGGCCCTCTGCCTTGCTCTGATGCGATTAGATCTATACCGTTGATCTCCTCAGATCTAATGGCTCCTATTCTTCCCGCCCATTCACCTGCTACTTTGCCTTCCCTCTCCCTCCTTCAATCCTGACCGTCCTTTCCGTAGATCCGATGGTCAAGATTTGCTATGCCCATCCATCCAACCTTTTTCCATTTGGAACATTGGTGCCCCTTTGTTTGATCCTGATTGTCCATTCTACAGATCTGACGGTCCACAGTGAACCCGCCGTTGGATCTTCACACCATACCGACCTTACACCTTTCCATATCGCGCACTATCCCGCACTGTTGGATCTCTCCTCTTTCCATCCAATGGCCACCATTGCATTTCACATTTTTTCTGCACCCGAAGGTTAACACTCTAAAAAAATGCGAAATGGGCAGTTTTGAGGAGGACACGTGTCAGGCGGTAGGCGATATCGCGTTTTTTTGGGAGATTTTTAAAACCACTCCCAAGCAGCGTGAAAACAATTGTTTTCCCACTAAAACCACTTCCCCTCCTCTTGCCTCCAAAAGCGCTTCCATTCAGTCCCGACCGTTGATCTGTATATATCTATGGCCCTGATTCCATTGCATTTTCCATTCATATTTTGTTCATCGGACCTCCAAAGGACTTCATCAGAGGATCTCAGCCGTTGATCTCCTCCTGAGATCTAACGATCCATATTCAAAATCACCCTCCGCCTGCCAATCCCACCATTCAAAGTCCCATTTTATTCGATTTGCATTGCTTTCCTGTGTATTTCGCCCAAAGGTTAAAGCTTTATGTTCTAACATTAAAGCAATTCCATTCCGCCTAACCTCTAAAGCCATTCCATCAATGAATCTCCGCCGTCAATCACCTCCATCTGATCTAATCAGACGGTCCAAAACCATCTTTTCACCAGACCTACATATGATCATTGTTTCACCATTATTTCACAGTTTTCACCGTTTTCTTCACTACAACCACTGTTTTCAATGCTGTGCTGCCATCTCCACAAGCCTCCACAACATCCACTTCCACTTCCATGGATTTTCTTAACAATTTTTTATGTTTTGCAGGGTTACAAACAGTGAAAACCGTTATTTCTCACAGTCACAATCATAGTGACACAGAGCACAGAGGAAGCTTTTTCAGAGCCAAAGATCACAGGAAAAGTCCTGAGGGGGTTTTTAAACACATTTTTTATATCTAAATAAGAGTTATTAACTCTGTTTCAAACCCTCCAGCGCCATTAAACCTGCGGTATTCACAGAGACAATCAAAGAAGCGACAAAGAGTATCAGTGAAGGATTAAAGAGGTTTAATGCCCATTATTGAATATTTTAAGCTTTAATTCAGTGTTTAAGGGGCACATGTACAAGATCGAAGACCTTATGAATGATTCATAAGGCCTAATGAGGCCTAAAATACATAAATCAAATCTTATCAGTGCTTCACGTTAGCAGAAGGTTCTTTCCCTAGAAAGGAAAGGTTCCCATGATATTTTATTCTCCATCAACGTTCTTGAGAAGATCTCCACCCTGACAGAAAGTCCTGAGATAGCCAGAGAATTTTTTATACAGCATGGCAGGCCTTAAATTCATTTAACTGCCTTACTTGTCCCGGAGTACTACAGCCGAAAAGTACATCAAAGAACATACCTAGAGTTACTATCAGCCTGTCGAAGACCACTCTTTCATCCAAAGAGTACTGAGAGTCAATGTGGGGATATTAAAACAGAATGGACCTCAAGCCTTTTTCTATTTCTATTTTAATGTTTCATTTAAAGTTCCATCTACCTCCTCTGCCTCTCTTTCAGCTATAAAACTCTTGAAAAATGCATTGTAAAGGTTGTTGTTTGGATAACCGTGGATTGTAAGTTGTTTCTTTGAGATAAAGTTCTATATATTAGTTGTAAAATAGGCCGAGGAGATGATTTCAGACTGAATATCAAGCTGTTGGAAAATGTTGTATATGATTGGTGTTTCTCTTTAAAATGACAAGAAATTTCATTGGATCCTGATTTAAAGCATTGGTGATGTGTTCTATCTTTGTCTCTATTTTCCTTCGGTAATTCATCATAATTTGTTTCTCTGATAAGAATTAGTAAAATGGTTTAGGACATACCCTTGAATGGTACCCTAATGCTTCCTGCTCTTCTTATCTTTGATGTTTTCTACTAATTGTGTAATCTGTGAACATATTCAAGATAATTCAGCCAATATAGTAGTGGTTTTCCCCTGCTTACTGATGCATGAATTTAGGATTTGTTCTTAGATGTTCTTGTCTAGTTTGATTGAAAGAATTGGGATACTGGGAGATCTAGAAGTGATTATATCTCACTAGGGTCCTTTTCCTACTGTTAAACCTTTCTAAGTTCCGTTAAGTTGAATGTTAAAGCATTGAAAGTTCAAAGTCTTTCTCTAATCTCAGGCTTCACCTTTGTGTTAAATCTTAAGTGTTTCTTATTGTCTGAAGAGCTAGCCTTCTTAGGAGTTTGATCATAGGTGTTTAAGGCATGCCATGTCCCTAGATTTGCTTCCTAAGTGGTCATCTTGGAGGTTTCCTTGTCATTCACCTTCATTTCCTATCATTTCATCCACACTATCATATTTAGAGATCCTCTGTTTTAGATGACTAGCCCATTTGAAAGCCTTGGATATTGAATAGAAAGTAAACCCTTTTATGACTCCATTTCCCAATGGTCTTGAGTTTTCTTTGAATTGTTTCCCTTTGCCAAAAACCCTGCTTTGCTCACTTTGTCTTATATTGAACCCTTCTTTCATGTTCCCCAACAACCAAACAAACAAACAAAACAAACAAAACAAAAACCCTCATGCCCATAACTAGCCCAATACCTTAAAATTGAACTTCAAAGACATATATATCTTTGCCTTACAAAGAGATCCCTCTCTGGACCTTGGAGGGCTAGATCCTGAGGTCCCAAAGTGGTTTTGATGTTGTCTTATATTTTGGTATTGCCAAACTTGCCAAAACATAGGAACCCCAACATATCATATTCTTCAGAAATTTATGAATATTACTACAGATCTATGGTGTAAATCTCAGATCTATTCATTGTTATTCATCTTCTGCTGACATCCCCAAGGGGAATGTAATAAAAGGCTCTTTTTGCATATAGATCCCATTCTGATCTGTGATTTCATATTCAGATCTATTGTAGATCTAAAATATAATGAAACCCTACTTTAGCCCCCTGTAAATTACGTTTTTTAGCTTTTCTGTCTCATTCCATGGTTGCATCACTTCATTTTGTGGCCTTTCTTCATGTATAAATATATATTTTCTAATATAAATCCATTGAATAATATTTTGAACTTTCCATACTGATATTCCATCATTATTTCAGTTAAACCCTTCAGAAAATCACGTTGTAGAAGCTTCAGCACTTTCTACATAATTTAAGCCATGGGAAATCAGGGTTTTCTAGCCTAGTAAGGAAAGGAGGAACTATTTAATATAGAAAAATTCCTTTTTTTTTGCTGAAATTTGACATTGGAGTCCCTCATAACCCTAGATATAATATCCAACCACTTTCCCATCTTATTTTTACGCAAATATCTGAATACATTCGTTTTAGGCCCTAAATCACCTTTTTTCCCCACCTTTTGCCTTATAAAACGCTATATAAAGTTGTTGTTGTATATTTTATTGAAGGATAGATGATTTGACATATTTTCTAAGGCCTATTGCTACATATCCAACTCTGGAATACCTTAGGGTATTCTCATTGTTGTAGAAATTCCAATTTGGGAACATTACAGACAACTAGTCTATCGTGAACAAGATAACACTTGACCTACTTTTTGATGGTGGCCACACACAACCCTTTCAGTCCACAAGTTTAATGAGATCACCATAGGTTTAATGTTGTGAGAACAAGGGCCACCGCCTTGTCCAACACTTTTGATGGGTCCCCTGCATCATTATGGCACTAATGGACCCCAGTATGCCTCCTAGAAGGCCCTTAGACATAATTTGACCTCTTATTAGGCTTATTATTCCATGTATGAGATATTTTGGTGGGATTGTCACCAAAATTTAGGGTTACTTGCATATTATTTTATGTTTAGGGGCTAATGTAGGTCCATAAGCTAATTCGATCAACTCTTAATCAATGTAAATAGGAGTCAATTGGATTCATTTATATCATCACTTGACTTGGGATCTCTCTATATTTAGAGAACTTCACATTTTTCCTTGGAGGACTATTTTGGATGATGGATGCATTTTTATGTATGGATTTGGGCTATTTTTATATTGGAGATTTGTTTTTGCAAATGTGAAGCTGGTTGGATATAATCTCTAACATTGTGAGTGAAAATTTAACACTATTCTTCTTGTTGTTGCATACTATTGAATTTCACTATAACTAGGGCTAATTGATACATGATGGAACTGTGGAATTATATGTCTATTTAGTTTATTTAATGTATGGTCCATTGTTAGATGAATGAAATTTCTTAGAGATCATTTTATCTCAATAAAATTGTACCAGTTGTACGAAGTATAAATTCTTGAAGGTCACTTTTCGCTTTGCTCTAACATTGGATGAAGTTGACTTTCTAGGCCTCCTTGATCAATAAAATGAATTATTTTTCATTATCACCCCTAACTCCATATCCCCAACTGAATTATGCACTAGTACCTCAAAAAGGGTAATGATTTCCCCCCCTTTTTCCACAATTTTCCATTTTTCCCTAGGTCTAGCCCCATTAGGTCACCTAGGGCATCAATTTTCCAAGAATATATCCAAAGGAAAACTTTGATCTCCTGTAGGAAACTGCATTGGTAGGTCCCCTCACTCTCCTCATTATTTGTGCCAATTCTGACGATGGAATCTTCGGATACCTCAAGCCCTAGCTCTAAGATCAAGTTTTGCATAGGTGTTCCCAAGGCTAGAACCTAGTAGGATCAATTTGACCCATCAAAGTAAAAAATATTGCCTGATCCTTCCCCCTCACATTGTCCAAGATAGGAACATCATTGGTTGCTAAATTCCATCCCCGAACCTGGGTTGGGTCCACTTGGCCCTATGTGGTCCCATTTGGTGTCAAAGGCCTTTCATCAAGGACCATTTTGGAATCCAAGTTCCCAAAGGATTTTAGGGATTGATAACTTCCTTCATAAGTCTTATTCATCTCCCTCAACCCTTCAATCCCCCTCCTCTCTCCCTAGAAGATCAAGTCCATTGCTTAAAAGGAAAGCATGTCCCACTCTTTATTGTATCTTAGGTAAAGGTCTTCTAGGGTCACTTCCCACCTATTCATTGACCTATAATATACAAGTGACTTCCTAAACTACCGGAACTTCTCCCATAGGTGAAATTTTGTTAAGATCAAGGAGCCTTAGCTGTGGTGACAATGGGCTAAGCCTCCACCGTTTCCCTTGTCCTAGTTGTTTCCCTCTTAGGAACCCCTTTTAGGCCCACTACTATTTTGAGTGGTAACAAGTTGTTCACAACTCCATTTGTGAACAACTCTTTGGTATGCCCACTTTTTCTGTACCACGGATCCAAGATGAGAATTCTAGGGTTATGGAGGTTTCCCTTCTTCTCACTGAATTAATCCTCTACAATATAGTGAATTAGGGCTAGTTGGGTGGCCCACTTGACTGTTACTTTAGCCCTTCAAAGTATGCACATCCTTAGGCCCTATACACCTGCCCTTCTACCAATCTTGTTGTCCTTCACAAGTACAAGAGTTAGGGCTCTTCTTTGACAACCACCTAGCAACCCTCCAACTATACTTGGACTACCATCAATCTGCCCAACCACAGTCAATTATTTTTACTGATCTAGGGCTCACAATATTTTCTTCATCTCGGGCTCTTCAAATCTTCCACATAACAATGGTTTGAGTCCTCTCAAAATCATTTTTCTTATGTATCGAAAATTTGATCATTGTTGTCCAATCTATGAATAAATCTGAACTACTCCTCTTATCATCCTTCGAGAAATATGTAGATGATTGAACTAGGGTCACAAATCAACCACTAATAGTCCATTGAGTAATTTTTTATAGGCTGCTTCAGATATTTGTCTAAAAATCCATGGATATTCCACCAAATCGACTACTCTACATGTCAATCCATTCTTCACATGGCACATTTCTTCTACATGCTCAATCTTCTGCTCAGGTTGCACCCTCCTTTGGATCTGCTATCTCCACACATACTGAATCTGCAAACCATCTTCTAGATCTGTGATCTATATTTCTGAAATAAACCTCATTTTAAGGGTCACAAATGCTCTTCTTCTACAAAAAAATTTCATAGTCTTAAAGGCATACCTTATGAACTAAACATGCTAGGAAACTATCCTAACTAGGGCACTATATTTCTGTACTTCTAATTGTTGTAGAAAAAACACTATCCACCCATAGAAAAAACCACGACTCTTGCCTCCATAAAATACTCGATCTAGCTCATATGGATCCATATATTTTGGGCATTTATTTGACTGAATCTTGACATGAACTTTAGATCTCAATGTTGACCCTCAAAATAGGGTTAGCTCAGTCAATATTATGCCTGCATCTACTTCTATTCTGGCTCTAAATTACAGTGCAAGCCCTCATCCATTTATTTTTTTCTTTATAACCACTGGAAGACAAGATCGTATCAACCCTCTCTTCTATTTCATGTAGAAAATATAACCAACGGGCTTCAATCTGATCTTGTAATGTACTAAAGCAAGATATTGAATCCTTCCTACAATTTGCGGAAACAAAACACGATCGCACAATCACATATAAGTAAGAGAAAGAAATTATCAATCGCACAACAAAAGATGTATCTGGGGAAAGCAACTGCTCAAAACCCCTCTATCTCTATTTTGTATTAAGTCAAGGAATTATGAAACAATACAATGCTTAATCTATCATGAGATTGTCCAACACTCTGCCAATTTTCTCCTACTAATCTAGCGAAAATTGGTCTAGTACTTAGCCAATTCTCAACCTTCCTTCAGCCTGCCTTGCTCACGCAATTCCTAGGGAATTAGCTCCCTATTAATTATGAAAATCAACCTTCCTTGATTGTGCAATCCAACTTGGCATCCCAATGAATTTATAATTTCACATGGACAATTTTGTATAAATAAAACTGATAGTTATGTTCCCTTTAACCTCTGTCTCAGCCGGGTCTTCCTTGGAACTGACATGCATGCAACTATTAATAGTGAATTATCAGTTATCTGATTGATCAGTAATTTTTAATTAAATCTAATTTAATTCAATGGAACTCTCACTAGTTGATCACTTAGTTAGAACTAGTTAAACTGATTTTAACTCAATTAATTGAGTTAACTAATTCACACCTACACCTCACTAATGCATCAACTGCAATTGGACCCAAAAAATATTAGAATCCATCTACATGCCTCATCTTAGATCCTCATGATCCAGAAACATGTAGGAACACAATAAAATACAAAAATAAACATAAAAACAGAGATGCAGTAGGAATAACACTCCATTTCATTAATATCAAATAATGAAAAATGCTTACAGAAATAATGGAAAACAAACTAGCTCAGGCGATGGTAGCTTATCTCTGAGAAGAGATGTGGTGGCTACATGCCTCTGAACTGTGTTACAATAAGGATCAAGGGCCTTATTATTATTGAAAAATAAGAGAAACACCTAACCCAAGGAGATGTAACACCAAGATTTTATGAGCCCCGTTGAGGGTAGTTGGGTAACCAATTTATTGGGGTCGTAACTTGGTCATATGATCTTCGTTTGACACACATGATACCTCATCAGAAATATATCTCTGAGGACTACATTTACTAATGTGATTTATATGAAATTAGTAAAACTTTCATGACCAAAAAATGTTGTTTGGGGCCTCAAAACTGTGGCAGAAGTTCAGGACCCAAAAAACTAACAAATGTGCTATCATTAAGGAAACTGAAAAACTGAAAGAGACAATGGTGAGGGCTCGAGTGGAATAGGCGAGTGGCCACCAATATCCACCTCAATCACCTCAACTCGAATTTCTTGAGCTAACTCAGTCATCATGACTTAGTTAACTAACCCAAGTTGTTATGAGGTGAAATTACAATTTATTGTCCAATTTATTTAAGAGAAAAATAAATTAGATGCCTCACATTCCTCACTCCTGGTACATCAAAATTCCTCACCAGTGTGGCTACATTTTTTTTTGTCCTTTATGGTTTCCAATTTCACTGTTTCTTGTTGCAAATTTCAACACTCCCTCTCAACAAGAAAGGAATTCAATTTATCCCATCCGGTACCTTTGGAATTTTGCATGCAACACTTACCTAGTGTTGTTTTCACCTGCAAATCCTGAAACTGAATAGCCTCTGAACAACTAAATCAATATAATGCATTTTTCATTAGAGTCTTCTAACTGCCAGGGAAAATTTTAGGGGCTAATATTCGTAGGTGGGCTAATTTTCCATGCTTTTTCAAAAATTCAAATTCGCTAATTTCCATTTTTTTCTAAAAATTATTCACCCAAATTTTATAGTGCAAAATTATTTTACCTTAAAAATTGCCAATATTTTATATGTACTAATGTAAAATAATTATAAATATAAATATTTCTACAAAATATCACCAAAAATTTTACAATTTGCATATTAGGGACTAGTAAAATTCGCCAAGGTTTCTAAACTTTAAGATAAACTTCCATCCTTAAAATTTTCCCTGCTGACTGCTGCTAGCTATTGCACCTATCTACTGGACTCTCTGCACTACTACTAGCATCTGCATCCATGCCCTTTGCACTATTTCCAACTCTGATCTGTGCTCCAGTATCTGACATCTATCACTCTGATTTATGTCTTCTTGACATCTGACTGCATCAATCTAACTTATCCTTCCTGCTATTGTTGTACTTTGGACACCTCGTAGCTAGGTTCGATCCATGAGACACACCATCTCAATAGACCCTACCCAAATTTCTTATCTTTGGATTGTCTACACGTCACCCCACCTTTCACCTGGAGGTATGGTTGCATGTGCTCCCTCTAACCATCTGGATCGAAATTTCCCCCTCATGGAGGTCTCTACTTGAGTGGATGATTCCACTCAGTCTCCTCTCTGCTTCTCCAATTTTGGTTGGTCCACAACATTCTGAAACTAATTTTAAGGTTGTATGTTGAGAGGTAATTTGTACTCCCTCTCAACAGCCAAGTCTCTAACTTCTTCTTTGCTCCTCAAAGCTTTGCATGCACCTAATACCTCAAGTGAATATAGGTTCTTGACTCAAACACATTGTAATTTTCCTTCCATTACAAAAGTTTCTAAAAAATAGTCGATTTTAAATCGACGATATCTCCCTCATCTGAGCTCCAAATTTATTTTCCATTTGGGTAGTTTTTCGCAAGGAATCCAAATTATATGTTTTTTTTTTTTAATTTTTACACAAAAATCTTCAGATATTCTCTACAAACTCACCGCCCAAAATATTCCTGCTTTGATACCATGTAGAAAATCTAACCAACAAGATTCAATCTAATCATGTAATGTACTAAAACAAGATGTTGAATCCTTCCTACAATTTTTGGAAACAAAACATGATCTTACAATCACATATAAGGAAGAGAAATAAATTATCAATCGCACAACACAAGATGTATCTGGAGAAATAAACTGCTCAAAACCCCTCTATCTATATTGTGTATTAATTCAAGGAATCATGAAACAATACAATGGTTAATCTCTCATGATATTCTCCAACAGTTTCCCAATTGTCTCTCGCTAATCTAGGCACACTCGGTTGAGTACTTAGCCAATTCTCAGCCTTCCTTCAACCTACCTTACTCATGAAATTCCTAGGGAATTAGCTCCCTATTAATTAGGAAAATAAATCTTCCTTGATTGCGCAATCCATCGTGGCATCCCAATGACTTTATAATTGCACATGGGAAATTTAGTATAAATACAACTAATAGTTATGTTCCCTTTAACCGTTGTCTCAAATGGGGCTTCCTCGAAATTGACATGCATGCCGCTATTAATAGTGAATTATCAGTTATCTAATTGATCACTCACTATGAATTAAATCTAATTTAATTCACTGGCCGGCCTCTCTCTAGCTCACAAATTAGTTAGAACTATTTAAACTGATTTTAACTCATTTAATTGAGTTAACTAATTCACACCTGCACCCCACTAATGCATCAACTGCAACTGGACTCCAAAAATATTAGATTAATACTTCTACATGCCTCATCATAGACCCTCAACTCGTTTTTTTTTAGCTAACTTATTCAACATGATTTAGTTAACTGACACACGTTGTTATGAGATGAAATTACAATTTATTGTCCAATTTATTGAAGGTAAAAATAAATTAGACGCCCCACATTCCTCACTCTCGGTGAATCAAAATTCCTCACGAGTGTGGGTGCATTTTTTTTTTGTCCTTTCAAGTTTCCAATTTCAATGTTTCTTATTGCAAATTTCAACATTTCATTATTTGATGCAGCCTTCACACAAAGACACCATTTAAATCACATGCCCAAATTCTCATGAGCAACCTCTCTTAAGCTCGATCTGCAATAAGAGAACCAACAATATGCCATCCTACTTCCTAGCTCAAACCGACCATTAAGGTATGCAACATTCTTGTGAACCCTCACATGATGATCTTGATCTTGGAGGATGATCATGGCCTCCCTTTAGAAACCCTTACTCGACCTACTTTAGGACTACATCTCTCTCTTCCCCTTGATCAAATGAGATCCTTCTCACTTCATGTTATTTCCTTCACCCTAAGGCCTCCTTAAATATTTTTTCCTATACCTATTAGGAACCCTCTAGAACTTACTGATTTTATCCACTTATACATTAGGAAATATTAATTTTCCTTTTTAATTTTCTTTTAGATTTTAAAACCCATCTTGGGTCCAAAATCCCTTTGCTTGGCTTCTTTGCCCACAAATCCTTTTGTGACCAAACTCACACAAACCCATCTCACTAGGCTTGTGGAGTACCTCCCAAGCTACACAATTCAACAACATCATCTAGTTGTAGTAAAAATAACTTGGTCAAGATCTTGTAGTCAAGCGAGGGCTTGGTTGGGTTCCCAAGTTTCAAATTAAGTAAGGGTAGTTGTGAGGGCATGATATCTAGGGAGGGTCAAGGCATGAAAATTAGGAATTAAAAGGCATGCTAACACATGTTGGACAATGTCAATGCATGTTGAAGAGTTTTAGGGAGTGTCGGGGCATATCGAGGGATAACTAGGTCAAAATGCATGGAAAGGAATGAATAATATTGTGTGACAGGGAGTGTGAGCGAATTCAAGTATGCTAAGGACGAAGTGTGTTAGGAGAAGTTTAGAAGAGGATTTATAGGAGGCAAGCCTATGGTTTTTATACGGGGCTTGACATAGTAGTTTTAGACAAAGGAAGATCACTTTGTGCAAGGCACAACATTGTTTTGACTTTACCTATTTTTTTATATGAGATGTGGCACACTTTGGATACATGCTCATGCTTTAAACTATTCTAGATAATTGCATATTGTACATTGTTGTGTATAATTTTTGGGGCACTCGACTTCTGTAGGCTTATATCTTGTGTGACTTGTGCATCTTGTGGTTCTTGCAAACTCTCAGTTAATGTTCTACTATTTATACCAACTGAACATACATGTGAAATATTTCCTATGTAATCTATGTTGCTTAGTTGTTTTATGGCCATGGCTAGATCACGTGATCCTTGTCTTGGTAACTAGTCAAGTGGGACAAGTTGAGCTTGGAAATGAGTGGCATAATATGAGTTATAGGAAATTCTTAGGTGTAAAAGGCACAATCTACTTGTAGTTGATGCAATTTCTCAAGTTGTTGCGATTGAAGTTGTAATATTCCAAATCTGCAACAGCTAGCAAGGCATGCCTGGAAAACGCATTTTCTAGGAATATATGCTATAGGAATTGAAACTAGGACCTGGATCCCTTAGATGAATGCATCTAAGACTGAAATCCAAGAGATGGCTCCAAATAAATCCTTCTAGGTGGGTTAAACAGATCTCCCACAGCTAGTTGTCCTTAGAAAATGCCCAATGAGGGACTGCAGCAAATGTAAGCACATGTAATGGAATAAAAAAATTATTTTATATCCATGAAAATAGAAGATATGAATAGCCAAAAAATTTATAATATAGCAGTAAAAGAGTATAATTCCTTGAGGAAACAATCACTCAAGCAAAGCAATGTAAGCCTCAGCAACACATGTACAAGGAAATGAAGAACTCTGCTATATAGGTATGAACCCAGGCTATGACAGCATTGTCTATAGGAGACACTGCAACATATAAGATCAAAATAAAATGATATGACAATATGAGCTCAAGAAATGTGGGGGAGAAAGCTCTCAACCCCTGAAAATGACTATACAACAATCCTTAAGAGGATTGGATGAAATATAAGTACAAATGGAAAATCTCCAGAAATGCCGAAGTTGCTGGGCAACAGCTGCAACTAAGAAAATAGAAGGAGATTCCTGAAGATGATGACCAATCTGAAATGAACCTCCTCCAACAGATCTCTCAAGTGATAGGCTGATCCTACACTGAAGATCTTGCCTTCCAAAATGGTGGTGAAAACCCCCACTACAGATACTCACTGGAATAACGCAGTCTAGAGAAGGGACTACACTGTCTATGATGGGAGATGCTTGGCCTGATGCCAAGATATGCAAATCAGCTCTGAAATCCCCTTCACTAACCTCCTAGAGGAATCAGAGCTCCCTCCTATGAAATATGATCCGAGGAAATGGTGTTGCGGAACCCTCCACTGCAACACCTAGCAACACCACGTTATACTTTAGCAGAAATAACGCAGTGACTGAAAGGAGTGTCTTTGGCCTTGAGCCAAGATGTGGAGAAATGAATTTCAATCCTTCAATAGGCCTCTCAAGAAGGAGAGGAAATCCTAAACAGGAATCCCTCGTGCTAAACAACACTACAACTCAGCTGAACAGTCGGAGAATGCAAATAGTCTTCAGACCAAAATCAGTATGCTCAAAGATATCTCACTATGGATGCCTCTTCCTCTTTTTACACAAGTGAATTCCTCTTTGCTCTGGACCCCACACATTAGGGTTTCTTCCACAAGGAATCTTTCTCACTCTCAAACTGTGTTGTCTTCCTAGGCAAGCTACACCTCTTAGGCAACGTTGTTGACTTGGTCAAACTTGACCTTGTCCTCATGCATTTGCCCCTTTTCACACTAGAAGGTGAAAAATAAAGCTGATCCATTAATCCCTTTCACACTATGAGGGATTTATTCCTACTTATGGGTCTCTTTACCCATTTTATTCACCTCCTAGATGAAATAAGAAAAAATTAATATTCCAATTTGTTGCATGCAAATTTTGGAATATTACATACCTCCCCTCTCAAAGATTGCTTGTCCTCAAGCAAGTGCAAGGATAGACTGAGTTCTTTTCTCCTTCTCTCCCTGTAGCATCCATGTATGATGATATACTCCAAGGAAATTGATGTTATCTTATCAATAAATTCTCCACATTGCTCCTCCTCGGCATGCAAGTTAGTTATCAAGCCATCATCATGTAAAGGTGAAATACTCAAGAGGATAGCAAAGTGATGTCTAGAGGTCCCCTTGAGGAATGGGATATGAAATATAATGGGAACTATCCTTCCCATATGGATCCTCCATTCCCAAGCTATAAG
Organism: Pinus albicaulis; assembly: GCA_034641835.2. NCBI lineage: Eukaryota > Viridiplantae > Streptophyta > Pinopsida > Pinales > Pinaceae > Pinus > Pinus albicaulis. The sequence continues at coordinate 734,369,577 of CM076574.1, forward strand.
CCATGTAAAATGATTCACCTCCCAACTAGGAAACTCCTGAAAACTGTCATCCACCTTTGGCTCCGAAAAAGTAGGTGGGATAAAAATCTGCACATGGTAGACAATGTAGCCTACCCCATGCTATCTATCTCTCCACTTAAGATAAGTGTAGAGTGTCTTATGATACTAGGTTGCAATAAGGTTTCCCTCAAGTCGCAAGATGAGGACTAGATCTCCAAAGACCTCTCCTCCAACGCTGCAAATCAAGCTGGCCCAAACCATTCCATATATGATGAGTTGGAGGTCATCACCATATGGCATCACATCCAACATATGGCTCACCCCATAAGGAAAAAAATGTGTTGCTCTAGTGGCCATATCATCTCCCATGCTCCCAATAGAACATGTAGTGCAAAAAATATGAAGATCTTCTCTCCCAAAGGGCACATCCATCCAATGTGTCTCCCTCCAAAACATGCTCCTCATAAAGATAGAGACAATAGAACCATAGGGAGAAAAAATGAGAATCATGCTTTCTGCCATGTGTAGCAAGTGATAAGGACAATGCTCCCTCATGTGCGACCAATTCAACTTGATCCTCAACTACAATAGAGACTGATAAAATGAGTGGCTTCTCAACCACTTTCCTACTACTCCAATCTCTTCATAAGTATGGAGGAAGTGAAAGATACATTGTGTATAATGTGCATGTCCTCCATAATATCTCTCTTCCCCAAGTCCTCCTAGTGAATGGCCATCAATCATGCTTATGGCCTCATCTAAACCATGTTCTCTAGGAAAAATAATGCTCCTCCTTGGATCATCATCCTGCACATGTATGGTTAAGGGATGCATATATACATTATGAAAATAATCATGTAAACAAAAACGAACACCCTTACCATATGTTCTGCTCATACAAATGGGGTGGCTCATAGATGAGTCTCCTCTCATCCTCAAAGAGAAAAGAGGTGGCTGTGATAACTCCTCCAAAGAGTTATGTCTCTCCTCCATCTCTATCTAGTCCATGCATCTCCTCATATGCTGATATATCTCCTCCTCAAAACCCTTCCAAAAATAGCCCTCCATGATGGTGCGGTATGCTCTCATAGAAAAACTGGGGCTGAAAAGGAAATCCTCCCAAGCTTCTTGTAGCAACTTCTCCATGAGCTTGGAAGCTCTAGGGAAAAAGATCCTACCATGATAGAAGATGACCCCATATCTGACTGAATATCCCTCCTCATGAAACTTACATCCAAGATCATGCAAGTGAAAATATCCTTGGAATACTTCACCAACAGCTAGGAGTTCCAATAGGGATCTATCCTCCATAGTGACAACACTGATGATCTCTCCTGAAGAGCATCTGTCATATGGTCATCCTCCTCTTTGACATCTCCCATGCCAAAGATGCAAGTTGGAAGGCTTTTGCCCTTCCCCTGCTACTTCTGCCACAGTGCAGAATCTGAAATGTGAGTGGGTAAAAGTGATGTTGAGAGAATGCCTCTCTCCTCCTTGAGTCTACCCAATACTCTCAGCACTGTACCCAACTCTTCCAAGGTCTCCACCCTCCTGAAATCAATGAGTGGTGCCTCAACATGTGAAGCATCCATCCTCCTCTGCTGATCTAGTGGTCTCCTCGGTGAAATGTCTCCATGAAATGAGACATCATCATCAAGAGATTACTGCATATATGAATGGACAAACTTTCCCATGCTCTCACTGCGCAATCCAGTCTCTTTCCTAGGAGTAACCACCCGCAGAAATGAATAGCGGAATGTAATCCTCATCTCATGATTCTGGGTCTTCTCCCTACCTCTTCCTTGTGTCTCCATGGTTCCACACCTCCTCAACAATGGCACATGAGTTGTTCCTTGATCTCCACACATGAGATCCTGGGGACTTCCTTGCTCAAAGAATCCCTCTACTTTGAGCAATAACTCCTCCTTCCTTTGCATGAGGCACTAGATAATCTATAGATGAGACAACACTTTTGCCCTCAATATCTGCAACATGAAAGGGAAACCTCCCAATGATTGGATCCATTTTTGAAAAATATATCTCCATGCTCCCTTACTCAAAGGTGTGAGATGAAAGACTTTCTTCCGACAAGGTATGGTGCAAGTTTTCAGCCTCCTCCATGGTTTTCTAAAGAATTGCATTTTCATGCAAGGTTTTTGTTTGAGTTCCCTTATTTAGCTCCACCATGTGTGTCTCATGAATCCTTCTATCAAATATTTTCACTAATGTCTTAGTGAAACTTGCATAATATGTAGTGTTTACATTCTTTAAAGAAAAGGATTCAAAGATCCACCAGGCATAGGCCTTACCTCTGATATGCAGTGTTGCAACTCTGATGGCTTCATCTTCAAGAATTTGGTGCTGCTGCAAGAAGGTATCTAAATCCTCCACCCAATCTTTGGTTGAGAATACAGGTGAACCTTCAAAGGTAGATAGATGAAATCTATCCTGGTGCTCTCTTCCCTTCATCTTGATCTTGCAAAACTCTGAAAAATTGAGATGATCTCGGAATTTCTGAGTAGACTCATACTCCTTCAGGAAATCACTAAGTGTTTTCCTCCTAGCAATATCTTCTCCTCTTTCCATCTCTCTTCTGTAAATCCTGGGCATGTGACTGCGCTGTGTACCATAGGGTGTGGCTGCATGCTCACACTCCTCATATATCATTCTAGAGTTTGCCTTAGACTCAAACCCTTTTGGATATTATTCATACATCTCCCTCCTTATCTTCTTGAAATCTTCATGAATATCATGTACAAATTTAGGAAGAAGCTTCGTGAGCTTATCCCCTTTTTCTCCTCCAGAATATAGTCTTTTTCCTGCTTATTTCTCTGTCTCCTTCGTGATGAGAATAGGAAGTGCATGAGCCTTCCTCTTCTATTTTCTTATCCTCCTTGGGGAGGTTCTTCATGGATATGAAATATAATGAGATAAAACCCATCCTCTTCAGTATTTTTATCTTCTTGGGCTGAGACTCACGGGTTGAGCCAAGAAAGTTTCTTTGATACCACTGTAATATCCCAAAATGGGAACTGACAGCAAGGCATGTCTGGAAAATGCATTTTCCAAGAATGGCTACTACAAGAATTGAAACCAGGACCTGTATCCCTTAGATTAATGCATCTAAGACTGAAATCCAAGAGATGGCTCCAAATAAATCCTTCTAGGTGGGTTAAACAGATCTCCCACACCTAGTTGTCCTCAGAAAATGCCCGATGAGGGACTGCAACAAATGTAAGCACATGAAATGGAATAAAAAAATTATTTTATAGCAATGAACACATGAAGATATGAATAGACAAAAAATGTATAATATAGCAGTAAAAGAGTACAATTCCTTGAGGAAAAAATCACTCAAGCAAAGAAATGTAAGCCTCAGCAACACATGTACAAGAAAATGAAGAACTCTACTATATAGGTATGAACCCAGGCTATGAAAACGCTATCTATAGGTGACACTGAAACATATAAGATGAAAATAAAATTATATGACAATATGAGCTCAAGAAATGTGGGGGAGAAAGCTCTCAACCCCTGAAAATGACTATACAACAATCCTTAAGAGGATTGGCTGAAATATAAGTACAAGTGGCAAATCTGCAGAAATGCCGGAGTTGTTGGGAAACAGCTATAACTTAGAAAATATAAGGAGATGTCTGAAGATGATGATAAATCTGAAATGAACCTCCTCCAATAGATCTCTCAAGTGATAGGCTGATCCTACACTGAAGATCTTGCCTTTCAAAATGGTGGTGCAAACCCCCACTGCAGATACTCATTAGAATAACACAGTCTATAGAAGGGACTGCACTGTCTATGATGGGAGATGATTGGCCTGATGCTAAGATATGTAAATAAGCTCTGAAATCCCCTTCACTAATCTCCCAGAGGAATAGGAGCTCCCTCCTCTGAAAGATGAGGCAAGGAAATGATGTTGTGGAACCCTCCATTGCAATGCCCAACAACACTACATTATACTTCAACAGAAATAACGCAGTGACTGAAAGGAGTGGCTTTGGCCTTGAGACAAGATGTGGAGAAATGAAGTGCAATCCTTTAAGAGGCCTCTCAAGAAGGAGAGGAAATCCTAAATAGGAATCCCTCGTGCTAAACAGCACTACAACTCAGCTGAAGAGCTGGAGAATGCAAATAGTCTTTGTTATTCATCAGTATTTTTCATCTATTGTTGATGATTGGATTCCTAGCTAAGTTTTCTAGAAGCTAATCTCCATATGTCAATTTTTCATCTACAAAACACACCAGAATTTTTTTTATCCTTTTACCTTTTTCCCTATCAGCCTATGCTCAAAGCAAGCTTTAGTTTTCAAGTCTTGTCTTGTTTCAGTAGAATATCCCTGTCTATAGTTGTCTTAGTCTCGCTTGTCTACTATAATTTTCCCCTTATTTCTAATCCAACTCACTGTCCAACATTTGACAAAGTGTCTCCCTTCCTATCCCTGATTTTCTTGTTGAGAAAACAATCAAAATCTATGAAAGTTACCCCAAAGTTAGATAGTGGTGTTTAGGAGTCATTTCCTTGGCAAAAATATCCTAAGCCAAAAGAGCCTTTTTCTAGGACCAATCAGTCATAGATTGCCTTCCTATTCTGCAAAATAAGTCTTGATACATCCATAGGTCGCACACCACTAAGAGGTCTTTTGTCTCTGTTCAAGAAGAAATTCAACAAAGGTCCAAATCAGAAGAAGATAAGCATGTTTACTGTCTAAAAGAATGTGCTTAGATCGGGAAAAATCTCCGTAAGGCACAAAATAATCCTTCCAAGGTTCAAAGTAATATGTTTTTCATTTCTGCAGGGGTGTAATTGAATGACAAACAGTATCCAAACAAGAGAAAAGAGACAATTCCAAATAAGTCTCTCATGTTGAAGAAATTTTCCATCATGAAGCAGATGGAGAGCTGAAATGAAAGGAGAACAGGAGTGCATGTGTCAAAGGTCAAAAGTTTCCTAAAGAGCTGAGATCATCCTTGAAAGCCACATGAATACAAAGGACTGATATAATGTTGATCTATAGTGTTTCAGTGTCTCCTTCAGAAATAATGCTGCATAAGTTTTCCCAAGGACATCATCATAATACATAAGAAGACAGCTGCTTCCTATGCTGCCTTGAGCCTGGGACAAAAACACTAGTCAAAGAGAAAATGTTAGAAGACATCTTGCTGATAACCTCCTCCAAGCAAGAGCAGATGGTTGGGATCATAATAAGGACCTCCTTCATTTAAAAGTAGAGGGTCACAAACAGAGGTATAGGGTGTTTTGGAGTAACTTCAGAAATTGCTTTACACCACCTCCTCCTAAAAAATGAATAACATATGCATCAGTAGTTTTTCAAATGATGTTTGGGTAGGATTCTTATTGAAAATACAAGTTTGAAAATCAGTGGAGCAAATGAAAGTTCATAATTTGATTACCTCTTTAAAATGAGAAAAAACACAGTGGCATAATGGTGCTAAAAGATCTATGTTTCTTATGTTTACCAGAGCCTTATTTCAAAGGACAAATCATGAGTTATAATTTTTAACTGGAAGGCTATCACTCGAGGTTATAGTTCACATAGACCATCTTATCCAAAAGATGAGGCAGACATCCAAGAAAAAAATCCTTGGTGATTGCAAAGAAAGATGACATAGTTTCGAGATAGATAAGCTGTCATGACTATGTTAACCTCCTTCAAAAGAGCAGATGGTTAGAAGCACAACTGTAAACCTCCTTCAATCAAGAGCATATGGTTAGAAAGGCATGATGTGGCCTCCTTCATAAACAAGTAGAGGGCCAACATGTTTTTAAATGATTTCAATGCTATTGTAGGCCACCTCCTTCCAAGGGATGAACAAAAGATGCATCAACAGAGTTTCAAATGATGTTTCAAATGATGTTTAAGTAAGTTTCTTATTGGGAATACAAGGTTGAAAATTAGTGGTAAGTTAATGAGAGATGATAGGTTGAAGGCCTTTTCATATTACAAAAAATGGTCAACATACTGCTGTTAAAAGACCACTGATCTCACAATTATAAAAACATCCCTCCAAGGATAAATCACAGGTGATATTTTTAATTAAAACAGGCCTTTTTCTGAATGGTGATGCTGATAAACAAAGTTTGGGCTCTGGTCATATCTGCAAAATAATATAAGGAATTTTTCACACAGGTGTATGTGAAAAGGACATTCTCACTTTCATAAATCCATTATGGTTCACATAAGCTAAATCCATCAAGTGATAAATGAGAGGAAAAGCTTCATGATAAGGTTGAAGGCTCATTAGCAAAGTACTGCAACAGTGTGTTTGTAGTGATCCCCCTTGTACACAAATATGAGAACTAGCACTATTGTTTTATATGGTTGTAAGGGCTGTAGTAGTGATCCTTCATGGCAACCTCCTTTGTAGACCAATAGAGTCAAGTCTTATGATTGATAACCTCTTTATGACAAACAAATGTGTTGACAAAACTCATAAATGAGAGGGTTTTCACAATTAGGTTATCAAAAGCTTCATTGTGGTCTGTATGTAAGTTTTTCTTCAGATGATAAAGACAAGATGTTTGGGAGCCTCTGTTGAGTCTCAAATCTGCATCTTTTCCATACACTTTTCTATACCTTTTTCACTCACCTGAACCTCCCAAGTTGTCAATATCATGTGAAAAAGAGCATCTAACATGGTTTTTAATTATATTTTTGTGTTTGCTATTTGATTTAGATTTTGTTCATTCAGCTGCGGAATCTTGCCACTTTCCGCAGCTGCTGCAACTTTCCGTAGCTATTTTGTGAAACTCTATGCTACAGGTGTCTACAAGGAAAACGAGCCACATGGGCAGGTCAGGAATGACGTGGACATGGTTCGTGTCCTATTGGTTCGAGCAAACTCATCTAAAGAAGCCGTGGTCAAAGGCGTCCACATGGAAGTCAACCATAGAGTCTCATGTCGGCCGGACTCTGTTTCGTGTCACATGAAGATTCATACGGCCGTTTCTAAGTTGCGGAGGATGAGTCGACATCTGTACATGGCTCCTTAGTCGAATTCAAGCATCCACTCCTCGTAGATTTACTTTCCAACATGGCCATGATCCTAGATCCGTGGACGTAGTGGTCTACGTGCTCTCCACCAGCATGAACTTTAGGAGACAATTATATTTCTTTTGATATATATAATGCGTTTGCATACGCATATAGATTTAGTCGATGTTAGTCTCTGTTATCTTTTATAAGTCTGCTCTGTAGTGTGATTACGCTGCACTTGTGCCGTAACATCACCTTCCTGTAATGACTGCTTTTTAATATAAGAAGACTCTGTTTTGTTAACCGAAATTCGTATTTGAAGATCGTTGCCAAGGCTGGTGTAGAGGGCCCCTGCTCAGCTAAGGTTTTGTGCATTAGTGTAAAATTCTCATTTCATTTCTTTAAAGCTCATTGTGCCATAATCCATTCATATGTTTATACATTGCATTTGCTTCATTTCTGTTTATAAACTTCCATAGTTTCCATTTCACTTCTGTCTTTCATGTTTTATGTTGTTAATCACTGATCAGTGTTCTTGTTTCAGGTTATAGATAGGCAGCCCGGGCATTTTCATAGCTTTTTAACTAATGACATGGAACTAACATTGTTCTGCTGCTAGTTTGCTTTTCATAGCTTTTGTTTAATTTCAGTATTGTTTTGTACATTTCAGTTTTGCTTATTTGCTTCAGTAGTTAAATTTAGATATATTAAGCTGCTCATAGCATCTTCAGTTGCCTCCGAAAGCCACAGCTGGACTGATGGTGAGGGATTGTATTGTGAAATGTGTAGTTTAGTATTAGTTTCTTTTCTGCAAATTTAGATATATTAAGCTGCTCATAACATCTTCAGTTGCCTCCGAAAGCCACAGCTGGACTGATGGTGAGGGATTGTATTATGAAATGTGTAGTTTAGTATTAGTTTCTTTTCTGCAAATGTAAATATATTAAGCTGCTCATAGCATCTTCAGTTGCCTCCGAAAGCCACAGATGGACTGATGGTGAGGGATTGTATTATGAAATGTGTAGTTTAGTATTAGTTTCTTTTCTGCAAATGTAAGATATATTAAATTGTGCATAACATCTTCAGTTGCCTCTGAAAGCCACAGCTGGACTGATGGTGAGGGATTGAATCATGAATGTATGGTTTGATATTAGTTTTCTTTCTGCAAGTTAGATATCAGTTACTCAAGTTGTTTATGATTACTTCCGAAAATCATAGCTGGACTAATGATGAAGGATCAGAAGATAAATTGATGTAATCTGATTTAGATTTATTTTGTTGCAATTTTGAATTTCCTTAAGCATAGTTTCTTTTGTGTTTAGTCAGCAGCAAGAATAGTTTGGTTTTCATGCTCACTAGTTCACTATTTTGATTTATTAGATTAGCAGCACCTTTTCATTTCAGCAACACATTCTCATTTTCTTTCAAGTCTTGTCATTGTAAATTTCAAATTTCTTTTTAAGGTTTCAAGTTGGTAAATCATTATAGGGGATATCATTTCCTTGAACAAACATAATCAAACTTGTTTTCATCTTAGAATTTCCATTTCACCTTAGAAAACCAAAAACGACAAAAAGTTAAGAAATAGGTTATCTTGCACATATAGTGCGCCGCACTTCATCAGCTTACGATTCCCGGATTGACAAATTAAATGCAGCAATTTAGGACACACTAAATTGACCAAACAGCCTCCTACAAACTGAAGGCAAGGGCCTGGAGGAGTACTTGGAGAGGAGCCTTTTCATCACAAACATAAAGCTTGACAGTGACTATGAACAACTTGAGTATTTTTCCTGACATAATCTCCTTCCAGAGCTAGTAAAGGATCAAAGACAGATTTCAAAAGATTTTTTTTTTACCTCATGAAATAGTGAAACACATGAGTGATTATTGACAAAGACTGTTGGCCATACTTTTTTGAAAGTTTTTCAAAATAGTATAGCTTTGGTAAAGGTCTCACAAAGCTGTTTTAGGTTAATAGGTCTCCACGGGACTGTTGTGGAGAAATGCAGTTTAAAGAGAAATAAAATAGAGGTTACAAAGCGCCCATGAAGTTGTCAAACAAGAACTCCTTCACAAAAGGTAGAGGATCAGCCCTCCCAGTGTTTACACGATGAATTAGCTCATTAAAATGGTTAAAGGTTGATTAAACATGTTTCACTTTCAGTCAAAGAAACATCTCTTTCGCTTCACAAAAACAAAGTTTAAGGAGTGCCCAGGCAATTTGTTTCAAAATGATTTTCTGACCAAACAGAGATGAAATTGACAAAAATGAGAGAGGCTTTTGTCCATAATAGGTTCAATAAGAAAAACTCCTTCATTTTCTACACAGGTATCATGGTTTGTGAGAAATGTAAAAAATACATATGTCACGGGAGAATTTCTGCACCAGAATTCACCATTTTGACCAGTGTTGGGACAGTTAATTTTTTAACAAAAAAATGGAAACCAAATAAAAACACTCAAGAATATTTTGAAATTATACTTCCATAGCTTCCCAACGAGCCATATTGGGCCAAATTCCGACACTAGGAAGGCATCCAAAAGTAGCCTGCAAACAACACTATGTATTTTTGCACCAACATTCACCATTTTTTACCAGTGTTGGGACAGTCAATTTTTGAACAACAAAATGGAAACCAAATGAAACAAATCAAGTATATTTGGAAATTATACTTCCATATATTTCCAACAAGCCATCTCGGGCCCAATTCCAACAGTAGGAAGGCATCCAAAACTGGCCTGCAAACAACACTATGCATTTCTGCACCAAGATTCACCATTTTTAACCAGTGTTGGAAAAATAATTTTTTGAGAAACCAAATGGACACCAAATGAAAAAAATCAAGCATATTTGGAAATTAGACTTCCATATCTTTCCAACGAGCCATCTCAGGCCCAATTCTGACACCAGGAAGGCCTCCAAAACGGGCTGCAAAAATGTGCGGCGTGCCTGTAGGTTTTTACAATGCATTTTGACACACAGTGCGGCGCGCCTGTGTGATTGCGCGATGTGTCTGTGCAATACCCATGCCTACCAGCAACACAGTCTTTCAAAAACTGCCCAAGAAATTTTTCCCACAAAATTTCACCTCTGAGCACATCAAGAAATCTTTTCCAAAGGTGTCTCTTGTCTTTTTCCTCAGTTTTAGTTTGAAGGGGGTTTGTTCACAAGTTTCAAAGACCAAAATAGGGATTGAAAGGTAAAAAATCATCATAGTTTTATTGAAGATCTGTTTCCAAAGGGGTTGTTTATTAAAATAGTGAAAGGAATATGGTTTGATATGCAAAGTTGAAAGTCCTTTTGCGCTATGAGACAGCTTAGAGTATGCACAATCTCTAAGAGAAAGTAGACAGAGTTGTAAAGGTTTTCAAATCAGTTGAAGGAGTATGTTGTAAGATTGTTTTCAATAAATCCCTTTTGTTTCTAACAACCAAAGAGGGACAGTGAAAGGGATAATGGTTGATGTGTCATTTTAAGAATTTTTTCTTTCCATAAATGGCTTAGAATGTACAAAGTTGCTAAGAAGGAAAAAATAGAGGTTTTAGAGGTCTTAAAACAGTTTAAAATATCATCTAGACAGTGGTAAAAGGGATGAAGGCTTGGTCAGTTTAAAGAAGTCCTTTTGTGTTGTGAGATAGTGAAGAATTTGTGTAGCCCCCAAAATCAAAGAAACAGAGTTTGTAAAGAGGTTTCAAATTTGTTTAAAGGTGTCTTAAACAATGCTTGCAAAGGGTAGTTTGTTTGCTACATCAAAAGGATAGAAATAGTGAAAGAAGAGAGGACTAATGTGCCATTTTGAAAGTGTTCTTTAAGCTATGAAATAACTAATAACACTCACATTTTCTAGAATAAAAACAGAGTGTGTTTGGAGGTCTTCAAATCATTTTTGGAAAGTGTCGTAACAGTGTTTTCAAAAGGAATTTGTTTGTTAAAACTCAGAGAAAAATAGTGGCTAGAAGATAAGGTTTTGTGAATTGCAAAGAGTCTTTAAAGCATTGTTTTCAAATGTGCCATTTCCAAATAAAAAAGAAAGGCAGTGTTTGAAGGGAGGGTTTTTGTGCCAAAAAAAAAATAGATTCTTCTTCAACAAAAACCACAAACATATCTTGTTTAAAATCTCTTTCCCAAACACAGTGATAAAAAGTCATTTTTGTTTTCATTTGACAAATGCTTGTTTGCTAGCATCCCAGAAACACAGTGAATTACAAAGAGAAAAGAGGTGTTGTGTTGGGAAATTTTTTTAGATATCATTTGAATTAGCTTGTTTTGGTGAATCAGTAAAGAGTATCTAGAGCAACGGGTGCTACAAAAGGCCAAATCGTTTTGCACAAAGGAAATTGAAGGATGCACAAGAAAAACTCAAAATCGCCCAAAGAGGGCGCCTGGTGAGAAAAAAGGAGAAAGACACCTCTAGGCTTGGAATTTTGGCCCGAGCTTCTAGAAATGTTTCTAAGAAGCCTTGAGGTACTTGCTCACCAAAATTGAGTGAATTTTCACATGTTCTTGTTTTTTGACATTTTTGGGCCTAATTGCATAAAATCATGGGCGCCGCCATTTTTGTTTGGAGCATCCTCAGCTGTTGAGAGTGGTAACATTGGATGCATTAAATTTAGGAGCATCTACTCAGAAATTTTCAGAGGAATTGAAGTTATTTTAGACCCCCAAAGAGGCAAAAAAAACTCACTTTTTCAACACTCTGCCCACATATCAGCAAGGCCTAATTTTTGGGGTTTTTCACTCAGTTCAGTATTTGATAGAATTATAGGAATCAGTTTTGGAAAATTTAAGTTTTTCCAGAAATTAGACATCAATAGATTTCCAACGAGCCATCACGGGCCTCGTTTTGACATCGGGAAGGCCCTCAAAAGTCATCCGAAATATAGGAAATTTTCTGCTGATGCGCCCTTAATGCTTTTCGGCCAAAAAAGGCAGTTTTCTGAAGTGGCCTCTCCAAATGTGCGTTAAGCTATTTTGGGACATTGCCAGTCATAAAAGTCAAATTTATTCCCTTTTTTAGCATTTTGAGATATTTTATTGGATATTTTGTGCCTTGGGATTTGCAAAGCCTCAAGGACAAGATAAGATATTTGTTTTTGAGCCAATGGCTAGCTAGTTGCCTTGGTTGGGTTTCCTCCTCCATATTGGCCTATATATTCCAAGAGACTTCATTGTAAACAAGGCTGAACTTGATGATATAGAGCAATATATGGTTATACAAGCTTGGAAGAAATACTTGTCTCATGCATTGGATAGTTTCTTGAATGTTTTTGGATGATGAAAGAGGACTGTTGTTGGATTCCTTGACTTGGTAAAATGGTATAGTGTCCCTATCTGTTATTTTTCTTAGTTTTCATACATATTTCATGCTCTTGCTTGCTAGAAGACAGTAGAGAATAGATTTGAGACATGCCCTTGGAGGCACCTTAGATTTCCTGTTTCATTATAGCTTCTATGTTTTCTTCCTTCTTAGTCATATCAAAGAATCCTTGATTGCTCTTTGATCATTGAAGAAATTTTTTTCATGTTTCATTTATAGTTTTATGCATTCTAATTATGATTCACGGTATGCCCTGCTTACTCATGGCTAGTCATAGCTCCACCTCTGAAACCTTTCTTTGAATGTTTGATTGTCCTAGTTGAACCAAGGAGGTCTTGTATCGATCTTGCCCTTTGCCTAAAACTCTACAATATTAGTTTCAAAGTTCCTGATAGCTTGAAATACTATGTCTAGGCATTTCCTCATAGTGCTTTGAGTTATTTGTTTGTCTTAATTGTCTTTCCCCAAAGTTTGATAGCAATTTCCTAAAGTTAGAGAGTCATATATTTCTATGTATTGCTTGAATGTTTATTTATATGCATTTATCAGTTTTTAGTTACATTTATCATGATTAATGGTTAGCCCTACCATATAAATGTTATCTATTGAACTATTAATGTTTGAAAGCCTTTTTCCTTCACAAACTTAGTGTCCATTCCACTTCATTTTACCTTAAGATCCATTTTACCTTGATCAAATCGGCCCTTCAACATACCTTGTATCACCATCTGAGGCTTTATCAACCTTTTCGACCCCATAGCCCAGTTAATATGACAATATTTTTATCTATCTTAGTCTTTGATCAGTTCCTCCCTCAAAAACCTAAAAGTAAAACCAAAAACCTACTTCACAACTAGCCTAAAATCAGAAACATAAGAAGCAAAACACATAGATATCCCTTACACAAATAGAGAGAGCCCTCTCTGAGTCTAGGAAGGCTAGGTCCTTGGGCTCCAAAGATTTTTTTGATGTTACCCTGTCACTTGGCTTGCCAATCAGCCAAATCACGTGACCCTAACATAATGGTGATCACAGTGGGACCTTCTGAGTTAGTGACAAACTAAGTATACCTTAGGACTTCAGAACCCCTTAACCTAGAAGTATTATCAAAGAGTAGAATCTAGTTGACTCATCATCCTAGAAAAATGATGACCCAACTATAGGACACTCTTATAAACTTTAGAGCTTCATAAAAAATTAGAAAACCCCAAAACATCCCTAGATTGGCTTTTTATCAGTTATTGGTCATGGACCATAAACACATATCTCTAAAAACAATAAAATAATCCACCTGGCGACTCCACAACTCTCAATAGACCTAAATACTCCACTGGAGGAAGAACCTAAAACATGACCAGTCATCCTAGAAATAAAAAGCACTAAGGCCTTAATTGGGTTCAAGAAATTACTGTCTTTATCTATAACTATGTTCTATACTACTTTGAGCCTGATCAAGAATACACTGATGAGATCTACATTGATCATTTGAAAGATCTCAAACCTCGAAAATCTAAGCCTCAAATTTCAGACGATGAGCAGGCTTATACACCTGTGCTTACCCCAGATTCACCTATGGAAAACCTAGTAAAACATGAGCCTCATGCTACCTTTCCCACTCTGGCTGAAACCTCAAATAGTAATAAATCTCTTTTTACACTACCTATATCCACAAAGGTCCCAAAAAGATACAAGCCTCTGGTTTTACCTTCCATCTTCCGAGCCCTCCCTGCAAATCTTCAAATAAATTACCCAGATTTAATGGAGAAAGCTCCAAAGTCACCGCTGAAGAGCACATCCAAAATCTTGAGGATTTAATTGAACTTTTTGAAATAGAAGAAGATGATGTGCGTATTATAATGTTTGCCTTATCATTACAAGGAAAAATTAAGAGTTGGTTTAAAGACCTTCTAGCTGCAAGCATTACCAATTTTCATCAGTTCACCCAAATATTCCTAGATAGGTGGGTGGTCATGGGTAATAAAGTTCTCATCATAGAGGAATACAATCATTTAAAAAGACAACCAGGGGAGACAATACAAAAATTTTCAGCCAGGTTCAATAAAGTATACCATGCTATGCCTGCTAACATAAAGCCACCCCTCGGATGTGCTCTCTTGCACTACCCAGTTTCTTTTGACCCAGAGATGGTTTTCTGGATAACAGATAAAGATCCTTTGACCCTAGAAGAAATGCAAAGGATAGCAGTTGATGTAGAATTCAACATACTAAATAGGGAGGCACAGCTAAGAATAATAGAGAAAGACAAAGAAAATCAAGAGAGACTAATATCTTCAGAGGAAAAGTTGGAAAAATTGGTATATTATTTCAGCAAACTAGAGCATCTACTTGACAAAAAAAGAGAAAGACACAAAGTTAAGCTTAACATTGCTTATTCAAACCAACCTACACTTCTTCCTTAGTATGAACACTCTCAACTATTACAAGACAAGAGTTATAAACAAAATGTGCCTAATGAGAAAGTTGCAAATAAAAACATAGAGGAATGCTCTAAAGAAACTATCAACCATTTTGAAATCACAGATTCTGAAATGGAAGAAGAATCAAAACCTTTAGGTTCTCTACCATTATGCTTTAAATCATTCCAGACTTTGAAAGAAAATTTGCATCCTAAAGATCTCTTAGCAGTTATTCAGGGAAACCCTGCTCAAGTTAACTCTCACCTAAATCAAGAAGAGTTGATTGAAGAGGAATTCAAACCTGAAATAAAAGACAAATCTAAACCTGTAGGATCCCTACCTTTATGCTGGGAGTCATTTGAGTTCATACAAGAAAATTGGCCCCCTAAGAATCTATCAGAGGAAACTCATGAATCCCATGTTTATTATCCCAAACATCAAGAAGAGTTGATTGAGGATGAATTCAAATCTGAAATAGAAGATAAATCAAAACCTATAGGATCTCTACCTTTATGCTGGGAGTCATTTGAGTTCATAAAAGCAAATTGGCCTCCTAATAATTTATCAGAGGAAACTCACAAATCCCGTGTTTATTATCCCAAACATCAAGAAGAGTTGATTAAGGATAAATTCAAATCTGAAATAGAAGATAAATCAAAACCTGTAGGATCTCTAACTTTATGCTGGGAGTCATTTGAGTTCATACAAGCAAATTGGCCTCCTGAAAATCTATCAGAGGAAACTCATGAATTCCATGTTTATTATCCCAAACATCAAGAAGAGTTGATTAAGGATGAATTCAAATCTGAAATAGAAGATAAATCAAAACCTATAGGATCTCTACCTTTTTGTTGGGAGTCATTTGATTTCATACAAGCAAATTGGCCTCCTGAAAATCTATCAAAAAAAACTCATGAATTACATGCTAACTATCCTCAACATCACAAAGAATTGGTTGAAGATGAAAACAAGAAAGAAATGAAAGAGAACCCACAAGATCTCTCTAAAGGCACAAGTGATGATTCATCAGCTCTCATAGGTGAAGCCCAAAAAGACATTCATCCTCCAAATCAGCTTTCCCAAGAGAAAGAGGATTATTGTAGTTATATCCGAAGAGAAATGAAAATGCCTCCCTTTTTAACTGAAGAGGAAATAGATCAACTTATAAACATGCAGACAACCTCTAAAACTTCATATAACCAAAAATTTTCTGATCTTTATCTTGTTAATCTTGCATACCATGAGTCAAAAAATAGATTTGTAAATCAATTTGAAGAAAAGCAATCTGATAGTCCAATATGCATGGCTGGTGACATTACTTATATTAATGATTCTCCAAGGTTTGATCAATATGTTGATGATTATGCTATCCAAACAGAAACTAACCTTGAAGAGCAATCAATAATTGATTTGTGGGATGAAGTTCATTATCATCAGGTTGAAAAAAGTAAGCAACCAATACAGGTCACCTATGACACTGATGAGGAGAGCCTTGAGAGTTTAGAAGTAAGTGAAGAGTCTCTGACTCTTTTCTCTACTTCACTTTAGTCCATCAGAAATAACATTCACATAATTGGAAATTAACAGTCTTTCAGCTTTGATGATGAGGTTGAGGAGGATGATGAAACTATTGAGCATGTTGTAAATGAGAAGCCTTTTCCAGAAATGATTGAGGAAGTCATTTTGGACATAGAATCCTCTTTAACTCTTGATTTGCGGCCACCAAGTTCCATTCAATTACAAATTGCAGATGAAAACTTGAAAATTGATGATCACAGGAAAGTTGTTGCTCTTCTTTATCAAGAAGATTTGTTGCCAAAGAGTATCCCTATTCATCAAAATAATGACCTTCACACAGTTTGTAGTCCACTTAATCAGGATACATCAACTGGGCAAGAGGACTACACTGCAATATATAATGAGTCTGATAGTCCAAGTGATCATGAGGGAGGGGAAAAGTTTCTTTCCCAAGAGAGTCCCAAACATAGCCAAGTGGAACAAAGAGTAGTCATAAATGAAGCTTATATATCAAATCCTCTAGATCAGGTATTATTCCAAGATCCATTTGTTGTTTTCCTTGAGAAATCTGAAGGAGTAGTGGGTTCTAACATGAACATTTTGCTGCAAAGTATGAGAAAAAACTTAAGCACTACTGTCCGAAAACAAGTGAGGTGGAAGTGGCCTTTTGATTTCTTCAACATCATCAAAGAGCTAAACCAAGATCAACCATGCAATCATCTACTTGACTGGTTATATTGGAAAGAAGAGTTCACCAAATAAATTTCTATCATATATAGGTTAGAGTAGAATAGATAGGCATGCAAAATAATCTCAGCCCCATGAGCATATTTCTTTCAGTTTGTTTTGAGAAAAACATAAAACACAAAAATAATAATAAAAGTAGAAAACTGGGCAGTTTGAGAAATAGCAGAAAAGCCCCATGTTCAAAAAATAGTCAGTCTGAAAGCGCGCAAATCTAAATGCCACTACTAGTGCTCAAAAGATGTCTTGTTCAGTTATCTAGCCTAATCATAACTGAACATGTTTTAAATTGATTGCTGATAAGATAGTGAAAGAGATGATAGTAAAAATGTGTAAGTTTGACTTGTCAATAGAAGTAGATTAGGAAAAGATATTGGTTCCACATGCTCAAAACAGAACCAAAGAGGAAAACAGGGATGAAAAACAAACTATGTATCCTAGCCCTAATTTTTCTAGATCTCATTTTCATGCAAAATAATATTTGTGTGCAGCTTGTCTTTTATGCCACAAACAGATGAAAAAACAGACCGTCTAATCCTTATTTCATCATTTTTAAATTTCATGTTCTATAATAGTGAATAAAATCCTGTCAAAGAACTTAATCTTGACAGTCGATCTAGCATAGGTAGAGAAGCAAAGGATTTCATCAGTTTAATCTGAACTCCCGGAAGATATAAGTGTAGAAATAGATAGTTTATTTTCTTAAAAATATCATGTCAAAAGGTTGCTATTCAAAATGCACCTAAAGAAGAAAAATGTTAGGAAATATAGCTGGGTAGGTAAAGATGTTTTTGAGGCTAATCATGATGTCAATTTCCAGAAATGGCATCAAGAAAGAATGAAATTTGTGCCAATGGATAAGGCACTGGTCTTCATAAGCCAGAGATCTGCAATTCTGGACACCTCCTGAAAAGGAGCTACCCTCCCCAAATGGAGCCACTGTTAGTCATCAGTGTTTTTCACCTGTTGTTGATGACTAGATTCCTAGTTGAGTTTTCTAGAAGCTAATCTCCATATGTCAATTTTTCATCTAGAAAATGCCCCAGACAAATTTTTATCCTTTTACCTTTTTCCCTGTTAGCCTATGCTCAGAGCAAGCTTTAGTTTTCAAGTCTTGTCTTGTTTCAGTAAAATATCCCTATCTATAGCTCTCTTAGTCTTGCTTGTCTACTATCATTTTCCCCTTATTTCTCATCAAACTCACTGCCCAACATTTGAAAAAGTGTCTCCCTTCCTATCCCTGATTTTCTTGTTGAGAAAGCAATCAAAATCTATGAAAGTTACCCCTAAGTTAGATAGTGGTGTTTAGGAGTCATTTCCTTGGAAAAAATATCCTAAGCCAAAAGAGCCTCTGTCTAGGACCAATCAGTCATAGATTGTCTTCCTATTTTGCAAAATAAGTCTTGATACATACATAGGTCGCACACCACTAAGAGGTCTTTTGTCTCTGTTCAAGAAGAAATTCAACAAAGGTCCAAATCAGAAGAAGATAAGCATGTTTACTGTCTAAAAGAATGTGCTTAGATAGGAAAAAATCTCCATAAGGCACCAAAGAATCCTTCCAAGGTTCAAAGTCATATTTTTTGCATCTCTGCAAGGATGTAATTGAATGAAAAACGGTATCCAAACAAGAGCAAAGAGACAAGTCCGAATAAGTCTCTCATGTTGAAGAAATTTTCCATCATGAAGCAGATGGAGAGCTGAAATGAAAGGAGAAAAGGAGTGCATGTGTCAAAGGTCAAAAGTTTCCCAAAGAGTTGAGATCATCCTTAAAAGCCACATGAATACAAAGGACTCATATAATGTTGATCTATAGTGTTTCAGTGTCTCCTTCAGAAATAATGCTGCATAAGTTTTCCCAAGGACATCATCATAATACATAAGAAGACAACTGCTTCTTATGCTGCCTTGAGCCTGGGACAAAAACACTAGTCAAAGAGAAAATGTTAGAAGACATCTTGCTGATAACCTCCTCCAAGAAAGAGCATATGGTTGGGAGCATGATAAGGACCTCCTTCATTTAAAAGTAGAGGGTCACAAACAGAGGTTTAGGGTGTTTTGGAGTAACTTCAGAAATTTCTTTACACCACCTCCTCCTAAAAAATGAATAACAGATGCATCAGCAGTTTTTCAAATGATGTTTGCGTAGGATTCTTATTGAAAATACAAGTTTGAAAATCAGTGGATCAAATGAAAGTTCATAAGTTGATGACCTCTTTCAAATGAGAAAATACACAGTGGCATAATGGTGCTAAAAGATCTCTATTTCTTATGTTTACCAGAGCCTTCTTTCAAAGGATAAATCATGAGCTATAATGTTTAACTAGAAGGCTATCACTCGAGGTTACAGTTCACATAGACCATCTTATCCAAAAGATGAGGCAGACATCTAAGAAAACAATCCTTGGTGATTGCAAAGAAAGATGACACAGTTTCGAGATAGATAAGTTGTCATGACTATGTTAACCTCCTTCAAAAGAGCAGATGGTTAGAAGCACAACTGTAAACCTCCTTCAATCAAGAGCATATGGTTAGAAAGGCATGTTGTGGCCTCCTTCATAAACAAGCAGAGGGCCAACATGTTTTTAAATGATTTCAATGCTTTTGTAGGCCACCTCCTTCCAAGGGATGAACAAAAGATGCATCAGCAGAGTTTCAAATGGTGTTTAAGTAAGTTTCTTATTGGGAATACAAGGTTGAAAATTAGTGGTATGTTCATGAGAGATGATAGGTTGAAGGCCTTTTCATATTACAAAAAATGGTCAACATACTGTTGTTAAAAGACCACTGATCTCACAATTATAAAAACATCCCTCCAAGGATAAATCACAGGTGATATTTTTAATTAAAACAGGCCTTTTTCTGAATGGTGATGTTGATAAACAAAGTTTGGGCTCTGGTCATATCTGTAAAATAATATAAGGAAGTTTTCACACAGGTGTACGTGAAAAGGACATTCTCACTTTTACAAATCCATTATGGTTCATCATAAGCTAAATCCATCAAGTGATAAATGAGAGGAAAAGCTTCATGATAAGGCTGAAGGCTCATTAGCAATGTACTACAACAGTGTGTTTGTAGTGATCCCCCTTGTACACAAATCCGAGAACTAGCGCTATTGTTTTATATGGTTGTAAGGGCTGCAGTAGTGATCCTTCATGGTAACCTCCCTTGTAGACCAATAGAGTCAAGTACTATGATTGATAACCACTTTATGACAAACAAAGATGTTGAAAAAACTCATAAATGAGAGGGTTTTCACAATTAGGTTATCAAAAGCTTCATTGTGGTCTATATATAAGTTTTTCTTTAGATGATAAAGACAAGATGTTTGGGAGCCTCCTACAAACTGAAGGAAAGGGCCTGGAGGAGTACTTGGAGAGGAGCCTTTTCATCATAAACATAAAGCCTGACAACGACTATGAACAACTTTAGTAGTTTTCCTGACATAATCTCCTTCCAGAGCTAGTAAAGGATCAAAGACAGATTTCAAAAGATTTTTTTTTTCACCTCATGAAACAGTGAAACACATGAGTGATTATTGACAAAGACTGCTGGCCATATTTTTTTGAAATTTGTTCAAAATAGTATAGCTTTCGTAAAGGTCTCACAGAGTTGTTTTAGGTTAATAGGTCTCCACAGGACCGTTGTGGAGAAATGCAGTTTAAAGAGAAATAAAACAGAGGTTACAAAGCGCCCATGAAGTTGTCAAACATAGACCTCCTTCACAAAAGGCAGAGGATCATCCCTCCCAATGTTTACACTATGAATTAGCTCATTAAAATGGTTAAATGGTGATTAAACATGTTTCACTTTCAGTCAAAGAAACATCTCTTTCGCTTCACAAAAACAAAGGTTAAGGAGCGCCCAGGCAGTTTGTTTCAAAATTATTTTCTGACCAAAAAGAGATGAAATTGACAAAAGTGAGAGAGGTTTTTGTCCATAATAGGTTCAAGAAGAACCACCTTCTTCAGTTTCCACACAGGTATCATGTTTTGTGAGAAATGTAAAAAATACAGATGTCACGGGAGAATTTCTGCACCAGAATTCACCATTTTGACCAGTGTTGGGACAGGCAAATTTTGAACAACCAAATGGACACCAAATAAAAAAAATCAAGCATATTTGGAAATTATACTTCCATGTCTTTCCAACGAACCATCTCCGGCCAAATTCAGACACCAGGAAGGCATCCAAAAGTAGCCTGCAAACAACACTATGTATTTCTGCACCAACATTCACCATTTTTTACCAGTGTTGGGACAGTCAATTTTTGAACAGAAAAATGGGCACGAAATGAAAAAAATCAAGCATATTTGGAAATTATCCTTCCATATATTTCCAACGAGCCATATCGGGCCCTATTCTGACACCGGGAAGACATCCAAAAGTGGCCTGCAAACAGCACTATGCATTTCTGCACCAGGATTCACCATTTTTTACTAGTGTTGGGAAAATAATTTTTTGAACAACCAAATGGACACAAAATGAAAAATAATCAAGAATATTTGGAAAGTATACTTCCATAGCTTTCCAACGAGCCATCTCGGGTCCAATTCCGACACCGGGAAGGCCTCCAAAACTAGCTGTAAAGACACACGGCGCGCCTGTAGCATTTTACAACGCATTTTGACACACGGCGCGGCGCACCTGTGTGATTGTGTGGCGCTCATGTGCAACACCCATGCATACCAGCAAGATAGTCTTTCAAAAAGTGCCCAATCAATTTTTCCCACAAAATTTCACCTTTGAGCACATCAAGAAAGCTTCTCCAAAGGTGTCTCTTGTCTTTTTCCTCAGTTTTATTTTGAAGGGGGTTTGTTCACAAGTTTCAAAGATCAAAATAGGGATTGAAAGGTAAAAAATCATCATAGTTTTATTGAAGATCTATTTACAAAGGGGTTGTTTACTAAAAAAGTGAAAGGAAAATGGTTTGATATGCAAAGTTGAAAGTCTTTTTGTGCTATGAGATAGCTTAGAGTATGCACAATCTCTAAGAGAAAGTAGACAAAGTTGTAAAGGTTTTCAAATCAGTTGGAGTATGTTATAAGAGTGTTTTCAATAAATCCCTTTTGTTTCTAACAACCATAGAGAGACAGTGAAAGGGATAATGTTTGATGTGTCATTTTAAGAAGTTTTTATTTCTATAAATGGCTTAGAATGTACAAAGTTGCTAAGAAGGAAAAAACAGAGGTTGTAGAGATCTTAAAACAGTTTAAAAGATCATCTAGACAGTGGTAAAAGGGATGACGGCTTGGTTAGTTTAAAGAAGTCCTTTTGTGTTGTGAGATAGTGAAGAATTTATGCAGCCCCCAGAATCAGAGAAGCAGAGTTTGTAAATAGGTTTCAAGTTTGTTTAAATGTGTCTTAAACAGTGCTTGCAAAGGGTAGTTTGTTTGCTACATTAAAAGGATAGAAACAGTGAAAGAAGAGAGGAATAATGTGCCATTTCGAAAGTGTTATTTATGCTATGAAATAACTAAGAACACTCACATTTTCTAGAAGAAAAACAGAGTGTGTTTGGAGGTATTCAAATCAGTTTTGGAAAGTTTCTTAACATTGTTTGCAAAAGGCATTTGTTTGTTAAAACTCAGAGAAAAACAGTGGCTAGAAGATAAGGTTTTGTGAATTGCAAAGAGTCTTTAAAACATTGTTTTCAAATGTGTCATTTCCAAATCAAAAAGAGAGGCAGTGTTTGAAGGGAGGGTTTTTGTGCCAAAACAAAAAGAGATTATTCTTCAACAAAAACCACAAACATATCTTGTTTAAAATCTCTTGCCCAAACACAGTGATAAAAAGTAATTTTTGTTTTCATTTGACAAATGCTTGTTTGCTAGCAGCCAAGAAACATAGTGAAATACAAAGAGAAAAGAGGTGTTGTGTTGGGAAAATTTTTCAAAGATCATTTGAATTAGCTTGTTTTGGTGAATCAGTAAAGAGTATCAGAAGCAACGGGTGCTACAAAAGGCCAAATTAGTTTGCACGAAGGAAATTGAAGGATGCACAAGAAAAACTCAAAATCGCCCAAAGAGGGTGCCCAGTGAGAAAAAAGGAGAAAGACACCTCTAGGCTTGGAATTTTTGCCTGAGCTTCTAGACATGTTTCTAAGAAGCCTTGAGGTACTTGCTCACCAAAATTGAACAAATTTTGACATGTTCTTGTTTTTTGACATTTTTGGGCCTAATTGCATAAAATCATGGGCGCTGCCATTTTTGTTTGGAGCATCCTCAACTGTTGAGAGTGGTACCATTGGATGAATTAAATTTAGGAGCATCTACTCAGAAATTTTTAGAGCAATTGAAGTTATTTTAGTCCCCCAAAGAGGCGAAAAACACTCACTTTTTCAACACTCTGCCCACATATCAGCAAGGCCTAATTTTTGGGTTTTTCGCTCAGTTCAGTAATTGATAGACTTCTATGCATCAGTTTGGGAAAATTCAAGTTTTTCCAGAAGGTAGACATCAACATATTTCCAACGAGCCATCACAGGCCTGGTTTTGAAGTCGGGAAGGCCCTCAAAAGTTATCCAAAATATAGGAAATGTTCTGCTGATGCACCCTTAATGCTTTTTGGCCAAAAAAGGCAGCTTTCTGAAGTCGCCTCTCCAAATGTGCGTTAAGCTATTTTGGGACATTGCCAGTCATAAAAAGTCAAATTTATTCCCTTTTTTATCATTTTGAGATATTTTATTGGATATTTTGTGCCTTGGGCTTTGCAAAGCCTCAAGGACAAGATAAGATATTTGTTTTTGAGCCAATGGCTAGCTAGTGGCCTTGGTTGGGTTTCCTCCTCCATCTTGGATTATATATTCCAAGAGACTTCATTGTAAACAAGGCTAAACTTGATGATATAGAGCAATATATGGTTATACAAGCTTGGAAGAAATACTTGTCTCATGCATTGAATAGTTTCTTGAATGTTTTTGGATGATGAAAGAGGACTGTTGTTGGATTCCTTGACTTGGTAAAATGGTATAGTGTCCCTCTCTGTTATGTTTCTTAGTTTTCATACATATTTCATGCTCTTGCTTGCTATAATATAGTAGAGAATAGATTTGAGACATGCCCTTAGAGGCACCTCAGATTTCCTATTTCATTATAGTTTCTATGTTTTCTTCCTTCTTAGTCATATCAAAGAATCCTTGATTTCTCTTTGATCACTGAAGAAATTGTTTGCTTGTTTCATTTATGGTTTTATGCATGCTAAGTATGATTCACGGTATGCCCTTCTTACTCATGGCTAGTCACAGCTCCACCTCTGAAACCTTTCTTTGAATGTTTGATTGTCCTAGTTGAGCCAAGGAGGTCTTGTATCAATCTTTGCCTTTGCCTAAAACTTTTAAATCTTAGTTTAAAAGTGCCTGATAGCTTGAAATACTATGTCTAGGAATTTCCTCATAGTGCTTTGAGTTATTTTTTTGTCTTAATTTTCTTTCCCAAAAGTCTGATAGCAATTTCCTAAAGTTAGAGAGTCATATATCTCTATGTATTGCTTGAATGTTTATTTCTATGCATTTATCAGTTTGTAGTTACACTTATCATGATTAATGGTTAGCCCTACCATATAAATGTTAGCTATTGAACTATTTATGTTTTAAATCCTTTGTCCTTCACAAAATTAGTGTCCATTCCACTTCATTTTACCTTAAGATCCATTTTACCTTGATCAAATCGGCCCTTCAACATACCTTGTATCACCATCTGAGGCTTTCTCGACCTTTTCGACCCCATAGCCCAGTTAATATGACAATATTTTTATCTATCTTAGTCTTTGATCAGTTCCCCCCTCAAAAACCTAAAAGAAAAATTAAAAACCTACTTCACAACTAGCCTAAAATCAGAAACATAAGAAGCAAAACACATGGATATCCCTTACACAAATAGAGAGAGCCCTCTCTGAGTCCAGGAAGGCTAGGTCCTTGGGCTCCAAATATTGGTTTGATGTTACCCTGTCACTTGGCTTGCCAATCAGCCAAATCACGGGACCCTAACAGTCTTCAGACCAGAATCAATATGCTCAAAAATATCTCACTATGGCTGCCTCTTCCTCCTTTTATGCAAGTGAATGCCTCTTTGCCCTGGACCCCACACATTAGGGTTTCTTCCACAAGGAATATTTCTCCCTCTCAAACTGCGTTGTCTTCCCAAGCAATATAAACCTCTTAGGCAATGTTTTTGACTTGATCAAACTTAACCTTGTCCTCATGCATTTGACTCTTTTCACACTGGAAGGTGCAAAATAAAGCTGCTCCATTGATCCCTTTCATAATATGAGGCATTTATTCCTACTTATCGGTCTTTTTACCCTTTTTATTCACCTCCTAGATGAAATAAGAAAAAATTGATATTCCAATTTGTTGCATGCAATTTTTGGAATATTACAGAAGCAAGCCAATATTGTCACATGAACTGCAGTAGCTAAGGAATTGATTGGGTTACCAAGTCATGAAAAAATGTAAAGGATAGCTGTGAGGACATGAGTGCCAAGTTTTGGGACTCACAAAGGTGGCTTAGTATTGACAACTCTAGTGCTTTCTCATTTAATTATCAACCCAGGGTAAGTATTTTTATTTCAAGGGTGTTGGCACAATATATGTGAGTCAGGTCATCTAATAGTTACTCCTTGTCACTTATGAGGAAGAATTTGCAGACTTCCTAAGTTCACTTATCCTAACGAGGGGTGGCTTGGATTGATTTTAAACCTAATGTTGAGCAGCAATATTGAGCAGCTATCTAATTGAATTAAACATCAGCCTAACTGAACTGAACAACAATCTAGAGAAATCAAGCAACAATTGAATTGAATTAAACAGTAGTCTAAATAAACTAAACATCAATGGAATTGAATTGAATCAACAGTCTAGCTAACTGAGTAGAAATGGAAAAATAGTATAACTAACTGAGCAGTAATGGAACAACAGTATAAATAACTAAGCAGTAATGGAACAACAATATAATTGAAGCGATTTAAATGAATTTTACAATAATTATTTAAGTAATTTTATAGTGGAATTCTCTTTATGAATTAATTAATCGACATTGATCGACGGTTGGACGCTTCATTGTGCTAAAAGAAGAATTTAATTCATAAAGACAGATAACATTGAAATCAACTTATTCTACAATCTGTAACTCAAATGCAATGGTATTGAAAGAATTGGAACTATCTACTGATAATGAAACATTGCCATAAGTCAGAAAATATGATTGCGATTATCCTAATTCAATAACGTGATTGCTAACAATCCTGAAGAAAGAGAAATATAACTTTATTGAATGGAAATATACTTTACAACTACATCAGATACTTAAGCATTGGTTATGCAACTACACAAAGTATGAAAACTGGCAAGGAACTTCCAGGGGTTGGGCCCAGACCACTAGAAACTCTAACATAGTAAAAACTTCAAAAGATTATTGTTAAAAGCTCTATATTACATCCAGTGATGTTACAAAAATACAATTAGATGGGTTGGTTCTGATGCGTCGATTGAAGAATGAATTTCCTATCCTTTCTCTAACTCTTCTTCTTGTTCATCCTTTGCCCTTTTAAAGGTGATTTCAAAAATGTGAAAATATTTCCCAAACGACAACCCACTGCACGTGGTTGTCGTTTGAGTTCTTGGACTCAAATTCGTTTGTCTGCCTTCTACCGGCCACTGGGATTTATCGAGATCTCATATGTTTGTGTCTGTTGGTTAGCTTCCATTTCCTATTGGTCCAGCCACTCTGCCTTCCTGCATGCGGAGATAAGAGAAGTCAATTTTCTGTTACAAAAACATAATTTTCATCATTAGTCTAATTGTTCTCATTTTCATAATCTTTTTTTCTCTTTATTGTTAATATGAAGAGGAATTCTCCCAAAATTGTAACATAATTTGAATTAATTACAGGGTGAGAACATACCATTATTTAGGCCCAACATACTCCCTTGCTTACCTAATTACACGTCCTCATGCAAACAGATGATTGAGATGTATCTACGTTAAGGAGTAGGTAGGGTAAACCTTTTCATTGTATGCTCTGAAGCCTTGTTTTCGTTTCATGAGTTCAAAGGTAGCACCTGTAGATCCTTCTGGTAATTCGTAATTGTGATTATAATCCTCTGGAGGATACTAGAGAAGAGGGATTTTGTATCTACATCCAAACCAAGCATGCCCCATGTTGTAGACCAGGCTGCTGTATGAGAGGACTCTGGAGGCAGCAGCATTGAAATTCCTATAACTGAATGGCTCCCTATTCTTCCATGGAGGCCATCCATCTTTGCTTAGCTGTTGCTAAGGCCGCTTCACGAATGTCCCAAAATTATTCCCATGCATTTTCTATGATATCTTTATGGATGGGCCCTAGCCTAGTCCTCACACCTTGCCTTCTCATCAATTTTTTGTGCTGGATTATCAGTTGCAGGGGTTTTCTATGCTCGCCCCTGACCCATAAATCTAGGTTATGCTCTCTTTTTTGGAAGATGACGTAGGCTTTGGCCCACCTGATATGGTTTTTAGCACATTAAAGGAAGTCTTGTAGCTACACATCCCCTATAAAGGGGCTAGGGTTGTTGTTCATGTATTCTTCTAAGAAGAAGTTATACATGTAAAGTTCACACAGGAGGCATTGTTCCTACTCATCCTGATCATTACAACAATGGAAAAATTCTTCTATGGTCCTGAAAGTAGTGGATTTTCCTACCCTGACAGCTTTAACTTTCAAGAGTAAATATCGTTCTGTTAGGAACAAGGCATAGTTGGTTGCCAGAGCTCTGCATGATAGCGCATCATTATATAGAGAGAAAATTGTAGAGATTTTCTTCTTAGCTTGCTCCACCTGCTCTTGTACCATTTTAACCTTGCCTGTTCTCCTCTAAGCTGGGAAAATGTTTCATCTTTTGTGGAGGAGAGGTTAGTGAAATATTTTAGCAGTGCATGATATTCTTGTAATGGCACCACCTCCTTTGTACACTATGTTAGCTCATGTCGCACTTGCACTAGTTCATTGCATAATTTCTGGTTGGCAACTTTCTCTACTATATGGGCATAGGTAGGGGCTTTCTTTGTCTAGGTCCCCTTTTCTTTTGTAACCTTCTGCTCAGTTTGAGTAGAGGCTTCGATGGCGTTTTCTAGTTCTATTTTCATTTCAGCCTCAGTGGTGTCTGCTAAGTTGGTCTGTACCCCAGCTTCTGTAGTAGTTATCAAATTGGTTTGTATTATAGTTTCCACGGTGTTGGCTAAGTTAGTTTTCATTTCACCTTCGACAGTATTTACTGGTTCTATTTGAGTTCCTGCAATAGAGGTTTCTTTCTTTGGCTTCCGGGCCATTCTGTAATATCCCCAAAAGGGAGAATGTAATAATACTTTACACAATATAAGAACTTACAGCAAGATAAACAATAAATATAAGTACAAATCAGAATATGAAGAAAGAGCTAAGCCATTTTACTATATTGGAGATGAATCAGCTACACAAGTACAAGATATAGGTAGATCTAGCCAAAAATATGAGCTAGGATCACCCTGAAAACATGTGGGAAGCAGGTACAACATAACTGTTGAGGCTCTGTAGCAAATATTCCGCCGTCTCTTCAGCAGAATATAAACATATGGTTGCAGGCTGAAAATAAAAATGTATATCTACTCAAAACTAGAGCTCTAATGATGCCAAGATTCAAGATCTGGCCAATGTGATGGATTCCCAAGACAACCTAGAAAGGATTTTCCAGATCTGCAACTTTGGAAAATCACCTCCCTAGGATTTGATCCTTGATCTACTGGGAAACAAAAATCTGAAGCTAGATCTGAAGAATAGATGGCTGAAATGTGTGCTCAGATCAGGTCTATGCTTGAAGGGTTGATCCCTTCATCAAATCTATGAGATGAGAGCTCTAGATCTACCTCCTCAATCCTCCAATGATGAATTTAGCTGCTGTAACACAGCTTCCAACAGAAACTGTGTTGTGAGGGAAAGGGAGGCCTTCTTCCTGCTGAAAAATGTTGCAATAAGCTCCAAGCTAATGGTGAGACTGATGGAAATGTGAAGGAATGATCCTCCACTCGATTTCTAGTTGAAGTACTAGCAACTTCCTTCCTCCTTTCAGATCTGCAATATGGACATCGTTCTTCCTGAAGGGAGTACTGCAGCTAGGAGGTCAATAACATTTGGGCTGATGCCAAATCTTCAATGTGGCTCTAGGAGTGCTGAACTATAAGCCCAAGTGATGGGAATAATCCCTCACCTTGTTCTCCAGCTAAAGTACTGAAGACAACTTCCACCTTCCAAACTGATCTTCAGAAATCTGTAGATTTCTAAATATGAATGTTCTGCAGAAAGTAGAAAAATGAAATAGCACTTAAATCCTAATGTATAGTGAAGTAAAAACCTCTTCCTTAGAGATCACTCAAAGAAAGAGGAGGCATTCCCTCCCGGGAACACCCTGTGCTAAACAACACCTGCAATCTCAGCTAAATAGCCAAGAATGCAGTCGAATGTCAATTGACAATTCCAGATCTAAAAGATCATAAATCAAAATAATCCAAGATGCCTTTCACATTTGCCTTCATCTCCTTTATAATGATTGAGCCATCCCAAGCCTTGCCCCTAATCTCAACTATGCTGTCTCACGTGGACAAGATCCTCAAAGTGGGACAACGATGTTTGACCAAATCAACCAAATAGTCTAGGTGCAATGTACTCCTCTTCCATCATGTGTGCTTAATTTGCACATGATCCTCCACCATTTGATCATTAATGCTCAATGACCCTTTGTTTTACATCTTCAAGATCTTAGATGACTAAATCAACCCTCTATGATCTCTCTCATTAAATGAGACATGATCTCCAATCTCATTCACATTAGTAGTTGCTCAAGTACCTCTTTTTGCATATCTAGTTCGAATTAATCCACATTCACACACACAAAGTGGATATTTATTCTTATTGAGGATTGTGGGTCCCTCCACCCTTTTATTTACTTAATTGATTAAGAAAATAAAGGACTCTAATATTCCAAATATGATATGAAAATTTGGGAATATTACAGTCCCCCCTGGCAAAATGTTGCTTGTCCTCAAGCAACTCCAAAATTATATGCAAGCCATCTATTCCCCTCCAAATGGCATCCACATAAGGAAGGCTTCCTCCATTTGTTGGAATAGGTTATGCATGTTTGGTTCCAAAGTTTTCTTTTAAAATCATAAAGAATGACCTCCAACTGTTTGGTTAGATGTCCTCCTCCCATCATGAAGTACCAAGTGACAACCATATGATGCCCAACATCATCATCAATACATGAGGTGCATACAATAAGGTGGTTCTCTCCATAAAGGAAAAGCTCCATCACACAATACATATCTTCATCCCATGTTTCATGAATTAGATTGAGCATTGAGATGCTCTCATACTTAGCCCTATTGGCCTTGTTGGATCCAAACTTCAACATTCCAAGGTTATGCAAAATAATAAGGGAAGAAGTAATATGGGTAGACAAATATTTCAAACCATATTCTCCTAACAATAACCACCAGAGTAAGGCCCTTTGCTGCCATCCTCCATCTCCTCCATGTAATATGGACAAGCCAAACTCCCCCAAAAGCAATCCAAGCAAGAAGAGATCTTGTTGCTTTCTCTCCCCCTCATGTGCATCATGAAACAAAAGCATACTAATGGAAATATGAGATGTCATATCAGCCCCATACAAAGAAACATCATCAATGCACATCATGAGATCATTATGCCAAGTTTTACACAATACAAAACACATAGACATAGGAGATGTCATGTGGTGGCCAAACTCTCTCAAGTCAAACCAAAATGAACATGCCTTCCCTTGCTGCAATTTATCATTGAGAAAAAAGGCATGATTCAGAAAATGATGAGCTATTGGGTGGTATCCATACTCACCCAAGAGCAGCCAGTGCAACCATGCCTCCTTCTTCATTTCATACATGTTTTTCAAGGCATGGATCAGAAAAATAGGTGCCTTTGGAGAGTGACAGAGATCTCCCAATGGTAACCAACGTAACCAAGCATGCTGGCCCCTACAAATATGCAAGTGGATTTGCAACCCATTGCTTATCATCCTTACTCATTCACTCCCATGGGGATGATGAATGAGGTACTGCATAATCATGGCATCCTCCCTTTCTAGAATGCCATCCTTTCCAAACTATTGAAGACTTTTACATTTAATGAAATGTTGAAATGCATCTCTAATGAGATCTCTTAATGAGATTCTCTCTCCATCAAAGGCCCTCCAAAACCAAAGAAGTTTTGGATTTAATGCAAGTAGAAGTTTGTCTTTGATCAGTGAGAGGCCCATTGAGAAAGGGTCATCTAGAAGGGAGAAAAGGTTTCTCATTTCAAGATGTCTACCATTTATCATCTTTGCTTCCATTGCTTCATGAATGAAGCTACCTCCAGAATGTTCCAAGAATGATGAAGCCCTTTCTTTGTCACAGCTACTAAGTATAGCGCTATAGATCTACAGGGTAATACATATGCTTTCTCAAAGTAAGGCACAATACTGATCTCATAATCAGCCATTGTACATAGGATAATGCTAAGCCCATTTTCTAAAACTCTACATCTCAACTCAAGGGGTTGGATGCAGCTCAACAATGATGAACAGGGATAGTTTTCAATCTCCTCCTTGATTATATAAAGCATCCTATGTGTTGTGATATGTTTCTGCTTCAATCATCATTTTATTCTAAACCTTGGTTATGCATTGATCTTAAAACAATATGTGCTGAAATTCTATGCATACCTTGGATCAACTGATATGTAGGAATCTCTGACAGAAAAAAAGAGTTCCTCCAACCAGGACAATAGTATCTCCAACTACTGGTAAGAGTGATGGTCTCTCTTCTTCAAGTGTACTAGCTCTGGTATCCTCCTCCTCTTCCTCATGCATCTCCTGATCCATGCATGGGACTCCATAAGTCAAGAGCTCAAGACTACTTTGCAAAGATGCAAGTATCTCTTCTCCAGTTACAAGTACTTCTACAGAAGGTGGTGAAAGTAGTGACCTCTTATCCAGAGTGACAAGATTGACATTCTCCTTGGTTTCCTGGTGAGATGCCCCTTTGTAGCACAACTTTTTCCTCCCCACATCAAACTTCTTTCTCAACTTGTGAAAGAAATCTGAATACTTGGTTACCTTTGCATGCTCTAGGTGCCCAAACCATCAATATTCTACTTCATCTAAGAGATTAAGTGCTGCAATTTGAATAGCCTCTTCTTCAGCCACAAGATGTAGCTTGAAAAACTAATCTAACTACCTCCTCCAAGCCTTGACATTGCTTGAGTAAGATCCATCAAATGTAGGCAAATAGAATCTATTATGCCTCTTCCTTCTATTGCTACTATAGGATCCTCTTTGTTCTCTAATCTGGAAGAACTGTTGGAGAGTTAGATTCTCCTTGAAAGCTCTAGACTGTGCTTTGTACTCTTCAAGATATAGACTGAGAGTCTCATGAGTCTCAGGTTCATGCCTTTCTTCACTTCTATACCTCTCACCTTATTCAAAGAAATTGGGCATAGTGGATCTATGAGGAGATCTAGGGTTCTCTGGTCTTCTTTGCTGCTGAGAGGAAGTGCTTTCCTCATCATATCTTCTTCTTGGATCTTCTCTTTGTTCTTCCTCCTTCATTTGATTGACCTCCTTGGAGAGATATTGCATGGATCTAAAGAAAGGCGTGACTGATCTCACATCCTCCATGATAGATCTCATCTATCATTTCTTCTTTCAATGTAAAAAGATGAAGTGTCCACAAGCTGAGCCAAATATTATGCTTTGATACCACTGTAATATCCCCAAAAGGGAGAATGCAGTAATACTTCACACAATATAAGAAATTATAGCAAGATAAGCAATAAATCTAAGTAAAAATCAGAATATGCAGAAAGAGATGAGCCATTTTATTATATTGGATATGCATCAGTTACAAAAGTACAAGATATAGGTAGATCTAGCCAAAAAGATGAGCTAGGATCACCCTGAAAACATGTGTGAAACAGGTACAGCATAATTTTTGATGCTCTGCAGCAAATACTGTGCTATCTCTTCAGTATAATATAAACATATGGTTGCAGTCTAAAACGAGAAATGTATATCTACTCAAAACTAGAGCTCTGATGATGCCAAGATTCAAGATCTGGCCAATGTGATGGATTCCCAAGATAACCCAGAAAAGATTTTCCAGATCTACAACTTTGGAAAATCACTTCCCTAGGATTTGATCCTTGATCTACTGGGAAATACAGATCTAAAGCTAGATCTGAAGAATATATGGCCGAAATTTCTGCTCATATCAGATCTATGCTTGAAGGGTTGATCCCTTCATCATATCTATGAGCTGAGAGCTCTAGATCTACCTCCTAAATCCTTCGATGATGAATTCAGCTATTGCAACATAGCTGCCAATAGAAACTGTGCTGTGAGGGAAAGAGAGGCCTTCTGCCTACTGAAAAATGCGGCAATAAGCTCCATGATGATGGTGATACTAATGGAAATGTGAAAGAATGATCCTCCACTCGATCGCTAGCTGAAGTACTAGCAACTTTCTTCCTCCTTTCAGATCTGCAATATGGACAGTGTTATTCCTGAAGGGAGTACTTCTGCTAGGAGGTCAATAAAATTTGGCCTGATGCCAAATCTTCAATGTGGTTCTAGGAGTGCTGATCTATAAGCCCAAGTGATGGGAATAATCCCTCACCTTGTTCTCCAGCTAAAGTACTGAAGACAACTTCCACCTTCCAAATTGATCTTCAGAAATCTCCAGATTTATGAATATGAATGTTCTGCAGAAAGTAGAAAAAGGAAATGGAACTTAAAGCCTGATGTATAATGAAGTACAAACCTCTTCATTAGATATCGCTCAAAGAAAGAGGAGGGATTCCCTCCTGGGAACACCCTGTGCTAAACAACACCTTCAATCTCTGCTAAACAACCCAAGAATGCAGTGGAATGTCACTTGACAATTCTAGATCTAAAATATCATACATCAAAATAATCCAAGATGCCTTTCACCTTTGCCTTCATCTCCTTTATAATGATTGAGCCATCCCAAGCCTTGGCCCTAGTCTCAACTACGCTGTCTCATGTGGACTAGATCCTCTAAGTGGGACAATGTTGTTTGACCAAATCAACCAAACAGTCTAGGTGCAATGTACACCTCTTCCATCATGTGTGCTTCATTTGCACATGATCCTCCACCACTTGACCATTAATGCTAAATGACCCTTTGTTTGACATCTTCAAGATCTTAGTTGACTGAATCAACCCTCCATGATCTCTCTCATTAAATGAGACATGATCTCCAATCTCATTCACATTAGTAGTTTCTCAACTACCTCTTTTTGGTGATCTAGTCTGAATTAATCCACATTCACACACACAAAGTGGATATTTATTCTTATTGAGGATTGTGGGTCCCTCCACCCTTTTATTTACTTAATTCATTAAGAAAATCAAGGACTCTAATATTCCAAATATGATATGAAAATTTGGGAATATTACACATTCTTTCTTTCTTCAGTTGTTTTCTCAGATATTTTACCAATTTCTTTAATCTCTTGCATGTCCTTCTTAATTTCTCACTTCTCCTTTCATCTGAATCTTCACCTATCCTGATTTCAATAGGTGGTAGGGGAGCGGAATTCCCCTTTTCAGGGATGGTGTCTAAGATGGTGTTTCTGATTACGTCTTCAGAATTTACTTCAATGTAAGGGTCCTAACCAAGAGGAGCGATGCTACCTCCTGGTGACAAAGGGGTTGTCTCCGTGTGTGTACTTTTCTCCACGAGGACAGTGTCACTTGATTGATCTTGTGAATCCATTCTCTCCTCTGTCTTCCCATCACTATACACTTCATAATTATCAATAGGGGATCGAGCCTCATCATCTCATGGTTCCTCTTGGCTAGGTAGGACGTTGGTGTGACCGAAGCTACTGAGGGTGGAGGATTTATCAAAAAGTTCCTCTTGCTCCCCTGCTCCCAATGGGTTTCTTGATTCATAGTCTGTCCTTATTTGTCCTATGAATCGAGCCATTTCTTCCTCGAAATCTTGCAAGGGTGCATGGGATGGTCCTACTTCCTCCATGACGTTCGAGGTTCCTTAGAGTGTCTTGGAGAATTTTTTCCTGCGTGGTTCTGAAGTTGAGGTTCGGGTCCTTTTTCTTCTTGGTGTACTTACCCTAGGGGGCCCAATTTCAGTTTCGTCACAGTTTATTTCTAGTTCCTATACCTCAGGGTTAACAAAGTTATCCCAGGCTATATACTGCCTATATAGCTCATGAATGATGGTTAGTTTTATTAACCCCTGGTGACTAACCACTGCTTGGGGATTTTTGGCTTTCCTCAATCGAACGGCAGTATCATGCAATATGAAATTCAAGAAGGCAGGTAGATTAATTGAAATATTTTGTTTAATTGCAGCTAAAATTTTGAGCTATCGAGGTTTTACCACATCAAGACGTCCTTCGCATGTAATAAAATTTTGGATGAATGCCGCCAGCTCCTGCCATGGCTGGTGTAGAGAGGCAGGGTTAATCCCTCTGTTTTTTCATTCCAACGGTTCCTTCAGGTCCTGGTTGTTACAACATTTTTTGGTCATCTAACCTTTTATCATTAGATGAAACCAAGTACACCATGTAAGACCAATTTTACCCTAAGTAAAATTGCTTTCACTATGTGAAATAACTTAGTAAAACACCTTTATTAAGTTGTTTATGGTCTAAAAAGGAAACCCCAAAAGGAAATAATAAACAAATCTACATTTGTTTATATTTCCTAGTCATATTTTACCCAAAACAAGGAAATTAATTAAATAAATCATCATTTATTTGATTATTTCCTAGGAATAAGTTATTTAAATAATCATTTAAATAATATTCCTAGTTAAATTTGACTAAATCATTTTTAAATAATTAAATAAATAATTATTTATTCAATTATATTCCCACCATTTCCCTAAAATAATAAATAAATCATTTATTTATTCATTGTTTATAAATAAATGAATTGACCCAAGTCAAAAATCCTTTTCCCGCCAACAAATATAATAAAATATTCCTAAAGGGTGGTTCTAGAATTTGATTAATAATATTTCTATTCATGCACTAAGTTCTAGATAACCCTAATATTTTGTTATAAATAGAAGGGTTTTCCCCATTCATTAGTCACCTCCATTGCATTAGATCACTCTGGATCTACTCTTGGTCACCTTTTCCATTTTTATCTTGTGAGCTCCCATTGAGTTCTATGTTTGTCTGAGTTTTCTACACCAACAAGAGAGAGGAATTTTAGATTTGAAACGCTGAGGACTTTCAAGAACCCATCCCATTGAGGAGAACTTGAAAACACCTTTCTTGTTTTCCTCTCAGGTGCCCCTTTTCAATATAGTATAAAAATTCTTTCAAATACATTGTTCTTGCCTTGTCTATTGGATGCATGGAGCCATAGTTTACTTTATCTCCTTAATATCTTTTATGCTTAGATCTGGATTTGTGCAGCATTATTTGGATCACCTAATTGCAGATTTAAATATGTTTGGCAGCCATAATCGATGTTAGGGCTATTTTTTATGCGTAGCTAAAGTGATATTTTACGACGAAAGATTCATACTAACAATTGGCGACTCCACACGGGTTTTCTTTTATGACCACTGTCGTTTTATATATTTCTGAATATCCAGCTGTTTCAGACCCTAGGGTTTCTCTTCCATTTTCTATTTTTCCTATTTTTATGGTGCTTTTCACCTCTAAAACCCTCAAACATTAAAATTTTTAACTTCTGTGTGTTTCTGGCTTTATTGCGCAGGTGACAGACATCAGCCGCAGCTGAGACGACAAATTTTTCTGAAACCTGCCGCCGCGAGACCCGGATCTACAGGTCGCACTTATCGGCCCAAAAACTACGACCTGGCCCTAAGGTCACACTTTTCTGCCCAAAATCTA
This sequence comes from Pinus albicaulis, assembly GCA_034641835.2. NCBI lineage: Eukaryota > Viridiplantae > Streptophyta > Pinopsida > Pinales > Pinaceae > Pinus > Pinus albicaulis. Next base: position 734,406,536 of record CM076574.1, read on the forward strand.
TGACCTGGACTGCAAACAGGTCAGAACCTGCGACCTGCACTTTTTTCTGCAATTTTCCAGCACTTTTTCTGGGTTTGTCTGAAGCTTTTGTCAGGGTGTTCCAGCCTCTATCTCCGCTCGTTTAGACCTATTTCTAATCTATTTCACTCAACTAAGTGGGAATCTTTCCCCTTGGGGCTCTATTACCCTCCACTTTTTGTGAGAGATTTTTTTCCATTTTCAGAAGTCTGAATTTCCAGGGTTTCAGCCTTATTTCTTTCAGATCTGATACCTCATTTTCAGATCCCTTTAGATCAACATTTCTCCCTTTCAAATCACCTCATATAGTTTTGTTTGGGTTCATTTCTAGGGCCACCTCCTTGTCCCTTCTATTTTTAGTTGATCTCCTCCTTTTTAGCAGCAACCTTGCCTCTACCTCTTTGCTGTTCTCTGCACCTCTTTTCAGTAGATTTCTCCCTTAGATCCCCATCCCTCCTGACCTTAGATCTATTGGCCTCTTTTTCGCATGCTTTCCTTATTTTTTTCCCTCTTATAGACTAGTTTTGAGAGACCCGCCTTCTTGGGTTAGATTGATGCATTGTTAGCTATTAATTTTCTGTTCTTTCAGTCTTATTTATTGCAGATTTATTTTCAGTTACGCAGCACACTTTTTCTTTTACTCTCAAAACGTCTGGGTTTAAACAATTAAAATTAACACACTCCACACACTGACCCTAAGTGAAGAAGAGTCTGGTTAACACCACCTAGAAAAGCCTTTAAAATCAATTGACACTGCACCTCTCTGCCCTTGTTTCGACATTGACCTCACTTGATTTTGCCTCTAACTGCCCCTGTCGGTTTTCTTCTTCCTGTCATCATTGCGCCTCCAAGGTGTTTGTCCCAGAGACTTCTTGGCCTTCACCCTCAGTTTCCAGTTGGTCGAATTCCTCCTTCCCATCGTCATTGAGTAAGTACTCCCCAAAGTTCGCACTCCGACTCTTCCTCTGATTGTTCGGGTTCTCCCCTTACTCCTGGTTCTCCTCCTGTTACCTTCACCATGTCTAGTCCAGGACCTAGCGCTAACCCCAGTTCTACTGCTAGGCCCCTTTCCATTGGAACCACTACGGGACCTACCTCGACTGCCCCATTGCTCCCTTATATGGCCAGCCTCAGTCTCCTCAACTTCAATCAGCTGATCAATGATCCTATTCGCCACGATGTTAGTTGGCCTGCTATGCCAACCAAGCTCCCCTCCGAAATTCCCAAGTTTGAAGGCCTTGCTAGTGAAGATCCCTCCAACCATATTCGATCTTTCCACATCTGGTGTTCCTCCAATTCCATCACTGATGACACCATCTGTCTTCAATTGTTCCAACGCACGCTTACCGGCGAAGCTTCTAAATGGTATGTTGATCAAGCCACCTCTTCCCATACCACCTTTGCGACCATTGCCCAAGCCTTTTTATCTTATTTCCAGCTCCCTCTACAATGCGACATGGGTACTGAACTCTTGACTTCTTTTCATCAATCCTCTTTAACCCGCCTTTCCGTTCATATCCAGGAATGGCGACAAAGATGGAGCTTATGTCGCGCTCCCCCCTTTTAAGATCGGGTTTATATGGACTGGTTCCTTCGCTCTCTTTTACCTCCCATTGGCAAAGATGTCACCTCCCATTTCCCTCAAACTAAAGAAGCTGCCCTCCAAATAGCCTTGAAATATGACCTTATTTACGTTCAATCTGGTTATGTTTATACCATCCTTCCTGACCTCCCCAAGCCCAATGGCCCTAATGCCTCAGGGGCATCTCCCTCTACCGACGGTATCGTTGGAGCTCTATCACATACCTCTGCCCAACCTCTTCAGGGCTATGGTTTCCCTCTAGGAGGGGCCAGCCCCTCCGGCACTTTCCCCCCTCCACGTAGCATGTATCCAGGATACGGCATGCCTCCTCCTTTTTTCCACACTCTTGCTTACCTCAATGTTGCCCATCCTACCCCTTATCCGTACCCACAGCCTGGTGTCCCAGCTCCTCCAGCATTTGGACCTCCCACTCCCTTGCCTTCTCCACCCCCGCCACTACACTTACTACCCCTTCCAGGGAAAGTATTTGCGTAGTAGGGGGCAACTAATCTTCTTCCTTCTAAAAAAAAGCGGAAAGGAAATCAACCCGCTTCTGGTAATCGTGGATCCAATCCTTCAAGTCTTGACTCTACCACTTCCAACTAGCCACAGGGCTCTCAGCCCAAGCTAGACAGGCCACTTCGCACCAATAAGCCCTATTCGTGTTGCGGTTTTTTTGGTCATTACCACAAATGCGGCAGATGTGGGAGTCTCAGGCCACTGTGTAGGGACACCACTCCTCCCCTATTATCCCTCCCAATACGACTACTTCTCAACCCGCTATGTCTACCGATCCTTTCCCTCAACAAGGTTTCATGGCCACTCAACCACCTCATGCCCCGGTAACCACTCAAACTTCCCCTTATGGTTCCTTCGATTACCAAATTCTCATGATGGCCACTGACCAACCTCTCATTGTCGACCTTAACCTTCAAACTTGGTCGCGTCAGTACTCCACGCCTCCCGTTCCGTCTGTCTCCGAGTCCCCATCCTTAGGTCCTACAGAGCCTTTGTCGACACCCAATGGTCCCTTGCACATCCCTCCGTCCAAATCTGAGGTTCATACCAAGATTCCTAAGGGCCCATTATGCCGAAATGTTGCCTCTGGTGGGGCTGCCCATTCATATAACATAGTAGATGATCTGGTGCAATCTCCTGCCACCATTTCAACACTGGAACTCCTCCAGTCATGTTCTTCCCAAAAGAAGGCTCTACTATCTGCTGTGGGCGCTGTAGATCCTATTGATGAAAAATTGATTGTTTTCGATGCCCATCAGTCGGACCATCCCCCCCTACCTGCTTTTGTTGCTTTCCAAATCCCAGTCAAAATAAAAAATGCCAACGTTGCTCGGTGTATCATTGATGATGGGGCATCTACCTATGTGATGTCTGCTTCGGTTTGGAAATAACTTGGATCTCCTGAGCTAGCCCCTTACACAATCACCCTTCATGCGTGGGATGGCCATGCCTCCCAGCCCATTGGCCTATTTCGTAACTATCCTATCACCCTTGCGGGTAAGATTGTTTGTGTCGACGTTAAAGTTATCAATGCCCCTCTTGAATACAACATCCTTTTGGGGCGTAGTTACACCTATGCCATGTCTTCCGTCCCATCCGTAGTCCACCTCAAGATGTTTTTCCCTCATAATGGCAAGATTGTCACCATTGACCAGTTGACTTACCATGAAACTAAATCTCAGACCTCCCTTGAGTCCACCATCTCTACTATCACCAATAAGAAAACTGTTTATTCTTTGACCAGTGTCTCCCCCGGTGTCTACAAAGACTCCTCCTTGCTTGGAACTTTCCCAGGTCCTCCCCCTCCTCCTGTCTCTGACCCCAGCCTAGCGAATGTTTTCATGATACACTCGTCTCAAGCTGACATTCCACAGCCTACTTCGGCTAGTCAGCAACCTCAATCTCGTCCACCGCAACCTGCTCCTATTCCTTTTCTTCAGTTGACCAACCCTCTCCCCCCTGGACCTTCCCATCACCCTCACACTCAAAAACCTCCCTACCCTCCTAAGTCGGTTCCCTCAGGTCTCCACCATATGGGAGCCATCCCTCCTGGCCATTACCCCACCGATCAGATACCTTTCCTTGGTCCCCCCCCCCTTGGAGTCTATTCGATTCCCGTCATGGCCACCCTTTCCCTCCCTGATTTAACCTTGGGAATACCAGTATGGTATCTTACTCCTCCATCTGAGACCCCACCAGGCCACCCCAAGCCATACATTGTTGTGACACCCATGCAGCCGATTCCCTTCGCTCCTTCCACCGCTACAGTGCCCCTAGCCCCTCCGCAGGACCCTCCTCATGCTGCGACAGCTACAGGCAAGAAAAGAAAAACTTGCAAGGGGACATCCAAGGACAAGGCCACCACACCTGACCCTACCCCTCCCCCACCCGCCAAGCCTTGTGCTTTGTGTGATGGTATTTTTCATGCCACCCATACTTGTCCTGAATTGCCTCATCTCAAGCCCATGGTTAATGTCGCGTTCCCTAAGTCCATGGTCCCGGAAGCCTCTATTCCTTCCACGACCATGACCAAGAACCCCAAGAATATTCACACCAACCACCCCTGTGCTTTTTGTGATCTCCATGGCCATTACACCCACCTCTGTCCCTGCCTCGAGGAATTTCGCACCTCTCTAGCCACGGTCCGCAAATTCGAGGCCAAACAAAACGAGTCCACCTCTCCCCTATTTGCACGTTTTGCTTCGGCAGAACTACCAGACATGCCTTCTCCCATTGAAATTCTCCCTCCTGATGTCGAGATGACGAAACCTTCATCCACCATTTACTACCTATCATCATCCATGAGACCCTCGGGTAACATTCCCTCTAAATCCTCCCTTGTTCTTTTGCTTGACCTTCCTTCAGCGATCACCCTGGGCTCACGATCGGTAGATCCTTTATCTGCTTACTCTTCTGTCACCCCTTATGACGATGCGCATGTGAACCTCTCTTCTCATGATGATGAATCAGGTAGCTTCACCGCGTCCGGTGGTATTTCTTCCACCAGTCACCCCATATCCTATCACGATGATGACATTATGGAAGGAATCATCTCCCCTGACTTTCTCTATTCCCCCTTACATCGGAACCATGCATTCAAACCACATACACCACATACACCTTGTGGCCATTACATTGCAACCCAATGTTTGGGTAAGGGAACACCCATATTTGAGAGGCCAGGAGAAGTAATTCTCCACAACTCTCCTAGTGTATCTGGTCACGTCGACTCTAGTACCATTCTCCTTCCACATTTAGAATAACCTCTATAGTACCATACCACTTCAGATCACTCTCGAGATGATACCCCTCATCATTCCCTCATTTTACATCAACAACCCATTCTCTTAGACATTGTTGTTGACCAACCTATAGGTTTTCTAGGAGAGCATTAGTTCATTATCTCCAAATCCTCTCTTTGGGATAGTGACACCAAGTATGCCAACCCAAAAACTTAAAGTACATTTGATTCATATATGGAGTACTAACAAGAGATCGTTAATCCTCCATTTCCCTTCTCAAACTGCATAACCATAATGGAAACAAATAGGCGCACCATATCATTAAAATGTGTTTAGATTCCCCTTTTTCTCAATACATTTTTGCATGACCACAACATGCTTGGGGGGCACCTTTGCCACTCAACCATACAAATCCCATATCTTAGCCAAAAACAACACTTAAACCCCCATTTCTCTAACAGGTCACACTTTTCAGGACATATCTTGGGATAAATCACTGTTTTCTGCCTAGTACCTGCTACCTAGGTCGCAAAACAGACCCCAAAAAGTGTGACCTGGCCTGTTCATGAGCTCTGGGTACCTGTTACTTTTCAGTTACTTGACACTTCACCAGGACACATTTTTTCCAAGAAGGGTCTCTTCACCTCTCCTCCAAATCGGATTTCCTCACATACCACACTTGTACTTGGGGCACCAACTTGCCTCCATACTTGTCCTTGTTCATGTTGATTTTCATCATGAGATACCATATTGTACTCATGTTTTTATGGTCCCCCATTGGACCTTTACTATGTAGCAGCACCATCAAGTCGCCCTTGTTTAGAGCATCGAAGTCGAGTCATCATCGCAGTCATGGAGTCTATCTCGAGTCCCTTTGTATCCCGCTATATTCCTCCATCCTTCATTGCTTGGTCCCTCTCTCATGGCCTTCAGTACCATTGTCCCCTATCCCTCATGATATTGTGTCAGTTGCTGCCAAGCCCTTCATGCCCGTTATGCTCTAACAAGGGAAGTCATCCATCTGCTACTCAGTATCCCCCATTTCATCATCATCATTAGTGTCCGTCTGTTAGTCGCTCTACTATTTTCTCTCGTGCCTTAGTTGGGTATCCCTTATTGCCTCACCTATGGCGGACCTCCTTTTATCGATATCAGCTCATTTACTCCAGAATCCAGGTCTAGAGGGCGGTGTACCTTGGTTCGAGCTCCTTTCAGCATGATCGTGATCCGTATACTTGATGGTCCAGTGATGCAGCAACAGCTATTGGTGATTCCTGGGTGTGTGTGAGATGTATCAACCCTCATGAGGGGGTGGCCTTGCAGGTAGCCCCCCCACATGCCTGGATGACTTCTTCATTTCAGCCTTTGATGCAGCTCCTCACATTTGATGATGTCTGCCTCAGCCGCTTGCAGCGCCTTTTCGATTTGAATGTATCAGTTATATTTTGCGAGCCCTTCCCCATGTATAGGGGGAATTTGGGTTGTGTTTGTATCTCACATACTAAAATATTATTGTATAAGTCCTGGCTGTTATTCCAGGCAACACATGTATGTGGGATTCATCATTCTATTTTTCTGGCACGTATTTATGCCAGCATGTACTTTATGGTTCGGTTCCTTGTTTACTGGACATCCTATTCTTTTGTACTTTGTCTCGACGGGCATAGGTATGCCTCCCATGCCGCCTTTAGCACAGGTACCACTTCATAAAATAGAGACTTGTTGCACCTGTAAGTCTCGGCTCCTCAGGGTCTAGTCCTTTAGCACATTAGACTACCTTCCATTTTTGTCTCTGACTTCCCTCTTGATGTTTAGTGATTGAGTTCTTACAACGTACTTCGGTCATACGATTTGCTCCTAACACTCGTACTTTGGGGGGCAATCTGTTACAACATTTTTTGGTCATCTAACCTTTTATCATTAGATGAAACCAAGTACACCATGTAAGACCAATTTTACCCTAAGTGAAATTGCTTTCACTATGTGAAATAATTTAGTAAAACACCTTTATTAAGTTGTTTATGGTCTAAACAGGAAACCCCAAAAGGAAATAATAAAAAAATCTACATTTTTTTATATTTCCTGGTCATATTTAACCCAAAACAAGGAAATTCATTAAATAAATCATCATTTAATATTTGATTATTTCCTAGGAATAAGTTATTTAAATAATCATTTAAATAATATTCCTAGTTAAATTTGACTAAATCATTTTTAAATAATTAAATAAATAATTATTTATTTAATTATATTCCCACCATTTCCCTAAAATAATAAATAAATCATTTATTTATTTATTGTTTATAAATAAAGGAATTGACCCAAGTCAAAAATCCTTTTCACTCCAACAAATATAATAAAATATTCCTAAAGGGTGGTTCTAGAATTTGATTAATAATATTTTATTCATGCACCAAGTTCTAGATAACCCTAATATTTTGTTATAAATAGAAGGGTTTTCCCCATTCATTAGTCACCTCCATTGCATTATATCACTTTGGATCTACTCTTGGTCACCTTTTCCATTTTTATCTTGTGAGCTCCCATTGAGTTCTATGTTTGTCTGAGTTTTCTACACCAACAAGAGAGAGGAATTTTAGATCTGAAACACTGAGGACTTTCAAGAACCCATCCCATTGAGGAGAACCAGAAAATACCTTTCTTGTTTTCCTCTCAGGTGCCCCTTTTCAATATAATATAAAAATTCTTTCAAATACATTGTTTTTTCCTTGCCTATTGGATGCATGGAGCCATAATTTACTTTATCTGCTTAATATCTTTTATGCTTAGATCTGAATTTGTGCAGCATTATTTGGATCACCTAATTGCAGATTTAAAGATGTTTGGTAGCCATAATCGATGTTAGGGCTATTTTTTATGCGTAGCTAAAGTGATCTTTTACGACGAAAGATTCATACTAACACCGGTGTTGGCCGGATAAATCGATCTTGTAGACAAGATCAATCTCCCTAGTGTCAGAAGACAATCTAGCAACAAACGAACAACTAAGTTTGTCTTTCTCTAAATATATTCGTTTTAGAAATAAATGTAATGAAGGTGTCGATCCTACCTTAGATCCAAAAGCTTATTTGCGGTCGTAGTGCTTTCGTCGCATCAGTAATCCTTCCGTCGCAACAAGATTTCTTCCGTCGCAACAAGAGTTCTTTCGTCGCAAGAAAGTGTCGTCTTTCGTCGCAACAAAGTGTCACCTTTTGTCGACCTGCAATCACAAACAGGAAAATATTAAATACCTACTGTATATCAAATAATTATAAAACATACCTATCATAGTGATCAAGGAATCTATGAAATAAACGATCAAACGACAGCTTATTGAAATAAACAATCGAACAACAATTTATTGAGAAAAACAAAACTTGATTGTATTAATCTTAAAATAACAGAAGAACCTTACAACCTTAGCCTTGATGTTGAACATGCCTTCCCGGGGTCCGAAGCAGGAGTCTCCTCTAATTTTATAAGTCTTTCACTCTTCCTCCAGGAGCACATAGAGGTATGTGATCTTTCCTCACAAAATCTCAGCAGAAAGCAGTCTAAATCTCAACAACACTTCACCTCAATCACACACTAAATCTTGAACTCCCTTTGAGGCTACCCAATGCCTCCTTTTATAGAGCAGATGAGGAAGTTAGGGTTCCACCTTTGAAGGGATAGAATCATCCTTCAAAGGGATAGGCTCCTCACATCAAGGGATTAGTTCCTTAAGGTGTGGGATACATGCACCTTATTAAAGCATACTCATCCCCAAAAATTCTCATCTAGAAGCTTCTAGAATTGACCTCAAATCAGCTTTTTACCTTTTTTTTTCTCACTTTTTTGACTTTGAGAAGGGTACATAGGCATTACAAGGGAAAAATTTGTTCTAGAATGCAGGTAAGCAGTGTATTACCTGCGTACCCAAGCCAGGAACATAGGCAGGCTTCATGTTACCTATGTACCCAGAGTTTCAGAGGTTTTTAGGGTTTTTTTCTCCTGTTTCAGGGCTTGACATGAGGATTAAAAGTTGTAAGACTTGCAGAGGAGGCATGTATGAGTGTTAGTGAGCTCATACAGTTAGCAGGATGTCAAGGTGACAGTTTTTAAGTGAAACATATTTCCCCCTAATGTGCGAAGTCTGGAATAGATGAATATGAAGTCTGTCATATATGAAAAGTGAAGTACTTTATCATTTCAAGGATAATCCTGTGGACACCCCAGTCAGAACCTGTAAAAAAATTCAATGCAAAATATATATATGTAATCATATCATCTCTAAGGTAGGCATTCCCATACTCAGATCAAAACTAACTAGAAAACTGATTTAAACTGTTCTAATACAGGAATGATTTTCAATACATCAATAGTATAGACATGTGTATACACAGTATGGATGCAACTATCTGTTTATGAATAATCCACTGTATAAATGAATAAAAAAATTCTTCGCAGCCTAGATGGTAGAAACTAGTTCCAGGGTCTTGATTTCCATTTCTCGAACCAGTACGATTCTATGCATGTGAATAAATGTGTCGAAGTTGAACATGGTAGAAACCACTTGATTACCAGTAAATGATGTAGACCGTTAACAAGTGTGAGAGTAACCACCAGTAATGTCAATGGCCCTCAAAGTACTCAGTACAATCCATGAAATGTGAATGAATGAGCTGAAGTCAAACATGTTACAGAATCATTCGATCGAAGGTCAATGATGCAACCTGTCGTCGAAAGCGAGAAACCTGCCATTAAGGCATGCAGATTTCAAGGTACTGATGATTTCTAGATCAACTTCCTAGATAATGAGATGTCGTATATAGGAAGCGATTCGTCGTAGGCAATCCCACAACACGAAATCATAGATCAAGTTTTGAAGAAATATATTGGCAAGGACTAACTCAGGGATGGTCAAAATGGATGACAGATATTTTGCAAATGAATGGTTTGTTTGAACTGTCCTCTTGAACACATAATGACACTGCAGATGGTTTGGTGACAATTGACCCAAAGCTAATACCAAGAAACTGGATGAAGACATTCAATATGGTTTGATTAACTGTTAGGTAAAGGATTTTCCCAACCCAGGTGAACAAAAGTGTCGTGTTCAAGAGTGGTTAATGTTTTTCTAAATAATCAAAATGTAACAAACAGGTTCATTTATCTCTCTTTCCCCCACCATTTCTGGCAAGTACCTCTTTATTTTTGAAAATCTTGAGGAAGATAAAATTTGCTTGTTTATAAGATCATCCTTCGGATGAGTCCAACTTAGTTTAAGATTCGAACCCTAAGAAGGAGTGGTTCGTTCCTGTTTAAAATTGAACAGGTCCTCTACTGTTACATTTTAACGAGTCCAGTATAGGAGAAACTCGGTGTTTTTTCAATTTTAGGCAGTGAGAAGAAAAAAATTAAGAAGACTCCATGGGGATACTTTTTCGTAAATTAAGTATCTCAGGCCCGAAAAAGGATAAAATAATGTGGGAGAGAACTCTATTGACCATAATTATTCAACGTATACCTTTTTCGTAAATAGTCCATTTCAATCCGTAAAAGGGGTAAACTTATACTGAAAGGACGATCATTCATTTATTTTAACGAGTTCGAATAATCAAGTGCTCGGCAATCTTTTCATGTTTAGAGAGTCTAAAAAGGGCTTAAAATAAGACTCCAATGTTTTTCTTTTTCGTTAAGTTTTGAAAGAGTATGAAAAAGTGATAAAAGTATGCTCTTGGTTTTCACTTTTTCGTAAGTTTTAACGTTTTCAAAAAAGGGATAAAAATGTACTCATGTGGCCAACTTTCAATTTAATTTATGAGCAGGAAAAGACGGAAATAACTCGACATTTTCATGTGTTTTATGAGAATGAAAGATAGCAAAATAATCTCGGGATTTTCATGAGTTTAACGAGTCTTGAAAATAACCAAAATTGACTCAAGATAGGTTTCATTTTTACAAAATCTTGAAACAGAGAAAAACTATGCTTTAGAGTGGTTTCATTATTACACAAGCTTGAAACAAAGAGAAAATTGTGCTTGATGCCCCCTAAGCGTAACTGCTAGAGCGCATGCCCCCCCAACTTCATTTCATTCAACTAAGTACGCTGCTGGTAATTAATAGCTGGATGGAATGAAGGTTCATTTACGAGATTATATTAAAGACCCGACCTAAAACTATAATAAAATTATGCAAAAACTAAAATAAATAACCTAAATATATGACTTAACATTTACGAGATCTAGTCAAAGACTCGACTCAATTAAGGGAGGTTTTGTTTCATTTTTTTAACGAGCTTGACACAGGAAAAGAACTATGCTTATAGCAACGTGTTTCATTTTTTAACGAGGTTGACATAGTAAAAGGAACTTTCCTCTTGATACACTGATTCATTTTTAACGAGGTTGACATAGTAAAAGGAACTTTCCTCATACCTGATTCATTTTTTTTACGAGGTTGACTCAGTAACAGGAACCATCCTCAAAAACTACTTATTTATAATCTATTAATATACTCTCTACAATCTACCTACTGATTCATTTTTTAATAAGGTTGACACAAGAAAAGAACTGTCCTCATACCTGATTCATTTTTTTAACGAGGTTGACACAGGAAAAGAACTTTCCTCTTGGAAGCTTGTTTCATTTTTTTTAACGAGCTTGACACAAGAAAAGGAACTATTCTCTTAACTAACTGATTCATTTTTTAATGAGGTTGACACAATAAAAGGAACTATCCTCACACACTGATTCATTTTTTAACGAGGTTGACACAGTAAAAGGAACTATCCTCGGCAACTGATTCATTTTTTAACGAGGTTGACATAGTAAAAGGAACTATCCTCGGGCCACTGATTCATTTTTTAACGAGGTTGACACAGTAAAAGGAACTATCCTCAGGCCACTGATTCATTTTTTAACGAGGTTGACAAAGTAAAAGGAACTATCCTCGGAAACTTGATCATGGCTTCCAACTGGAAGAAGCACATGTCAATGGACACACCTTGATCATGGCTTCCAAGAGGTCTTCATCAGAAGGAAGAATATTTCTCTGGAAGAAACACATGTCAAGGGACTCAAAAGGGATAAGAAAATTGCATTCAAATAATCCCATAGAGTTTTCCATGTCAATTACCAGATCTAAGTCAAAGTAAGACGAGCAAACAGTGAGAGGCTCACTTACATCGGTAATTGAAAACATGGGACTAGTTGCCACATAATTAACCCGTGGCGGGGTAGATACCACTTTAGAATAAGGAACATTTAGGGGTGTTATATTATTGGTATTCGAAACAAGACTAGGGAATGAAAGCTGGTCTACAGTCACAATATTTCCATTATGATGGAAAGACATCATGCGAAAGAGTGTCGATACTACAGCTTTCATTGCATAAACATAGTCTCGCCCAAGGAGTAAATTGAAATCCAAGGGGCCTCGAACTACCATAAGATCAATACAGATAGTTTTACCTTCCAAATTAATAGAAAACTTATGAAGGATCCCTAAATGTTCACTAATGGTTATGTTAAAAGCTTTCAGATTCTGCGTAATGGGCACAAGCTGAGGGGAACCCAAAGCTTTCCAAGCAGTTGAGGATAAAATACTAAAATAAGCACCTTCATCTACCTATGTGCGGTGTATGTCCCTATCACCAAACTTCACAATGATTTGGAAAGGGATGGAGGAAGGAAGATGAGGTTCTGTCAGTCTATTCCAATCAAAGGAAAATACCTCAATACTTGGAGGGGGTTCTCTAGAAACAGTTGAAATGCCCCCCTGCGTAGAAGAATCTAATGTAACAAGAAGAACCTGAGCGGTATGAAGTTCACTCTCTACAGGGAGAATAGGATCGACCAAATGTGAAATCGAATCGACCACTTGATCAACTAATGGATCATCAACCTGAGTGATATGAGTTTCACTCTCCAATGGAAGAGTGGCATCAACTGTACTTGAAATTAAATCAATCACTTCGTCAGTTGACGGATAGGTTGGGAGAAAGTTTACGGTAACCAGTTGGAAATTCTTATTGTGGAACAATAAGGTTTTCCAATAATTTTTAGGCTTCATCCATGTGAGGTCAAATGTGAGTTTGATGTCTCCCTTTGCATAACTTACAAGGAAACCTAACTTTACCCTTTTTCCCAGGAACCTGACTATCACTGGTTGATAGATCAACGGAAAGTTGATGAGATTTTTCTGTCCATACTTCCAAGACCTTTGGAATACCGGGACAATTGATAAGGAAATGGTAACCCTTACAAATCCTGTAAGGGTATTTGGGTTTACGATGCATGCTGGAGGTTTCCTCAACATAACTAACATTTACATCCATGGTTGGTTGGTTGACTTCTTTCTTATCTTTCTTCTTCTTCTTATTCTTCTCTTTCTTCTTCTTCTTAGCCAGTTGGTTACTAGAGTCAAGGCTTTTACCAAGCGAAGAGGAAGAAATGGAGGAAGAAATATTAGGCGAAGAAGGTAAAGGGTCAACAGAAGGTTGGTGATGTTGAGATGGTGAACTCTGTTGAGGTGAAGCATCTGGTTGAGGTGGAACAATTGGAGTATTCGGGGCCAACGAAATTGAAAATAACCATATCGATAAACCTATTGTAAATCCAGGCAATGAAAAAGTGGCCATATAAGGAGGACCAACATTTCCAAAGGAAGGAAAAGTACTAGGATTCTCGTTAAGAGGGGTTCCTTGGTTGGTAAATTCTGGAACAGTTGCCATTATATTCAACTTCAGTGAATTTTATTAACAATTTAAAACTAAAATTAACAATTCACAATTCACACCTAACAATTAAAATTCAGAATTCACACCTATGGTTTCTAAAAGTAAAAACAAAAAAATTAACACGCGCTATCAAATCTAGGAGTCAAACCACACACAAATAGTAGATTCCCACACTTAAAACACTAGTTGGTGATGAAATCCAACATCGTAGAATTTTAATGCAGAAATGGCGGTTGGAACAACCACCCTGAAAACTTGCTTAATGAAACAGACTAGCACAAGTTTCTTCACAAAAGCATCTCATGTGAAGAGAACCCCCCAGAGAGTCCAAGTGAGTCTAGTCGACGTCTGCTCCAGGTACAGTGAGATCTTTCCTTCACCATCACCTTAGGAAATAATCTTAATCTTATGGACACTAAGGTTACCAACAGTAACAAATACAACTGGGGGAACAGTCTACGATCCGATTCCACACGTAAGGGCAGAGTAACAAAGCTCAATCCCCTTGAAGGCTCGTCGACATGGTCAATCTGAGGTTTACCAATAAGTGACCCCAGGCTCCTCGACAATGGTTAATCCGAGGTTTACCGTTTTTAATGTGCGCAGAATCTTCTATTTTTCCCAATGAGACATAATTGATTGTCTCAAAGGTTCGGACATGATCTCGTGATTAACTCCTTTAAGAGAAGCTCCCAGAATATACCAGTTACAATTGGATTTATTTCATACCGCAAGATTTATCTACTTGTTTTTTTTAGTTGCTTTGGAAAGTTAACTACAACCTATTCCAAAGCTCTAATCCTGAGCTATATTGGTGTAAAGAGCCCTAAAAATGTAAGAATTACTAGATGAATTTTAATTAAGCACTGTGTTATTTGGGCTGGTATTACTCAAAGGGTAAATGGATATGAAACCAATGGTGTTATGACCCGACCCAAAACTGAATGCAATCGAATATGATAATGTAATATTTTCAATTCGATGAATCCTAACTAAATTAAGGAGAGAGTTTCCATTCACTTCCAACAATGAAAAAAATTGATCACTAAGAGAAAATATAACAAATTCTATAATGCATTAATTTCATCAAGAAAAACTAATGCAAATCAATTCCAAAACAATTTTTTTTTTGTGTTTTTAAAACAAGCATAAAAACATCTAAATTCAAATCAAAGAAAACTGATCTAAATATACGATTGATTTTTCATAATGTAAACTATGTAGTTGTAATCTATGCACAATTCACTCATATTCTGAAAATGAGAATTCTAATTATGCAAATGTGATCTATGCAAGAGAATTCTCAAACACAAGATGATTCTAATGTGATCTAAGAACCAATCAAGTGCAAGTCAAGAAAATTGGGTGAGAGTTCCAAAGATCAAAAAACACTCAAAGGCGATTAACACTCATACACAATTTAGCAAAAACAAAAGCAAAAAGATGTAAAATTGTGAAAAGACTGAGACAAACCTCCAAGTAATGACCAAAGGAAATCAAATTAAGAATTTCTCAAAAAAGAGATTCAAAACACCCAATTAACTTAATGGAGATTGATGAGATGAAAAATTGCTGAAAGAAATTCAGAAACAAGAGATTTTTGATAGAAAAATACAGATCTGGGTAGATGCTAAGAATCCTAAATCAAATGTAAACTAAACTGGAAAAAATAAATCTAGAGTTTTTCCAAAATTTTAACAGGGTCCGCAACAACATGCAAATTTTAAAATTTCAAGAGAAAAATAAAGAAGATTTCAAAGCTTTCCAACTAAAGTAAATCTAAGTTACCTGGCTCCGTACAAATCAATCAAAAAACCAGGGAAAACTTTTCCTCAAATCATAATAAATGAGAACCAAAAACAACAAGTTCTTTCCCCAATGGAGTCGCCAATTTGTTGGTTGGATAATTCGTTCTTGCAGACAAGATCGATCTCCCTAGTGTCAGAAGACAATCTAGCAACAAACGAACAACTAAGTTTGTCTTTCTCTAAATATATTCATTTTACAAATAAATTCTATGAAGGTGTTGATCTTACCTTAGACCCAAATGCTTATTTGCGGTCGTAGTGCTTCCGTCGCATCAATAATCCTTCGTCACAACAAGAGTTCTTTCGTCACAACAATAATCTTTCCGTCGCAACAAGAGTTCTTTCGTCGCAAGAAAGTGTCGTCTTTCGTTGATCTGCAATCACAAACAAGAAAATATCAATAGCACCTGTATAACAAATAATCATAAAACATACCTATCATAGTGATCAAGGAATCTATGAAATAAATGATCAAACGACAGCTTATTGAAATAAACAATCGAACAACAATTTATTGAGAAAAACAAAACTTGATTGTATTAATCTTAAAATAACAGAAGAACCTTACAACCTTAGCCTTGATGTTGAACAGGCCTTCCCAGGGTCTGAAGCAAGAGTCTCCTCTAATTTGATAAGTCTTGCACTCTTCCTCCAGGAGCACATAGAGGTATGTGATCTTTCCTCACAAAAGCTCAGCATAAAGAAGTCTAAATCTCAACAGCACTTCACCTCAATCACACACTAAAGCTTGAACTCCCTTTGAGGCTACCCAATGCCTCCTTTTATAGAGCAGAAGAGAAGGTTAGGGTTCCACCTTTGAAGGGATAGAATCCTCCTTCAAAGGCATAGGCTCCTCACATCAATAGATTAATTCCTTAAGGTGTGGGATACATGCACCTTGTTAAAGCGTACTCATCCCCAAAAATTCTCATCTAGAAGCTTCTAGAATTGACCTCAAATCAGCTTTTTAACTTTTGTTTCTCACTTTTTTGACTTTGAGAAGGGTACGCAGGCATTACAAGGGAAAACTGTGTTC
Source organism: Pinus albicaulis (assembly GCA_034641835.2). Lineage (NCBI taxonomy): Eukaryota > Viridiplantae > Streptophyta > Pinopsida > Pinales > Pinaceae > Pinus > Pinus albicaulis. Next base: position 734,422,962 of record CM076574.1, read on the forward strand.
TAGAATGCAGGTAAGTAGTGTATTACCTACGTACCCAATCCAGGAACGTAGGAAGGCTTCATGTTACCTATGTACCCAGAGTTTCAGAGGTTTTTAGGGTTTTTTTCTCCTGTTTCAGGGCTTGACATGAGGATTAAAGGTTGTAAGACTTGCCGAGGAGGCATGTATGAGTGTTAATGAGCTCATACAGTTAGCAGGATGTCAAGGTGATAATTTTTAAGTGCAACACCTGGTATGCTGCTGCTACTTCGCTCAGGAGGAGATGCTTCTCTTCCCATCTTTCTCCTTGCACTGGTATTATAGAAACTTCCACGATAATTCCCTCTGTAACTAGTATAATTTGACCTTTGACTCTGGTTTTCCCTTCCTGTAGATTTTGTAGAAAATCGATTGCAATTCTCGTGTCAAATCCCTATAATCGGTGTACATATGTTAGCCATCCAACTCACTGGAGGATGGCACTCGCTGCCTCTGAAATTGGAAATTTTGTAGCCTCTCTTCGAAAGATATTTCCTCCCATAGATAATATGATGTTTTCCTCTGATTTTATTTCCTCTTGGCTCTGTTTTTTTGACTGGATGTTGTATGCAAGTGAAAAAGAGATTGTGGCTCTGCGCAAATAATCTTCATGCCTTAACTATAGTGTTCCTCTGTAATGTTCCCACTTAGCCTTAGCTAAGAGGAACATTCAATTTTGTTTTAATTTCTGTTTCATGAATAAATGAACAAAGGAGGGCATGTAAAACTCCTAAAAATTCTGAATAAATCAATGCCCATGTGAACAAAGACAAATCAGGGCCATGTAAATAATCACTTGCAGGTGTGAAAGAGGTTTGAGCTAAGGACTGGGTCAACCTTGACCAAATCAACAGCGCTGTCTAGGTTCATTACATCTCCAAAAGGGACATCACAGTTCTAGAAGGAAGCCTCTCATGTGAAAAGGGCTAACTCATCAAGATGGTTTAGGGTTTGCAAAAGATTTCTCATATTATAAAAGGAGAGGGAGGGCATCAAGAGAAGGTTGTTGATTTATCATATTTCTAAGTATTTGTTGGCTTAGACAAATACCATTCTCTGTTGTTTAGTGGAGGATTGTATCTGGAATTCCTATGCAGGGATTTCACCTCTTCCTTTGAGGATTCAAGGAGGAAATTTTACTGAATTGAACCACTATCAGGCTTGAGGCCAAGCTCCATCTTACATTACAATGCTGCTCATCTTGAGGGCTGAGCTGTCTTGTGAGTTGCAGCAAGTGGGAGTATAGATCTGTAGAGATATAGTGTATTTTTGGGAGCCTCTTCTCATGGAAGGTGTTCTTTACCTCCTGAAAGAGTGTCTCTACTTCTTGTACTTCAAATCTGCAATTTTACAATACTTTTGTGTCATTTGAGCTATAGCGTTGTCCCATTGAGTAAACTGCGTTATTTCTATATGAGGGTTTACATTGTGTCTTGCTCATAGTTTAGATCAGATATCTTTTGTGTTGGGCTTTGCCTTCCACTTGGTGATCTATGGATTAGATTTCTGATCTATGTTCTATTTAGATCTGATCCATTGTAATGAAATGTTATATTCATAAATTTACTGTAGCAGTTTCTAGATCTACATCTTGTTTCTCAGATCTACTGTTATTCATGCATGCTTTTGTCAAAATTCCAAGTGGAACTTGAAGAGAAGACTATATAGTTTCTAGATCTAATATATATCTTATTTTTCATCCATAGATCTATCCTAGATCTAAGTTGTAACTTCCAGCTGCTGAAGATCCTCAAAAGTAACGTTGTTGAAGCATTTCTGCAAATATACTTGTGTTCCTACTCTGTTTTCTGAAGATTTATTGTTGTCTTGACCCATGCATTCTACTGTATAATGAAAGGGATTTATCATATTATTGATTTGCTGTTGTATGACTGAAATATAAGTCTCCTTGTTGATCTCCTCTGAACATCTGCTAAAACTACGCAATTCCTGAAGTAGTGCTTGCATTTTTCTACAGCCTTCCTCTTTGGGAGCTTTTTAGCTAGTCAAGTTATTGGGAGATTTGTTTAATGAGTCTAAATTCATTTTTTTATGATAAAAATCCATATATAAGTTTCATACAACATAAATAAGAGGAAAAAAGTCCTGATTTGCATTATTTTTTCACATTTTTACTTATACAGTGTTTCCGTTGAGCACCTTGTTGAATTTCCTAAAAAAGGATCATTATAGTGGTATCGGAGCTCCACTCTTGGCACAACCTATGCTTGGCATTGGATCACCAGTCATGCTACACTCTGAATAAGAGGATCCTCCACCTGAGAAGGAAAGGAGGTACCAAATTAGAAGTCATAAAAAGTATGACCCCACCACTGATGGCCCTAATAAGGGTCAAGACAAGGGGAAAGCCCCTGAATCTGTGAATGATAAGGATAAGGAAGTAGAGGAGTTTGCAAAAACTCTCTTTGAGACTATGCAAGATCTTACCAAGGAGATAAAGGAGATGAGGGTAGATAGAATGAGGGAGTCCTTTGGGAGATTCCATCAAGGAGAAAGTTCTGAAATATCTCATTATGGAACTGGTCAACCTGTGAGCTTGCCACAAGTCCCACAGGCCTCCCAACGCTCTACTATGCATACCTTCTTGGTTGTAAAGAATGAGGGACCACAAGAACCAACCTCCCTAGAAGGTTACTTTTTGGAATATGACTCACAAAGTTATAGGTTCAAGGATAACCTGAGCTTTCAATACTTTTGCCATCTCAAGGACCGGAGGAGGCCATGGCAGTAATACATAGATGGAGGTTTATTTCAAGGGAGACACCATACTATGGGAAGGTTATTTTTGCCCAAATTCGATGGGTCATCCTCTTGTTCTACCAAATCATGGGTGGAAAATTTGGACATATATTTCTAGTTGAATAAAGTCCCCGAAGTAGAAGCCATCAAGATTGCTGCATTGCATTTTGAGGGTGAAGCCCAAAACTGGTGGTTTCATGGAATATCTACATTGGGACACAGAAATGTGTCTACATATGCTGATTTCACTACAATAATAGTGGATATATTTGATCAGAAAGAACCAAAGGCTCCTTTTATAAGCTTGGCAGAGCTGAAGCAAACAGGAGATGTAAAGGCCTATATCTCTGAAATCCTGAGGTTGTTAGTAATGGTCCCTGATCTATCAGTAGAAAGCAGAGTATACATGTTCATTGATGGCCTAGAGGAACCTTTGTATGGGTTGGTTAAGTCTACCAAGCCCATCACTTTGCATGATGCCATTGAGAGAGCTAGAGATCTCCAAGATGCTTTGCCAAGAGCAAAGGCAACTTTCCAAAGCAAAGCCCCTCACTCTTCTAAGGGGAAAGAAGGCAAAGATGCTCCACCCAAGGAGAGATCACTGAAGAAACCTCTTGACCTTGATCTCCGGAGGGAGTTGAGGAAAAATATATTGTGTTTCACTTGTCAAGAGCCATGGGTACAGGGACATAGATGTGCTGCTGGAAGGGCACACTATATAGAAGTCTTCTTAGATTTTGAGGAGGAAGATGGGAATGAAGGATCTAGGAGGGCTCACAACATTGGTGATGATGAGGAGGAAGATCAATCACCATCCAGAGGTGAAGAGGGAGCCTTTTCTCCAACAAGTGGGAATCTTGCTTCTTTGAGAGAAGTGCCCAAATACTTGAACCTAAGAGTACAAGGTTCAGTCATGAACCAGAGAGTGTGTATTTTGATTGACAGTGGGGTAACCCACAACTTTATTGATGCTCACCTTGTTCAGAGGAGAGGGATCCCCACTGATACTTTTGATGGGTTCTCTGTTTTTTGTCCCAGGAGATAGAACTATGCAGTGCATGCAATATGTTCCATCACTTTCTGTCACTATGGGGTCCTACACCTTGGTGGATCACTTCTTTGTAGTTGACATACCAGACACCAATATCATCTTGGGTGTCCAGCGGTTGATTACCTTGGGGAAGTTCACCATTGATTTGAAGGCCTTGCAGATGGAGTGGGTGGACTTTAAGAGTGGGAAACCACAAATAATTCAAGGCATACACACTTATCCTACACTAGATGTTTCCACACAAACAACAGAGATGGATTTGCACAGTGGAAGCGAGGATCTCACAGTTCCTTCTCTCATGTTTATGAGAATGATGCAGGGAACATTCCTACCTCATGGCAAGCCACTTGGAATTCCATTAGATTCTGATCATGTCGGGGAAGCCTCACAAAGTTTTGCTCCAAGCATAGACCAAGCAAGGATTGGAGCAATGGAAGAGAAAGCCACAACACTATGGGAGGAAGGAAAGGGGAGGATCAGCCTCCTAGAAAACAAATTTGGCATGCATAATGTCAAAGAAGCAATCAGCAACAAGGCAAGCACCACCATAGATGTATCAACAATGCTGTCCTTGTTGAGTTGTGTGGATCCATATTGGAGATCTCAGCTCCTGGTGGAGTACTCCAAAGATATTCACACTGGGATGATATTAGATGGCATGAAGCAAGGGGGAGGCTATGTGGTCCATGAATGGGTCATCTATCATCTTGGTAAAGTATTCTTGTCTCAAGCCTCCAAGCTTAAGCAAGAGATACTACAAAAATCACACAAAGAGTTCCTTTCTAGCTATATGCAGTAAGCAAAGATCTACTCCCTAATCATGAGGAGTTTTGATTGGGAGGGTATGAAGGAGGAACTACATCAACACTATGATTTGGAGGAACTACATCAGCACTTACAAGAGTGCAATAGTTATGAGGAGATGGGGAAGCCAAAGGAATCTATGTAGGAGTCATTTCAACCATCTCTTCCTTCTCTTAAAAGAGGAGAAATTCCCATGCATAACTCCATGTGTGTGGGAGACTTGAATAGTAAAGAATCTGATCTTATGGAGCATGTTTATTTTTCTGATTTGAAATATTCTCTTACCATATGTATGTAGGCCATGGCTCCTACAAGGATTGATATTACATGTAGATATCATGGCATTCATGAGGCCAATAAAAATTCTAAATTTGGCCACTCCCTTGAGGTGCAAAGGGATATTCTCTATCATGATGGGTGCTTCCCAAAAGCACCTAACTTGGGTATCACTTTCAGCCATGTCAAAGTGACCCATGCAGCCAAGATGTGGTGGGATTACCACTTAACACACTCAGATCTAGTCAAGCCAAGGAGTGCATTGCGTTGGTATCTTATGTGGGATTGTGACCCACCTCCTCAAGTGCAAATTTCAGTTTTCATATATGTGTTTTTTCTTCCATACATAGATGATATATTAGTATTGTTTATGGGTTTGTATGGGAAAAGAGTGGGCAGTGTCTATGTACCCCATGGGATGGAACTTCATCTTGTACTTCATGATACATGTTTTATATGTGACATTGCTTCACCCATGTTTATTTATGTTGAGTTTTACACTCCTGAAGGGATGGACTATGCCCCTATCATGTTAGCCTTAGAGGAGAAATTTTTTATGTATTGGCTTAATGAGCACTTGGCCCATGATGAAAGCTTGATCCTTGATGGTGCCATCAATGGAGGAGGAGAAGAAATACAACTCTTACCCTCTCAATTTCTTCAGGACAAGCAACATTTTGGAGGGGAGGACTGTAATGTTCCCACTTAGCCTTAGCTAAGAGGAACATTCAATTTTGTTTTAATTTTTGTTTCATGAATAAATGAATAAAAGAGGACATGTAAAACTCCTAAAAATTCTAAATAAATCAATGTCCATGTGAACAAAGACAAATCAGGGCCATGTAAATAATCACTTGCAAGTGTGAAAGAGGTTTGAGCTAAGGACTAGGTCAACCTTGACCAAATCAACAACGTTGTCTAGGTTCATTGCATCTCCAAAAGGGACAACACAATTCTAGAAGGAAGCCTCTCATGTGAAAAGGGCTAACTCATCAAGATGGTTTAAGGTTTGAAAAAGCTTTCTAATCTTATAAAAGGAGAGGGAGGGCAACAAGAGAAGGTTGTTGATTGATCATATTTCTGATTATTTGTCTGCTTAGACAAATACCATTCTCTGCTGTTTAGTGGAGGATTGTATCTGGAATTCCTATGCAGGGATTTCACCTCTTCCTTTGAGCATTCAAGGAGGAAAGTTTGCTGAATTGAACCACTATCAGGCTTGAGGCCAAGATCCATCTTACATTACAGTGCTGCTCATCTTGAGGGCTGAGCTGTCTTGTGAGCTGCAGCAAGTGGGAGTCTAGATCTGTAGAGATCTAGTGTATTTTTGGGAGCCTCTTCTCATGGAAGGTGTTCTTTAACCTCCTAAAAGAGTGTCTCTGCTTATTGTACTTCAGATCTGCAATTTTACAGTATTTTTTGTTACATTTGAGCTACAGCGTTGTCCCATTGATTAAACTGTGTTATTTCTATATGAGGGTTTACATTGTGTCTTGCTCATAGTTTATGTCAGAGATCTTTTGTGCTGGGATTTGCCTTCCACTTGGTGATCTATGGATTAGCTTGCTTATCTATGTTCTATTTAGATCTGATCCATTGTAATGAAATGTTATATTCAGAAATTTACTGTAGCATTTTCTAGATCTGCATCTTGTTTCTCAGATCTACTCTTATTCATGCATGCTTTTGTCAAAATTCCAAGTGCAACTTGAAGAGAAAACTATATAGTTTCCAGATCTGATATAGATCTGATGTTTCATCCACAGATCTGTCCTAGATCTTAGTTGTAACTTCTAGCTGCTGAAGCTCCTCAAAAGTAACGTTGTTGAAGCATTCCTGCAAATATACTTGTGTTCCTGCTCTCTTTTCTGAAGATTTATTGTTGTATTGACTCATGCATTCTACTGTATAATGAAAGGGCTTTATCATAATGCTGATTTTCTGCTTTATGACTGAAATATAATTCTCCTTTCTGATCTCCTCTGAACATCTGCTACAACTGCACAATTCCTGAAGCAGTGCTTGCATTTAACTGCAGCCTTCCTCTTTGGGAGCTTTTAAGCTAGTCAAGTTTTTGGGAGATCTGTTTAATGAGTCTAAACTATTTTTTTTTTGATAAAACTCCATATATAAGTCTCATTTAGCATAAATAAGAGGAAACGAGTCCCGATCTACGTTATTTTTGCACATTTTTACTTATACAACGTTTCTGTTGAGCACCTTGTTGAATTTCCTAAAAAAGGATCATTATATCCTCTGGTCTCATCGATGCATCTAACGAGATTTGTGCAAGGATTTTACATGATTGTTGAATTAAGAAAAATTACACCCCGTCCCTTGAATAAAGGGCGCCCACGCCCTCAAGTACAGGAGAGATTTGGTCGCTCATGAATGCAGACAGGAGAATGTCAGAATCTAGTAATGATAATCTGCGTGTGAAGGAGTTGGCAGTTGATTAATTACTAACATATGAAGTATAAATGTAAGATTTAGAAGTTTTCATAATTTTATCTTGTGCAGAAGTGACTGGAAAGAAAGAGGAAATAGCATAACCATTAGTGCGATATGATGTCCTTGTACAACTGAAAATTTATGACAGAAGCAAAACTGAGTCAAGTAATGATAGGCGTTGTCATCCCGAGGTTCAAAATATGTAAGCATATCTTTGTTATTTATTCTTATGGCAGGTCATAATTATTACTAATTCGAGTAATAGCTTGTGGACGAAGAATGGAAGACAAGGTGTATATAAAAGAAATTGGCTATTGAAGGAGCATACTTTCATACCACAAGCAGAGCCACTGCTGCCAGTAGGTGTTCATAGCCTCGACAGGGTTGTTATTTTAACCTGAAAAATGAGCTAGGATCCTTATGTAAGAATAGTTATTTTTCCAATTTTATGGAGAGATTACCATGCTGGTATGGTGGTCAGATAACCATGGTGCCACTCACTAGAGTTGTAGCAAAGTGATCAGGTTGGCTCATGATGAGACCTCCTATCCTTCAAGAAGTAAAGAAGGTCGTTACCCTGGTGTGGTGGCCATAGTGGGCATGTCACTTTCTACACTCTTATGAACGTGGTAGACTGGCTCATGATGAGACCCCCTATCCTCTCTTAAAATCTGCATGTAAGTGTAGTACATCATTTTGAATTGTAACATCTTGATCTATAAGGAGGTCATTGTGCTGGTGTGGTAGCCAGATAGTCACAATTCCATTCACTATAATTGTAACAGAGTGATCAGGTCAGGTCATGATAAGACCTCAAGTCCTTCTAGTAGATGAGAACGTCATTACCCTGGTGTGGTGGCCATTGTGGGCATGTCACTTGTAAAATCCCTATGATCATGGTCGGCTGGTTCGTAATGAGACCCCCTATCCTCTTAGAGATTTTCATGAACAAATAATAATTGCTTTTTATACATAGAGGGAGGCTGATTAACTCCTTAAGAGTGAGGGATGGTGAAAAAAGAGAAAAAAAATCCCCATACCATTAATACCCCTTTTTCCATTCCTTCATGCTGTAGGGACATATTACTCGAATAGTGTAGAAATATTTATCATCATAAGGTCATGTATTATATGATATCATATTTGAACTGAGGGTGACTTAGCCATTCATTTCATGTGTGCACAATGTCAGCTTCCTGTTTAAGAATTATAGTGCCAAAGGACCATCATATTTGTAATTTTACCATTTTCCCTCTCTCTTTCAAATGCCATTCCCTACTCAAGATTACTCAATTTGAGAAAAACACAAAAAGAATGGCTTTTTAAGTTGGTCAGATAGTAGCTTTTCAGATATTGAGCAGCAGTTGTTCACAGATTTCTCGACACAATTAAAAAATGCTCAAAAATGGTTGTTCAGTTCGAATGAACAGCAGTCGTTCAAAGATCGAACAATAGTTGCCCCTGAATTGAATAGAAAAAAAAAAACACAGTAATGAACAGCTATTCAATTTGACCGAACAACATTCATTCAAGGAATGAATAATAGTTATTCAAGAATTGAACATCAAAGTTAAAAACGTGAAAACGGCTGTTCAATTGTGGTTGGATAAGTAGTCGTTCAAAGACTAAATAGAAGTTGTCCACGAATTGAATAGAAAAAATAAAAATGCCGCAAATGGTTGTTCAATTCGATTGAGCAGCAGTCGTTCGAAGATTCAACAACAGTTGTCCATGAATTGAATAGAAAAAAATGAAAACAGAGAAAATGGCTGTTCAATTTGGTTGAACCGCAGACGTTCAAATATTGAACATCAATTGTTCTCGAATTGAACAAAAAAAATAAAAAAACAGCCATGACTATTCAATTTGATTGAACTGTAGTTGTTCAGAGATTGAACAACAACTATTCTCCAATTGAACAACAAAAATAAAAAACACCAACTAACATTTGTTCAAATCGACTGGACAACAATCGTTCAAGGATTGAACAACAACTATTCACGAATTGAACATCAAAGTTAAAAACGTGAAAATGGCTGTTCAATTTTGGTTGAATCAACAACCATTCAAATACTAAACAACAGTTGTCCACGAATTGATCGGAAAAAATAAAAACACTGCAAATGGCTATTCAATTGTGCAGTAGTCGTTCAGAGATTGAATAGCAGTTGTCTATGAATTGAAAAAAAAAAAAAAAAACACAGCAAATGGCTATTCAATTCGACTGAACAACAACCATTAAAATATTGAACAACGGCTATCCATGAATTTAATAGAAAAAATAAAAACGCAAATTGACGGATTTTCAATTCGACTAAACAGCAGCCATTCAAAATCGAACAACTATTGTCCCCAAATTGAATAGCAATAAAAACACAATCTTACAAGGAAAATAAATTACAAATGTGAAAAATTTACAACAAGACAAGACAATTAATTATATACATTATTTACAAGTGATTTTGGGAAACATATCATGTACTTGAGTTTGTGGGGTTATCACCCCTTTGCACCATAACTTGGATGGTGGGATCATTTCGTACCTGTTGACAGAAATATTCTTTCATGAGAGGTTTGCGATAGAGGCATACTTTGTGTCCGTTAACTAGAAATGTTGAACCAGACCCATCTATGGTGGTCAAGTTGAGGGTACCATTTCTATGACTTCCTGAATCTCATATGGACTGAGCCACCTTGTTTGCATTTTTCCTGGAAAGTCTTGGAATTTGGAGTCATAGAGGAGTGCCCAATCTCCTTTTTGAAATACCTTCTTCTTTATTATGTTTTCGTGCCACTTGGCTCACTGTTGTTGAATAATAATTGTGTGTTGCAGGGCTAGCAGTCGAATTTCATCCAGTTCATTTTTTTGTTGGAGTCTCCTAGATTGAGCTTCTATTAAGTCCAATCCCACTTCCTGGGCTATTCTCAGAGTTTTAATTTCGAATTCAATAAGGAATATAGGTTCTCTCCCAAATACTAGCTGATATTGTGAATATTCTATAGAAATTATATACAAGATGCATGTATATATCTAGATTCTCCTGATCTAACAATATTTATCTTCTTGCTAAATACAAAATCCTTCCATTGTTAATCTTTTGCGGAAATTAAAATCAATTGCAAACACATGAAGCAATAAAAACAATCTCAAATAAAAAAGTTGTTTAACGGGAAAGCCTGAAGCTGAAAACACCAACTATCATATATTATGTATCATGGAGATCATGTACCAATCTCATACAAAGCTTAGTACATGAAGATCTCAGTACAATACAATCGTCACACACTAACATAGAAGAAATCTGCAAATCCATGCATTGATTTCTTGCCACTTGCTAGCCTACCTCCACTGTGCAATCCTTGTTGAAGAATAGCTCTAAATGAATTTGAATTACCCTTGCCTTGACTGCGCAATCCTCATTGGTAACTCCAATGTGTGTGTGGTGCAATCAATGCATCACTATAATCACAACATATAGTCCATCTTGCCCTTTCACCTATCTCTCCACTGGGTCTCCACTGGAACTGACATGCACTGTAGTTTACTGATGTATTTTTTCAGTTAATTAATTCACTCTACTCTCACTAGTGTATCATTCAGTTAGACTAGATACAACTAGCTCAACTGATTTTAACTCCATTAACTAAGTTAAACTGAATAACAACTCCATGAACTACTCTTCCAACTCTATCATAACTTTTCCACTTCAGTTCTAACTGAGTCCTACATGCATGAACCACTAGTAAACCCTAGGAATTGCGTAATTCCTTCAGCTCACTGATTTTCCAAATCTGTATAATGAAATTAAGTGCTCCAAGAGAATAACTTGTTGTTTATTTTCTGATTATTATTAAGAGCTAATAATAATCGACAATTCTATTTTTAGATCGACGATCTATAAATAGATTTCGCCCAATATTCTAAAAAAATAATTTTATCTACTTTTCCAACTTGACCAACCATCCACAAATAGCATCCTACAAATTCTGAAATATGATCACCATGTCCAAAAATAGACATAGTCTAAAAATAGAATTGCGCCAAAAATAGCATGTGGGCCCACTTAGTGAAGGCGACTCTTTTCACTAAGCTCATCATCTTGTTGAATCTAAACACTCCCTCTCAACAAGATAGGGATTATCCTTCACCCTAATCCTTCCTCTATTGTATTCGAATTTTCTCCTGGTGAGCGCCTTCGTTAGAATATCTGCATCCTGATCTTCCATAGGAATGTACTGAAGCAACATGATCTTACGCTGCACACAATCTCTAATATGATGATACCGGATATCAATATGTTTATATCTATCATGAAACACATGATTAATTGAGAGTTTAATGCAACTCTGATTATCACAATGTATCATTGTAGGATCTAAATGTGAACCGAACAAACCAACTAGGATCTTTATCATCCAGATAGCCTCACATGCCGCTTGAATTGCTGCCATGTATTATGCTTCTGTTGAACTGAGTGCCATAGATATTTGTTTCTTGTTGTACCAAGAAACTGTCATAGAACCAATGTTGAAAATACCTCCTGATGTGTTATTTCTGTCTATTGGGCTGCCTACCCAATCTACATCCATGAAACCATGCAACTTCACCTCATCCGTCTGACTGTACCATAAGCCATACTTAGATTTGCCCCTAAGATATCTCAGGACATGCTTTCCTGCCTTCCAAAAGAGCTTGGTAGGCTTAACCATCGCTTGTGAAAGTTGGTTCACCACATATCATATGTCTGGTCTTGTATTAACTAAATACATGAGTGAACCCACCAACTATTGATAAACAGTGGAATCCACTACCTCTGCCGATGTAGCATCCTCTTTCCTCCAATTTCCTGGAAGAGGAGTGTCGATAGGTTTGCAGCCTTGCATGTGAAACTTATCCAGTATCTCCCAGGCATACTTGCCTTCAGAAAAAAAATAGTTCACCTTCCCGCTGCCATTTTTCCAACCCAAGGAAATAATGAAGGAGGCCCAAATCCTTCATCTCAAACTCCTTTGAAAGATTTGCCTTGCATGAGTCTATCAACTTCTCATCACACGTTAGTATTAAATCATCAACATAAAGAACAATGATTAAAATCTTACCCTCCACCACAATTTGGTATAGGTTTGCATGCGCCTCACTCTTGGTGAAGCCATGTCCAGTGAAATAGTTGTCTATCTATGTGTACCAAGCATGACGTGCTTGCTTCAGCCCATATAACGCTCTTTTGAGTCTGCACACATGCGACTCACTGCTGAAGATCTCAAATCCTTTAGGTTGTTCAATGTACACATCTTCCTCAATGATCCCATTAAGGAATGGAGTCTTCACATCCATCTGATGAATCTGCCAACCCATCTGTGCTGAGAGAGCAAGGATGGTCCTTATAGAAGAATACCATGTGACAGGTGCAAAGGTTTCTTTATAATCAATCCCCTCGATATGTGAGAAGCCCCAGGAAATAAATCTTGCCTTAAACTTCTCAACGCTCCCATCAGCAACTTGCTTTAACTTGTAGATCCATCTTGATCCTACAACTTATTTTGCCACTGGCCTTAGAACAATCTCCCAAGCACTGTTTCTGACAATGGAGTCATACTCCTCCACCATGGCATCTACCCATGTGGCCTCCTGCACTGCTTCTTCAAAGGAAGATGGCTCTGTCATGATACACTTGCTCATAAGAGCCATGTATCCAGTAAATCAGTCAGGTGATTGTCTATGTCTGTGCTATGATGTAGGGACTCCTACATTTTGTGTTACATCAAGCTTCAGTATCTCAACTTATGTGGTATGATTTCTACCTTGTTTGATGTTTGGTTATGCATGATTGGACTCCTCCACTCCATGAATCTCCTCCCGTGGATGATCCACATCTAGAGGTTCATCTTTTGGAATAGGCAGTTCCTCCTCTACATGCAAGTCTAGCTCCCTCTCAAGCATAGCTTGTGCAACACCCACGATCATTCTGTTCTTCCTCTCCACGACCCCATTCTGCTGTGGGTTATGAGGTGCTATGAGTTCTCTTCGAATTCGTTCTTTGCTACAGAAGTCTTTGAATTCTCCCCAGATGTATTGACCACCATTATCGCTCCGTAGATCTTTCACTTCCTTCCCTGACACCTTCTCCACCAATTCTTTGAACTCACATAACTTTGAGAATGTTTCTCTCTTCTTCTACATGAAAAAAATCCAACATCTATGAGAATATTCATCAAAAAATATAACATAATACCTATGTTTTTTTGTTGAAGCAATCGAGAAAGGTCCACACACGTCTGTGTGAATTCTCTCCAGGATCACCAAAGCATGGTTCTCCTTCTCATGAAAGGTGGTCTTCAAAAAATTACCCATAGTACATCCTTTGCACTGATCTAACTTCGCAAGAGTACCCTTGGGAAGTCCAATATAAATCTGCTGCAAAATCTTCAAAGCGCCATGGTGAAGATGGCCCAATATCCTGTGCCATAATTCTCCCTCATCCCAGCTCACCACTTCTTCTGCTTTGCCCATCATTGCAGCACAGCCATCTACCTCTAGCTTGTAGAGATTCTTAACTTGAATCCCTATCCTCTTGGTTTGACCCATTGTTTTATGTCACAAGGAAGCTTTTCCATTGCTAAAAACAATGTCATAACCTTTGTATTCCACCATTGCGACCGAGACCAAGTTCTTCTTCAAACCTAGAACATACATCACATCTTTCAACAAAAATGGATTACCTAACTCCATATCAATGGTAAGGGTCCCAATGTCGGTCACACTGTATCGACCATCATCGCCCATCTCTATATGAATTTGAAGGTCCTTCTCCTCCAAGTCACTAAACAACTCCTTGTCTCCCGTCATATGGAAATAAGCACAACTATCAAGATACCACACTGATCCCATATAGCTTGAAACCAAGCATGCGATCAAACAGAAATAAAGTTCAAATTGTGAAGCTGAGGCCTCTCTAGCTGCAGCTCCAGCATATTTATTTTTCTTCTTCTTCTGTGGGCAGTTAGTGGCGAAATGCCCATGTTCATGGCAGTGAAAACACTTCACCTTGGACAAATCCTTCTTCTTGCTTTTAGCTTCGTATTTTGAAGGAAATTTCTTCCCCTTCCCTTTCCTTATTTTGACAGCCAAAGATAAATTCTCTTCATATTCATTCTTCGATGAAGAGCCATCCCTGGTACTTCACCTTATCTCCTCCTGCACAAGATCTGACCAAAGTCGCTCACATCAAGGTAGTTTCTCCTGTCCATTGACACAATCTTCATAGCTATGCCAAATCTTCATAATCCCAAGGAGAGCCAAGCTCACCAAGTCTTCATTATAAATAGTAATCCCCAAAATTCCCAGTTCATCCCTACAGTGGACAAACTTCATGAGATATTTTGGAATACTGTTGCCCTTCTCCATTTTTATTTTTTTGAGCTTATCTTTCAGCGCCAACCTCCTCTGGTCATTGGTGCTTTGGAAAAAATCTGTCAAAGCCTTCCACATTGCAAATGGAGTGGATTTCCCATGAAGGTTGGACACCATATGGTCCTTCACACCTTCCAATAGAATTATTCTTGTCTTTGCTATCTTCTTTTGCCATGCATCAAGTAATGCAACATCACTAGATCCTAGCTTAGGAACATCACTATCGATGAACTCCTTCAGTCCATTATCCTCCAGTACCACCTCCATCCTATCCTTCCAGGCTATTTAATTCAAGCTTCCATCAAGGGCATACTCCAATCGCAACCCATTGAAAGACATTTCAATGTATAGTCAACTGTCGCACCAAGAATTTTCTGTAGCAAATTTGAATTGTCCACCAGCACAAACTCAACAATTCTTCACAATTGCAATCTTCAAGAATTAACACTGCTATAATACCATGTATAAATTATATACAAGATGCATGTATATATCCAGATTCTCATAATCTAACAATATTTATCTTCTTTCTAAATACAAAATCCTTCCACTGTTAATCTTTTACGGAAATTAAAATCAATTGCAAACACATGAAGCAATAAAAAAAATTGCACATAACAAATTTGTTTAACGTGAAATTATGAAGCTTAAAACCAAAACTATCATATATTATGTATCATGAAGATCATGTAACAATCTCATACAAAGCTTAGTACATCAATCTCTCAGTACAATATAATCGTCACACACTAACATAGAAGAAATCTGCAAATCCATGCACTGATTTCTTGCCACCTGCTAGCCTTCCTCCACTGCGCAATCCCTACTGAATAATAGCTCTGAATGAATTCAAATTACCCTTGCCTTGACTACACAATCCTCATTGGCAACTCCAATGTGTGTGTGTTGCAATCAATGCATCACTATAGTCACAACAGATAGTCCATCTTGCCCTTTCACCTATCTCTCCACTGGGTCTCCACTGGAACTGACATGCACTATAGTTAACTATTGTATTTGTTCAGTTAATTAATGAGTTATTATTTTTGAATTAATTAAATAATTAATTCACTCCACTCTCGCTAGTGTATCATTTAGTTAGACTAGATACAACTAGCTCAACTGATTTTAACTCCATTAACTGAGTTAAACTAAATAACAACTCCATGAACTACTCTTCCAACTCTGTCATAACTTTTCCACTTCAGTTCTAACTGAGTCCTCCATGCATGAACCACCAGTAAACCCTAGGAATTGTGTAATTCCTTTAGCCCACTGATTTTCCAAATCTTTATATTGAAATTAAGTGGTTCGAGATAATACGTTGCTGTTTATTTTCTGATTATTATTAAGAGATAATAATAATCGACACTTCTATTTTTAGATCAACGATCTATAAATAGACTTCGCCCAATATTCTAAAAATAGAATTTCATCTATTTTTCCAGCTTGACCATCCATCCACAAATAGCATCCTGCAACTTCTAAAATATGATCACCATGTCTAAAAATAGACATAGTCTAAAAACAGACTTGCGCCAAAAATAGCTTGCGGGCCCACTTACTGAAGGCGACTCTTTTCACTAAGCTCATCATCTTGTTGAATCTCAACATATCCAGTGGTATTTCACCAGGTTTTACAATATGCCCATAAGGCTTCTAGTAGTCTAATGGTCTAGTCCCGGCGATGTGTTGCTACCGTCTTGGTAAGGATTGCCTCCAGGACTTTGTTGGTGCTTTCGACTTGCCCATTGGCCTACGGGTGGTAAGGAGACGTAACTATGTGGATGATATGGTGGTTTCTTAAGGTGGATGTGATCTTATTTCCTATGAATTATGCCCCTCCATCGGTTATCATTTCCCTTGGCAAGCCATATCGCACGAATAGTTCAAAGAGAAACTTAATTACTGATTCTTCGGTGGCTCTTGACAAGGTCGCTGCTTCTACCCATTTGGTGACATAATCCATGGCAACTAATATGTGGGCTTTATAGTTTTATGGTGGGTTGAATGGCCCAAAAAATTCCAACGCTCACCGTTCAAATGGTTCCACCACCAATTGTGGTTGTAGTGGCATTTCATCAGCTTGGCCTGGGCGGCCTATTCTTTGGTAGCTATCACAGGCCTGGACATATTTCTTTGTGTCTTTGAAAATCGTAGGCCAATAATAGCCTAATTGCAACACTTTAGGCCTTGTCCTACGTTCTGCGAAATGGCCACCACAGGTTTCATCATGACGGGCTCGTAAGATGTCATAGATTTCATCTTCTTTTATGCATCTGTGTATGTGCATATCGGCCCCTATATGGAATAGGTATCCTCCAATCCAAGAGAATCTTGCATTGTGCTATACAATCAGTTTCCATTCTCTCAATGTTAAGTGCTTGGGTAGCTTCCCCATTGCCAGATAATTTTCCACATCTGCATACCATGGTGTTTTTACCGCTACAGCAAACAGGTTTTCGTCAGGGAATTGATCGTCAACTGTTAGCGTGTCGTCTGTCTTGGGGACTCTGGAAAGGAAGTCTATGACCACATTTTCCTTCCCTGGATGGTCTTTTATTGTTATATCGAATTCCTGCAACAACAATAACCAACGAGTTATTCTCCCATTTGTGACTGGTTTATTAGCTAAATATCTAATAGCAGAGCGGTCAGTATACAGGAACACTTGATATCTAGTTATATAGTGTCTAAATTTATTAATAGCATAAATGACAACCAGGAATTATTTTTTGGTCATTGTATAATTTAATTCGGCAAGAGTAAGGTTTTTTATGATATAATAAATAGCATAAGGCTTCCAGTCTTCTTCTTGGCCAAGGACTGCTCCTATAGCTATATCATATGCATCAGAAGAGATGTGAAAGGGAAGTTTCCAATTAGGACCTCGCAGGATTGGTGCTGTTGAGACTAGCCTCTTCAAGTCTATAAAAGTGGTGTCAGATTTGTCAGTGCAATGGAATTCAACATTCCCAGTCAATGCATACAGAGGTGCAGCTATCTGTAATAAATTGTTTATAAATCTGCGATAATATCCTGCATATCCCAGAAAACTGCGCACCTCTGTCTATGTACAAGGTGTGGCTTATAGAAGGATTACCTCTATCTTAGTCGGAACTACCTGTACTCTAGTCGCAAACATTTAGTGACCTAGGATTACCCCCTTAGTCATCATCATGTCGCATTTTTCATTGCTTAGACATAATCTAGTAGCAATACATCGTTCTAACACTTTTTCTAGTGTTTTTAGAGCTTGATCAAAGTCTTCCCCATAGGGTGTAAAATCATCCATATAGATTTCAAGTCCTTCATCTATTAAGTCAGAAAAAATGGTAATTATGGCTCTCTGAAATGTTGTTGGGGCATTAAATAATCCAAACGGTAAAACTCTGTAAGAAAAAGTGCCCCACGGGTAGGTAAAGGTTGTCTTATCTTCATCTTCAGGAGCTACTTGGATTTGATTATAGCCACTCAATTCGTCAATAAAGGAGAAGAACCATTTCCTCGCCAATGTGTCAAGGACTTGGTCAATAAAAGGGAGGGGGAAATGGTCTTTTTGCATTGCCTTATTTAATTCTCTGTAATCTACGCAATTTCTCCACTTCCAATTATTTTTAGGGACAAGTACTAGATGGGAGACCCATTTGCTATCTGAAATAGGATAAATGAAATTTACATCTAATAGTTTTTGCAGCTCCTCTTTTACAATATCTTTTAAGTGCGGGTTTAATCTTCATTGGGGTTGTCTAACGGGGCATGTTTCCCTATCGGTAAAGATATGGTACGTGCATAACTGTGGATCTAAACCCTTCATTTCTTGCTAGTCCCATGCAAATGCACCTTGGTGCTTCCGGAGGACTTTTATGAGTTTCTGTTTTCGGTCCTCATCCAAACTGCCATTAATATTCAGAACCTTTCCTAGCTCGATCTCAATAGGTATGTTGTTACGAACAATGGTTGTGGAGATATGTTGAGTCTCGAATTCTGTCATAGGATCCTCTTGATCTTCATGTTCAAGGATTATTTTCAAGATTTGGCATTTTATATTTTCAGGCATGGGTGACTAATTCATAAAATTATTGATTACATCATATTCTGTTTGATCCTTGAATTCGAGAGCTTCTACTAGTGTCAGAGGTGGATGGATGTTTTTCTCCCAATATATATATGGATTTTTGTGATTTTTTACCATGGGCAAGCTTAGTTTGGCAAGCGGATAAATAATGATATTTTTTATAGAATCTCCTCTAGTGATAGTTATGCTACCTGCTTGACAGCCTATGTAAGCATCTGTTGTGGCCAACCAAGGTCGCCCAAGAATCAATGGGTGCCCTTCCATCATATTTTTTGGATTAATGACTAAAAAATCAGCTGGGTATTCCCATGAGTCTAAAAATACCATGATGTCTTGCACTATACCTTCCGGTCTGATAACAGACCTGTCAGCTAGTTCCAGAAGTGTGGTCGTAGGTTCTAAAGCCGATTGCCCAGTTTTTCACAAACTCCAATAGTTAGGATGTTAATGGCTGCCCCTAGGTGAACCAATGTGTTTGGAAATGAGTGTATAGATATTTTCACAGTTACAATGGGGGTTCCTAGGTCTTCATATTTCACAACTGATTCCCTACCTAACAACAAGTCAGATAGCATTCCTACCACATGAATGGTGGGTGCAGCCTTTTTTTTCTTGACTTGTATTTTTCCACATAATTCTTTGATTGTCTTTGAATAGATGGGAATGTCTTAGATGGCCTAGAGAAGAGGATTTTTGATACAAAGATTTCTTAATTCCCCCAGGATGTCAAAATTTGGAGTGATTATAGGCCTGGGAAGAATTATTCTTTCAGGAAATGGAGGTGGAGTCACCCTAAGTTCTTCAAGTTTTTGTTGATCAATAGTTTTCTTATCTTTACCTATTTCTGTTATATTCGTTAATCTAGGTTATGTTGAGGTTTAAATTTGGGACTGAGGTGGAGTTGTGGCTTCTATAGGTAAGATGATACGTCCTGATATTAACCTCAGTTCGTTGCACTATTTCTGTTCAGTATTGGGTTTTGGATTTTCTATGATCTGAATTAGTTGAACCGGTCTATTATTGGGATTAGGATTGGGTTGGGCTAGCAATTGAGGGAATATGGCAGGCTGTTGGTTATGCTAAGCTAGGTAGGGAGCTGGCAACATAGGTTGATTTTGGGTCCCTGCTCCTATCAACAGATTGGCCATTCCCATGGGTCGCTACCAAATCCAATTGGTGTTTTGAGTAGGGGGTTTGGCCATTGGCTTTGATATGGGACATTCTACCAATAAGGGGGAGAGCAAGGAAATTTTTTCCAATTATTCCCTAATGGAGGTTGCGTAGGCTAAGGTGGCATAGGAAACGCTTGGTTTGGCTAGGTTGGGAAAGAGTTTTGAGTCTGCCAAGTTGTTGCAGGGTTTTACTAGCTAAACTGTGGCAAAGGAAAGTATTGAGGTAGGTCTTGCGGTATTCCAGGTCATACTTTCCATTGTCGATGCTAATTCATTAAATAGATTGGCTCTATTTCTTCTTCTACTTCCTTGTAGACGGCTTTCAGCCTAAAAAGTGAAGGACACTGGTCCATGGTATGATCCTTAGTATAGATAGCACAAGTCTGGACCATGTCTAAAGGACATTCCCTCTAGCTGTGCTTCTTATGACATCTTGGGAAAAATATGGCCAGGTTTTGTTCTGCTATAGCTTGTTTATATTTGGCTTGTAAAACATCAAGTTGTGTTGTCAAAGTACCCAGGATGTCAGTTTTGAAATTTTCTAACAGGTTCCCAAATTCTGCTCTGGCTATATTGCCATTAGTCTACTTAAGGTATTTCTTCATAGAATCACGCCCAACAGACCTATTGCATGAGCTACCACGGGAGCATCTAATACATAAGGAAATAATCTCATCGTATTCATCTTGGTAAATATCTCCCTTCCCTATTATGTTAAGCATCTCAACCCATTCTTCCCTCATCCCTTTAAGAATCATGGCTTTTAAAATGTCCTTGGATAGCATGGTATATGGGCATATTTGTAAATTGTAATGAAATATTTCAACGTATTCCTCTAATGTTTCATTTTCTTTTACAGACATGTTAAAGATTTCATCTTTTAGATCTTGGGTTCGGCAATAGTCTTGGTATTTGGTAAGAAAAACATTCTTCATTTGGTCCCAGTTGTTTATAGTTCCCCCGCCTAATCCCATGAACCAACGTAGTGAAATTCCTTTTAAGGTAGAGGGAAATAGTTTTAGTTTCTGGGGATCAGTGGTATAGTCATATCCTCTGCATAATACATCAAATTCAAATAGGAATGCATCAGGATATTCTGTGGTTAATCCATGAAAGGTGGGGATTTTGTGCAAGGGAATGGCTTTCATAGGGGCATTGGTAGCATGATCAACAATAGGATATTATAATGTTGATGTCTGCCTCTAATTCTGATTTTGATTATTTTCCATCTGATCAAAGAGGTGCCATAAATCTTCGGGAAATTCTTGATCTGGAGGAGTGATTCTAATAGGCTTGGGATGTTAATGCGATGGGGGTTTTACAGCACTTCCCTGATCTGGGATCCTAAGTACTTCTATTTCGATTACTTCTTTAGGGGACTTAGGTTCTGATATTTCTATGTGAATTCCTCCACTAGTTTCTCCCCCTCCTTCTTGTAGGTTGCAAGAGCCTCCCTCTTTTGAAGGGTCAGTTCCTATATGAAAGGCAGTTTGTAGGCTTTTCTCAAACTCCTCTGTCTCGTAGTGAATCTCAGCGTAGGCTACAAATGGTGAGGCTACCACCCGAGGGAGTGTATTAGGACTTTGAATGGAAACAGTTGTGGGTCCTATAGATTCCTGGGATTCAGCTTTCTTAATGATTTCGTCTATATATGTTGTTATTCCAAGGATCGCCAGTCCTTTGGATTGTGAGGATGGTTGCGAATGATTTTAGATTGTTTCTATATTTTTCTTCCTAGACATAAAACAAGAGCACCTATCCTATAGTTCTTTACACGACTTGCTGGTAAGCGGGCTAGAGGGCAAGCATGTTGCTTGCCGATACGCAGGCTCTTACCTCTCGTTTTAAATACCCAATTCTTCACATCAATGGAGAAAGATGAATAAATGAGATGACTCTTAAAAATATCCCAGGAAATGGCGCCGAAATGTTGGGACTCACAGAGGTGGCTTAGTATTGACAACTCTAGAGCTTTCTCATTTAATTATCAACCCGAGGTAAGTCTTCTTATTTCGAAAATGTTGGCACAATATATGCGAGTTAGGTCGTCTAATAGTTACTCCTTGCCACTTATGAGGAAGAATTTGCAGACTTCCTAAGTTCACTTATCCTAACGAGGGGTAGCGTGGATTTATTTTTAACCTAAGGTGAGCAGAAAGATTGAGCATCTATCTAATTGAATTAAACAACATTCTAACTAAACTGAACAACAATCTAGAGAAATCAAGCAGTAATTGAATTGAATTAAACAATAGTCTAAATAAAATGAACAACAATGGAAGTGAACTGAATCAGCAGTCTAGCTAACTGAGTAGTATTGGAACAACAATATAACTAACTAAGCAGTAATGGAACAGCAGTATAACTGACTGAGCAGTAATGGAACAATATTATAATTGAAGTGATTTAAATGAATTTTACAGTAATTATTTAAGTAATTTTGGAATGGAATTCTCTTTATGAATTAATTAATCGACATTGTTTGACGGTTGGACGCTTCGTTGTGCTAAAAGAAGAATGTAATTAATAAACACAGATAACATCAAAATCATCTTATTCTACGATCTGTAACTTAAATGAAATGGTATTGAAAGGACTAGAACTATCTACTGATAATGAAACATTGCCATAAGTCGGAAAATACGATTGCGATTATCCTAATTCAAGAACACGATTGCTAACAATCCTGAAGAAAGAGAACTGTAACTTTATTGAATGGAAATATACTTTACAACTGCATCAGATACTTAAGCATTAGTTCTACAACTACACAAAGTATGAAAACTGGCGAGGAACTTCTAGGGGTTGGGGCCAGACCACCAGAAGCTCTAGCGTTGTAAAAACTTTGAAAGATTATTGTTCAAAGCTCTATATTACATCCAGTGATGTTACAAAAATACAATTAGATGGGTTGGTTTTGATGCGTCGATTGCAAAATGAATTTTCTATCCTTTCTCTGACTCCTCTTCTTGTCCATCCTTCACCATTTTAAAGGTGATTTCAAAAATGCGAAAGTATTTCCCAAACAACAGCCCACTGCGTGTGGCTGTCGTTTGAGTTATTGGACTCGAATTCGTCTATCTGCCTTCTTTCGGCCGCTGGGAGTTACCAAGATCTCATATGTTTGTGTCCATTGGTTATCTTCTGTTTCCTATTGGTCCAACCACTCTGCCTTCTTGCATGCAGAGATAAGAGAAGTCATTTTTTTGTTACAAAAACATTTTTTTCATCATTAGTCTAATTGTTCTCATTTTCATAATCTTTTTTTCTCTTTATTGTTAATATGAAGAGGAATTCTCCCAAAATTGTAACATAATTTTAAGTAATTACAGGGTGAGAACATACCTTTATTTGTGCCCAACACCAAGGCATGCTAGGGAATGCTAAGATGTATCAGATAGTGCGAAGGTGTGTCAAACATGCTAATATGTGCCAAGTGATAAGGCATGCCAAGATGTGCAAGTGTGTGTTAATGCGTGCCAGGGACATTCAAGGAAAAAAAATGAGAAAAAATTTAAACTACAAGGAAATGAACACATAATAGGGTTAATAAGTTATCAATTTACCTTTTCAAAGAGGGGCATGCTAGGCACACCAACACTAGGCACCAATAGGTGCCAAGTGCAAAGTCTTAGTGCATTATAAGTGCCAAGTATTCCTTTGTTGCTTCTCATCTACTTTCCAACTGTTTATCTCAAATAGATTTAATATTAAACCATGCCAAATTATACCAAGGCATGTCAACATATTCCATACATGCTAAGACTTTCCAAGTGCCAACACGTGCCAAGTGCCAATATGTGTCACAGAGTATTATGCATGCTATGAAGTGGAAGGGCATGTTGAGGAGTGATAAGGTGTTCTAAAGAGTGCTAATGCATGTTGAGGAGTGCTAATGAGTACTGGTACAAAACATCAAGGGAGCACTAGTCAAAAATTCATGGAAGTTAGTGAATACGAGGAACGTGTGCTAGGGGCTAGTGTTAATGAGTGCTAGTTGTCATGCCAAGGAGGGAGTGACAAGTTATGATAAGGATTGGTAAGGCATGCTAGGGAATATGAAGACATTTAAAGAAGTCTCAAAGTGTGCTTGGGAGTTCCAGGGTGTGCTAATTATATGTGCCAAATAGTGCCAATACATGACATGTGCTAAGGATGTGTTGGGTGCCAGGGTATGTCAATATGTGTCAGGAAGTTTCAAGGAAACAAAAGGAAGAAACAATAAGAGGGTTAATAATTCAGGACTTTATCTTTTTCAAAAGGGGCATGCTAACCATACTAATAATAGGTCCCAATAAATGCCAAGTGGCAGTGTGTGCCAAGTGCTAATGTATGTCAATGAATTTAACCAAGGTGTTCTAGGGCATGCTAGAGATTACATGCATGCCAACACATGCTAGGAGAGTTCTATGTTGTGCTAGCGCATGCCACCATGTGCTTGGGCATCAGTGTAATGGCAATATGTTCTAGGTACAAAGATTTTCCAAGACATGTGACGTTCTAAAAGATGTTAGTGTGTGCCAAAGAATTAATTTAAGGTGTGCCCAGATTGTTGAGGAGTGTTAGGTCTTTCTCATTAATAGAATTGATAGAGCTTGATTATGTATTAAATAATATATTTCCTACACACACTAGTGGGACTTTATCTAAAGGGATTTTCTAGATAATAAACTTAATAGATATGAATCATGTGTTGACTCATAGGAAAACTCTATTCATGTGACTAGTCATTATTTGAGGGAAATGATACACACTAATTACTTCTTAAGAAATCGATTTAATCTAAACATTATGGCCTTGGACATATTATAAAAAATACTCCACAATAATGGTATTAAATCGTTATCTTTTGACAAAAAAAAATATTAAAAAGAACATAACGTCAACAAAAATTCATTCGAATGATCAATGGTGATGAAATTTTTTTGACCGTCACTAAAAGTAACAAAAATAGCATTGGTGAGGGTCATTAAAAGTTCGTCACTAGAACTGTCACTAAAGACAGAATTAGTGATGGGCCTTTAATGACCCTCACCAAAAGTGTCATTGAAAATTTCTTTAGTGACAGACCTTAAAGGACCATCACTATATACACTTACAACGATGCTTTTTTAAGGACCTTCACCATATGTGACATTGGTGACGGACCTTAAAGGTCCGTCACAAGCATGACCCTCACCAATGTCATTTTTTCTTGTAGTGAATGAATAAGTATGATGAATGCTTTGAATTTGGTATGAGTTTCTTTTGTTGCACTGTTTCCTTGAGTTGATCATGAGAATTAACCCTTCAATTTCCATGTACCTGCTCATCTACAGCTTTATGAAAAATATTTTTCTCGTTGTTTTATTAGATTAATCGTTTCCACAACAACCTCCTAGGAAACTATACCATAGATATTGCACATTTGAGGAATAAAAAACATATTTTATTTCACTTTTTGGATTCTTAGGTGATTTTCCCATAATAATTTACAAAAGTATTCAATAATCACTCATTCATGGAATCCTTTAGTGACTTGCAACAAATTAGGACTTGTCTAGCATGTATGGTGATATTATGGAAGAAGAGATATATGGGGACTTCTTCAATAAAAAAATAAATATTGGTTATGGAGTAATTTTTATTTTTAACATTTCCAAGATGAGTAGTAGCTAGTCTAAAATACCTAGTAGTGTTTTGATAATAAATATTTGTAAAATATGTAATATTCCAAAATGGGAAAGACAGAAATATAGAACATTCATAACATTTCAATCTAGGCAATAACCAGAATGTAAGCATAAAACTGTCAAATGTTGGAAATGCTAGAATATAACATCAAGACATTAAAACATTATCAAAAATATCTAAGCCATATCATTATACATCAGCAGCAAATGAAAGTAAATAGTGCTCCAAAAGGAATGCACTCAAGCCACAACATAGCGGAAATACACATAGAACCAAGCACTAGAAATGTGTGCTGCTACTGCTGCTGCTGCTAGAAACTACTTCTATTATGAAGAATATCTATGTGTGAGAGGTTTTTTGAGTGCTCAGAAAGATCTGGTATTTTAACCACGGATTCTAATCACAAAACCTAGAAAAACCCAAAAATGGTTTGGCCATATTTTAATTTTGGATTTTCGACCCTTTTTGGGTTGCACACTGCACCCATGTTGGCTGAGTTACGCACTCCCTAAAGAAAACTAATGATATGGGGCTGAAAAAATTATTTATCAGCTGCAAAAACACCCAATCAACTCAATATATGAGGGTTTGGTCCCCTCAGTGGAAAATAGGGTCAAGAACTTGGGTACTTGACCTCCCACTGCAACTGCACTATAAAATAACGCAATTTCTAGAGGAGACTGCACTAGGAATAATGGATGAAGCTTGAAAAGATTCTAGATAGTGGAAATAATTCTCAAGGTACCTCTCCTTAGTGGGCACTCAAAGACCCCCAAGGATGAGGGTGGTATTCCCACTCGAGGACACCCTTGTGCTAAACGGCACAACAGACTTAGCTAAATAGTTGAAGCATGCAAAGAATGTCAAATGACAATCCAATATCAAATTCCAGACTAATTTTCTTTGCTGCCCTCATCTTCCTTATATGTTTGTGAGCCTTCCCTAGCCTTGGCCCACCTCATAACTACGCTGCACATGTGGCCACTAGTCTCCATGATCTCCATGATCTTATCATTAATGTTTCATGATCTCCACTCTTCCTTCATTAAGGAGTTGTTCCACCACTCCATAATGCCGATCCACTACCTACTACCACACATTCACACAATAGAAGTGGAACTTATTCATATAACATGGTTTATGGGTCTCTCCACCATCTTATTTACTTAATTAATTATGAAAATTAAGAACTCTAATATTCCAGTTATATTGTGCAAAAATTGGAAATATTACAGTCGTCCCCGGCAAAATGTTGCTTGTCCTCAAGCAACTACAAAAATGGATGCTACAGAAAACATCCTCCCTCCAAATGGCATCCTCATATGGAAGGCCTTCCCATCTATCACAATGTGCCATACATGTCCAGCTCCAAACCTTCCTCTCTAGAATGTCTAGAATGGCCTCCAACTGAAAAGTTAGATACCAATCCTCATCCATGAATCTCCAAGTGGCAAGTCCCAAAGTGGAAAGTCCCAACTCATGAACTATCTCTCAAACCAATGATACATAGAGTATATTGCATATATCAATGCTCTCATCATTAGCCATGTTGACCATGTAGGAATCAAACATAACATCAACATAGTGAAAAATAAGTAGATACATATGGATGAACATGTATACTGTCAAACCATATTCTCCCAATAACAACCAATTTAGAAAATCCTTTTGCTGCCATGTTAGATCATCATGAAAACAAGTAAGAGAGCCATACTCTCTCAAAAGAAGCCACTGCAAGAATGCCTCTTGTTGGCACACCACATCATCATTGTACCAATTGTAGTGGCCATATTCTCTCAAGAGAAGCTACTGAAGCAATGCATCTTGTTGCCCCATCACATTATCATCATACCATGTACATTGACCATACTTCCCCAGTAGAATTCAACGTTGTAAGGCCTCATGTTTCCATCCTCTATCATCATCATGCAATGTATGGGAAGAAATAAGCTCATAATCTCCCAAAAGAAACCAAATAAACAAGGATTCTTGCTGCCATCTTACATCATCATGATGCAAGTCATGGATAAACATAATACTAATGGACACGTGGAATGTCTCATCGGTCAAATGCAATAAATCTCCCTGCTGCCACATCATATGAGAGTTGTGCAATGTCCCAAACCCAAGTAAATACATGAACATGAGATATATCCCAAACAGAAATACATGTAAAGACATGAGACATATCCCAAGCAAAAGAAAAGACAAGGACATAAGATATATAATGAGATGTCCAAACTCTCTCATCAATAACCATAGCATCCATGCCTCTTGTTGTTGCATGCCATTAGTGATATACATGGCATGGATCCTAGAAATGTGAGATGTTGGGTAGTGTCCATACTCACCCAAAAGTAACAAGTGCAACCATTCTTCTAGCTTCCTGGTATCATAAATATGCGGGAAGGTAGGCACCTTGAATACCAACATCCTCCAACTGAATAACTTTGCAGTCCATGATAGGTTTAAGTGCACCTACATTGAGGTTTCTCCATGAGATCCTCTCACCAAAGGCCCATTGGAACCCATAAGGTTCCATACGTGTTGTAGGTAGAATCTCTTCTTTGAGATGTGAGATTCTCATCAAAGAAAATTCATCTTGATGATGGGGAATTCTCACCATCACAAGATGTCTACCCTCTATCATCTGCCCCTCCAGTGCTTCATGAGTGAAGCTACCTTCATAATTCTCTGAGAATAATGGGGCCCTCTCATCATCATTGTTGCTAAGTGACAGTGTTGTATATCTGCAAGGTGATACATGTGTTGTCTCGTGGCCACATACAATGTTAAACTCAAAGTTTGGCACTGTACTGAATAGAGTTTTTCTCATCCCATATTCTACAACTCAACACTTCAACAAAAAGTGTTAGGTGTAGCTCAACCATGACAAACTGGGATAGCAATACATCTTCTCCTTGATCAAATCAAGGGTCCTCTTTGCAGTGATAATTTGCTGCTCCAAATTAGCAAGGTGCTCTAATCCTTGCTTATGCACTTGCCCTGATGCCATGGTCTCACAAATCTCAATATGAGGTACTGAAATAACATGAAATGAAAGAATGTGCAAACATTGGATAAGCTAAACATTGGGAACTTCTTGCACATCTAGAAGAGTTCCTTCCATCGGTGCCATGGTCTCTCCAATTATTGGTATTTATGATGGATGTTCTTCTATTGTACCAGCGCTGGTATTTTCCTCCTCCTCATGCATCTCATGGATCATGTATGGGGCTCAAAATTTCAAGAGCTTAAGATCATCTTGCAAAGATGCAAGTGCTCTTCCTCCCGATGCAAGTACTGTTGCAGCTAATGGTGGTGGTAGAGTCTCCTCCTTCTGAGTGATTATGAGGACATATTCTTTTGGATCTTCATGTACTATATCCTCAATGAATTTCTACCAAACTTCTTCTTCAGTCTTAGAATAAAATCTGCATAATTAGATACTTTCATGTGTGACAAATGACTGAGCCACCAATCACTAGCTTCACCTTCTAGGTGCAGCGCTGCAAACTCCACAACCTCTATTTTTTATATAGGATATTTCATAAATAATGTAGCTAAATATTCCTTGAAAATCCCTCAATGTGCTTGTGGAAGATCCATCAAATCTAGGCACGAAAAATCTATGCCTCTTTCTTCTATTGCTGCTTCTGGATCTTCTTTCTTCTCTGAGCTACAAGAACTATTGGAGAGAGATATTCTCCTTCAAAGCTCTTGGTTGTGCTTTGTACTCAGACATATATTTACTTATGGTCTCATGCCCCAAGTCTTCCTCACATTCAACGAGTCTTCTTTCTTATCAAAGAAAGTGGATCTAGTGGAATAATTTGAAGCTCCTTGCTTCTCCGGTATCTTCTTCTGCTGATAGGAAGTGCAGGGACCTTCCTCATCAAATATACTTCTTGGGTCCTCCTTTTTCCTTTCTCTCCTCATTTTTTTTACCTCCTTGGAGAGATATTGCATGGATCTAAATAGAAGAGTGGCAAAAATGCAATCCTCCATCATTGTAGACTTCTTCTTTTTCCGATTTTTCTTCTTCTTCTTCTGATGTCATGAAATGCCCACAAGCTGAGATAAATATCATGCTCTGATACCGCTGTAATATTCCAAAATGGAAAATACAGGAATATAGAACATTCATAACATTTCAATCTAGGCAATAACCAGAATGTAAGCATAAAACTGTAAAATGCTGGAAATGTCGAAATATAACATCAAGACATTAAAACATTAGCAGAAATAGCTAATCCATATCATTATACATCAAAAAAAAATTAAAGTACACAGTGCTCCAAAAGGAATGCACTCAAGCCACAAGATGGCTGAAATACACCAAAGAACCAAGCACTACTGCTGTTGGAAACTACTCCCATTATGAAGAATATCTATGTGCGAGAGGCTTTTGGAGTTCTCAGAATGATCCGATGTTTTAACCATGGACTGTACCTAACAAACCCAAAAAAACCCCAGAAATGGTTTGGCCAAATTTTAAGTTTAGAATTTTGGCCCTTTCTGGGTTGCACATTGCACCCCTGCTGGCTGAGTTACGCACTCCTGGATGAGTTACGCACTCCCTGAATAAAACTTCTGATATGGGGCTGAAATAATGATCTATCAGCTAAAACAACACCTAATCAACTCAATAGATGAGGGGTTGGTCCCCTCACTGGAAAATAGGGTCAAGAACTTGGGTACTTGACCTTCGAGTGCAAATGCACTACAAAATAACGCAGTTTATGGAGGAGACTGCATTTTGGTTGAATTTTGTTTCTTTGACTGATGTCAGATGGTGGAATGAAGCTCTAATCACTTCCATATTAGCCTCCTAGATTAAGGGATGCTCCCTTCACCTGAAAACAAGCTCAGAAGCTGGGTTTCTCAACCCTCCACTACTGCAACCCTGCAACACAACTAAATCTCTTTTTCCTAAAGGAGACTATGCTGGGAATAATGGTTGAAAATTTTCCAAATACCGGATAGCAGAAATAATGCTCAAGATACCTCTCCTAAGTGGGCACTCGAAGTCCCCCGAGGATAAGGGTGGGATTCCCGCTCGAGAACACCCTTGTGCTAAACGGCATAGTAGACTTAGCTAAAAATATGAAGCATGCAAATAATGTCAAATGAAAATCCATTATCAAATTCCAGACTGATTTTCTTTGCTACCCTCACCTTCCTTATATGGTTGTGAGCCTTCCCTAGCCTTGGCCCACCTCATAACTGCGTTGCACATGTGGCCACTAGTCTCCATGATCTCCACACTTCCTTCATTAAGGAGCTGCTCCACTACTCCATAATGTTGATCCACTACCTACTAACCCACATTCACACAATAGAAGTGGACTTTATTCATCTAACGAGGTTTATGGGTCCCTCGACCCTATTATTTACTTAATTAATTATGAAAATTAAGAATTCTAATATTCCAATTATCTTGTGGAAAAATTGGGAATATTACAAAATATCACATTCGAGTGATTGAAAAGACAAATTGAAGTAATTTGTATGGATATATATAGTATAAATAGGTTTTTAAGATGCATTAACTTATTGTTTCAAATTGCTAAGAAACAACTTGCATCATAGAGTTGCTTACAATATTTGGTTTAGACCAACAATCACTATTTTGGACATAAATTTTCATCTAATGTCATATTAACATGATTTTAATCAAGATGAAGGTTTGATGTCAAATATGTTGATGAACACTTGGCATGACATATTTGTTTATAATTTCTAGCTTGGACTAGTAGTTACTTTTTTAGGGAACGACTTTTTCATTTGACGTTGAATTGACATGATTCCAATGGGAAATGAAATTATATTCATATACCTATCTCTACAAAAACCATGTTTTAAAAATAATTTGAAATTTTATTTCAAATGTGCTAAGAAATAATGATGATGTAGAATCTTAGTCGTGTATATTTTGAGACAAGAAACTTCTACTTTATGCATAACTTTTTTAATACAATATTGAAATACATTGATTCAAATTAGCTTGAAAACTAGACTCTGAGTACCATATCCCTAGATTTTTTTGGAAAATATCACCATTTAACCCTTAAAAATGCAATTGTCCCCATTGTTTTGTTACCAAATTCTTCAATTTGAAATGTTACAAAAAATGTTAGGCCTAATTCTCTATGGAAGTGCAAAGGAGGTGGATTTTAGGAAGGATGGGGAGTGTAACGATTATTGTGGCTAACTCTTCAAAGGAATTAGGTATAAAGAACTTAACCTTTCCACACTAGGGTTTATCTAACAACGATTTATGAATGCAACCTGCTATGATGTGAAAATTTGAGATCAATAGAAATGCAATGTCTAACCTCATGCGAAGAATAAACTAGAATATTTAATACTTTCTATTAAAGATCATTTAGTTTATTATTTTTTAGCTGTAAGTTGTAAATGATCAAGTTAAACCTTCTTTTTGAAATACAATCATCATACCATGGGAAGAAATCCAAAGCAACAAAAATGACTTGGGTTAGGATATCATGAAAAAGATGACAACAAATTGCATATTCCTGAATATTCAAAACCAATCAAGTTTTTCAGTGGTGGTTATTTTGATAAAGAAACATCAATAAACAATGAAGAGAAATATAAATTCCAACATTGAAATCATCTTGGTCACATCAAAGATCACTGCTTTGATCTCCATCCTTGTCACAATTGTAGTAATAAGAATCATTCATTAGAGAGATGTTCCAAAAGAAAAAAACTAGCAAGATTGAAGATTGATTTAAATGGATCAATCCTTGGGAGTGGTCGTCAACAACCAAAATATTATAGACATATTACTAAAGAATTCAATATTGAGTGAAGACATGATGCAACTAAAAGTGATTTGAAGATGGCACTGTCATGATCCTGGAAGGGGGATTAGAATGGTGATAGTCTCCTACACCTTAAGGGGGTGAGTTCAAAAATCAAATGCAAATGGTTAGTGGTCAAACAAAAACTTGTTGTGGTATCTCCTTTCAGCTAACAAAGGGGTGAATTGAAGATGGTTGTCAGGCTAGAAGTTTCAACAACAACACAATGAAATTACTAGATGGGAATTAAAATTTGATAAAGGGGCAAGAAAACATTGATAATTATGGTTTAATATTTTGTAATTGAATCATACATAGAATATAAGATTGGGATGTGTTGTAGTATTACAAAAACTCCCCATTATCCTAGATAATAACTTAGAAAGAATAATGGGGACCCTTTAAAATTTTTAGAATTCATATTCAATTCTTAGAAATAAAACCCAAATTGGCAATTTCTTAGGTTAAGATTTTAATTTTCTTTTATAATAAGGTCACTAAAAAACACTTATAAAAATAAAACTTCAAAGAAAAATCATATAGAGGGACAAAATTTGCGATTAAGAGAATAAGCGACGTACTAAATTTAAAAACCGCGAATAGTCGAAATGTCGAAAAACTGAATTGAGAAATAAGTGAATTGCTACATGCCGAAATACCGAAATTTGTTATCTAATAGATACAGATATCGCAACATTGCATTTCGCATTTCGCAGAGTTCTAAAAAAACACTAAAGCATGTCTTCTATCAAATCTCTGATGTAACATCCCGATATAATGACAATTTTCATAAGCACGTGAATTCATACTTTCGAATTTAATGTTCGTTCATGTGGGTTTGTAATCTCGAGGTTTTCAATTGATTTTTAGTTTCAAAATAAAATACCAAAGGATTCCCATTACGCATGAATTCACTTGATAAGATCATTAACAGTGTTTCAAAGTGACTTGAGCTTATCATCTTTGGTTTGTTTGAATAGGATAATTCTAAAACACAAGGCATAAAATCATGTCACGATTGATTAAAGCATGAAGGAAATCAGTCACCTTGCCATAGCTAGTTATGCAGCAAGAGGAGAACAACAAAATGGCTTGCTTAACCTTGGATACCACATGCAATACAGACATTGTTTTATCAGGCTGGGAAGGGTTATACCAACTTTTTGAGAATGAGAAACCTCAAGTAATTCTAGACAAGCATGTTGTAGCTAATGATACTTCTTCCAATGATTCAAAATCTTAGTCAGATGTGGCTAATTCCTTTCTTCACAGAATTGTTGCTCGTCCCAAAATACTTCCATACACTGACTTAGTGAGATGGGTGTTATAAAATGTGGATATAAGGCATAAATAATTTTCTACCAAGAAAAACACTGTCATTTGTTCTCTCAAACCAACCAATTTAAAGAAGATGTACAAACTACCAGAGCCGCAAAAGAGATATGACTCACAATTCGTTCATAATTTTATGCAAGAGAAAGACAATCCTGAAGCAGTAATTAAAGAGTGGAGAGATGACCCTAACCAGCATAAGCGTGATGATAAGGGTATGTACTCAGTCCCTTCTCTTAAAAGTACTTACTCTCAAATAGCTGCAATGATGTGTCATCTATTTGGGTCTATAAACACTAGTAAGTTTAAAGAGAATTGGACATCGTTGATAGAAGCAGCCTCTGATGGGTATATCCTAAATTGGGCAACCATTCTTTCTGATAATTTGATTAGACTCATCACAGCCTATAGGTAAAATCGGAATGTAAAAACCAATATAGCCCCTCCTTTTTACATGAGATCTTATATCATGGAGGTAGTTTGTTTTTATTATGAATTCCCCTCCTTTCGATGGAAATGGACCGAGGAAGTAGTAACCCCTATATTTGTCTAGTTATATTTCTTGTGGGAATCAAAATACTACTCCCATATTTTCAAAATCTGTAATGAAATTATACTCCCAGTCTACAAAGTCATTTTTGAAGTTAAAATCCCTAGAATTACCGCTGAAGCTGATAAAAGTATGAAGTATATAGGTAGGTGGTTTGGTGAAGAGTAATTTGCATATATCCATGTTTTTGGAATTTATGCCCCTCCACATATCCTACCTTTGTACATACTAGACAAATTATTGGCTAAAGAAATTTCCTATCATACCGTTGGCAATGGTTTGACAAAAGTATTGAAAGATACTCAAAATACCATTTGGCCAACTTTCCCTTTTTCACGTGGCTCATATGCATTGAACAATTTCAAGCATGCCTGTCTTGAAATTGATCAATTAAAATCATTCAAATTCCCAGTTTTTCCCAATAGAAATTATGATGCCTATGGTGTTTCTAGAGAAATAACAAATCAGGTCAAGTTTCGAGCATTCCCAAGCGAGCCTGATAGGTTTGATGATATTTCAAGTCAATTTCTGAATTTTCTAGAGTTCAGAAAATAGCCGAGGAAAGACTCAGTCCTGAAGACCTGCTTAGGTTCAAAGAATATTGAGAACAAATAAATGCTCATTTCATGAAAATTTTGTTCCAAATACCATGTAATATTCCAAAATGGAAAAGACAGGAATATACAACATCTGCAACATTCTAAATAAAGAAAAACAAGAATATAGCACTAAAATCTGGAAAATGCTGGAAATATGTTGCAACTGGAAATTACACTAAGACATTGTAACCATGACCATAAACAGTTGGGTCATATTATTATAATCAACAAAAAAAATAAAGTACACAGTGCTCCAAAGAAGATGCACTCAAGCCAACAAGAAGTGGCTTAAATATCTCTAAATCCTAGCATTGGAAATGTGGTTGCTGCTATTGCTACTTGAAGGTTGTCTTACGCACTATTGTTGGGTAACTACTGGGAGATATCTGAACTAATCATAAAAATACTGCAACTTCTCCCAATGAGATCTACGGATGAAGGGTGATCCCCTCACTGGATTCCAAACTAGGAAACTCGGATCCTTCCTCCTCCTCTGAAGCTGCCACTGCTCGACTATGAAATTTCTGATAGAGACTATGATATTAGAGGGGAATTAGTATGGCTTGATACCAGATGATGATATACTTCTCTGGAATACTAAAATACACTCAATAGGGTAAAGGGTCAATCCCCTCACAGGATTCCAAGCTTGAATGCTTAGAACTTCCTTCCACCTCTGAAGCTTCCACTATTGGACTGCAAAATGCTAAAGATGAATGCCCTGCAAAATAGGGGAAAAATATTGGCCTGATGTCGGATAGTCAAATACTTGTCTCAAGATGCTGAAATATACTCACAAGTGAAGGGTTGACCCCCACACAAGATTCCAAGCTAATATGATTGGAACTTCCTTCCTCCTCTCAAACCCTACTGCTCGACTGCGTAATTCCTGCAAGTGACTGCTGCTGTATGGAGGGATAGAATGATGGCCTGATGTTGAATGTTGAACTGCTTCTCAGAAATTACCTTCCCTGAATGGGCACTAGAAGTCCCCCGAGGACAAGGGTGGGATCTCTGCTTAGAGAGACTTATGTGATAAACAACACAAAAGACTTAGCTAAACAGTTGAAGCGTACAGAAAGTCATAAACGACAATACAATATCAATATTCATAATGCCTTCTATGGTTTCCATCCCTTTCCTTTTAAGCTTGTGAGCCCTCACACCGCTCACCCGACACAATAATGATGCTGCACACTTGGCCAGTAACCTCCATAACGACTGTGGTATCGTCCACTATCTCCACTACCTCCATGATTTTTCTGTTGATTTGGTCATCTTGACCCCATCCACATGCACTGACCCACATTCACACTAAGAAGTGGTTTATTCATCTTGACCCCATCCATATGCACTGATCCAATTTCACACTAAGAAGTGGTTTATTCCTCTAAAGGAATTTATGGGTTCCTCTACCCTCTTATTCATCTATATTATTAAAAAAAAAAAAATTAATATTCCAATTAGCTAAAAGATAATTAGGAATATTACAGACCAGCACCTGAAACATAAAATATTGCAGTTTCAAGATATTCATCTTAGGTACCAATTTCAGAGACATAAAATGAAAATATTGAGAAGAATGACAAACTCACCCAAGACTGGGACGAGTTTGAAAAACTACTATCCACAGCTGATATTCAGACTACTCATGATAATATTCAATTAGATGTTGCACTTATTATGGACACTATAAATTCAGTAGCTTCTACAGAAGAACCAAGTGCATAGCACATGTGCCCTACTGATAATGATAATTTGAAGATTCAAGAAGAAAAGAAAGACATCTCATTTAGCGTAGAGGTTTCTACAAAAGGTGTTGAGCAAAGTGAAAGCCAAAGAAATAATGATATGGAAGAAAATAGAAAAGCTACATCTGCCCAAGACATGGAAATCATCATAGATTTCCCTATTGATGAAATAGTCTTCAACATTGAGGAAGTACCTTCACTGGACGTATTCTATAGTCAAAAACATAAGTTTGTCATGACCAGATCAAAGAAGAGGCGAAGGTTGGAGAAATCTCCAAAACTGACTCCAAATGTAACACCAATGCAATTCATTTGGAAAGAGACTCAATCAACTCCAGAGGAAGAACTTCATAAACTCTCTCAATTTGCATGTGCTTATGCAGATGCAACTATACATAAAGTAGCTAAATTTTAATCAATAATCATAGAAAATGACCAAAAAAATGCTCAGATGGACCAAGTTTTCTTAAATGAAAAACAAAAGATTGAACAGGAGTTGCAATTAAATATCACTACTCTTCAGCAATAGTTTGAGGGTCTTAAACTCAAACTCGGAAATGAGCTTAACAAAAATGAATCAACTGATCCATCAGTTACAACAAAAAATTGAGAAGTTACAGGAGAATCCCCAACTCAATGCAGTCAAGAAGGAAGCAACAGAGTTAGAGACATCACTGTCGAAGAAACAAGCAAGTTTCTATCATAAGCTAAATCAAGTTCAAGAGCTAGTTAAAACCAGTGATCAATTAGCCACTCAGATATCTGATCTGAGGATGTATTATGATGATATTGATGATAAAGTGTATAAGTATATAGATTGGAAGGACACTGCAGAGGGTAGAGTGGCTGATCTCCCTCGTCTTGAAGAATCAATCAAAGACATAGTATTTGGAGACATGGCCATTAAAATGAAAAGTGTTTAATTGGCTATTATCAGAGCTAATAATCTATCTTCCAACATTTATGAGTACATGAAAGATTCTCTTTTGCAAGTCAGCCTAGTTTAGGATTCTCCAGATATCAAATTCCTAACAAGAAACATCTATGATAAAATCTCTTGACATTCAAATCCTGACCAAACAAAATATGGAAACTTACTGGTATTTGTTGATTAAATCACATAGCTAATTGCTAATGTTGAGATGTCTCTCCAATGTAGTAAATCGACTTCTTCCAAAATTAAAGGAAGTAGTATTCATGGGGTAGATGAGAATGCAACCAATTCATCCCCCCCATCTCAAACATATGGTGAAAGCATGCCAGCTCAAGGATCAATTAGAGAATGAATCTGGAAAATAGTCGTGAAATTGTTCCAATCAATGCAATTTATTTTCCTAGTTTTTAGAGTAATAGTTTTAGAGACTTTCTTCCCAAATATTCTATTTTTGTAATATTAATTAGTATTTCAACCCTTTTCATGCATTTATAAAGGTGTCCAGAATTTTGAGAAGACTACTCTTGGAACTTGCGGTATTGTGGAACATAAGTTATCTAATTGGAAATATGAATCCAGAAGCTATCTTTTTCATATATAAAGCTATGATGTAGCAGGTACTATTATATGTGTATTAATTTTTTTATGTTTCTTAGATTTATAGCAAACTTATTTCTATCTACTTGTTTTCTTTTGATAAAAATTGAAGTGATATGTGTTCTTATTACTATTGATATAATATATTGAATGATATATTGTTAGATGTGAAACTAAGAAGTATTTTATGTGATTGATGTTCTTCATAAACTAAATCAATTACAGAGATTTAGTTTCTTATATGTGTTTATAATAATTAAGTATGCAATTATCTATAATGTTTCATGCTTGTGAAATCTTTCTTTATAATCATATAAAAGAATCTGATCCTGGGAAGTAGTTAGATTTAATTTATGTTATCATTAGAAATAAATCACCACGTTTGTGTTGATTTTATTCCCTTTTTTTTATCCATATAAACACTTTTTATATGGGAAATTGTTCCCCATATCCATAGTCAGACCCACCATTTCAATGGAAAAGGAATTGTTTTAAGCTCCCGACTGGGTGGAATCCCCAATGTTGTGATAGTCACCTTCTAGCCTTCAACATTTTTGGCGCTAGAAGGAGGGACATCTGACTATGTATAGCATATAAGGCAAAAGCTCAATCAAAATCCATCATAAGAGTCAATCCCCCTCCAAAACTTATACAGCTTTTAGATCTCGTTCATTATCTCCAAGTCAAAATTCTAAAGTTGCAGAACCACCTTTCTCATCTCCTAAAGTATTACCTCGTATAAATTCTTCAGATTATGTTCATGAATCTCCTGAAGTTTAGTCTTTGATTGAGAAATTGGAACAAATAACCATATATCCAGATAAGCCTATTAATTTTGAAACTTTTGAAGAACGTGTTACATCCCTATTTAGAGGTATTGTTGTATTAACTCGATCACAGTGTGTAAAACTTGGGATAACTCCTTTCAAGTTTCCTATTTATTCACATTGCAAAAAAGCTACCACTTCAGAATCTCAATCAAATATCAATGATATCATGTCATCTTCACTTCTATTTACTTCTACATTCTTCTATTATCAGCCCATACCTTCTTACATATCCATTTCTACTCAAACAATTAGTTCTAATATAAGTAGTACTAGTCCAGTAGTAAGTTCTTCTCTATCCACATCTGCTTCTGGACCTGCTATCTTATCCTCACTAAAAAAAGGGAAAGTAATGGCTAACTTACCATGGATTTATCCTGGCATTGTTAAAGTAGAAAATCTAAATCCTATCCCACGCATCCAAAAAAATGGATACCTAAATATAACCCTGATGATGGTATTCCCGCTTGTTGTACCTTAGGAGACAATCGCTTAGTTGTGATAAGGAATCAGTGCTTAAGACATTTATATGATTATGTCACTAAAATATTTGTCTCTGTTTTAATTACCTTCAAGTATTTACACTTAAACCCTTAGATATCAAACACAATGTATGTCTCACAATGCTATTATCTACTGACGTTGAATGAAATGACCAGAAGAAAATGAAAGAAGAAAGTCCAAACTGATATGTTGTCATACAAAATATATCATCTCAAACTTCTGAGGAATTAATGAAAGGAGTAGTTAAAACAAAGGAGCGCCAATTGAGGATTTTAACTCTTGATTACATAGGTAAAAAGAGATTTGTTTCTCATCACTTTGTTTTATTCAAAGAAAGAAAATAAAAAATGTGAACTAAGATACATATCAACATACACAGATGCCAGAAACTTGCTTACTCATTCATTTATCATTGAAATATCTAAGTACAAAAAAGTAATCTGAAGGTCCATAACTCGAAACCTTCTTTCCTCTTGAAAATTACATTAAATACAACAAAATAAACAATTTGGAACTGTTGGAACCAATTCCAACTACCACAACTACTTAGGACTTCAGAGGCTGTCTTTTACATGCCTTGAAAATGTCTTATCACAATTACATTATCTTTGGAAAAGTAATAAAATGTAAAAATCTACATCCTAATCTATAGGAATTGTTGATGATGTTGCTACATGCCCTTAGTCATTTGATTTGTCTTTCTTTGATGTTGAAAACCCTTTTGGCAAGTCCATTTTCCATGCTCTACACTTTTTCCATATCTCTGTATTTTTCCTGGATGAATGTGTTAGATTATGATACTCCAACCGCCTCTTTAATTTCCATCAGCTTCTTTTCTGTAGCTTTCCTGTGATCATTTATGACAATCATCTTATTGATTTCTACTGTATATAAGGTCCTGTATTTAAAATCATTCTCTTCTAATTCCTGATCTATTTTAGAATTAATTAATTCAATGAACCTTTTAGCCCAGATGGCTCTGTTAATTGCCTTCTTCTTATCTGTCATGATTGGTTCTTCACATTCCTTGATAAGACTTTTTTCCTCTACAACAATCTTCAAACAGCTCCAAATTGATTTCATTTCAGAAATGATATCATTCTAAATGATATTTTGGCTTGTATCAGTGAAATGTTTCATTTCAGTCTTTCTTTGAGATTTTTAATCTCAGCATTAGCATTCTGAATATCAGTTTTATATTTATTAGCTTCATTCTCTATGATATGGATAAGCTTCGTTGCAGTCTCCAGATCTACTTGAGCCTTTTTCCGTTCTCTTTCAGCCATATTCAACTCAGTATTCAATTGAAAAATCTGTGCTTGAGGATCTTCATTACCCGTAGGAAAAACAAAAGTACAACTATGGTGATATTGCAGTTTTCTTTATTTTGGCAATTTCTTCATCCCTTTGCATTAGTTGTTGTAAAAGATTTTCCTTCTCATTCTCCACCTCTGCAACTTCTGCAGCCATATAATTTTCTCTTGTAGGAAACTTAAGCTTCTTCCTCAATGTGGATATTTCTATTTCAGCACTCTGCATCAATTTCTGTACAACAGTCTTGTCACTGGGGTCCACTCCAATATTTACAATGATTTTCTTTAACTCATCATTGTGAACAGTTAAAGCTCTTGCATTAGCTTTCTCTAAATTCAATTGCTTAAGTAACTTTCCCAACATATTTTATGCCTTCATTGCCATTGCATTGGTCTTGGTCAAGCCATTTACAATTAACTGACTAGTTTTCATATGAAAATTCATTTTATCCATCATGGGAATCTTCTTCACATCCATAGTTTCATTTACAATATTGAAATTTTTAGAAGAACCTACTAGGGATGAGACAAGGCAATTCTAAATTGATATTTTTCTAGATCCATGTCAGTCAAGAGTCTTGTTTGATCTGGAGTGACTTGATACTCAGCTTGGGCTTCCATGTTGGCCTTCATCTTTTGATTCCTTTCCTCAATCTGTGTAAACATATATTTGATCAAAGGTACTTGCTCATGAGAAATTTCATGACTCCTAGGTGAAGTAGGAACATTTTTTTCTTCTACTAAATGTAAAGAAAAACTAGATGGGTTAAATGTAAATTCTTCATTAAACTTTGTTCTCTTTTCAGCCCCCTGCTCCTCATCATCGAAGTCAATCACTATTTCTTTGCCTCTTTTGTTTGATTTTTCTGATATGATAGGGGTCTGAATGTTTGAACCTGCTAAAATTATCACACCTCTACTTGCTAACTTCTCCAAATATGGCCTGCTTTCATGAATGAAATCTGAATACCCATTCTCAATTCTTCTATTTGAAATTACATTGTGAGGGTCATAAGCCCAACTTTCCCCTAACAACATATGCATCTCATCTAACATTTTAGTAACCTCCTCAAATTCCTGTCTCATATTGACTATGAAAGGGCCTATAGTCATGGGTAATTTTTACATATGCCCCTTTTTCATGGGCACAAAGTGAACTTGATCAAAATTTAGAATCTTTCGAATAAATTCTAAAGCAAATAGCCTCATAGGTACAAACGTTGGAAGTCTGTAAGGCTCAACACTTGCTCCATATAGCCTAATTTCAGAGTAATCCTAAAAAACAAACCAATCTCCAAATTTGAAATTTGTTCCTAGATGTAAATACTCCTAAGCTTTAGGTAAGAAGCAAGGTGGAGGAACTCCATTCAAGATTTTGTATGCAACTGACATGAAATAACTAGCGAAATCAAACAACCCTACTTCATTTTTCTCTCTTCTTACTGCATCTGTCCAGAACACTACTGATTTCCTTTTATTGTTTACATCCATAATATTTAGACCTAAATGCATGAAATCTTCCACATTTTGATATAAGAACAAGTAGACAATTAATGAAGGAAATTTAAAAGAACATGTTAATGAAAGGCTCATCAGTTGTGAATTAACTACCTCCTACCAATATGATGGAATATCTAGTACTGTTCCTGATTTCATCATCAGGGAAAACATCCCTAAGACCGATTTATCTATTGCATTTTCATCTTCTTTGCCCAAAATTTTCACAATGCTGCTTAATACTGGTTGAATTTCTGCATCAAAAATA
This sequence comes from Pinus albicaulis, assembly GCA_034641835.2. NCBI lineage: Eukaryota > Viridiplantae > Streptophyta > Pinopsida > Pinales > Pinaceae > Pinus > Pinus albicaulis. Next base: position 734,465,658 of record CM076574.1, read on the forward strand.
TCCATAGAAAATTCTTTACTGTCTGTGAAATTGCTTCATGTTTAGCTTCAAGAATAATATGAACTGATTAAACTCTTCACCTATAAGATTATCATAATAGGTTACCAGGGAATCATCGGAAAACTGAAAATATGACTCTGAATTGAGATAGCAAAGGGCTTGACGGATTAGCTGGGTAGACACTTGCAACACATTCTCTCCCTGACAATTCATAACAAAGCATTTCCCAGGGTACATGACTGACACCGACCAATAGATAAATTCGGGAAAAAGGTGGGTTCTTGGAATACATGCAGAAAATATTCTAGACTTGACCATGGTAGTGAAAACAAGGGAGGTTTTGTCATTTAGGATGACTTGCTAATAAAATGGAAGATGGATTATGGAACAAAGAGTATCTTGAATACCCCCCTTAGTGTCCATGAGAGGGATATGACTAGTTGAACCCGACAAGGATGAACGCTTAGCCATGACTGAAAATTAACGTAAAGGACAACTCACAAGGTGGTCACTTCTACTAGGTTTACAGGAAACTTAAAACAGGATTCATAGCAAACTAATCAGGAAATATTTTCAAAAAACAATGCTAATTTTGTTTAAGTAGATGGTGCGGCTTTGAAATTTAATGCTGACATGACACACCAACAAGCTGTTGATCAGATGTGGAAGACAGCTATGAACAACTCAACGTCCTAGGTCACTGCAGGGGCTCACAAGGTACGGAGGAACATTTTGGTTGGTGCCCCTGCAATGAATCTTCACCGTTCATCTATGATGTCCTTGCAATAAACCGAGTCAACTGCAGATGCACTCATTTAATTAACTTGTGTGCTAATTGTGCCCGTGGGTTGGGCCTTTTGATGAAAAATGAAACTATCGACGCTTTCCGCCCAACGAAATGATCGATTTTTAAACATAAATGCGGAACCCACTTTCATAAAGTTTAAAGTGTTTAAAATTTTTACTTTAATAGATCAACATAAGTGTTTTTTTATGTTAAAGTAGAAAATTTCAATACTTTAACATTTTTACAACAATTTAATTTTTTTTTTTAATATTTCCAAAAATTGAAAATAAAAAGGATATCCAGATGATCCACAACACCGTTGATGAACATCTCAATAATTTTATGTTGGTCATGAATCTCAATGGTGTTGTACATGAAGGTGTTGTAGTTAGATTGTTTCCATATACCTTCCAAGGATCTGCAGGATCTTGGTACTTTTCTATCCCATCAGGCTCAATAGGAGATTGGGATACCTTCCAAGAACTATTTCTTGCTAAATTTTGTGATGATAGGAAAATTGCATCATTGATCAATGATATTTCTAATATAAAATCTAATTCAAAGGAAAATATCAAAGACTTCAATTCCATATTTAACAAGTTATTGAATAAAATCCCAACCACTTCTAAGCCTACAGTGGACGTACAAATAGAGTGGTACATATCCTCCCTCCGCTCTAATATAGAAATTTTCTTAGATAGAGCCAATAAGGCTACCCTTGTAGAAAACATGAAAGAAGCTTTGTCTGTTGAAAGAAGAATTGTTGCTTTAGAAAAGAAGACAAAGGTAGAAGACAAGAAATCCAAAAAGGTAAAATTCAAAGATGAATACAAAAATAAAGCTCTTAAATATCCTTTTGATCTTGAAGGATTGCCAAAGGTTCTCAAAACTATGTCCAATGATATGGTTGAAATTAAGAAACAGGTGGTTGAAACCTCCTCTAAGAAACTTTTTAGATCATTTGGGAAAAATCAATCATCTATCTCTTAGCCTCCCAATGTTATTTCTAACGCAGAATCTGACCAAGAGGAAGAAGAAGAGGAAACAACAACTTCTGTCGATGAATCCCAAGAACAGGAAGTGGAAAAATTAAATGGATTATGGGATTTTATTTTACCTTCCTCTGATGAAGAATTAGAAACCAAAGCCATTCCAATTAGCACAAGAAGTAAAAATTTTGTAGAACCTACTCAAATAAATCAAAAACATAAAACACCAACTTCTATTGCTAAAAAAAAACCTGTTAAAAAAAACCTCTCATAAAATCATCTCAGTAGGTCACATCTGATTCTCAGCCAATCAAATCTACATCTGATCCTTAGTCTAAAACTTTATTAGTATATAATACTATTGAATATAACATAATTGATGATATGAAGAAGATTAAAGCCAATATTTCTCTCCACGAACTTAGAAAATTAAAGCAACAAGAGACAGTTTTACTGAAAGATTTGAATGAGGTCACAACATCTCTTCTTCCTTCAACTGTTATAGTTCAATTTGCTAATGTAATGGGAAAACCTCCCATTAATCATTCCAACAAAGTTAATGCTTCAGATTCTATCTTGATTGGTGGTAGATCTAATTCCCATACACCTCCTTTTATTTTGACCTATGAGATCTACAATATGAATGTTCATAATTTTTTAATTGATTTTGGGGCCTCATCTAATATAATGCCATATTCAATCTGCAAAAAAATTAAATATCACACCCCATAAGTCATCAGCTACTTTTTATGTAAGTAAATCCTCTCTGCGGATAGAGAAAATCCCTCTAGACCTAGGGTGGATCTAGTAACAAGGAATCATGCTAGAGTGTAGCTTCCTAGACATTTGAATGAAAGAGGATGTGAATAAGATGGCCTACCTGTGGTCCAAAGCTGTTGTCAACACTCGTAGTGATGATGAGAACTCCCTACTCCTTATCGAAGGCAAGTCACAACCCTTCTTCTTATCACGTTTGGACACCTGCATAGAGATCGGAAAATGATAACCACATACCACATACTAATTTCATCCAAAAACTACTAATCAATCAGAGAAGACTAGCATATTGCATTCGATAAAGACAAAACACAAGACAAGAACCAGACAATAGCCACTTATATTAATCGGTAGAAAGAAGAGATACAACCATGCTCTGACGTTGCGGTCTCCTCTAGCAGGTCTCGAGTGAAGCACGTCTCAAATCTCGTCGGGGAATTCGGACGAGATAAGGGACCTCTCGATGGATTTCTCCTTGTTCTACCTTCTCAATAACTCAGTTATTCAACTATAATATGTTCAGTTCTTCAAGTTAAGCTAGTTTTCATAAAGGGAGAAGGCTTGTTTATATAGAGGGAAAGGAGGAGGTCGGGATCCCTACAAAGGTGGAAGGGAGGCCTATCCTTCAGGAGTGTTCCAAGGGAGGTTGAAACTACTAACTAAAGGAGGAGGCCCGTGGTTGTTTCCTTTCAACCACTCCCAATGACTCATCCCAAAGGTGGTTGGAATGGAACCTTCGCCTCTATTTTTTTTTAAAAATTCATAAATAGCTTGGTGCAGGCATTACACTGTGACAGAGCACCAGGTGGCATGGGCCCTAGTGTTAATCTTCCACTTCGACGCGAGGGCAGAAATAGCTACTTGTGCCAAGGAAAAAACATGGATTTTTACTGCTCTGCTCAGGGAAATGTCAACAAGAAGAATGTTTCCTTCATCAAAAGGAATATAATTATGTTATTTGCAAGACATGACACTATTCATAAGTCACAGAAATGACCCTCCAATGTGCGGGATGGGTATTGCAGGGACAGTGACAAAATTTTGTGTAACAGATGCCCCCTAAAGCATGAAATCCGAGGGAGAGGGAGGGGTGAAATGCTTTATGAGAATGCATTCAAACCAAACACCACTGTCGGAAAACCTAAAATTACAAATACAACTGATATCTCTGATACATGAACATGTGGCATGGGCGCAGCCATCCATAAAAGAGTATATAAAAACTGAGATCTAGGTATGGACGTAGCCATCCAATAGCAAAGATCAATAAATAGACTCAAGTATGGTCACATCCATCCAATCAAAGAGTCATGCACTAAGTCCTGATAATCCACAAAGAACCAGCAACCTGGATCTTATCAGACAAAACCCAGGGTCTTGTGCTCCATCTTGATCCGAACAAGTACAAATTCAAGCATGCGAATACATGCGCTGAAGTCGAACATGCAAGAAAATCGCCTGATTACTAGCCAATGATGAAAGTTGTTAACAAACGCGAGAGAAACCACCAATAACAAAAATTTCTCTCAAGGTACGAAAGGTACAATCCATGGAATGTGAACATTGATATGGTGTCGAACACCCGTGGAGTCAGTCGATCGAAGGCCAATGATGCGGACCTTACGTCAAATGCGAAGAACTTGCCATTGAGGCATGCAGGTTCCAAGGTACCAAAAAGGGGGTCTCTAAATCAACTTCCTGGATAATGAACTAAAGTCGATAGGAAGTGAGCTAATCGAAGGTGGGCCATAATGTTTCCCACATCATCGACACGAGACAGAGGAATATGATGTTTGTGAATCAGGACCAATAGAGAATCAGAGGGAGGTTGAAAACTTCAGAGGCAAGCTTCTCTTGAACATATCAGTAGCATGACACTGGATTTGGCAGTATTTTACATCAATGGATCTGAGGTCATGATGACGTGGAAAAGAGAAAATGAGTGGTCAAAAGAGGTTACCCAAACCCATGGGGGCAAAAAATGACAAAATGAGATATCCCCAACCTGACATGAATGCAGACAAGTGCCATGTTTAAGAGTGACATACTGCCAACACGACTACAATCTAGTTTCATATTCCCCCACCATTTCTGGCGAGTACCCCAATTATTTTTTGAAAAAAATCTTGAAGGGGATAGCATATGCTTGCACTGTAAGTTTGTCCTTCAGACAAATCCATCCTAGTACATTTTACGAGCCCTAGGAAGGAGGAACTCGAACAACGTCATGGTGACAAAGCCGAATGTCATCCGAGTTTAACGAGTCTGACAAAGGAAGAACTCAGCATCTTTTCATGTTTAGAGAGTTTGAAAAGAAGCCAGAAAAGAAAACTCCAGCAGTCCCCTTTCGTAGGTAGTCTCACAGATCCGAAAAGGTAGAAAACTGTGTCTGAGAGAACGTCTTAGTCGCGATAGGCTAAGGTATTCCTTTTTCGTAAATAATCTATCCCAGCTCGAAAAATGGTTAAACGTATACTGGGTAGATATCGTTTCACAGCCATTTAATCAGTTCAAAATGACAAGCGTCTCGGAAATATTTTCAGTTTTAGAGAGTCAGAAAAGAGCTGAAAGATGACTCCAGTAGTGACTTTTTCGTGTTTTTACTGAGTCCAAAAAAGTATAAAGTATAACTCAGTATTTCATCACTGTCGCATAAAGAAACCTGTTGTTGCACAAGAGACATGTGTAAAACGCATTTTTCGAAAAATAATGATAAAATAATCGAAAAATATTCCTTAAAACCTAATTAGGGTTATGAAAAAGTTATAAAATGCCAAAAATGGTAAAAAATAATTACTTTTCACTTTTACCTCTTGTGGAGAAATTTTCACCCATTTTACTATGCAATCTTGCGGTGACTATAGTAGTCAATCCAGTACACCAATCACAAATCCATCAACTCAGGGTAAGAGCTGAGATCCCTCTTGTCATTTTAAGCTATTCCTTACTTCTTGTATTTGTCAATTTTGAATTTGGGGGGAGAAATTTTTAATTTTAGAGCTGCGCGGTTGGCGCGGGTTTCAGGCACGGAATCATGTCAACCGCCCATTTTTTAGGACTGGGGCATGCCCATTGGCGCGACTGTTTTAGAAACAGTCACGCCAATGGCACAAATCAATTTCAAACATAAATACATACCAAATGTTCCAATTTTTCACAATTTCAAGGATAAATATTGACTAATACCACTTGAATGTGTGTGTTTGTAGGTAGATAAGAGAAAAATGGTTATAGAATGGAAAGAAAGGGAGCATAGTGAAGAAGATGAGTTGGCCATGGAGAATGAGGGAGTTATGGAAGCCCTCAGAAACTGTAGTTTGCTAAAATTCTTTCTAACACCATGCCTCCGAGCCCAACTAGAATTGCTACAATATCTAGTTAATATATGGGATGAAAACCAAGAGAAGTTCATCCTACGAGATCAAGAGCTTGAAATTGATGTTTCTGATGTATATTTCATCACGTGATTATCGCGGAGGGGTGCAGCACCACTCCTAACTGGCACCTGGCCCTGTATGGAGAACATGACCATGGTAATCGATAGGGTATGTCAAGGAGCGCGGAAAGGTTTAGGTAGTAGGAAAGTTGATATTCAAACTATCCCTGACTTGACACTACGTGTGGTATTGCATACCATCACACGAGCTGTTGGATCACAAGCACTGCATGAAGCAGCGAAGACACAGTTTATTCTTGCTATGGACTGCATGGCACTGACTCTCTACAACTGGGCAGAGGCAGTAACCATCAACATGAAGCACCAACTAACCAAATGCAAGAAGACCAAACTGAAAAAATTTGGTTATGGATCCATTCTCGTATCGTTATGCTTGGAACGATTACCAATTTTTCAATGACAGGAGGTTATAGTTCCGAATCCACCAGCGAGAGAACTACGGATGGCCTGATGGTTAGCATTGATGCTAAGGGCAGGGGGCAGCCAACAAATGTCTTGGAGGCCGGAATTTTTTGATTGGCTCCGTCGACAACTTATTGTTGTGGAGGATTGGCCCTACACTGGCACAGATTTCACTGATGATCCATACCTCCCTCTTCTAGAGGGAGAAGATTGGGATGAAGATTTAGGTAAGACTCAATTTTTTTAAAATTTTATGAGTATTATGATTTTTTGTTTATGTACGTTCTAACATTTAATCCATGTGATGCAGACATTGGCCCAGAGAGACCTGCCGATATGTCACCAATAGCGAGGCGAATTCCTCACGATTTCGAACCTAAAGGTGAGGGCGGCGAGGAAGACGAGATAGTGCGCAACCTAGAGGGGATCACCCAAGGAGTTCTAGATTATGCATGTTTTGATGATCTTCCTTGTGCCTACCAGAGGCATACCATAGGGGTGCCCAGCCGAATTCATCACTTGCTGAGGCGGCTAGTACTAACTGTGACACGTTATCATGAGCACCATGTGGATTAGACATCTAGGTTTATTTTATCTGCATATTTTTCCAGACATGATGCCTCGGGATGTAATAGAAACATACATATATTTTTTGACATTATGATGCACACAGTTGCAAACATGCGATATATATATATATATATACGCATGTTTGCAACTGTGTGCATCATAATGTCAAAAAATATATGTATGTTTCTGTTACATCCCGAGGCATCATGTCTTGCAAAATATGCAGATAAAATAAACCTAGATATATATACACACACACATATGTTTTCCTACATGGATTTTTTACATATGATGATGCTTTTACAAATTATTCAAATGCCTATCTAATACAATGTTGGCCACTATATTAGTTAACGTGTTCATTCGTCTAGGAATATGTTGATAAGTAATGAAATCAAAATGTCTTTGCAATAAACGAATACGTAAATACAATCTCAGAATGTGCAGATTTCCAACTGAATAATGATTATTGAGTTGAATAACAACAAGCTATGAATCTAGATTTACAAGCAATGTGCGTATACCAAGGTTGATTGCCCCAGTTAATAGATTAATGAAAGTACTATATTCAGTGACATTGTTTGTATTTCATCCAAGAAAAATACCTTGCAGATCTATCAACTCACCAGCAAGATTATAAATTACCCAGGCTGTCGAAGACAAATTCCTGGTATTGTAGGAAGCACCATCCGTGAAACCGACATAAGGGGTAATAAACCTCTGCACAATAAGCAAGAGCCAATAAGCAGGAAAACACTCACAAAGCACACCAAACCAAAAACATGTACAAAAATGAAAAAAAAACACCTATGTACACTTATTATGCATGAATAACTCATGCATAATATTTTTTGAGATACAACCCATTTCTAGGATGTTCAAGCAGATGACCTTCGTAGTCAATTAACTCATAGGCCCCATTTTGTAATACATGTTTAACGATGTATGGCCCATGCCACATAGGTTGATTTTTTCCTGCCCCCAGCTTATCATGAGCTTGGTCATAGAAGAGGACGAGATCTCCTTCAATGAAGGAACGATAAGAAACTGATTGGTCAAAGTAAGCTTTGACTCGCTTATTTTGTGCTTCGATGACCAAAGCGGCTAAGCGACAAGTTTCATCGAACCTATCTAAGTAAAGGAGATGCTCTTCTTTTGGTGAACTATTTGGCAGTAATTCCACAACTAACTTGAGTGAAAATATTTCACACTCAATCAGGAGAGTAGCTTACAGACCATAAATCAACTGAAATGGGGTGAATCTGGTCACACTCTTCACTGAGGTTCGGTATGCCCAAAGAGCCAAAAATAACATGAGATGCTAGTTTGATTTGTGGATCCCAATTGTACGCTGAAGAATTGTGATAAGAACTTTGTTTACAGCTTCAACCTAGCCATTGGCTTGAGGGTAGTATGGTCTTGAGATGTCGTGATGCAGACCCAACTTGGAAGTCAACTCCACCACAATATAATGCCAAAAATGGGAACCATTATCGGTAACGATGGCTTGAGGGACACCAAACCTAGCAATAATATGATTGAATATGAACTGAGCAGCTGTCTTACCGTCAGCGGCAAGTGTAGGCATTGCTTCGGCCCATTTGGTGAAGTAGTCCATGGCTACGATGATATAATCATGCCCCCCAACCGAGTGAGGGTTACACGTCATAAAATCGAAGCCCCATTTGGTAAAGGGACCAACAGTAATGACAGGGTGAATAGGAATGGGTTGCGCATGCATCTTGCATTGATAAATTTGGAAATCATGGCATTTACGAACTGCGACAATACAGTCTTTGAAAATAGAAGGCCAAGAGTAACCAGCACGAAGTTTCTTTTGTGTTGTAGCGTAACCAGACATGTGACCACCACAGGCACCACTGTGACAATCATTCAATACTTTCTCAGCTTCCTCGAGGGTCAAACATCGGTGAAGTACATAATCAACTCCAACATGATAGAGCATATCTCCAACTATATGATAAGGTTGCGAATGATTCCGGATACGATGGTGGGCATCCTTTGTCAACTCAGATCGTAACATGGAATTTTGGATGGCCCGGGCATTCTTCAAGCCAAAAGGTAGTTTCTTGTATGTGAAGTTACCCCAAGGATAGATAAAATCCGTCTTGTTTTGATCAGCCGGGAAAATGTTAATCTAATTATATCTAGAAAAACCGTCCATATGGGAAAAAATCTAACTCCTGGCACAGTCATCAATGATCTGATCGATGAAGGGAGTAGGGTAATTATCCTTAGGATAGGCCCGATTAATGTCACGGTAATGAACACAGACACGAATAGTTCCTTATTTCTTATCGATATGAACGATGTTCGAAACCCAATCTGTCAAGGGAATTGGATAAATGAAACCAACTTTGAGAATTTTTTCCACTTCACCTTTAATGGTTGCAGCCTTTCTAGGATGCACCGAGTGAATACGCTAGCGAGCAGGCTTCGAACCGGGATAAGTAGGAATTTCATGCACCACTATACTAGGATCAATTCCGGACATTTGTTCGTAGGACCAAGCGAAGACATCACGAAATTCGCGGAAAAGGCATGTATAAACTTGGAATTCATCTGAAGAACAAGTGACTCCCACATGGATGTTCTCAATGGTTCTCGGCTTCACTGAAATGTCAATAGGCATTGTTTGTGTGATATTTCTCAAGTTCCCTTCTGTAAAAACTTCATGTGTCAAGATTTTCATTTGAAGTGGAGGATAAGGAGCTTGAGATGCAAAATGCTTAAGACATGTAGACATAGTCTCGAGGCCAGGCATAAATGAAGAACGATGATGACCATCATCCCACGACAAGTATTCAAGAGACATGGTTTCCATGATAGCTTCATCGAAAGGAAAAACTTCTTTCAAAGGATCAGGGAAATCTGAATTTCCAAGCCAGGGGGATTGAGAATATACGTCAAGAGACAAGCTCAAAGGAGCACCATCAGATAATGGAGTATCTGATGCAGCAATGAGTTCACAATAATCGATTTCAATCGGACTCAAAGTCATTGAATTACCAAATGAATTTACTTTTTCAGGAAAAGGAATAATCCGTGGGTCATCAGACCGAGAGATCATATGAACTTGAACAGTCATAGGTGGTGGAAGGGGAAAAATACCCATGAGGGTTGGATCCTTGAAGAGACCCGACCCAATTCTCTCGAAGGGAGTTGGGATCTTATCCACATACGAAACTTTTTTCTTGGAAGAAGAGGTGAAGAAGGAAAACTGATCAAAAATAACAATTTTTCCCTCGTGTGGTAATTTCAAAACACGGAAGAGGGTAGACAAAACACAAAGCATAGCGTGAGTCCAAATACGACCGAGTAGAAGATTGTAATTGAGTTTAGCGTCAACTAATTATACTTCAACATTGATTGTCTTCCCTTTTAAGGTAATTGGTAAACTTGCGAGAACAACCAAAGATTTAGATTCCCTTCCATCAAATGCTTCAAGGGCATTCGGTGAGGAATTCAGGGCCGAAGAGCTGATGGCCTTCTAGCACGAAGCAAACATGACACAGGTTGAGGCACCTTCGTCCACAATGACTCGTTGGATGTTGAGACCATCAATAACGACTTGTATAATGAACGCAATTTGGTGCGGAAGTCGTAGGATGAAATTCTCTAGATTGAAAGCGAGAAGGCTAGTATCAGCAGGATCAACCACACCAATCACAGATAATAAAGATTTTCGTTGAGATGGACAACTCTGAAGTTCTTCTAATGCAAACATCACAGATGGCGCCTGCGCCAAATCTTCGACAATACTGTAATGTTGAGCAACACGGGCGTTGGGATTATAAGAATACTTTCAGAGAATACCTTTGGAAGGTGGTCGCACAATGGGTTTAGCACCGGGCCTTTCAATCTCAAGAGGACTAGAAACAAGTGGGGGCGGAGGACCATCAGCGATTTCCTTCCTTGTCACCTGACGCGATCTAGTATAATCTTTCGATCGAGTAGTGATGTAAATGGATTCAGAACCGTTCATCATGAACACTTAAGAACCAAATGGAGCAGACAATTGAGGCTTCTTGACCATCTAGGTCTGCTGAGATGGAAAAGGTTCTTTAAGAACAGCAGGAGTACCCTGATTTCCCTTGAGCAATTGACTCACTTCATCCCATCGAGGACAGTCCGTTGTGTAGTGCTCTTCATCACAAATTAGACAGGGATACTCAAGCTTACGCTGCGAACCATCATCAGCACGAGGTTTAGACGAATCTGGTTTCGGGGCATCGGCCTTGGGTTTTCCTTTACCCTTATTTTTTCCTTTAGAAGTCTTATCCACAATATTGACCTGAATGACATTGACCTCCGGGGTTTTACCAGGATTCAGACTAGACTGAGGAGAAATATCATTGGAAGAATTAGATTTTTTCTTCCCAGAGTTGGAAGAAGAAGACTTACGCGAATTTTGAGACACAGAACCAATAATACCATCGACGGATGGGGTCGCCAGGGTGTTAGTAGTTCCAGGTCGAGAGGCATCATTCAAAATATCATAAAATATGCCTCATAGAGAGTACATGAGATCAAGGTACTGAGCACGAGAAATGGCCTGTTCCTCGGTTACACATGCCCCCATAGCTATGTCTTTCACAATCTGATTGACAAAGGAGGTAGTGAACCAATGAGTAAGAATTTGATCAAGAATTTCAAATTTGATCAAGCGACAATGACGTCTCCATTCATGAATCTGGTCCGAGATATGAGTAGCCTGGTTCTGTTTCAAATAGGTAAGGAGATGCGTCCCGGCTTCATAACAAACTGGTAACTGAAAATGAGTAAGGAACACAATGGTGAGAGAGTTGAAATATTGAAATATACCATGAGAAAGCTCGATATACCACTTAGCAGCAACATCAGTAAGAGTCTGTTGGAAAAGATGAAGCCGAATAGAATCGTCAACCCAACAGTTAGAAGAACACCACAAGTGGTAAGTCATAACATGTGCTTGGGGGTCTTCTCTGGACTTGCCCTCAAATTTGGGACAATCACCATGAATCTTAGTCGGAACCGGAGGCTAATAAGGGTTGTGAGGAATAGGATCATTCGTTAAATTTGACACATCCGGTAACTCCAATGTAGTGAGAAATGGAAATTGAGGGTTAAAAGGCATAGCAGGTCCTTGATAAGAACCCGATTTTGCATTCCATTTTGTTTGAGAAAAATTCTGCCCTCATGGGTTCTGTTGTGAAGCCAGCTCCAAAAATAGAAGAAAAGAGATATCAATGCCTTAGAAGTAAGCCACTTCGAGGGGGAAACCTCCAATACATTACATGAATGAACAATTCTTGGCTGATACAAATTACAAAACCTCCTTTCTATATATAGGAGTCCATGGGGCCACTGTGATCTTCCACTGCTTGAACCTTTGAATTTTCTCTTAAAGATGATGTGATGGATGGTGGATGATATCCATAAAGTGCCATAAATGGAGTCATTTTTGTTGCAGTATGGAAGGAAGTCTTATACCACCATTCAGCGAGAGGCAACCACTTGACCCATTGTGTTTGTTTATCAGATACAAAACAACAAAGATATCCTTCCAAAAATTTATTTACTATCTCAGTTTGACCATCAAATTGAGGATGATAAGCTGAGCTATGAGCTAATTGAGTACCCAAACAAGAAAATAACTCCGTCCAAAAATTTCCAGTAAAAATAGGATCTATGTCGCTCACAATAACCCTTGGGTTTCCATGTAGCTTTTGAATTGTGTCCATAAATGTAGTAGCAACTGTACTTGCTTTAAATGGATGAGATAATTCACAAAAGTGTGCATACTTGGTAAGTCTATCAACTACCACTATGATGACACTCTTTCCTTCGGACTTAGGTAAACCTGTGATAAAATCCATTGAAATCTCCTCCCAACGTTGACTTGGAATGGATAAAGGTTGTAGAAGTCCTGGGGTCTTAATTGTTTCCACTTTATTCTATTGGAAAACCAAACATTCCGCCACAAACTTTTGAATATCAGATTTAAGGCCATCTCAAAAAAATTCTTTCTTCACCCTGTGGTAAGTTTTTAAAAATCCTGAGTGTCCTCCTAAAGGAGAAGTGTGCAATTCCAAAAGAATATTTTGTTTTAGTTGGGAATTTTTACAAAGATATAAGTGATCTTTGTACCATAAGGAATCATTTTTCCAACTAAATGTATCAGATGTACTAGGATCTTGCTGCAAATTTTGAATGAGTGTCCATACATCTTTGTCCTTTTTCCATTCATCTCTTGCTTCAGTTATCCAATCTGGTTGGATAATAGAAATGGCACAAAGCAATGCTTCCACCTCTTCATTCTTTCTTGAGAGTGCATCTGCAACAACATTCAGCTTTCCTTTTTTGTAGATTATTTCAAGTCATAACCCAACATCTTTGTGACCCATTTTTGCTGTTCTTCTGACGATAGTCTTTGTTCCAAAAAGTGTTTAAGACTATCATGATCAGTTTTTACCTTGAAGTGTCTTCCCATTAGGTAAGTTCGCCATTTCTTTAGTGCATGTAGTATTGCTAACATTTCCTTCTCATAAATAGGTTTCTGTAAATACTTTCCCTTGATTGGACAACTTTCAAAAGCAATGGGTCTTCCTTCCTGCATTAAAACTGCACCAATTCCATTTCCTGAGGCATCACATTCCACAATAAAGGTTTTTGTGAAGTCTGGCGTAGCTAAGACCGGTGCTAGGCACATTGCCTCTTTAAGATGTTCAAAGGCCTTAGTTGCTTCAGGAGTCCATGAAAATGCATCTTTATTCAATAATGTTGTTAGAGGTGCTGCTATACTCCCATAATTCTTAACAAACTTGCGATAATACCCTGTTAACCCGAGAAATCCTCGCAACTACTTTATGGTAGTGGGGACTTTCCATTCCTTAATGGCTTTAAATTTGTTAGGGTCTACCTTAACACCCTCGTGAGATACAATATGACCCAGATATTCCACCTCTTGTAATCCAAAGAAACATTTGGATGTTTTGCATATAATTGTTTCTCCTGCAATATTTTGAGCACCCTGTCAACATGTTCAACATGATCCTTCCAAGACCTGTTGTAGATTAGTATAGCATCAAAAAATACTAGCACAATTTTTCTAAGGAAGCGTTTGAAAATGGAGTTCATCAACCCTTGAAATGTAGAAGGGGCATTGGTAAGGCCAAAAGGCATGACCAAAATTTCATAATGACCCTCATGAGTTTGAAATGTTGTTTTTGGAATATCTTCAGTATTCATTCTAATTTGATGATATCCTGAACAAATATCCAACTTGGTAAAATAAATTGCTCCATGTAATTCATCCAATAATTCATCAATCATAGGAATGGGAAATTTATCTTTAATGGTGAGCTTATTGAGCTCCCTATAATCCGGACACATGCGCCATGATCCATCCTTCTTTTGTACCAATACTATAGGAGCAGAGAAAGAACATTGACTAGGTTGAATTATACCCGCCTCTAACATTTCTTCAACCATACGTTCAATTTCTCTCCTTTGGACATAAGGATATCTATAAGGCCTGATGTTTGGAGGAACACTTTCTGGAATCAAATGAATAGCATGATCATGATCACGAATAGGTGGGAGTCCTTTGGGAGCTTCAAACACCTTGGAATGATTGTCCAAGACTTGTTGGAGATCTGCAGAAATAGATGATTTTGATGTTGGAACTTCTAGTGAGCATAATTGTGCAATTATGCCTCGTTGTTCTTTCTTTAGAAGATTTGTCATGACATTAGAGTTTATTATCTTTCCTGGATTCCCTGCAATACCCCATTATTCGACTTCCTTTCCTTTTGAAAAAAAATTCAAGAAAAGTTCTTGAAAATTAAAATCTACCGTCCCCAAAGATTGCAACCATTGTACTCCTAGTACAACATCAGCACCTCCCATAGGAATGGAAAGCATTGGACTATTCAATACATATTCCCCCATGGTTAGCTTGATATTATGGCATTTTCCAGAGCAATTTATAGTTCCTCCATTTGCAACCATCACTTGACATTCTGGTGCTGGGTATATGAAACAATTCAATTCCTTGGCTACCTTACAATGAATAAAATTATGGGTACTACCTGAATCAATCAACACTATTACCTTTTTCTTCTTGATATGTCCTTCTATATTGAGAGTTTGAGGAGTGGTAATTCCCGCCAATGCATTACACGATATGGTCAGACTCATTTCTTCCTCTTCTAGGGTTGGTTCCTGGTGTATATCCTCTTCTTGTTCATTTTCTTCTTCCTCTTCACAATCTATGTAAAATAATTTCTTCTCAGCACACTTATGACCTTTAGTGTATTTTCTATCACAATTGTAGCAAAGCCCTTTTGATCTTTTTTCTTCCAATTGTTGTGGTGTCAACCTTGTAGGTTGTGGAAATCTAGGCATAGATACACTTCCTTATTTATAGAAGTGAGTGGTAGGCTTCCTTGTCGCCATAATTTTACATTCAATTTTTCTTTCCAACCTAAATTCCTTCTCCAATGAATCAGGTTCCAAAATGCGAACTTCATGTTGGATGTTATCCTTTAAAGTACCTATGAAGAGATCAATCCTATTTTCCTCTAGAATATCAGTTACCCTTATATTCAATTTTTGGAAGTCCTCAATGTGCTCCCCCACTAAACCCTTTTGTTTGAGATTTATCAATTGGCTAAAGAAGGTATTGCTCTTTGTATCCTCATAATGTGCTATCATTTCCTCCGTAATAATTGACCAAGTGACAATTTTTTTACGGGAGCAAATCCATCGATACCATACATATGTATTTTTTTCTAAATGTAAAGTTGCGATGCGTACCTTTTGTGTGTTTTTCACATTATGGAGATCAAAATATTGCTCCATATGTAGTATCCATGTTACAGTATCCTTTCCATCAAACTTTCTCATATCCATTTTTGGAATATGGTGGTTCTTCCAGCCAGCATTAGAGTTTATGAAGTCACGATTAACATTTATTTTTTTCTCATCATGAGTTTCCTCTACTATCTTTTCACCATTAGGAAACATTTCTTGTATCAACTTTGTCAAACCTTCCATGTCTGCTTTTAGATCATTCTTCATGCTTTCCATGTTGTCTTTCATTTTTTCATCGATCTTAGCTTCCATGTCATCCATCTTAGATTCCATGACTTTCTTTAAACCATCCATATTATTCTTCAAACCATCCATATTTTCTTCCACGCCTTTCTTCAAAACTTCCATTTCATTTTTTGTTGATCTTTGCGAGAGCGAAATTTGGTGCACTTGCTCTTGTAATTTTGATAGATCATGTTGCAATTATTCATCTTCATGAGTCATAGTAGAGCCTTCTGAAGGCTTAATGGGTGTTGAATTATTTTTATGGGGCATTTTGTAGAACCCAATACTGATATTTGGAATCAATTCAAATTGATTATTCAAACAAGACTTATGCAATTCGGAAAAAAATACACACCTTTTTCTTGCTTTTGAGGAGCTCGATATTGAAATTGGATTATCTCTGTGACTGTAGCCCTTCAATATCTGAAATTTAGCACTGAGGTAGCCTTCTAAATTATATTTTGAATGCTACAGGTCTGACTTGATTTGGATTCTCCAAGGCAAAGTTATGTCCAATCTCCCACAATGACCTAATTATGGACTAGTTCAGTAGAGAGAACTTGTACGACTTTCCACGTGTCACTGTTTCATCTTTTAGATCTGAAATTGATAGAAAAGAAACTACAGTCCATGTAATTGCGACCAATTTTTACGGCACTCCAATCTGATGCTTAGAGAGAGAGTTATGAATATTTTCCCACGATCACCTCTTTGAGATGAAATTCAGGAGCCTGAAAAAGCACTACCTTCCACAGATCATATCTCCGAAATTATTGCGAACTAAGCTCTGAAATTTTGTGATGAGTTTCCTCGGGATTTCAGCTTCGCGCCCTAACAATTTCAGATTCTGAACCTTCGTAGAAAAATTTTATAGCGCAAATTCCATGATGACCTGTTTATATTAAATTGAGGAGCCTACAAAAAGACCTAACTTCCACAGTTCATATCTCCGAAAATATTGTGGACCAAGCTCTAAAATTTTGTGACAATGTTCCTCAAGATTTCAGCTTTGTACCCTAACAATTTCAGATTCTGAACCTTCGTAGAAAAAATTTATAGCACAAATTCCACAATGACTTGTTTATATTAAATTGAGGAGCTTGCAAAAAGACCTAAATTCCACAGTTCATATCTCCGAAAATATTGTGAACCAGGCTTTGAAATTTTGCGACGATGTTCCTCAGGATTTCGGCTTCGCGCCCTAAAATTTTTAGCTTCTGAAACTTCGTAGAAAAAAAATTATAGCAAAAATTCCACGATGACCTATTTGGAGAAACAAAACCCTAGAATCCAAACCTCTGAAACCAAATGTTGTGAAGCCAGCTCCAAAAATAGAAGAAAAGAGATATCAACGCCTTAGAAATAAGCCACTTCAAAGGGGCAACCTCCAATACATTACATGAATGAAAAATTCTTGGATGATACAAATTAAAAAACCTCCTTTCTATATATAGGAGTCCATGGGGCCACAATGTAATCGTAGTGTGGCCACAATGTAATCCTAGAGGACCTAACAATAATAATTTAAGAGCACAATAATAACAATATGGGGGTTAAAGGGGTACAAAAATAACAATAAGGGGGTTACACTAACAACAATAAGGGACTATACTAGTAATATAGGGACCTAACAGGTTCTGTCTCGAAGGATTCAGAAGATATGGGGGATAAGGCGAATAATTTTGTTGATATTGAGGATACTGATTCTGAGTATACCATTGAGGTCCTTGATAAGGATTTCGTGGGGGAATGTAAGTATGGCCTTGCGGTTGATTATATCGCAACTGAGATTGAGGTTGATAAGTAAAACCTTGAGGCGCACTATATACTGGTCGATATTGACCACGAGGATAATAAGCACCTTGGGGTCAAACTGGTTGTTGATAAGTGGGGCCCTCTTGAGCTGAATAAATAGGGTAAACTGGCTACTGAGCAGACTAAATAGGCTGCTGAAAGGTAGGACCCTGTTGTGAAGCAGATTAAAATTGTTGTTGAGCAGATTGAGCAGGCTGTTGGACCGGTTAAGCATATTTCCCCTGCGGAGTAGGTTGGCTTGGATGCTGAGAGCCACCAGGTTGCCCTTGTTGAGCAGGTTGGCCTGAAGGTTGCGATGAACCAGGTTGTCCCAGAGGAGGACCAGAGGGTTGTCCCTTTTGTACAACGTTCGGACCAGTTTGAGTATATGATCCAGGTTGTTGTACAAAAGGTTGTCCCTGCAATGAATAGATTTGCCCCCCAGGACCATAAGAAGGTCCTGGTTGATATAAAGGTTGACTAGAAGGCCCTTGGGGTTTCCCTTGTTGGACTGTTGGGGTCTAATTGATGATGTCAATCAGAGTTCAATTAATGTCAACCCGAGAAGGTAAACTTAGAAGTGCCACC
This sequence comes from Pinus albicaulis, assembly GCA_034641835.2. Taxonomy (NCBI): domain Eukaryota; kingdom Viridiplantae; phylum Streptophyta; class Pinopsida; order Pinales; family Pinaceae; genus Pinus; species Pinus albicaulis. The sequence goes on from CM076574.1 coordinate 734,484,124, forward strand.
TATAGGTCTAGAAAGATTCCTAATTTGTCTGAGATCTTAAGGTTCTCTTAAAAGAACACATTCTTCAAGATCTCTTCCAACAACTAAACAAACCTAGATCTAATTATTTTCTGAGATCTTATGGTTCTCTTACAAGAACACATTCGTCAAGATTTCTTCCAACAACTAAACAAACCTAAATCTAATAATTGTCTAAGATCTTATGGTTCTCTTACAAGAATACATTCGTCAAGATCTCTACCAATATTAGAACATCTAACAAAAACTTAAAAGCTGAAATGAAATAAAAACATAAATTAAATTATACCTAAAATAAGCATGCAAGTGAGGCCATGGGGGCCCTCCATAAATCCACAAGCACACCACTTCAAAGGAGACTCAAATGTAGAAGCAACAAAATCAAAGTATGATTCTTTATTTCAAAATCTCCATCATGATGTACAAACCAACTCTAAGATTACAAATGGAGGAGATTGTACTCATATTTATACAATGGGATGAGATAACAAACTCATAATGATGATCCACTAATCTCTATTTAGTTCCATACATCTCTAAACCATCTAGACACATAACCCCCTTTTGTTCTTGATCTTCTCCATAAGGCTTATCTTATCAAATTCGAAATTGATCATTCAAGGCCACATAAAGGTGTCTTGGAAGCTTCCTTGGAACCTACACATGTCACAAAAACAATCCACTTTCCATATATGAAGTAAAATATATTATTTTCTAATATTTAATCAAGAATTTCTCTTAAAAATGCTTGAAAATAAATAATGTTTGGAAGATATAAATGATACCCATTAATGATGAACAATAGGGAAAATAAAGTGACATGGTAGTGAATAATGAGTGATATAATGGAAGCATAGGTGAAAAATGTATGGTAATGAGTGATATTTGTATGACATTTTAAAGCCCAACATACCCCCCAACTAAAGCTCTTACATGTCCTCATGCAAGCTACTACAATGACTTATTTGATTTGATTCTTAGATGAGCTTCCTTTGATTGAATTACAAGATGTTTGGTTCTTGTGTAACAACCATCTTTCAATCATGGACTTCCTTTTAACTTTGCACATATTTTGATAACTTTTATTTTTGCAAAGCATTTTCATCTTTGACTGATTGATTCTTGTGTTACAATCATTATTTACTTTGTTGAGATCTCTTTTTAATGATTGGTTCTTGTGTTAAAATCATTATTTACTTTGTTGAGATCAATTATTTTTAAGAAGTCATTTAATATGCTCATCATTTTGTAGTAGTTTTTATTATTGGAAAACTATGTGGGTTAAGAAGTAATATGAATGAGAGAAAGAAATGAAGTGTGAAATTCCCCCCAACTGATGGTTTTTGGCAATTCTTAATGAGAAAGGGAATAGTGAAATAGTGGAATATTTTCCAAATATCATCATTTTAGCATCTAAAAAGAATTTCAAGATTAAAGGTTAGAAAACATCATACCTTACTTACCTAAAGAAGTGGATGAATCATGCATGTTCAGCTGCGACAATTCTGATCTGAAGCTCCTTCTGCAAATTGTGGATGAAAGATGGATCTGTATTGTCGTATTTACTGCTGGATCTTCTGCTGAATAGTCTAATGAATCTTATGAGTCTTCTAAATATGGCTGAAAATGTATAAGTCTTGGAAGGTATAGTTACATTTTTTTCCCATCCTTATTTATTATCTTGTCCTTAAGTTATAACAAATTGAAAAAAAATGAAAGGAAATCTGCTTCATCTACTACAAAATATGGGTCTTCAAGTCTTCAACGCTCGATGGCACAAATCTTGCGATGTGAATAAATGTCTTGTTGTCGAACATACCAAGAAGTTGTTGACTTAGTGGCCATTAATGAATGCCACTAGCCAACACGAGAGCTCCCACCATTGATTCCAATGGGAGTCAGGATGCCTAACACATCTTTGTAGGTACGAATACGTATGTTGTGGTCAAGTCATCTACAAGATCCAACGAACAAGGGATATTAATGTACTCCCATTTTTCATTGACAAGAGTACTTGCCATTAAGGCATGCAAGCCTCTAGGTGTTTTTAAAAAAATATTTAGACTCAAAGGACTATGGACTCAATGGTATATGGAAGCAGGGTTTTATTGGTGGAAAATAAAAAATAGTAGGAAAAAGGAAATGGAAATGGAAAATGGCAAGAAGTTTGTAAGTAAACTTCTTTGCTTTTATTGGTGGGTTAGGAATGGAGAAAATGTAATGAAATGTATGTGGTAATGGAAAATGGATAATGACTCTTGCTGGAATTATGGCATGCAAAATCTCAAATATAGCAATGGAATGCAAACTCTCAAATATAGCAATGGAATGAAAACTCTCAAATATACCAAATCTACTCTTTAATTCTAGACTTCTTGTTAAAATAGCTGAGTTTGACCAGCGTTGACCAACCACCTGTAGACGTCGAATTAAAGTGTGGATAGGTATTTCACCATCCTTGTACATTTAGGAACAAAGCTCATGTCTTTGAATTTTTCTATCTGTCATGCAACATGTCAAACCATTAAGGTATTACAGGAAGTTGCAAGAAATTGTAATTTTTTGGAAATTTCCTTTATAATCATGGATTGGTTCTTTAACATTTCTCATGAAATTAGTCTTGGAAGACCAATTTTTGTCACAATGTAATCTCCTTACTGATCACTTGATCAACCTGTAACCTGCGAAAAAAAACTTGGCAGAAAGAAAACATAAGTGTGTTCAAGAAGAAATGGCCATTTCCTTCATGATTCTTACGCAAAAAATTTCATACCAAATAAAAAAAATTAAGGACAATCAAAGTGTTGAAATTGACTCTAATCGTGATATTAATATCAACCCATTCTTAAATAAATATCCATGAAAAGTAAATTTACTCTCTGTTTGTGCCAGATAACACATGTGCATGGAAAAGAGCTCGGCATTATATATTTGTTGTGTCCCTCAAAGATGACCCTTTTTCTCAAATGAATGCATCCTACTTTTGCCCACAAATTCACTTTAAAATGTATGACAATTCTAAAAACCCAACATACTTTTATTTCCCCTGAACTAAAAGTATTGCATGTCCTCATGCAATTTAATCGTTTGATTGCTTAATACCTTTCCAAAATGTTTGTATTGTTTTGCAAAAAGGTTGATCTTTAACAATTATTAAAATAAACATTTGAAAAGGCATTTGTATCTGTTGGAATATTGAAGAATTCCAGAACAAATAGTGGAGAATAAACTCCTCTATATAACACAGAGAAATTAATAAAATTTCACTCACAGGAAACAGAGTTTCAACTCATAAAACAAACTTTTATTCCATAAAAAATGTTGTTACAAATTCTTCCTCTAACAGAGGGATTAAAAACGTGACTGCTGCTACAACACAGTGCACAGAGAACACCTTCCTGTCTCTCGAAATAAACACTCTGTCTCTCTGAAAAATACGTTGCTTTGTATTTTCAATTTCGCACTGTTGTGCATAAAAACGACTCTGTTCTATTTAAAAATAAAACATTGTACTCAAACAGGCTCTTGGGCCTTTCTTTTATAAGTGGCGCGCACATTATTAAATATTAAATCATATCATATAAACTTATTAGGTCCGCGCCTTTTTAAAACATAACACAAACGAATAAAAATTGCGATTGTGCGATATTGCGATGTGCGATGGGATCGCATCGCAAATATCTGCGATCAAGCATATGTGGCGGAACAACAAAAATGCGATTTGCGATGTTGCGATCTGCGCAATGGCACGATCGCATCGCAACTTTTAACCGTCGGTTTTAACACTTGCCATGCGGTTTTGCGATGATGCGATTTGCGATCGCATCACAAATATGATATCCAACGCTGCGTGGTCAAAGGGACCCACGGGATTTCTGCTTTATGCGAGGGCGATTGTTTATATAACATATATATTTGTTCATTCTACTCGCAGAACTCACCACATCAACAAGACACTTTCTGGAATGTCTTGCGATTTACCGCCTCTGCCATTACTCCACCAATTTAAATTGGTAAGGCTTTAAAGCCAGATTCAACCCTGTAATCAAAGCTTTGCCTGCTGGCATGACTTTGAGTCTTGGCCATTAACTCTGCTATTAATGAAAAACGGCTACCGCCTTTTACAAAATATCAAAGGGATCAAATCCCAACTGTTATGTACTGCACCTGTGAAGCTTTCCAATCCTTTTGCAATTTTTTCAGGACTACAGGCAACCGCCTTAGCCTTGGCTTCAATGTGCTGCAATCTTTCACTTCTGCAATTACTGCTGATTGACTTCAGCAGTTGGAATTAATTTCCAACACTCCCCCTTAATTTCAACTGCTGGGTTTTTCTGCATACCCAGGCATTTCCTGAAATGTTCAAAGCTTTTCTGCGGAAGTGGCTTTGTGAGGATATCTGCAAATTGATCCTCTATTCTGCAATGATGCAAAACTATCTTGTCATTGTTAACCAATTCACGTATGAAGTGAAACTTGGTGTCAATGTGCTTTGTCCTTTTATGAAAAACAGAATTTTTTAGACAATGCAATAGTTGAGCTATTGTCACAAAATATCACTTTCCCTTTTAACTATTCTTGACATAAACTTCTCAACATTTCTCTCATCCAAACTGCTTGACACGCTACTGCTGTAGCTGCCACATATTCTGCTTCTGCTGTAGACAATGCTACAATGGGTTGTTTCTTAGAAGCCCATGAAATGGCTTCTGAACCCATGTGAAAAACATAACCGGAAGTGCTCTTCCGATCATCAACACTTCCAGCCCAATCACTGTCAGTGTATCCAACTAAATCTGAACGTTCTGAAACAATATATAAAATACCAAAAACTTTTGTACCTTTAACATACCTCAGAATTCTTTTTGTTGCCTGCCAATGTGCATCCTTTGGATTTTCCATGAATCTGGAAATCAAACTAACAGCATGCATAATATCCGGCCTAGTTGCAGTCAAATACATGAGGCTGCCAACTATGCTCTTATACAAACTAGGATCAAAATCCTTGCTGTTGTCCTCTCTGCTGAGCTTTAATCCCATCACTGTGGGAGTGATTGCTGCTTTGCATTCCTGCATGTTAAAATTTTCAAGTACCTCATTAACATACTTTTCCTGTGAGATAAAAATCCCATTTTTATCTTTCTCTACGTCTATTCCCAAGAAGTATCTCAACAAACCCATATCAGTCATTTCAAATTCTTCTTTCATGACTATTTTAAAATTTTCAACAAGGCAATCATCATTACCTGTAAAAATAACATCATCAACATATAAAACAACAATCAATATTTTTCCATCTTTTTCTTTGATGTAGAGGGTGGGTTCTCCCTCACACTTTTCAAAACCATTTTCCAGTAGATATGAATCTATCCTACTGTACCACGCTCTTGGCGCTTGCTTCAGCCCATAAAGAGCTTTCTTCAACTTGCATACTTTGTGCTCTTGGCCTTTCTTTTCATAACTGAGAGGTTGATCAATGTAAACCTCTTCCATTAACACTCCGTTTAGAGATGCTGATTTCACGTCCATTTGGTAAACTTTCCACTTGTTTTGTGCTGCTATAGACAGCACTGCTCTCACGGTTTCCATTCTAGCAACCGGTGTGAAAGTTTCCTCATAATCTATTCCATGCTTCTGCTTATACCCTTTGACGACAAGTCTTGCCTTGTGTCTCTCTATTTTGCCTTCTGCATTACTCTTGGTCTTGTAGACCCATTTAACACCAATGACATCTTTACCTTTTGGGAGTTCAACCAAATCCCAAGTTTTGTTTCTTTCTATGGCATTTATTTCCTCATCCATAGCTTCTATCCATTTCTCATCCTTGATGGCTTCTTCAAAATGAACAGGATCATCAACATGACAATATAAAGCAAACAAAGAATTGATACATTCATTAGCTATATCTTGTTCATAAATTTCTTTCAAACTTTTGAATTTCTTACCTCTTTCAGTAGGTGTACAAATGCTTGAAGAAGCACTTGAATTTCCTCCTTGTGGTGTGCTTGGAGAAGCACTGTCATTTCTCCTCAAGGGTGTGCTTTGCTGCTCTCTTGTTGGTGTTGCTGTTTGGGGATGTATTTCAGCCAACTCATCATCATTTTCATCATGAGATAAACAATGTTTAACATTCACTGTTTTCTCTATGCTTCCATCCCAAGCTTCCTCTTCAATGAATTGAACATCTCTTCTCACAATAAACTTCTTGGTGGATGGGTTGTATAACCTATAAGCCTTGGATTCCTCACTGTATCCAATGAAAATACATTTCTCCCCCTTGCTGTCCAACTTCTTCCTTAGCTGATCCGGAATGTGTGCATAAGCCACACATCCAAAAACCTTCATGTGTGTGACACTTTGCTTTGTGCCACTCCATGCCTCCTCTGGCACTTTGTTCATAACTGCTTTTGTAGGGCATCTATTCAAGATGTATGCTGCACAATGTACAGCTTTAGCCCAATAATCATTAGGCAAATGCTTTGCCTTTAACATACTCCTCCCCATGTCCATTATGGTTCGGTTCTTCCTTTCGGCTACTCCATTTTGCTGCGGAGTATATCTAGTTGTAAACTACTTTTGAATACCATTTTCTCTACAAAAACGTAGAAAATATTTAGATATATACTCACCTCCTCTATCAGTCCTTAAGACTTTGATATGCAACCCACTTTGTTTCTCAACAAGTGCTTTGAAATTGCAAAATTTTTCAAACACTTCACTTTTGTTTTTCAAAAAGTAAACCCAAGTTTTTCTTGTAAAATCATCTATGAATGTTAAGATATAGTGGCTGTTAGCAAGTGATGGATTTTGCATCGGTCCACATACATCTGAGTGGACAATCTCTAAGGGTGCTTTTGCCCTTATGCTTTTCCCGGAAGGAAAACTTTCTCTGTGTTGTTTCCCAAGAATACAACCTTCACAAAGGTTGTCCGGTTTCTCTATCAATGGTAAACCACTTACCATTCCTTTTCTGTTCAACAAGTTAAGACCTCCAAAGTTGAGATGTCCAAATCTCAAGTGCCATAACCAATTATCATCTTTTGGTTCGCTTTGGAAAGTCTCTTGTGCAACTGCTGCTTTCTCTTCACCATTCTTCAAGTCTGCTCTCATTCTGAGAGGGAACATCCTGTTCCTTGTCATCTTTACTTCAGCAATACACTGATTGTTGGGTGGTTTATCCATGATGGTACAAACATCATCCTCAAAGAAAACATTATATCCCTTATGGACTAGTTGTCCAATACTTAAGAGGTTACACTTCATTCCTGGAACATAATAAACATCTGCTATGGATTTCTTTGCACCTAATCTTGTTAAAACATTTATTGTTCCTTTTCCCATAACAGAAACTTTGTTATCAGTTCCTAGTGTGACTTGTGACTTCACACTTTCATCTAACATGGAAAAAATTGCTATGTTTCCTGTCATATGGTTACTACAACCGGAGTCTATAAACCATAAATCCTCATTTTTTTCTTCAGCCATATTACATACTAAAAAAAAATTATTTTGGCTGACATTTTCCTTAGTGAAGTTTGCACTAGTTCTACTTGCCATATCTTGCTGCTTCTTTCTACATTCATTAGCATAATGACCATATTTTTTACAATGGTAACATTGGACATTGGTTTTATCATACCTTTGTCCTTGAGCATTCTGCTGGCTGCTGTCTTGGCCGTGGCTGTGACTTTCACTGTTGCACCTTCCATGTGAATGTGAAGGGCTGTTCCTTCCTCCTCTGTTTTGGCTTCTGCCTCTTCCTCTTTTGTTTCCTCTGCCTTGCCCTCTTCCTCTTCCGAAATACATCTGGGTCTTAAAAGCATGTTCAAGAGGTGAGTTTTAATTCCTACTCAATCTCTATTCATGAGTCATCAGTGATGCATGTAGTTCATCCACTGAAAATTTTGTGAGATCCCTAGTCTCCTCTATGGTGGTGACAATTACATCGAATTTTGAGGGTAAACTTCTCAAGATTTTTTCCACGATCCTCTTGTCTTCAAGAGTCTCTCCATGAGATATTATTTGTGTGACCATTCCAATCACATGAGTGAAGAATGAGTCAATGTTATCTGACTCCTTCATATAGAGAGTTTCAAAGTCTCTCCCCAGCAACTGAAGTTTTGTTGTCTTCACTTTCTCCATGCCTTGATAAGATGTCATAAGAGTCTGCCATGATTCTTTGGATATCTTAGCTGCTACTATCCTTGGAAACACACTCTCATGCACTGCTTGATACAATAAGAAAAGATCCTTGGCATCTTTCTTCTTATTGCTCTTCAATATCTCTCTTTCTGCCTGAGTTAACATATTAAACTCAAGTTCATCTGTTGGCTCTTCAAAGCCTTCCTCAACAAATTCCCATAAGTCTTGGGAAAAAAATAATGCTCTCATAGTTATTGACCAGTAGTCATAATTTTTCCCATTAAATTGTGGGAGATGGATATTTCCCATACCCATACCAGTGCTGGCTCCAGCCATTCTGCACTCTTAACTATGATTCAAAAACACTTGACTATGTATTTAAAATAACTCACCGCTCTGTAACAGTAACACAACTGTATAGAAAAATACCTTTGGATTCTTCTTGTCTGAGTCTTCACACTGCTGGAGAAGCTTCTGCAATAAAGAACTCCTTTCCTTCAGCTTATTTGACCTTCAAATAGCCTGGACTAGCTCTGATACCATGTTGGAATATTGAAGAATTCCAGAGAAAATAGTGGAGAATAAACTCCTCTATATAACACAGAGAAATTAATAAAATTTCACTCACAGGAAACAGAGTTTCAACTCATAAAACAAAATTTTATTCCATAAAAAATGTTGTTACAAATTCTTCCTCTAACAGAGGGATTAAAAACGTGACTGCTGCTACAACACAGTGCACAGAGAACACCTTCCTGTCTCTCGAAATAAACACTCTGTCTCTCTGAAAAATATGTTTCTTTGTATTTTCAATTTCGCACTGTTGTGCATAAAAACGACTCTGTTCTATTTAAAAATAAAACATTGTACTCAAACAGGCTCTCGGGCCTTTCTTTTATAAGTGGCGCGCACATTATTAAATATTAAATCATATCATATAAACTTATTAGGTCTGTGCCTTTTTAAAACATAACACAAACGAATAAAAATTGCGATTGTGCGATATTGTGATGTGCGATGGGATCGCATCGCAAATATCTACGATCAAGCATATGTGGCGGAACAACAAAAATGCGATTTGCGATGTTGCGATCTGCGCAATGGCATGATCGCATCGCAACTTTTAACCGTCGGTTTTAACACTTGCCATGCGGTTTTGCGATGATGCGATTTGCGATCACATCGCAAATATGATATACAATGCCGCGTGGTCTAAGGGACCCACAGGCTTTCTGCTTTATGGGAGGGCGATTGTTTATATAACATATATATTTGTTCATTCTGCTCGCAGAACTCACCACATCAACAAGACACTTTCTGGAATGTCTTGCGATTTACCGCCTCTGCCATTACTCCGCCGATTTAAATTGGTAAGGCTTTAAAGCCTGATTCAAACCTGTAATCAAAGCTCTGCCTGCTGGCATGACTTTGAGTCTTGGCCACTAACTCTGCTGTTAATGAAAAACGGCTACCGCCTTTGATAAAATATCAAAGGGATCAAATCCCAACTGTTCTGTACTGCACCTGTGAAGCTTTCCAATCCTTTTGCAATTTGTTCAGGACTACAGACAACTGCCTTAGCCTTGGCTTCAATGAGCTGCAATCTTTCACTTCTGCAATTACTGCTGATTGACTTCAGCAGTTGGAATTAATTTCCAATAGTATCTTTTTGGGAAGAATTTGTTGTTTTTTTTTTTTTAATGTTTATGTAAATGAATGAGGGCAAATTTTTTATTTTTTGGTTGTTTAAACAACAAATTAGAAGAATAAAGTTTTTTTTTAATTATTATTATTTATTTTATTTATGTTAATTAATTTATTTTATTTTTAACCACAAATTTAAAAAAAAAAATTAATGTTTTTTTTATATTTTATTTTAAATAACAGAATTAAAATAGAAATTTTATTTTGTTATTTATTTTTTAATAATGCAATGCAAAATTCTATATTTTTTATTTGTTTTAAAACTAGAAAAACTTTTTTTATTGTTTTTATTTTATTTTATTTTTATTTTTATTAAATGAAAAACTATATTAATGGAACAAAATAGAAAAAGGCCATGAAATTCAAAACCTCATGAGCTATAGCTCCATCGCAGCTTTCTGTGATGACCTGTCTATTTGACCAGTCTATTTGAGGCTGAAGGCAGATCCTCCAAAACAAAGTATCTTGGTCGATACAACTCTTTGAAAGTCACGCTTTAATCAAACTCTCCAGCGTAAATATTAATCAAACTCTCCAGCGTAAACAATTGCCTAACTACAGCACCGACGGCGTGGACATTGACGGAAGCAATTCGTATCAGGCAGACCTTTTTCATTATTTGCATTTTTTTAGTAACTGAACTCCAAAGCTGTTCCACAGATTTACCAGTGATGACATTTAAGTATCCATGACTAAAATGCCTCCTCGATATTTTATTTAGTAACAGAAAAATCGGATTTGATTTATCTTGTAGTGATATTTTCCTGCAAAATTGGGATTGCGTACAACCATTTTGGGTAAACTGAAATCTTTAGTTACAGAGCTTGAATAACTCCAACGACTTGTTATTTATGGCATACTTTAAGCCTCTTTTAATGGAACGACTTCAGAGATTTGAATTGCCTTCACGGTGGATCAATCTTCTTTGATGTAGCCATATGTCTTGAGAGTATGATTTGAAGTTTATTCCACATCCATCTTTCAAGGAAGAAGCCCCTCACATGGATATTTTTATGTCATAAGTTTTTTTAGAAGCCGAGCAAGCCGACTTCTTTCAATGTTGGATTTAATGGCACATATTTACATTCTCAACTCGGAGTGAAAAATAGAGAAAAAAAAGAGGATCCAAGTGGGAGGTGTGCTATCTAGGTATGCCAATCTTTAAATGAGGCTGTGGTTGGAGAATTATTATTTTCACTTTGTTTGACCTTGAACCTTCTTGCTTATTGATTGGCGCAACTAATTCTCATATAGAGTGATGGAATTCTTCGCAGGTAACTTATCATTAACCAGCAAATCACCCACTCTTTTTCGAACCTCCTTGGGCCAATTTGCACCATACATCAAGGTTTCCCTTTGATACGAGATTTCATTCACAATTTTCCGAATGTTGGGCTCAAATCCCATATCAAGCATACGATCAGTTGCGTCTAGTGCCGAAATCGGCCGAAGGTTTAACATTCGGCATTATGTGTTTGTGTTTGTTTTTGTTGATAGAGTTGACTGTGAGGTGTCGAACAATATTCATCATTGATTTGTGCATATGCATCTATCACTGCTATCAACGACTATTTCGCGTGGCTGTTATCACCTTTTAAAGAATTTTATTTATTTATTTATTTTTAATAATAATATATATATTTGATATATATATTATTATTATTATATGGGAATTTTTTAATTTTATTTTTATTTTTATTTTTATTTCTTTTTTAAACTAAAAAAAAAAAAAACTAAATTTTATCTAAAAATATTTAAGATGATCTTTCACTCATTCACAAAATTTTTTATTGTCATATTGCAGATTAATTCTCTAGCGAAAGTATTTTTATTCGAAATAAATCGATAGATTTTCCGATCTTCCTGATCGCACGAATCACAGGAAGAGAGCATATTAATCTCTTCATTTGTTTTTATTTATGCAGGTTAGCATGGATGGATAATAAACACAATCAAGATCTACGACAAAACCTCGCATTTTCTATGCTCTTTCTGCAATGTCACGGAGGCGTTTAGACTCTCGGAAAACAAAGCTTTCCGATAATCAAGCTTCTGGCTTACCCGTGATACAGAAATGAGATATATAAATGCGATGATGATGCAGCTCTTACTGTGTCATTTTAAATTATTCATGATGATTTTTTATTATTATTTGTTTAAAAAAAAAACAAAACTAAAAGAAAATTCTACGAGGAAATTCTACGAGATCTCGTTTTATTTTTTAATCTATGATATCTTAACTTGAAATATTTTTTATTTTCTAAGTAAAATAATGCTTCCAATGAAGCCATCTACGGATTAAAAATTTGAACATGCTCACATCAAGATTTAAAATTTTTACGTTATGTTTTACAAGTATGTGAGTAACCTGTCTTAGAGTTGGCTCAAGGTTATTGTCCTTGCTCTCCAAGAAGTACCTGTTCAACATTGTCAAATTCCTCATCCGTAGATGGATTAGTGAGAAATGGGGGGTTTAAAATAAAAATTGAATTTAAATTAACTATGTGCGAAAATAAAAAAAAATACTCCAAACTTTGAACTCTGTTATGAACCTGCTGTCACCAAGTTCCACAAATTAGTCCATAAAAACAAATGCATAAAATAATTACTAAATCCTTCTTGTTGTACTTCCCCGGCAACGACGCCAAAATGTTGGGGTCTAATTGATGATGTCAATCAGAGTTCAATTAATGTCAACTCGGGAAGGTAAACTTAGAAGTGCCACCTATAGGTCTAGAAAGATTCCTAATTTGTCCAAAATCTTATGGTTCTCTTACAAGAACACATTCGTCAAGATCTCTTCCAACAACTAAACAAACCTAGATCTAATAATTGTTTGAGATCTTATGGTTCTCTTACAAGAACACATTCGTCAAGATTTATTCCAACAACTAAACAAACCTAAATCTAATAATTGTCTGAGATCTTATGGTTTTCTTACAAGAATACATTCGTCAAGATCTCTTCCAATATATGAACATCTAACAAAAACTTAAAAGCTTAAATGAAATAAAAACATAAATTAAATTATACCTAAAATAAGCATGCAAGTGAGGCCACGGGGGCCCTCCATAACTCCACAAGCACACCACTTCAAAGGAGACTCAAATGTAGAAGCAACAAAATCAAAGTATGATTCTTTATTTCAAAATCTGCATCATGATGTACAAACCAACTCTAAGATTACAAATGGAGGAGATTGTACTCCTATTTATACAATGGGATGAGATAACAAACTCATAATGATGGTCCACTAATTCCTGTTCCATACATCTCTCAACCATTCAGGACACATAACCCCTTTTGTCCTCGATCTTCTCCATTCTCCACGAGATCATGATCTTCTCCATAAGGCTTATCTTATCAAATTCGAAATTGATCATTCAAGGCCACATAAAGGTGTCTTGGAAGCTTCCTTGAACCTACAATATGCCACAAAACAATCCACTTTCCATATGAATTAAAATATATTATTTTCTAATATTTAATCAAGAATTTTTAAAAATGCTTGAAAATAAATAATATTTAAATATATAAATGATAATCTACTAATGAAGAAATAATAGGAAAAAATGAAGGACATATGTTAATAATGAGTGATATAATGGAAGCATAGGTGAAAAATGTATGGTAATGAGTGATATTTGTATGACATTTTGAAGCCCAACATGGACCATAGGTTGACCTTGTAAAGGTTGGCCTTGTGGACTGTAAGGTTGTCCATGAGGACCGAATGAAAGCCCTGACTGAATCGAAGTTTTTCCCTACAAGGGTTGTCCTTGTGGGCCAAGAGGTTGCACCTGATAAGTCATTCTAATTTCAGGAACGATTTCATAAGGGTCATAAACAGGAACACCACGCTCATCATAATGATGGAGAGTAGGAAACACATAGATGGGGGTACTAACAGCATCATAGTGATGAGGAGTAAGATAGGGAAAATAAACAGGATTACCATATTCGTCATAATGGTGTGGGGGATTAACAAGAGCACGAGGCTTCTGAGAAACCTGAGAGTTATGTTGATGAATAGCCAATATATACTCTTCAAAAGTGAGTCCACCAAGTATTTCAGTCGAGGCCGATGGTGCCTGAGTGACCGGCGCAGATGCAGCCGCACAGACAGTAGGTTGAACTGGGACAGATGTAACTAAAAGTGATGAAGCATGTGTCATTGGTGACAGTCCTAATGATGGAAGGACTGGACTCCTGGACGGAGTAGATGCTGCCATGGAAGAAAAACCAACAATAATCTAACCCAAAGACCTATATTCGGCTGGAAGTGACACTAATGGTGAAGATTGAGCAGACACATGAGGGGTGTTTTCAGGAAAAATTTTATACTCTTCTGTAGAAATAGGAATTCCATTACTGCCAATAGGACCTTATGTGTCCATGTCTGACTCCTCCGTAAGATATTCGAAAAGACTACGGGGACTAGGAGGTATAATAGCAGCTAAAAATGGTGAGCCCGACGTAAGAGGAGGGAATTCTTCCTCGTCCCCAAAACCAGACCAAGCACCCGAGGGAGGCCAATTGAACTTAACTGGCTCATCAGCGAGAGATCGGGTAGCAAGGGGTAAGATCGATGGGAGAATAGGTTACTGAAGCTCTGTAGACCTAGAGGATTGAGGAGTTTCAAATGAACTGTCCAGTAAAGGACTACCTCTAGAAGGGAGTGAGGACGACGAAACCGGTGGTTCTGCCACCATGACTACTTCACAACAAGAAGGAAAAAGAGAGATCTAAGTAAAGACTAAAAAAACCAAGGCAAACAAAAACAAGCCAAGTACTAAAACTATATAATGGGTGTGTAATCGTGGGTAGTTTATTTTACGACACTGAAACCAAACTTTTTTGTTTCATGTTTTAAGAGTTAATAAACAGGAAAAATATGACTCTAGTCACTTTTGATTTTGAACGAGTGTGAAAGGACAAGTGCTTGATGATCTTTTCAAATTTAAGGAGTCAGTAAAGATCAAAAATGACTACTCAGGTAATCTAAGCAAGAGGGTATGCCAAGTTTCCGTGAACTACCATATACACCTTGATGATCAAATGAAATAGAAATGACCAAGGACTTGACGTACGTGCAAGTAGTCTCCCCGAATGTTGTGTTCAGTGTATCATGGTTACAGGGTGACAGACTCGGCTTCCTATGGATAAAAGGATTTCAACCTAGAGGGGTCTCCCTTTATATACTCGACGGTACGGGGAGCACAAGTCCATACTAGCGATGTCTGAAGCCAGATGGAGAACGACAGCTACTAGGTTTTAAGATGCCGGAACACGTCTCTAACTCAAACCATTAGAATATTTCGTTAGGTTCCAATGTTTCCTTAGGTTAATTGAAATAAATTTTAATGTTGATCTTGGATTAAGCTTCAATTTCCAGGCCTTAACATATGTCGAATCTGAAATCTCCCTAAATGAAAAATTACATACAGAAGAATACCATTTTCGTTCAATGAAAGCTATCTATGAGAAGGAAAGGAAACTTTCAAGCAGTAGCAAATAAGGAAATCATGAGAAAACATCCACTAATGCAATTTGCAAAAAAAAAAAACTCTTTCCTAGCCTATACAATGCAAATTAAGCGAAGGAAAGTTTAATTTTCAAAGAAAAATGAATGAAATATATATTTTTTTTCAATACAATAGAGCAAACAATGCACTAAATTATATGAAAAACAAAACTAAACACTAGCTTGAGAGAGCGAATGCAAAATTTGAAACGGAATGACTCCTCCAACATAAAGCAAACCCAACAACATTCAAACCAATGATATAAACTTTTCAAATCAAAGAGAAATCTCGTAAATGACCCATACAAGAAATGTAATTGGTGCTTGGAGTAAGAGGAAGAAAAATCAAAACAAGAAAGGAAATGGCCATTCAACCAATGCATGTACTCAACAGGATCAAAGAGACTAAGAGAAATTAAACAGGGAATGAATTCGACAACCTATCAAGAAACTCGATCTCCGAACAGAAGGCTCGGTACACCAAGGTACTCAGAAACCCTAAGACCTCAAGATACACTGATGAGAAATGGACAAAAAACTAAGGAAAACAAGCCTCCAGCAATCAAAGACATTAAAAAACACTTCAATTACTCTTAAGAAGAACCCATAAACAAATACAAGTGACCAAAAACTCATGAAAATCTCACACCCAATAAATCACAGGGGTCAGCGTGACTATGAGGCGGTATTCAGCACCAAACAGACAATGGCATGAGTGCTACAGAAGCAACATGCGCCAATCGGTGCGACTGTTCAGGGAAAAACTGTGCCAAACCAGTTAACCTAGGAAAAATGGAAAAACTCAACAGAACAAAGGTAAAGCTTGACACTATGGGGCTGAATAAGGGTTTTAAGCACAATTAAACAACCAGAAAAGTAAATAACAAGACCAAAACCCAAAAAATGACCCAACAAGATCAAAGAGAAACTCACACTGATCTCTAGTGGAGTCACCAACTTGTTATGTAGGTAAATCCTCTTTGCGGATAGAGACGATCCCTCTAGCCCTAGGGTGGGTCTAGTAACAAGGAATCATGCTAGAGTGTAGGTTCCTAGACATTTGAATGAAAGAGGATGTGAATAAGATGGCCTACCTATGGTCCAAAGCTGTTGTCGACACTCGTAGTGATGATGATAACTCCCCGCTCCTGATCGAAGGCAAGTCACAACCCTTCCGCTTATCACGTTTGGACACCTGCACAGAGATCAGAAAACAATAACCACATACCACATACTAATTTCATCCAAAAACTACTAATCAGTCAGAGAAGACTAACATATTGCATTCGATAAAGAAAAAACACAAGACAAGAACCAGACAATAGTCACTTATATTAATCGGTAGAAAGAAGAGATACAACCATGCTCTGACGTTGCAGTCTCCTCCAACGGGGCTCGAGTGAAGCATGTCTCAAATCTTGTCGGGGAATTCAGATGGGATAAGGGACCTCTAGATGGATTTATCCTTGTTCTACCTTCTCAATAACTTAGTTATTCAACTATAATGTGTTCAATTCTTTAAGTTTAGCTAGTTTCATAAAGGGAGAAGGATTTTTTATATAGAGGGAAAGGAGGAGGTTGGGATCCATACAAAGGTGGAAGAGAGGCCTATCCTTTAGGAGTGTTCCAAGGGAGGTGGAAACTACTAACTAAAGGAGGAGGCCCGTGGTTGTTTCAGTTGAACCACTCCCAATGACTCATCCCGGAGGTTGTTGGAATGTAATCTCTACCTTTATTTTTAAAAAACATTTCATAAATATCTTGGCACGAGAATTACACTATGATAGAGCGCCAGGTGGCACGGGCCCTAGTGTTATTCTTCAACTTCGGCGTGAAGGCAGAACTGGCTACTCGTGCTAAGGCAAAAACATGGATTTTTACTTCTCTGCTCAGGGAAATGTCAACAAGAAGAATGTTGCCTTGATCAAAAGGAATGAAATGATGTTATTTTCAAGGCATGACACTATTCAGAAGTCACAAAAATGACCCTCCAATGTGCGGAATGGGGATTGCAGGGACAGTGACAAAATGTTGTGTAACACTAATATAGTTCATTTAGATAGAAAAAAGGTAAAATTATTAGGAGAGATCAATTCGGTAAGTATTAGATTGTCATCAAATTCAAAAGTCACTAAATCATCGATATACTAATTTCAGACATTCCATAATTTTATGGTTTACTTCTTAACAGAGATTGGTCTGAAAAATTACATGGATATTTTGCAACAGACTAGTCTCACATGTGGTTTTCATATAATGGAAAGCCTAATCAAATTAGATTTGACCGTGAAAAACATATGAAGTACTTAGCCACAGTCCTTGGGGAAGAAAATAAGCATATAGCATTTAGCAAAAATATTCTATGCAATTACTCTGCAAAATCATTTTCAGGTAATTTCAATGTGTAGAAATCACCTTTTCCAATCAAATCTGTTAGTTCACGAGTGGAAAATTACTCTTAGATGGATGCCATTAGATGCCTCAATTTTGAAGAAGAAATGGTAATCCAAACTTTTTTTTTGGAAACTTTATTTCGATGGATCAAGATCCAATGATGGTGTTGGTGCAGGATGTGTACTCATTAGCCCAAAAGGCGAAAAAATCATGCTAGCTTGTAGGTTAGAATTTGAATGCAACAATAATATTGTTGAATATGAAGCACTGGTTGAAGGCCTCCCTAAAGAAATTATTCTTGATATAAAGTATATTTAGGTGTTTGGGGATTCAAAGATTATTGTAAAATAAGTAAGAAATAATATTCATTGTCTCTCAAATCACTTGAAACATTACCAATCTCTGGTTCAAGACCTTACATCTCATTTTTTAGCATTCAATATCTCTCTTATTCCTATATTACAAAATTCCAACGCCGACATTTTAGCTATTATTGCTTCCAAGCTTATTCCTCCAGAGGATTTTAGTCCTCACAGATTCTTTATCGAATATATTTTTTGACCATATATACTAGATAATGTTACTAGTTGGCGAGTTTTTAATGATGATAGTGATATCTTAAGTTTTCTTAATTTTTAGAAATCATATGATGATCAAATTATGGATGAAGATGAACATGATAATCAGGTCAAACAACAAACTGATAAAAATATTTTACCAAAATCTGTGGTTAAGCTTGAAGATTTATATGATTTTAAAGACAGATTCAAGAAAATCAACAATTACAAACTGCAGAGTTCCACTCTAAAGTTTGAATTAGTCAACCTAGGATATGATGATATACATCAAGATATAAATTTATGGCTTAGCCTTTCATTTGAAGAAATAAATTCATTTGTTTCATTATTAAAGGACTACAAAGATATTTTTGCATGGAATTACTAAGATCTTAAAAATTTCAACCCTTCTGTCATTCAACATACCATTCCTATGATGCATGAAGTAAACCTATCCAGAAAAATCTCGGGAAAATTCATCCAAACTTGGAAACACAAATAAAATATGAGTTAAATAAATTATTGAGAGCCAAGATCATTTTTCTTGTTAGACATTCGAAATGGGTTTCTAATCTGGTATCAATTACAAAAAAGAATGGATATATTCGAATTTGTATTGACTTCAGAAACTTGAATAAGGCATGTCAGAAGGATACTTTTCCTTTACCATCAATGCAACAAGTTTTACAATCAGATTCAGCTTCTGAGTTAATGTCCTTTCTAGATGGATTTTCAAAATATAATCAAATTTTGGTTCATCCTAAAGATCGTTTGAAAACTACATTCCAAGCAAAATGGGGAACTTATGCATACCAAAAGATACCCTTTGGAGTAATGAATGCATGAGCCACCTTTCAAAGAGCCAAGGATATTGCATTTAAAGGATTGGTAAATAAAACAATGGTATTATATCTCGATGATATAACCATATACTTAAAAGAGAAAAAAAATCACTTGCTGGACTTAAAGAAAATATTTGAAGATGCAGGAGATTTGGAATTTCTCTTACCCCAAAGAATTCAGTCTTTGCTTTAAACAAAGGAAAACTCTTAGGTTTTATTGTCTCAAAGAATGGAATTTGTATCGATCTAGACAGGATTAGAAATTTTTCCGAAATTCCACTACCCCATAAAAAAAAATCAATGCAATCCTTTTTAGGCTAGATAAACTTTGTCAAAAGATTTGTTTCATATTTTTCACATATTTTTCTTCCATTACAAAAGATGATAAAAAAATATGCATTTTTTAAATGGGCATAAGAAGAAAAAGAATCATTTCAAATCATCAAACAATCAATTGTTGATGCTCCTTCTCTTTCAACTCCTAATTTTTCCAATAATTTTATTCTATATACTTTTGCTTCCGATATAGCATATGAAGCAATGTTAACTCAACCAGATGATAAAAATCTCGAAACCCCAATTGCATTCTTTAGTTTTAATTTTCGAGGAGTAGAATTAAACTACACAGGAGCTTAAAAACAAGCATTTTCAATTTATAAAGCGGTCAAATAATTTCAACATTTTCTCTTAAAAGCTCATGTTAAAGTACTAGTCCCTTTATCAACAGTCAGACAAATACTCATTCAAAAGGAACTAGGTGAAAAGAGGCCCAATTGGGTAACAAAAATTCAATAATATGACTTTGAAATAAGACCTACTAATATTTTAATAGGTCAAGGTTTTTGCAGGTTGATTACAGGAATGAATGACACGCCATTGGATGAGGTAACAACTAGTATTGAAAATTTTATAGAGTTATTCATGATTGACCCTCAATCTCAATACGTTGACTTAATATTCTATTTAAAAAATGGTTATGCTCCACTGAACTTGGATTTTAAAAGAAAACTAGCATGAAGATTGAAAGCTAATCAATAACAGTTAGTCAATGATGTGTTATTTAGAAATAATTATGATTCTGTCTTCCTAAGATGCTTAGAGAAAACTGAAATACCCAATGTACTCCAGGAACTCCATGATGGACCATCAAGTGGACACTTTGGTTGAGACACTACAACTCATACAATTTTACATGCTGGATATTATTGGCAAAATTTATTCAAATATGCACATAATTATGTTATAAATTGTGAAATCTATCAAACCATAGCAGGAAGACAAAGAAAAGCATCAATGCCACTACAACCATTCAATATGGAACAACCTTTCAAACAATTGGGACTTGACATAATAGGTGATATCGTTCCTCATTCTTCTAAACAACATAAATATAAATTGAATACTATAGATTCTTTTAGGAAGTGGGTAGAAGAAACAACTCTTAAGTCTACCAATTCTGAAAACATTATTGAGTTTATTGATCAATTCATTATCACAAGGTTTGGTGTTCCTAATGCTCTCGTGTTTGACAATGCTTCTTATTTCTCTGTAAATTCGATGACTGAATTTGCTTTGAAAAGGGGGTTTAAATTAAAATATTCTGCAAATTATTACTCTCAAGGAAATGGTTTAGCAGAATCGACAAACAAAAACCTCATAAGAATAATTAAATGAACCATTGATCAAAATCAAAAGAAATGGCACAAATCCATAACCTTTGCATTATGGGAAGATATGATAACTAAAAAAAATTCAATAGGAACTTCCCCTTTTCCATTAGTATATGGGAAAGAGGCAGTTTTACCTTTAAATATAGATATCTCGTCAACAACCCTAGTCCAATTTATTAATGAACAACCTTTCTCTTCATTAAAATTAAGACTATCCCAAATAATTAAAATAGAAGAGGAAAGAGAAAAGGCTAAAACAATACATAGCATCATCAACAATTGGTAAAATATTCATTGATTCAAATACAATCAAGCATAAAAAATTTGAGATCAGAGATTTATTATTGAAACAGGATAAAATGCATGAAGATAAAGGGAAACATACTAAATTTCAAAAACTCTAGCTTGGTTGTTTTCAAATAGTTGAAAAAATAGGTCCATCAACTTTCCTTTTGCAATATTTACAAGGGAAGAGGGAAACTCTTTGTGTTAATGGACTTATCCTTAAAAAATATTTTTCTTAAAATAACAATAGTTCTTTTGTATAAATATGTATATATGTTAATTCAAATAAGTAAGTTTTTGAAATATTACGCAAGAGGTGAAACACTTCGTATTTATTAAAGAACATGAAAGTATTAGTCCTTAGAGGTATAAACAAGGAAATAAAACATAAATTGAATTCCCTATTTCTTTAGAAAATTTTGATTTGAATATCCAATAGAAAGAAGAAGTATTCCAACCTATGTGAATTGAATTTTTTTTTTTACATGAATCAAGTTCAAAAGGTTATTTTTACAAAGTGGGATATTTAATTGAATTATTAGCATCTTTAACTCAAATGGTCATCCAAAAGCTCATAAAGAGAAAAATGAAAACCTCCCCATTCATTTATGTATTAGATATCCTTCAAATTGTAATATATATATATATATATATATATATATATATATATATATATATATATATATATATATATATATATATATGTTAAAGTTTAGAGATCTCATTACAAGTCCCCTCATCATGTTCATAGGAAACTAATAAACTTGAAATTATCAATTGGCTACCAAACCAAGATAGTGGCTCATGGTCTAAAAACCTTGAGACAATGGATTTCATCACGAGTCGGCTTGTTCAAATTTATTACAACCAATGAGTGACATTATCATTTCTGGCTACCAAACCAGGATAATGATTATAAAGTAAGAAAAAAGGAAAATATTCTAGAAAATAATAAAATAAGTTATTATGTTACCTCTGAAGATATTTATTATGTTATGAATTGGATACTAGTTCATTGTTCGTTTAATAGTAACCCTATTGAGACTATGAATGCCTCCTGGAAACTATGGCTTTGCTAGTGACTAATAATTTTATCTAATAGCCAAGCTTCAAATAAATTTCTACTTATCTTTTCAACTTATTAATATTTTATTTATTTAAAGATAGATTTCATTTACAGAAGTATGGAAAAAAATTTCGAGTACAACTAGGTTATTTAAATTAAAATTTATCTATATCAAAAAAATATTTCAATTACTTATAAATTTCCTAAAACAAATATCTCTAAGTATTAATATTTGTCAAATATTATAGATTCATCCAATGTGTCGCCAATTTTTGTAGTATTGCAACAACTCCCCATTATCCTAGATAGTAACTTAGAAAGAATAATGTGGACCCTTTAAAATTTTTAGAATTAATATTAAATTCGTAGAAATAAAACCGAAATTAGTAATTTCTTAGGTTAAGATTTTAATTTAATTTTATAATAAAGTAACTAAAAAATTCTTAAAAAACTAAACTTCAAAGAAAAAGCATGTAGTGGGACAAAAGTTGCAATCGAGTGAATAAGCGACGTACTCAATTGCAAAACCGTGAATATCTAAAATGCTGAAACACTGAATTGCGAAATAAGTCAATTCCAATAGTGTCAAAATACTAAAATTTGTTATCAAATAGATACCGATATCGTATTTTCTTTATAGCTATCGCACAATCGCAGTTTCACATTTCACATTTCGTAGAGTTCTAAGAAAACACTAAAGCATGTCATCTATCAAATCTCCGATGTAACGTCTCGATATAATGACACTTGTCAAAATCACATGGATCCATACATTTGAATTTAATGTTTGCTCATGCGATTTTTTAATATCAAGGTTTTCAATTGATTTTTAGTTTCAAAATTAAATACCGAAGGATTCCCCTTACACATGAATTCAATTCATAATATTGTTAAGAGTGTTTCGAAGTGACTTGAGCTTATCATCTCTATTTTTTTTTTGAACAAAATAATTCTAAAACGTAACGCATAAAAGCATGCTATGGATGACTAAAGCACGAAGGTAATCTGCCACCCCACCCCAGTTAGTTATGAAGCAAGAGAAGAACAACGAAATGGCTCCCTTAATCTAAGATACCACATGTAATCTAGACGTTGTTTTATTAGGCTGGGAAGGTTTATACCAACTCTTTAATAATGAGAAACCTCAAGTAATTCCAGATGGGCAAGCCATAAATAATGATACTTCTTCCAATGATTCAGAATCCTGTTCAGATGTAACTAATTCCTTTCTTAATAGAATTGTTGCTCATCCCAAAACACTTCTATCACTAACTTAGGGAGATGGGTGTTAGAAAATGTGGATATAAGGGATAAACAATTTGTTACCAAGAAGAGAACTGTAATTGGTTCTCTCAGACCAACCGATTTAAAGAAGATGTACAAATTACCAGAGCAGCGAAAGAGATATGACTCACAATTTGCTTAGAATTTCATGCAAGAGAATGAAAATCCTGCAGCAGTAATTACAGAGTAGAGAAATTACCCTAACCGGTATAAGCGTGATGATAAGGGTATGTACTTAGTCGATTCTCTTAAAATTCCTTACTCTCAAATAACTGCAATGATGTGTCATCTATTTGGGTCTGTAAACAATAGTAAGTTTCAAGAGAATTAGACACCCTTGATAGAAGCAACCTCTGATGGGTATATCCTAAATTGGGCAACCATTCTTTCCGATAATTTTACTAGACTCATCACAACCTATAGGTAAAATCGGAATGTAAACACCAATACAACCCCTCCTTTTTAAATGAGCTCTTATATCATGGATGTAGTTTGTTTTTCTTGTGAATTCACCTCCTATGAATGGAAGTGGACCTAGGAAGTAGTAACCCCTATCTGTGTCCATTTAGATTTCTTGTGGGAATAAAAATACTGCTCATATTTTAAAAATTTGTAATGAAATTATGCTCTCGATCTACCAAGTCATTTTTTAAGTTAAAATCCCTAGAATTACCCCTGAAGCTGATAAAATTTTGAAGTATATAGGTAGGTGGTTTGGTGAAGAGTAATTTACATACATCCTTTTTTTTTTAGGCTATGCCCCTCCACATATCCTACCTCTGTACGTACCAGGAAAATGATTGGCTAAAGAAATTGCCTATCAGACTGTAGGAAATGGTTTAACAAAAGTATTGAAAGATGCTAAAAATACCATTTGGCCAAATTTCCCTTTTTCATGTGGCTCGTACGCATTGAACAAATTCACGCATTCCTATCTTGAAATTGATCAATTAAAATCATTCAAATTCTCTATTTTTCCCAATATAAATTATGATTCCTATGGTGTTGCTAGAGAAATAACAAATCAGGCCAAGCTTTGAGCATTCCCAAGCGAGCCTGATAGGTTAGATGATATGTTCAAGTTAGTTTCTAAATTTTCAGAGTTTAGAAAATAGAAAAGGAAAGACTCAGCCCTAAAGACCTGCTAAGGTTCAAATAATATTGAGAACAAAGAAATTCTCATTTGGTGAAATTTTTGTTCCAAATACCAACGCCGGAAACAGAAAAGATTGGATTTTCAACGTCTTCATCTCAGGTACCAATTGCAGAGATGGAAATTGAAAATATTGAGCAGAATGAAAAACTCACCCAAGACTTGGACGAGTTTGGAAAATTACTATCTACGATTGATATTCCAAATACTCATGATACTATTCTATTAGATGTTGCACTTATTCTTGACACTATAAATTCAGTAGCTTCTATAGAAGAAACATGTGCACAACACATGCCTACTGATAATGATAATTTGAAGAGTGAAGAAGAAAATAAATAAATCTCATTCATTGTTGAGGTTTATACAAAAGGTGTTGAGAAAAGTGAAAGCCAAAGAAATAATGATATGGAAGAAAATAGAGAAGCTACATCTGCCCAACACATGGAAATTATCCCAGCTTTTCCTATTGATGAAATAATCCTCAGCATTAAGGAATTACTTCCATTGGACGTATTTTATAATCCAAAACATAAATATATCATGATCAAATCAAAGAAGAGGTGAAGGATGCAGAAATATCCAGAATTAACTGCAAACGTAATACCAATGCAAGTCCTTTGGAAAGAGACTCAATCAACTCCAGAGGAAGAACTTCATAAACTAACTCAATTTGCAGGTGCTTATGAAAATGCAACTATACATAAAGCAGATGACATTCAATCAATAATTAGAGAAAAGGACCAGAAAATTTCTCAAATGGAGCAAGTTTTCTTAAATTGAAAACAAAAAATTGAATAGGAGCTTCAATTAAATATCACTACTCTTCAGCAAGAGTTTTAGGGTCTTAAACTCAAACTCGGAAATGAGCTTAACGAAAAGGATCAATTGATCCATCAATTATAGAAAAAAATTGAAAGTTCTAGGAGAATCTCAAACTCAATGAAGTCAAGAAGGAAGTAACAGAGTTAGAGGCATCACTGTCGAAGCAACAAGAAACTTTCTATCATAAGCTAAATCAAGTTCAAGAGCTAGTCAAAACGAGTGATCAATTAGTCACTCAAATACCTGATCTAAGGAGTTATTGTTTCGGGGAAAATCACCCTAGAGGTTTGTTGGGTTACAACCTCCACAGAGCAGGGCATGCTACTCAAGAAGGACTCACACAACCATACATGTTCATGAAAAACTAAATAGAGCAGATCGAGGAACTTACCCGTAGGTCCTACGGTTGAAGCAGATCCAGCGGGGTCCAAACCCCCAGCAACCCTTCTTCCTTCTTAACCTGAAATACAAGAAGAAACAAGCACGAAGAACTGGTTGTACAGCATATATCTACTCTAAATGTTAGTGAAATCCATATGAAACATTAGATAAATCATAATAAATGCTTAAATAACAATATTCTCATATATGCAAGCGGACACTAACACGTATATTTCGGGAACAAGATGGTTCTTCTATATTATAAATAGCATGTACAGAAATAACGAGTGGAGAGATCACCTGAATCCTTCCACGATCTTCGAGCAGACCGTCGTCTGGATCCGTCCCACCCTTGCCTCGCTAAGATTCCTTCCGAACTGGTGCATACGAGATGACATATAGAGAGATGAGCATCTCCAGGAAACAAGGGCTTCCTGTAATGAACTGGGAAGTGTAGGAGGCACGGGAATTCAGACTTGGATAGAGGATTCCAACATAGTATAATATCAATAATTTCTCTCTCCCTTAGGCCATACACATGAGGGGCTTTTATACTCCCTCAAAGTAGTTTCAACAGTTGGAAACAGTTGGCCACGTGCTAGGGTGGTTGAACTACCAGAGTAACCATCAACCCAACTCGAAAATAGGGATTTTTTATATATATTTTTAATGATTTTAATGGCATACGCGGGAAAGTATATGTGGACTCACGTATACACGCGGAAAAGTCTAGGGATAACCGCGTATGGGGATTTTTACACTGTTTTTTAGTGAATTTTGTCCAAGTCTGTAGGAATGGGTGCCCAAAGCCATCAAATCAATCATGAATCATATGAAGGTGAGAAATGATGCTATAACAGATGCCCCCTAATATATGAGGTCAGAAGGGGTACATGATGGCCGAAATGTATTATGCACATAGAAAGAACTTCGCAAGGACAAGAGAGGACTTCACCAGATTTTAGCCTGCCAAAAAACCAATGAAAGAAAACAGAGAGTCAACTCATGCTGAGGCGGGCATACCCATGCTCAGTCAAAAATACATCATATAGAAAGTATATAATAGATCCAAAATGTATACAAGTATAGCTGAACTGAAAGTACACAATGAATCATCTGAGCATGGCCCGGAAATATAAGTCTGAATCAATGTCCAAGTATCACATATAGAAAACTGATCAAGGATGGTGCAACTGGATGTCTGATCATATAAGTAACTGAATCTCCAAGTACCGAATCATAAGAGGTGGAACAAATGGTACAATCACGCAACTCGGGAGCCAACATATAGGATGCTGTTGTACTGAACTGCAACATATAAGGGTGGACGGCATCACTGGCAGAAACTGAATGGACTGTCAAAAGTGAACCAAGAAATGCTGATGCAACCCGAGGTCTTCACCGATCACTATGGCACAATTCTACACAATGGGAATAAATGAGCTGAAGTCGACCATGTGAGAAATCGTTGGATTACCGGCCAATGATGTATACCGTTAACCAACGCGAGACAACCCACCAATAATGAAAATGAGTGTCAAGGTGCCCCAGTACAATCTAACAAGTGCGAATGAATGAGTTGAAGTCGAACACTTGAAAGAATCTACCAATCAGGAGGAAATGATGAATCCCCACTGTCGATAGCGAAGAGTCTGCCACTAATGACTGCAAACCCTAAGGTACTGACAAAAAGACTCTAGACCTTATTCCCAGAGAAATGAGTCGGAGTCGATGGGAAAAAATCTGCTGGAAGGAAGGCATTAAGGCATCCCACATCAGTCCAGCACGAGTGTAACCCGCAGGCCAAGATTTGGAAGGAATCGGACGAAGTAGAGTGATGGAACCAAAACCGAAGTACGTTTCCGACATGCACAAGATGAAGCTAGCGCACGGAAGAAACCCTCTGAACCAACCAATAATGAAAGCTAACATAGAGGCGAGAAATCCACCGATAGGGTCAAATGGAAATCAAGGTACTGCACGAATCCCAAGTGTGATAATGTATGCTGACGTCGAACACAGGGGAAACCACTCAGTCAAAGACCCATAATGATGATCAAATGCCGAGCACAAGGTCACCTATCAATGATGGAAATAGGGCCAGGGTGCGGCTCTAGGTTTGCTCTCAGAGCAATGTGTCGTAGTCGATAAGAGACAAACCCGCCAGCAAGAAGTCAATGGGGACCTTCTCAAACCAGCACGAGCAAAAGACCAAAACATCTGATGTGATAGAACAAGATACTGACAAGACCGGGAAGGCCGACTGAATAATGAGTCAAGAGACACCGCAGAATGGCCGACTCTGGTTAGACTTCCCTTGAACAAAAGCACTACTCATGATGACCATGGCAGTAAAAGTGACACTGTATAAGTCTTTTATGTAGGAGGCAAAACAAACTCTCCATATGATTGGAAGAGATAACCAACCGGGGGAGAACTGACAAGTGAAACATGGTAAAGGCTGAACCTAGGTCAAAACTAAAACCATCCCAAATGAAGGAAATATATATATAAGTATATGTGCTTTGTTCAAGGGCGACAAACTGACTCTGTACTGCCATCAAAACAACGAAGATACATCCCGTTCCCACTCTTTTTGTTATATTTGATTTTTTTGTCTTTTTCATATAATAAGCCTGAAAAATAATAAAAGAATGCTATGGTACAATGGATAGAACGAGTATCAAAAATCAGATGCACTAGTTCCTGGGATTGGAACGATCCTATGCTCAATGCAAGGTGGCGGAAACTGGTAAGCGATACTCAAAGGAATGTTCCATCCATGGGTAAAAAGGGTGTCAAGTCGTGATAGCTAAGTGCATGCAATGGTTAACTTGTACAGACAGTCAAGGTCAAAATTTGGCTTAAACATCGAGTCCAAATGAAGCCGGCTAAAGGCCAGGATAAACAAGTAGCCAATATGCAATGCAGTAATACAACTTAAATGACACCAGGGAGCCTCTAGGGTATAAGCCAGAAAAATGATAAGTGATGAAGGAGAAGAATGAAGCTTCAACACAGAAGACATGGCGGGACTAAAGAGGACTCCCGAGCCTACATAAAAAGAAGCATGGGCAACAAGTGATAGCGAGGAACTAACTAGGAAGCCCATGTAAAGGAAGGCTCTACCATCAAGTCATGATTAAATAATCGGCGAGTGAAATGGGTGTAATAGTCATGACCTGATGGGATCGACCCTATGGCAAGTGATCAGTATGGAGGCTAGTATGCAAGATGCAATGGAAAGTGATTTCCCTAACCTATATGCTAGTGAAGATCATATACCTGCCGTGACGAGTCAGTAATCATGGATAAAAAAACCGGGAAAAATTTCAAATTCGTCAAAATGTACCTGAAAACATACCAAACTGGGCACTTCCAAGCATCTGAGTTATGCAGCTTAAGATAGATCGAAAAAATAAGCATAAAATTTTTTTGCGAAAATTTTCAACTTTTTAGCCATAAATAGACAAATTACCTCATATTCGGTTCATTATTACATTGCTGATTTGGAAAAAAGTGCTCTGGAGCAAAAAACTTCTTTCTTCAAATCAGGAGCAACCGACCATCAAATCGCACCGAATTTGTCAGGTAAGCTCATCAATCATCCTTGCAAATCATTTTTTCCGTTCATAAATTAAAATTTAGTGATTTTCACCATAGAAACTCTTGCTAAAAAACACGGGTTTGCGCATACGCGGGTTGGTAATGATGAAGTCGCATATATACACGACTGTGCACAGACAAAGTCACGTATGCGCAGGCCCGAATAAAAAAATGCGTAGCTAATGAAGGATTTATTGAATTTTGACAGGATGACTATCTCATGGAGAGAGCATGAACACAGTGCAATTGATCAAGAAGTCATGCGAGATCGAGCATTGCTAAATATTCTTCGGAATTGCGGATTGCTCAAGTTTTTCAAAATGCCAAATATGAAAAGCAATGTCCGGTTGCTAGAAATGCTCGTGAATTATTGGGAACCGGAAGAGGACTGCTTTATGATAGATCAGATGCCAGTACGCATTGAAGTGGAAGACATATATTTTATCACTGGACTCTCCCGGAGGGGAGAACCAATAGACTTGCACAGGAAGCCCCTGGGAGGGCTAACCGTGGAAGATTACGTCCACGTGTATTGCGTAGAGGGTTCCAAGAAAGTTGGAACTCAAATTGAAATTATATATTTAAGGGATTTGCACATGAAAATCCTCCTTTTCACCATTGGGAGAGTGGCAGGATCTGCCTCCCTACACCAGGCATCCAGGACGCAAATGAGCATAACATTGGAATGCTTAACTCATGTATATGATTGGTGCACAGCCCTATTACTGAACATGAAGCAACAATTGACCTCAATCCGTCAAGCAAAGACAAAACACTTTGGATACGGTACAATTTTGATGACATTATTCTTTGAGAAGATACCAGCATTGAGACCCAGAGTCATCTCTACCATCAACAGCCCTAGAGATCCAAGAATTGCCCATTGGGCAGACATGATGAAGAGATCAGGGGGAAGTGAAGTTCCCCGGACCACATGGGATGATGAGTTCTTCCTTTGGTGGGGAGAACAAATCATCGTTGTGGACGACTATCCCTATGCCGGGATGGACTTTTGTGGAGATCCAGATCTTGTTCTTCCACCAAGCACAGCATGGGGCACAGTCGGTAACTTTGCAAAAATTTTTGACTTATATAATTTTTTGGATTTTTTCAAATATGTATGAAAAAAAATGAAAAACAAACATGTTTTTGATTGGATTCATAATGACTTATAATGTAAACATGATCATGATACAGATATTGGACCAGTTCAACCTGAGGGTTTCCCGCGCCACAAGCGTCGCAGGGGCGAAGCAGATCCAGTGGATTCAGACAGGACCCTCCAGGCTGTACAGAGGAACTTGGAGGGGTTAACCCGCCAAATACCTATGGCTGTCGTGGAAGATCTGCCGGAAGCCATCCAGAGACGGGTGGTAGGAGTGCCCCGAGACTGGGTACGGTTATTCCGCCGAGTTTCCACCGCGATCATGTTCTATAGGAACACGACTTCTAGGCAGGGACCTCAGGAGTAGATAGATATTATGTATCAGATGACCGTATATTTTTGAGACTGAACATGATCGGGCATAAGCCCAAATTTTGTATGACCTTATGGATCCAAATTTTGTAAAGTTTGTGAACACTCTGATGATATATATACAATGATGTTTGATGTGATGTGATAAATGTATCAAAATATATGATGTTTTCGATGATTGAATTTTATTGTATGGAATGATTAATATGCCAATCCAGTGCCTGATTAGCTAATGAGTCAGCCAACCAATTTTCAGCTCAAGGAATATGAATGAAAGTTAAAAATTGAAATGATCTTTGTAACAAACGTACCCTCAAGAACAACCGTAGTAAAAATGGATCTTGAACCCGATAAGTATTGTTCAACTGCGACACCACTAGCTGAGAGTCCAAGAAAAATACCAACGAATCAACACCCAAAGATATTGCCTCCGAGAGTAGATAAACAACTGCAGTGTATTCTGCTATATTATTGGAAGCAGGACCAATGCAGACCCCTCTTGATACTAACAGCTGACCGGAAGGATAATGAAGCACCCAAGCCGTGGAAGCTAAGTTCCGGGTGTGTCTACTAGCACCATCGGCGAAACCAAAATGACTCATGACATCCAACACAACCTACCAAAGCAAATAAAAAACATCACCAACTCGTCAAAGATCGAAAATCAACCAGATATGTACAAAGAAAAAAACTACTATATACAAAAGCAACATGCCAGGTCGAAGCCTAAGCATAATACTTCTTCAAATAGAGCCCATTTCGGGGCTCCGACAACTCGTTCCCTTCGAAATCAACCAAGGTATATGCTCCTTTCTTAAGGACTTTTTTAACGATGAAGGGGCCATACCACATAGACTTAAACTTTCCTACCCCCAGGGCATATTTTTCTTGGGCATAGACCAAAACAAGGTCACCTTCCGAAAAAACCCTGGGTTTGACCGCCTTATCGCACTGAACTTTAACTCAATTTTTATGCGCTTCATTCATCGTGGCGGCATCCCGACGCTGCTCATCGATATGTTCCAGATGAAGGAGTTGTTATTCAAGACTAGTAGTGTCAGGAAGAAGTTCAACAGCTAACTTAAGAGAAGGAATCTCACATTCAATGGGAAATACGGATTCCAACCCGTGCACCAGCTGAAATGGAGTAAAGCCGGTTGCAGTTTTCACTGACGTCCTGTATGCGCAAAGTGAAGGACATAGCATAATATGCCAGTTGGATCTAGCTTTATCAATTTTCCTTTGAAGAATTGTCTTCAAGGATTTATTCACGGCTTCCACTTGCCCATTGGCTTGAGGATAATATGGAGATGAATGCTCCTGCCGGAAACCCAATTTGAGAGCCAACTCAGCCATCATGCTATTCTGAAAATGACTACCATGATCAGTGACAATCTCTCTAGGAATACCAAAACGAGCAATAACCTGGTTGAAAAGAAAAAGAGCTGCAGTCTCACCATCATTCCCAAAAGTAGGCATAGCCTCGACCCACTTCGTAAAGTAGTTTACTGCTACAATAATGTACTTGTGACCTTTAGCCGAAGGCGGGTTACAAGTAGTATAATCAATACCCCACTTTGTAAAGGGATCGACAGTAATGACTGGAAAAAGCGGAGCTGGATGAGCGCGCATTTTTCGAGTATAGACTTGACACGGATGACACTTTTTGACCGATTCGATACAATCTTTGAAAATCGAGGGCCAAAAGTACCCAGCACGCAAGATTTTTTGGGCTGTAGCAAGCCCAGATAAATGACCCCCACAAGCTCCACTGTGGGAATCATTTAGCACAGCCTCAGCTTCTTCGAGAGTTAAGCAGCATCTCAGGATTGAATCAACCCCTCGACGGTATAAAGCATCACCAATAATCAAATAACTCTTGGCCAAGTGACGCAGCTTACGACGCTCATCTTTGAGGGAAACTTTGCAGTCTAGAGATACACAATGATATCTCCGTACCAAGGATCCTGTGAAGAGATAAGAAACAAATGTTCATCCGGAAAGGATTCATCATAGATCATCTCTTCCCCACAGGGCAACTCGGAGATCAATTCCACGAAAACCAATGATTTCTTGGACTTGGCAAACATGAACTCAAGATCAAATTCCTGTAAAATCACAATCCATCTATTATATTTGCCCCCAATCACTCGCCTACTGAGGACAAACTGAAATGGATTGGCAGCTGCCAAAACATAAGTTTTGTGAAGAATAATGTAATGTTGGAGTCGCTGCACAGCATGAACTGCTGCTAAAGCTAACTTTTCTATCGGAGTGTACCGGAGTTCAGGTCCTACCAAACCTCGACTAAGGTAGTAAATAACATGCTCTGCAAGAGCATCATCCTCCTGAACCAGAACCATACCAATGGTAGATTCTGCTGCTGCCAGATACAAAAGGAAATCCCTGCTATAATCAGGTGGACTCAATAAAGGAGTAGAGGTCAATGCTTTTTTCAAAGCATCGAATGAGCGTTGAGCGAAGTCATCCCAAAGAAATGGAACTCCCTTCTTCAACAATCTCATAAATCCCTTGGTAACTTCAGCATAATTTACGATAAATCTCTGAAGAAAATTAGACTTTCCTTGTAGACTTTGAAGCTGACGGATAGAGGACGGGGGAGGCAACCGAAGTATTGCCTCAACCTTGAAGGGGTCTACCCTAATCCCTTCCCTAGACACAATGAATCCCAATAACCGGCCGGATGTAACCGCGAAAACACACTTGTTCGGATTCAATCTAATCTTATAGAAACGACATCTTTCAAATATTTGCCGGAGGTGAGCAGGATGATCCATCCTCTTTCGAGAATGAGCAGCTAAATCATCCAAGTATGCCTCGATAATCTTTTTGATGTCGTGGAAGGCATATGACATGGCCCGCTGAAAGGTAGCCCCAGCATTTTTAAGACCAAAAGGCGTCTTCTTGTATGAAAAAGTACCCCAAGGACAAATAAAGGCAGTCTTATGCTGATCTTCAGGACGGATAGTAATTTGATTATATCCGGAGAAACCGTCCATGAAGGAGAAAATCTCATTACCGGCACACTCGTCAATGATCTGATCGATAAATGGTGTGGGGTAATTATCTTTAGGACATGCTTTATTTAGGTCTCTAAAATCGATGCAAACTCGAATCGTTCCTTGCTTTTTATCTACGGGAACGGGATT
Organism: Pinus albicaulis; assembly: GCA_034641835.2. Taxonomy (NCBI): domain Eukaryota; kingdom Viridiplantae; phylum Streptophyta; class Pinopsida; order Pinales; family Pinaceae; genus Pinus; species Pinus albicaulis. The sequence goes on from CM076574.1 coordinate 734,518,222, forward strand.
TGAAACCCATTCAATCAAAGGAACAGGGAAAATGAATCCTGCCTTAAGCAGCTTCTCAACCTCAGCTTTGATAGCTGCTGCCTTCATAGGATTGACTGGACGAAGTTTTTGCCTCACCGGCTTAGCGTTTTCATACGTCTTGATCTCATGCTGGACAATAGATGGATCTATACCAGGCATTTCCTCATAAGACCAAGCGAATACATCTCTATACTCTTTAAAGAGCTCGGTGTAAATTTGAATCTCTTCACGGGAACATTCAGCTCCAATGAAGACATTCTCAATAATATTGGGATCCCTGGAAATGTTCACCGGGATAGTAGGAGAAATCACAGCCATGTTCCCTTCAGCATAAACCTGTGTTGGTGCTAAAGGGTTCAAGACTAGGTGAACAGGACCAGGAGACTGAGGACTTGGAAAACTTGTTTCAACTTCACTCAAGTCAGGTAAAAAGTAAGACCGATGATGCAAATCATCCCACGGTCTATCTATACCAGTCATGGCTTCCAGGATGGCCTCTTCAGATGGAAGAGTGGTATCAAGGCAATCCTGGGCCGAAGAAGAACTAAGCGTCCAAGCCGGAGCCACATCTCCATCCAACTCTTCTGGTGAAAGAGGAGCTGGACTGGATTCTGCAGAGTCAACAATAGACTGATAAGAAATCTCAGCTGCAGACATCGGAAATGCCATTCCACCCACTTGACCTTCCGCTAATGTGGCTGTAGGGGAAGGTAAGGTCCAAGGGTCCGAAAAATAATGAGTTTTGAAGAACTCTCTTCGAAGAGGAGCCTTGGAGGATGAAATTGCATTAATATGAACCGTAGGAGGAGGAATATCGAAAGTACCCATCAAGGAAGAATACATTCCAACTCCTAAATTCTCAATAGGCGCCTTAGTATTATCCAACTTAGGAACAGATGAGTCAGTAGACGCATTCGGGTCTTCAGGAGGACAGTCCAGTTGATCCACTGTAACAATCCTCCCTTCGTGGGGGAAACATATAATCCGAAATAATGAGGATGCAATGGCACCCATCTCATAAATCCAGTTTCTCCCCAACAGAAGGTTGTAGTCCAAGCTTGCGTCAACTACCTCAACCTCTATATTGACAGTTTTTTCCCCAACATAGATGGGCAAAGCTGGGACAATACCATGGGGTCTGTGAGAATGACCATCGAACGCAGTCAGAAGAGTGGTAGATGGAACAACTTTGGGAGATCCAATTGTCTTCCAACATGTGAGAGACATCACGCATGTGGAAGCACCCTCATCAACAACCGTTCGAAAGATATTACACTTCCGATACGATGATTTAATATGAAAAGCCATGTGATGGGGATAGCACAAGGACTCTGTGCCAGATCTTCCACAATCGAGTTGTTCTGGGCAGCCCTAGCATTTGGATTAATCGTCGATCGCTTAGAAGATTCTTTGGGCATCTGAGGCATAGACTCAACAGTAGGCTTGGTAATGTGAAGCGGCTCAGTAGCATCAGGAATATCCTTAGCTTTCGAAGACTCTTCTCCGCCATAATCACGGGATCTCGTAGCGATATCCGCGTGAGCACTCATCATGAAAATGTTCGATGGAATTTCCCCCTCCTGGGTGCCCCCAGAGGAAGCCCCAGGATTTTGATTCGTGCCAACAACTAATTTTTTCCCTTGGGGAAAAGGGTTTGTTAACACAGCCTGGGAACTAGAAGAACCCTGCTGAGCTAACAAGCGCTGCGCATCCTGAATTTTAGGGCAAAGGTGCGTAAGATGGTCTCCAGCACACAGCTTGCATGGAAACTTCACTTTCCTTTTCTCCTTTGGACCCTCACCAACATGCTCGTTGGTTTTATTTGAATTACCCTTCTCGTTCTTGCCCTTTTTCTTATTATTTCGTCCCTTCTTCTTCCCTTCGGATTGTTGATTTCCTTTGGGATCAAAAGCTTGGACAACATTTATGGACAAAGACTGGGAAGGCGATGACTCAGCAGGCACAGCCTGACCAGAAGGAGCAGATTGTAAAGACAACTGTTGCAATTGAGTAAGCAGGCTGGCTGCACCACTATTGATCGATCCAATCAGTCCGTCACCATGAGGATCGGGCTTAGTTTTAGATAAATCTAATTTGAAGTGAGGAGCATTGGGCAGATATTTATGGAGGACCCCAGACTGAGAATAGATCAGTTCCAGCTGCTGGGCCCTAAAAATGGCCTACTCCTCAGAAAATACCCCAGAGAGGGATACATCTTTCGAAATATCTGACTGCAGGGATTTCAGAAACCATTCCAAAAGGAATTCTCCTGGAATATGAGCTTTAATAAGCCTCTTCCTTCTCCTCCATTCCTGAATGTGATCAGAGATGTGGGTTGCGTCGTCCTGCTTAAAATTAGCTAGGAGTTCAGTCCCAGCGTCATATCAGATAGGCAACTGAAAATGGTTCAAAAATGTAACAGCCACTTCTCCAAATGTAGCAAAACTGCCCCCAGTTAGCTCAATATACCATTTGGCAGCATTTCCAGTTAGGGTGCGTTGAAATAATCTCAACCTAATCGAATCATCGATCAGGGAGTTCGAAGAACACCATAAATGGAAGGTAGTGATGTGGTCAGCCGGATCTTCTCCATTCTTGCCTTCAAACTTTGGAATGTCTGAAGGAATTTTGGTGGGAACCGGAGGCCACCCCGGACCATAACGAATCGGATCATTAGTCAACTTCGACAGATCTGGCAAGTTTAACGTTACCAGAAAAGGTAAGCGAGGAAGAGCCTGAGGATTCCATCCTTGATGGGATGGGTTCCCAATATTCTGAAAAGAATACCCTGGATTTGATGAGGCATTAGGTTGCCAAAAAGGACTCGTAGAAAAAGGAGAAGAACCTCCTCCCAACGCAGAGTTACCAAAGCCTAGACCAGTTCCCCCCGCTGAATTATGAAATGAAGAGGAAAGCCCCTAATAGGGGTTCCAGGCATTAGAAAGAGGAGAAAAGGTCTGATAAGCACTCAACAAAGGGAAAGAAGTATTCCCTTGGTGACCAGCGTAAAACTGATTCCCTGCCCCCACTGTAGTAAATACAGGGTTCCATCCTGTAAAAGTGGTCGAATTCTGACCTCCAGACCAAGGATTGAAACTCTGGGTCTGAGAATTAAACAGAAAGGACCCTAAAGAAGGATTGGAACTAGGAATGTACCCAGTTCCAAAGGGGAACCCCTGAAAAGAAGCTAATCCACTAGCCATGGAAGACATGGGTGTAGATCCAGCTGCAGCAGCGGAAAAGGAAAAAGAAGGAATCTCACTAGTGGGCATTCCGAAACAGAAGGGACCAGAATGAGAAGCATGTGCTTGGGTGAAACCAGAGCCAAACACAGCAGCACTAGAAGCAATCGAAGATAAAGCAATAGTGCCCCCTCCTTCAACAGAAGCAGGAGTCTGAATGCCTGCAGCACTCACAGCAGAAGCCGCATTCCCAGTCGTGGCCATCGAAAGGTATGAATGATACGGAAGATCTTCCGGTCTCTCTGACTCAGTTCTGATGTATTGAACAACAAACAGATAATCAGGAGGAAGAGGAGATGGACCTGACACAGCAGGTTCAGGTACTTCTTCAATTTGAAAATCTTCTTCCTGGGGAAATAAAACTCGCGAGGTGAGCGGAACGCTCCTCTCGGAACCGACACCAGAATCAGCTATGAAACCTTCAGACCCTTGTGGAGGATCTCTCTCCACTGCGTCAGACGTCACAGGGTGGTAACCACCTGCTAAATCACTCCTACGCCTTCTCGAAGAAGGCTATGGACTCTCGGGAGATAACCCCCGGATTCTCCTTGATCGACGAGGCGCTTGATCAGCCACTTTAAAAAATTTTAATTAGACACAAAAAATATAAAGCTAAGAAAGCTAGGAGAAAAGAGCACTCACTATAAGAAAAATCCCTGAGATACAATCAAGCAAACAGCCTTCAAGTATTTCCGCTCCGAGTGATGAGGACCGGACACCAAAATACAGGAAAGCGAAATATAGGACCTCCCGAAAGCAGTCTGGGATAATTATGGCCCAGGCCTACTAGCGAAGGTAACAGAAACAATTACGCTGACCTCCTAATGACAGCCTTTTCCAGCTCAAGAACCCAAGCTTCGCAAGGGCACCCCCCAGAAGTACTGCTGAAAGTGATGCGACGTCTGCCTCAGGTACCACGGGTATTCCCCCCCGCAGTCACCTGTGTGGAACTTAGGAGTGGCAACTATGGGCACCAATCCGTGTCAGAAGCCGGGCGGAACGGTCTTGAGGTTAGATTTAGCTAATCAGAGAGGGGGTATCCCTCTTCTCAACCTTCACTTCCCCTCGCGCTTGACTCTCTGGAGGAGAGCTTTCCCGGTCCACCTAACGGAGTTGGATTTCGCTCAATTAATCAACTTCTATGTTTCGTTTGAGCGGCCTTGGAGAGTTAACTCTCCACTCACCTAATCCAAGACCATACAACCTAGCTAGTTGGTGTATGACATTTAGAAAACTTGCTAGTTGATTTTAAATTAAATCGCTTATTTTAATTGGCTGTTATGTTAAGTCAAAGGGATGTGGAAATGAAACTTATGGTGTTTTGACGCAGAAAGAAATTAATAAAAACCAAACTACATGCAAATGCAGTTATTGTCTTTCGATGAAAATCAACTTCTACACAGGTTCTACAAGATTAAAAATTGTATTCTTCTTTTCAGATAACAAACTCACACTCACAAAAACTATGAAAATGACTAAATGCTTAAGTGCACCTGATGCAAATCACTACAAGCATGCAAATTCTAAGATGCAAAATCTCCTAAAGCAGAGTGAAATTTCCCAAAGATCCTTCAGTTTTATATCTTTTTGGTTTTCCAGAAAGCTAGTTCCCAAAATCAAGAACTCTTAGTATGAAGACACCAAAAACGCTTAAAAAACAAGAGGAAGAAATCAATGACAACTCCTTTCCAAAATCAAGCCAAAATCCAAAGGCAAGAAACCTCAACAAAGCTTCAAAAGATACAAAGAAACGAAAACAAAAATGCAAAAACAAAAGAAAACAACAAAACAAAATTTTTTTTGAGCTTTTGAATTTTATAAGGGAAGAGTTCGAAAGGACCAAGAAAAACTATAAAACCCCAAGCCAAACAACACTGAATTTCAAGCAAAAACGTCAAAAATGCTCCAAATCTTATAAGGCTAACTTGTAGCAAGATCAATATGAGAAAAAGAAGACAAGAAAACTCAGCCACTCAGCTTAGAAGAATAGTATAACCTTGCCGCAAACAAAAACTTCAAAGAACCAAGAAAGACTCTTCAAAAGTTGCAACAAGACCTAGCCGACTGAACTCAAGAAAACCAACCAAGAAACGGGCAAAAATTGTAGTGCAAAGCAAGACACAAAGGTAGGAATGATCAAATGAGCAGGAGCTCTCTGTTCTGATGAAGCAGAACATCCAAGAATCCCCAGAATGAGATCTTGGTACTCGAACCAGAAGTGCCAGCACCAGAAACAACACTTTGCCAAAAAGACTAGTTTTCGATCAAACAAGAGAGAGAAAATACCAAAGACCACTTTCTTCACAATCCAAAGGGTACAAAGACACTGTAGGAACAGGTCTCCATAGACAGAAAGGACTAAAAAGTCAAGAAATCCAAAATTTCAAAATCTTCCTAGGTATACGCAACTTCACAGTTTAGCAACAAGCGTGCATACGCGACTGTGCTAAAGGAAACCCGCGTATACGCGATTCCCTTTAACAAAAAATGCGTGTATACGTGACTGTGTGCAGACAAACCCGCGTATATAAATGTAGATAATGAAAAACAAAAAGGATCAAGCCTGGATAAGAAACCAGGACTTCAGTCTGACTGAGAAAGAGTAAACTGGACTGGAAATAAAATTTAAAACTGTTGGAAACCTATCAAACAGTTGAAACCAACCAACAGGGGAATCACAAGAATGCGATCCCCAGCGGAGTCGCCAGTTATGTTTCGGGGAAAATCACCCTAGAGGTTTGTTGGGTTACAACCTCCACAGAGCAGGGCATGATACTCAAGAAGGACTCACACAACCATACATGTTCATGAAAAACTAAATAGAGCAGATCGAGGAACTTACCCGTAGGTCCTACGGTTGAAGCAGATCCCGCGGGGTCCAAACCCCCAGCAAACCTTCTTCCTTATTAACCTAAAAGACAAGAAGAAACAAGCACGAAGAACTGGTTGTACAGGATATATCTACTCTAAATGTTAGTGAAATCCATATGAAACATTAGATAAACCATAATAAATGCTTAAATAACAATATTCTCATATATGCAAGCAGACACTAACACGTATATTTCGGGAACAAGATGGTTCTTATGTATTATAAATAGCATGTACAGAAATAACAAGTGGAGAGATCACCTGAATCCTTCCACGATCTTCGAGCAGACCGTCGTCCGGATCCGTCCCACCCTTGCCTCACTAAGATTCCTTCCGAACTGGTGCATACGAGATGACATATAGGGAGATGAGCATCTCCAGGAAACAAGGGTTTCCTGTAATGAACTAGGAAGTGCAAGAGGCACGGGAATTCAGACTTGGATAGGGAATACCAACAGAGTATAATATCAATAATTTCTCTCTCCCTTAGGCCATACACATGAGGGGCTTTTATACTCCCTCAAAGTAGTTTCAACAGTTGGAAACAGTTGGCCACGTGCTAGGGTGGTTGAACTACCAGAGTAACCATCAACCCAACTCAAAAATAGGGATTTTTTATATATATTTTTAATGATTTTAATGGCATACGCGGGAAAGTATATGTGGACTCGCGTATACACATGGAAAAGTCTGGGCATAACCGCGTATGGGGATTTTTACACTGTTTTTTAGTGAATTTTGTCCAAGTCTGTAGGAATGGGTGCCCAAAGCCATCAAAGCAATCATGAATAATATGAAGGTGATAAATGATGCTATAACAATTATTATGATGAGATTGATGATAAAGTGTCTAAGTATATAGATTGGCAGGAAATTGCACAGGGTAGAGCGGTCGATCTCCCTCGTCTTTAACAATCAATCAAAGACATAGTATTTGGAGACTGGGACATTAAAATGAAAAGTGATAAAATAGCTATTATCAGAGCTAATAATATGTCTTCCAGTATTTCTGAGTACATAAAATGTTCTCTTTTGCAAGTAAGCCTAACTCAGGATTCTCCAAAAGACACTTTACTAGATATCAAATTCATAAGTCAATCTTTGCAACAAACATCTAGGAGAAAACCTCTTGACATTCAAAGCCTGACCAAACAAATATGGAAAGTTATTGGTATTTCTTGAATAAACCACATATCCAATGGATAATGTTGAGATGTCTCTCCAATGCAGAAGATCAACTTTTTCCATCATTAAAGGATGCAGTATTCACGGGGCAGATGAGAATGAAACCAATTCATCCCCCCAGGTCCAACATATGGTGAAGGTATGCCAGCTCAAGGATCAGTTAGAGAATGAATCTGGGAAATAGTCATGAAACTTTTCCAACCAATGCGATTTATTCTCCTAGTTTTTAATTATATAGTTTTTAGAGTAATAGTTTTAGAGACTTGTTTCAAAAGTATTATATTTTTGTAATATTAATTAGTATTTACACCCCTTTCATGCATTTAGAAAGGGGGTAGAGAATTTTGAGAAGACTGCTTTTTGAACTTGCACTATTGTGGAATAGGAGTTATCTAATTGGAAATTTGAAGCCGGAATCTATGTTTTTCTGATCTAAAGCTATGATTCAGTGGGTACTATTATCTTTGTATTAATTGTTTTATGTTTATGAGATTTAAAGAAAATTTATTTATGTCTACATGTTTCCTTATAATAAACATTGAAGTGTTATATGTTCTTATTACTATTGCTATAATATATTGAACGATATATTGTTAGATGTGAAACTAAGAAGTATTTTATGTGATTGATGTTTCATCAACTAAAAGACAATTACATTGATTTAGTTTCTTATATGTTCTCGTATTTGTAGAAATTATATACAAGATGCATGTATATATCTAGATTCTTCTGATCTAACAATATTTATCTTCTTTCTAAATATAGAATCCTTCCACTGTTAATATTTTGCAGAAATTAAAATCAATTACAAACACATGAAGCAATAAAAACAATCACAAATAACACAGTTGTTTAACGAGAAAGCTTGAAGCTAAAAACCCCAACTATCATATATTATGTATCACTCCACTCTCACTAGTGTATCATTCAGTTAGACTAGATACAACTAGCTCAACTGAGTTTAACTCCATTAACTGAGTTAAACTGAATAACAACTCCATGATCTACTCTTCCAACTCTGTCATAACTTTTCTACTTAAGTTCTAACTGAGTCCTCCATGCATGAACCACCAGTAAACCCGAGGAATTTCTTAATTCCTTCAGCCCACTAATTTGCCAAATTTGTGCATTGAAATTAAGTGCTCCAAGAGAATAAGTTGTTGTTTATTGTCGGATTATTATTAAGAGCTAATAATAATCGACACTTCTATTTTTAGATCGATGATCTATAAATAGACTTCGCCCAATATTATAAAAATATATTTTCATCTATTTTCCCAACTTGACCAACCATCCACAAATAACATCCTGTAACTTCAGAAATATGATCACCATGTCTAAAAATAGACATATTCTAAAAATAGACTTGCGCCAAAAATAGCCTGTGGGCCCACTTAGTGAAGGCGACTCTTTTCACTAAGCTCATCATCTTGTTGAATCTCAAAACTCCCTCTCAATAATATAGGGATTATCTTTCACCCCGATCCTGCCTCTATGGTATTCGAATTTTCTCCTGGTGAGCGACTTCTTCAGAATATCTACATCCCGATCTTCCGTAGGAATGTACTGAAGCAACATGATCTTCCGCTACACAAAATATCTGATATGATGATACTAGATATCAATATGTTTAGATCTATCATGAAACACAGGATTAATCGAGAGTTTAATGCAACTCTGATTATCACAATTTATCACTGTAGGATCTAAATTTGAACCGAAAAAATCGACCAGGATCTTCCTCATCCAGATAGCCTCACATGCAGCTTGACTTGCTGCCATGTATTCTTCTTCCACTGAACTGAGTGCCACAGATATTTTTTTCCTATTTTACCAAGAAACTGTCGTAGATCTGATACTGAAAATCCCTCCTGATGTGCTCTTTTTGTCTATTGGGCTACCTGCCCAATTTGCATCTGTGACTCCATGCAACTTCACCTCATCCATCTGTCTGTACCATAAACCATACTCAGATGTGCCCCTGAGATACCTCAGGACATGCTTTCCTGCCTTCCAAAAGAACTTGGCAGTCTTAACCATCGCTTGTGGAAGCTAGTTCACCGCATAGCATATGTCCGATCTTGTATTAACTAAATACATGAGAAAACTCACCAAATATAGATAAAAAATGGCATCCACTACCTTTGTACATGTAGCATCCTCTTTCCTCCAATTTCCTAGAAGAGGAGTGTCAATAGGCTTGCAGCCTTGCATGTGAAACTTCTCAAGTATCTCCCGAGCATACTTGCCTTGAGACACAAACAGTTCACCTTCCCGCTGCCATATTTCCAATCCAAGGAAATAATGAAGGAGGCCCAAATCCTTCATCTCAAAATCCTTTGAAAGATCTGCCTTGCATGAGTGTATCAACTACCCATCACCCGTTAGTAGTAAATCATCAAAATAAATAATAATGATTAAAAGTTTACCCTCCACCACAATTTGGTACAAGTTTGCATCCACCTCACTCTTGGTGAAGCCAAGTCCAGTGAAATAGTTGTAGATCCGAGTATAGCACGCATGAGGTGCTTTCTTCAGCCCATACAACGCTCTTTTGAGTCTGCACACATGCGACTCACTGCTAAAGATCTCAAATCCTTTAGGCTGCTCAATGAACACTTCTTCCTCAATGATCCTGTTAGTATGAATCCTTTGTCGAAGTGTACGAAAAAGGACCACTTTAGCTACGCATAACTAATAGCCCTAACAACAAAAGTGGCTGCCAATATCTTCAGATCTGTGGTTAGTTAGACATAAAAGAGCTGCAAAAAACCAGATCTATGCATGGAAAGACATTAAGCAGAAAAAGTAAGGGTTTGCTCCATATACCAATAGACAAGACAAGAACAATTTTTGAGAGAATTTTATATTAATGGGGCACCTGGGAGGAAAACAAGAAGGTGTATCCAATTCTCCTCAGTGGGATGGGTTCTTGGAAGTCCTCAGCACTTCAGATCTAAGATTTCTCTCTCTTGTTGGTGTAGAAGACCCACACAAAGAATGGAACTCAAAGGGAGCTCTCACAGCAAATGGCGGAAAATGGTGACCAAGTGTATAGATCCAGAGTGATCTAATAGGCAACAAAAGGTGAAGAATGGTAGGAAAAACCCTCCTATTTATAACAAAATATTGGGTCATTCTAGATCTTGGTGCATGGGTTAACCAGATCTAGATCCACTTTTTATGGAATATTTTATTATATTTGTTGGAGGAAAAAGGTATTTGACTTGGGTCAAATCCCTTAATTTGTTAAAAATAAATAAATAAATGATTTATTTATCTTTTTAAGGAAGTGGTTAGAAGATAATCAAATAAATAATGATTTATTTAATTATTTAAAGAGGTGGTTGAAAGATAATTAAATAAATAGTGATTTATTTAATTATTTGTGGGTGATTTGGTCATATTTAACAAGGAATATCATCTAAATAAGGTTTAAATGATTATTCCTAGAAAATAATAAGATAAATAAAGGTTTGTCTAATTAATTTCTTTGATTTTGGGTTAAACATGACTGGGAATAATAATTAAATTATGGTTTAATTAATTATTCCATGAGGAAAATCAAACAAATATGGGTTTGTTTAATATTTCCTTTGGGGTTTCCTGTTTGGACCATAAAAAACCTAATAAATGTGGTTTATTAAGTTATTTAACATAGTGAAGGCAATTCTACTTAGGGTAAAATTGGTCTTACGTGGTGTACTTGGGTCCATCTAATGATAATAGGTTAGATGACCAAAAAGTGGTGTAACAGATTGCCCCCCAGCGTGCGAGTGTCAGGAGAAAATTGTATGACCGAAGTACATTGTAAGAACACAATCACTAGACAACAAAAGGGGTGTCAGAGAGAGAAATGTGAGGTAGATAGTGTGCTGAAGGACTAGACCCTGAGGAGACGAGACTCGCAAGTGCAACAAGTCTCTTTTTATGAGAGGGTACCTGTGCTGAAGGCGGCGGGGGAGGCATACCTATGCCCGCCGAGACAAAGTACAAAAGAATAGTGTGTCCAATAAACAAGGGACCAAACCATAAAGTACAGCTGGCATAGACATGAGCCAGATAAAAATACAGTGAGGAATCCCACATACATGTTGTGCCTGGGATAACAGCCAGGACTTGTACAATAATATCTGAGTACATGAGATACAAATACAACCCAAATGCCCCCTGTAAATGGGGAAGGGCTCACAAAATCTGACTGATACATGCAAATCAAAGAGGCGTTGCAAGTGGCTACGGCCAACATCATCAAATATCTGGAGATGCATCGAAGGCTGCAAGGAAGAGGTCATCCGGGCATGTGGGGGGCTACCTGCAGGGCCACCCCCTCATGAGGGTTGAGACATCTCACACACACCCGGGGAATCATCAAGAGCTGCTGCTGGATCACTAGACCATCAAGTATACGGATCTCGATCATGCTGAAAGGAGCTAGAGAAACAATCAAGCCAAAGGGAAAGGAGATATCCCTTTGCCTGATCCGAGGCACCGAACAAGAGTGGAAGCTGGAACCAAGGTACACCGCCCTCTAGACCTGGCTTCTGGAAAGAATGAGCTGATGTCGACAGAAGGAGGTCCGCCATAGGTGAGGCAATGAGAGACCCTCAACTAAGGCACGAGAGAAAAGAGTAGAGCGACGGACAGACTGACACTAATGATGATAGTGAAGTGGAAAGGACTGAGTAGCTAATGGATGACTTCCCTTGCTAGAGCATAAAGGGCATGAATGACATGGCAGCGACTGACACAACATCATCAGGGATGGGGGACAGTGGAACTGAAGCTCATAATATGCGACACAAGAGAGAGACCAAGCAATGAAGGATGGAGGGCTATAGTGGGGTACAAAGGGACTCGGTATAGACTCCATGGAGGGAATGATGACTCAACTTGGATGCTCTAAACAAGGGCGACTCGATGGTGCTGCCACACAGTAAAGGCCCCAATGGGGGACCATGGAAACATGAGTACATGATGGGAACTCATGACGAAAATCGACACGAACAAGGACAAGTAAGGAGGCAAGATGGTGCCCCAAGTACAAGTGTCGTAAGTGAGGAAATTCGATTTTAAGGAGAGGTGAAGTGACCCTTCTTGGACAAAATGTGTCCTGGTGAAGTATCAGATCACAAAAAACTAACAGATACCCATTTGAGGGCTCGGTGAGAGCTTTCCAATGGTGTAGACGGTTCGTTGAACGGGGCTACGGTGTGGTCGCTGCAGTCGAAAGAAGAAACAGGGGTTCTCTTTTAATAAGGCAGTTTTCCCTCCAAAATCACTCATTTGCTATTGTTGCTGTGGTGAATGTAGAGAGGAGAGAAGGCCCTAAATCTTGCGGCGAACGTAGCGGACAAACCGACCGTTGGAATCGCGATCCGTCAGTTGCAGGTAAGAGGCCTAACCTTTCTCTTGCATTTTGATGGATTACATTTTCAGTTTAGGGCCCAGAATCCCAAAAACAACCCCTCCTTCATCTCTACGGCCGGGTCGCACTTTTTGGGGCAAAAATTGCAACCTAGGATGCAGGTATCAAGGCAAAAAGTGTGACCTGGTCCAGAAAAGAGCAGAAAACTGCGACCTGGGAGATGAGGGGGTTTTGGCGCTGTTTGATGGCCGAGAGCTGGGTTGTTGTGTTTGGTTATGGTATTCCCGGTCTGTAAGCTGACAAAAATGATGTGTTTGTGCAGGTATGGCAGATTTATGGGTTAATTGGAGAGAAAGAGACCTGGGGATACTACGGGCAGAGATCCAGGCAGACCAGGGCGTCCATCGTATATTTGCCAGGTTTGGGGTTCTCAAGTTCTTGGAGAACCCTTTGATGAGAGCAGGAAAACCATTATTGGCCTGGGTTATCAGTTACTGGGATCCAGATCAGGAGGTCTTCGTAGTGCAGGGGCACGAGATCGAACTAACGGTCCAGGACATGTATTTCCTGGCTGGTCTCCTGCCATTGGGGATGGTGGGGAACACACAGCCAGTACTGCCGCGGGGGCGACATATTATGGAGTTTCTGGAGCGCCATTGTCGACCGGGTCTCCAAGTCAAGGGGACTCGAATACCGATCGGGGATCTAGAGAGGCTAGAAACCCGTGCAGTGGCCGCAGCTGTGCTACGGATCCTGGGCAACCAGGCGTTCCATCACATCACTGGGGGGCAGATGATGTTAGTGGAGAGTGTGTTGGGTGGGACCTACTATGGGTGGGCCCAAATGATGTTGGTGGCGCTAAAGCGACAGTTGTTGCTATGCAGGTGGCAGGTGAATCATGATTGCTCATATGGGACTTTATTGTGCGCCTTCTTCTTGGAGAAGATCCCGACCTTGAGGCCTCGTATACAGCTTCCAGATGGGGGCCCGAGAGAGCCCAGGATGCGCCGTTGGGGACGGCTACTGTGTAGAGGAGGAGGAGGGGCGGTCGGGCGAGTGTTTCGACCTGATTTTTTTTCCCATTGGGATCAGATTCCATTTTACATAGACGACTATCCCTATAGTGGGATGAGTTATTGTGGAGATCCGAACCTGCCACTTCCGCCTGGTCGAGTCTTGGGGCCCGATGGTAAGTGTCAGATTTCTATTCTTGTATGAGCATGTTAAAGTTTTGTGAATAGTAGCTAGGGTACTGATTCAGGTAATTTTGGTATGCAGATATAGCACCGGTAAAATCGGCCGGGTACATGGGACGACCGGCAGCATCTGGAGCTACAGGTCCTAGTGGTTCGAGAGCAATGCATAATGAGGATGTGGCCGCCCTACTGGAGGACATCCGCCGTAGATGCGAAAGGTTGCTAACCGGAGTATCAGAGCGCAGATGGCAGGACTTAGATGACCAGTACATAGAGCCATGTATTGGTCTACCCTCGGAATGGCGAGGGGTCATGCGGCGCATGGCGATGGCTGGTCAGGGGATACATGATCTACAGGCTGCAGGGGCAGAGCCATTGGCTCGGGATCCGCCAAATAGTGATTAGGTGTGGGGCGTGTGGTGCCCCCTAGTGTGTATGTAGGGGCAGGTGGTGCCCCCAGTTTTGAGTTTTTTGTAACATGCTATGGGCATGTCATATGTAACAGAGTAGATGGACTCTAAACACATGTTTTTGCGACACATATTTATGGATATGCATCGTTTTTATTGATTATGAATGTTATTGTCTTGAATGAAATGCGTGTGATAAATGACAATATAGAACATGGTTTGCAATACTATCTATGTAGTGATTCTGGTCTCGAGGTACATGGTTGAAAGTGATGGTTTCAAATGCACGTATCAGGAGTTTCACTCGTAAATAGCGTCTAAACAGCACAGGGTTATGCACACGATAAACACCATTTAGTTGCATTACAAGAAGTAGGGAATCCAAACGAACATGCAGATGGAGGATGCGATGAAAGAGGGCATCAGCTAAGAGACCACGCACTGCATCATATTCGGCCTGATTATTGGTGGCAGAACCAATGCAGACCCCGTTAGAGAGAACAAGGGCATGCAAGGGGGTGAAAATGGCCCAACCTGCCAAAGCTAGATTCCGGGTCTAACGACTTGCACCATCGGCGTAACCGATAAAGGGTGTAGACGGGGGGTCCTGCGGAATGGTGTTACAAGACAACAAATGAGGGAAGGAGAGGCAATGACGGTAGCGTGAGTGCACAGAAGACATCGGGCGGCAACTGCAGGAGGGAGTGCAAGGAGCATGATGACTGTGACTCATATACAAACTAGAGGGTGATATATGAGGGCTATCGAAAGTATGGAGAGGACTCGGGCTGCGGAGGTCAACAGAGACACGGGTGGAGTGATCTCGTGTATGGGTGGAAAAGGGGTGGGCAGGTGACACAACAGGGGAGGATGCAGGGGGGCTAGGTTTCAAGTGTCTCGCAGAGGAGGATAGGTAAAGAATGGTGACAGTAGACTCCGTCATCTAAACATCAGGGGGGGAATATTGATGGTAGCGGGGGGATCCTCAGGCTGACTTGAAGCATACTGCGCGAGGATGGGAGAGGCGGATTGATTTTGTTCAACCTCATACTCTCGGACCACCTCTAAAGAGGCGCGGTAATGCGTCAGGTGGGGACAATGGTGGGAGTAATGGCCATGAACGCCGCACAAAGCACAAGGTTTGTTGGTGCGGAGAGTCTTGGGGTTCTTGGTTATGGATGAAGAAGGAATGGAGGCTTCGGGGACCGTAGACTCGGGGAACGCGACTTTAACCATGGGTTGAATACGGGGTAACTCGGGACAAGCATGGGTGGCATGACCGGTGACATCACATAAGGCACAAGGCTTCGCAGGCGGGGGAGGGGCCGGGTCAGTTGTGGTGGTCTTGTCTTTAGGTGCCCCCTTGCGGGCTTTTCCTTTCTTCCCAGGAGCCGTCACGACAGGAGAAGGGTCCTGTGGAGGTGCTGGGGGCATAGCGGCAACGGAGGAAGCGAGGGGGACCGGTTGAACCGGTGTTAAAGCTATGTAGGGTTTGGAGTGACCAGGAGGGGTGGCGGCTGGGGGATCGAGGTACAAGACCGGTATGCCCAAGGTCAGGTTAGGGAGAGAGAGGGTGGCCATGACGGGGACAGAATATACTCCGGGAAGGGGAGCCAAGAAAGGGATCTGCCCAGCAGGGTAATGACCAGGAGGGATGGCTTCGAGATGGTTAAGGCCAGGAGGAACCATTCCATAAGGATAAAGGGGTTCAGGGATACCAGTTGTAGGGGTAGGGCCAGAAGGAGGAGGTTTGGCTGGCTGAGATGAATGGCTAGGAGTGGGTTGCAGAGGGCGAGGGGGAGGTTGCTAACTAGCTGAGGCAGGCCGCTTACGGGCAGCCTAGGATGATTGCATCATGCAAACATTCGAAGAGCTGGGGTCGGTGACAAGAGGGGGGGGAAGGGTAGGGAAAGTTCCAAGCAGGGAGGAATATTTGTAAACACCGGAGGAGACATTGGTCAAGGAATCGACGGTTTGCTTGTTGGCTACAGAAGAGATGGTTGTCTCAGGGGAGGTTTGAGATTTTGGCTCATGATATGTCAACTGGTCAATGGTGACTATCTTTCCATTATGGGGGAAAGACATCTTGCGGAAGACCGCGGATGGGACAGCAGACATAGCATAGGTGTAGCTTCGCGCCAATAGAATGTTGTAATCTAGCGGGGTGTCGATGACTTCGACGTCAACGCAAATAGCCTTACCGGTGAGGGTGATAGGACAATTACGAAGCAGGCCAATGGGTTGGGAGGCATGACCATCCCACGCTCTAAGGGTGATCGTGGAAGGGGCCAGCTCAGCGGATCCGAGTTGCTTCCAAACCGAAGCGGACATCACGCAGGTGGATGCCCCCTCATCAATGATACACCGGGACACGTTGGCATTCTGGATTTTGACAGGGATTTGGAAGGCGACGGAAGGAGGAAGAGGAGGATGGTCCGATTGAGTGGCGTCGAAAACAATCATTTGGTCATCAGCAGGATCTACAGCGCCCACGGCAGATAGTAGAGCCTTCTTTTGGGAAGGACATGACTGGAGGAGTTCCAGTGTGGAAATGGCAGCAGGATATTACGCCAAATCATCTACTATGCTATACGAATGAGCAGCTCGACCGGAAGCAGTGTTTCGACGTAATGGTCCCTTAGGAATCTTGGTATGAACCTCAAATTTGGGTTGAGGGATATTTAAGGGGCCACTGGATGTCGAAAGAGGCTCTGTAGAACCTGAAGAAGGAGGCTCGGGGGCAGACTGAGCAGGGGGCTTGGGGTACTGGCGAGACCGAGTTTGAAGGTGAAGATCGATGGACGGGTTAGGATCGGAGTGCATCATAAGGATCTGGTAGTCAGAGGAACCAGAAAGGGAGGGGGGGGTGGCTACCTGGCTGTCGGGCGATTGGGTAGCCACGAATCCTTGCTGAGGGAAAGGATCAGTAAACACAACTGGCTGGGTAGTGGCCACATTAGGAGGAGCATGAGGGGAAGCGTGCTGTCCGCGCAATGTGGCTTGAGACTCCCACATCTGCCGCATCTGGGGTAAGAGGGGACAATCGTGGGTGTAATGGCCATAAACACCGCAACACGAATAGGGCTTGTTAGTGCGAAGCGGCCTGTCCGGCTTGGGCTGAGTGCCCTATTGCTGGTTGGCAGTGTTAGGGTCCATACCAGGATTGGGTCCACGGGTTCTAGGGGCAGATGGGTTTTGATTGCCGCTCCTCCTTCTTTGAGAAGAAGGAGGATTAGTCGTGCCTTGCTGTACAAATACTTGCCCTGGAGGGGGCTGTAAGTGCTGTTGCGGGTGTGGAGGAGGCAAGGGAGATGGAAGCGCATATGCTGGAGGAGCTGGCGCACCAGGCTGCGGATAAAGGTAAGGGTTAGGTTGGGCAACATTGAGGTAAGCAGGAGGCTGGGCGAAAGGAGGAGGCATGCCATATCCTGGATACATGCTGTCGAGAGGGGGAAGAGTGCTAGAGGTGCTGGCCCCTCCCTGAGGGAGACCATAGCCCACAGGAGGTTGATCATACGGGTGGGAAAGGGCTCCAATGATACCGTCGGCTGAATGAGATGCCCCCAGGGCGTTAGCGCCACCGGGCCTGGGGAGGTCAGGAAGAACGGTATAAACATAACCAGATTGAGCGTAGATCAGGTCATATTTCAAGGCTATTTGGAGGGCGACTTCTTCAGTTTGAGGAAAGTGAGAGGCGACATTTTTGCCGATGGGAGCGGGAAGGGTGCGAAGGAACCAGTCCATATAAACCCGATCTTCGAAGGGAGGGGCTCGACATAAGCTCCGTCTTCATCGCCATTCCTGAACATGCGTGGAAAGACGTGTTGAAGAGGATTGCTTGAAGGAAGTCAAGAGCTCCGTGCCAGTATCGTATCGGAGAGGGAGCTGGAAATACGACAAAAAGGCTTGGGCAAGAGTCTCAAAGGTGGTATGGGTAGAGGTGGCTTGTTTGACATACCATTTAGAAGCTTCGCCGGTAAGCGTGCGTTGGAACAAATGAAGACGGATGGAGTCATCGGTAATGGAATTGGAGGAACACCACATATGGAAAGATCGGACATGATTGGTTGGATCTTCTCCATTAAGGCCCTCAAACTTAGGGATGTCGGAGGGGAGCTTGGTTGGCATAGCAAGCCAATTAGCGTTGTGGTGAATGGGGTCATTGATCAACTGATGGAAATCGGGGAGGCTGAGGCCTGCAATGTATGGCAGAACAGGGGTGGCCAGGGTAGTTCTTGTGGCAGTTCCGCTAGTAGTAGGGCCGGCATTAGGGCCGGGAGAACCGCTAGCGTTAGGCCCTGGACCAGACATGGTGAAGGTGACAGGGGGAGAACCAGGAGGAGAAGGAGGACCCGATCAATCAGGAGAGGAGTCGGAGTGTGGACTCGAAGGTGTACTGGCTCGACGATGGCGGGGCGGAGCAAGTCGATCAACCAGAAACTGAGGGTGAAGGCCAAGAAGTCTCTGGGAAAGGCGCCTTGGGGGCACAATGATGACAGGAAGAAGGAAACCGACAAGGGCAGAAAGGGACAGAATCAAGCAATGTCAAGGGCAGATAAGGTGCAGTGACAATTGATTTTAGAGTCTTTGCCAGGCGGTGTTAACCAGGCGCTTCTTCACTTAGGGTCACTGTGTGGTGTGCGTTAATTTTAATTTTTAAACCCTTTTCATTTTGAGAGCAAGAAAAAGTGTGCTACGTAACTGAAAAGAAATCTGCAGAGAACAATATAGATTGCTGAAATAACAGAACATTTAACAGCTAACCATGCATCAATTGAACCCAAAAAGGCGGGTCTCTCAAAACTACTCTTAAAAGAGGGAAAAAATCTATTCAAAACACACGTAAAAAGAGGCCAATAGATCTAGGGTCAAAAGGGACAGGGATCTAGAGGATAGAGCTGCTGAAAAGAGGTGCAGATCACAGCCAAGAGACAGAGGCAAGGTGGCTAGAAAAAGGAAGGAAATCAGCAAAAAAAAAAATGGAGGGGGCAAGGAGGAGGCCCAGAAAGTAGGTCCAAACAAAACGACACCTGGAGGTCCAGGTCGCAGGTTTAGGGCCAAAAAGTGTGACCCCCCGTTCCAGTTGTCTCGGCGGCAGATTTTCAGAAAAGTTGCCGTCTCAGTTGCGGCTGGTGTCGCTTACCTGCGCAATAGGGCCAGAAACACACGGAAGTTAGAAATTTTGATGTTTTAGGGTTTTATGTGAGAAAAACAACATAAAAATAGGAAAAATAAACAGCTGAAAAAGGAACCCTAGGGTCTGAAGTAGCTGGATATGTAGGAATATGAAAAACGACAGCGGTCGTAATTTAAAACCCGTGTGGAGTCGCCATTTGTTAGTGTGAATCCTTTGTCGAAGTGTACGAAAAAGGACCACTTTAGCTACGCATAACTAATAGCCCTAACAACAAAAGTGGCTGCCAATATCTTCAAATCTGTGGTTAGTTAGACATAAAAGAGCTGCAAAAACCAGATCTATGCATGGAAAGACATTAAGTAGAAAAAGTAAGGGTTTTCTCCATATACCAATAGACAAGACAAGAACAATTTTTGAAAGAATTTTTATATTAATGGGGAACCTGGGAGGAAAACAAGAAGGTGTATCCAGTTCCCCTCAGTGGGATGGGTTCTTGGAAGTCCTCAGCACTTCAGATCTAATATTTCTCTCTCTTGTTGGTGTAGAAGACCCACACAAAGAATGGAACTCAAAGGGAGCTCTTGCAGCAAATGGCAGAAAATGGTGACCAAGTGTATAGATCGAGAGTGCTCTAATAGGCAACAAAAGGTGAAGAATGGTAGGAAAAACCCTCCTATTTATAACAAAATATTGGGTCATTCTAGATCTTGGTGCATGGGTTAACCATATCTAGATCCACTTTTTATGGAATATTTTATTATATTTGTTGGAGGGAAAAGGTATTTGACTTGGGTCAAATCCCTTAATTTGTCAAAAATAAATAAATAAATGATTTTTTTTTTTTTAAGGAAGCGGTTAGAAGATAATCAAATAAATAATGATTTATTTAATTATTTAAGGAAGTGGTTGAAATATAATTAAATAAATAGTGATTTATTTAATTATTTGTGGGTGATTTGGTCATATTTAACAAGGAGTATCATCTGAATAAGGTTTAAATAATTATTCCTAGAAAATAATAAGATAAATAAAGGTTTATCTAATTAATTTCTTTGATTTTGGGTTAAACATGACTGGAATAATAATTAAATTATGGTTTAATTAATTATTCCATGAGGAAAATCAAACAAATATAGGTTTGTTTAATATTTCCTTTTGGGGTTTCCTATTTTAACATAGTGAAAGAAATTTTACTTAGGGTAAAATTGGTCTTACATGGTGTACTTGGGTTCATCTAATGATAATAGGTTAGATGACCAAAAAATGGTGTAACAGATCCCATTAAGGAATGCAGTCTTCACATCCATCTGATGAATGTGCCAACCCATCTGCACTGAGAGAGAAAGGATGGTCCTAATGGAAGAATGCCGTGTGACAGGTGCAAAGGTTTCTTCATAATCAATCCCCTCGATCTGTGAGAAGCCCTGGGCAACAAATATTGCCTTATACTTTTCGACGCTCCCATCAGCAGCTTGCTTTACCTTGTAGATCCATTTCGAATCTACTGTTAGTGTCAGCCTTTGCATCCTTCCTCCAGTGATCAAACCTACTCTTACAAAGTGATTTTAAGATGTCAAGGTCAAATTTTGTCATTTCAGTGAGTTTTCAGGTAAAATTTGGTCACTAGGTATTAGGTCTAGGGTTTGCTTTTACTCCTGTCAAATTTGTCCAAATGTCAGTCCATGTCACCATTCAGCTGAGTGTACCATCATTCAAAGGGTTTTCATCATCATGCCAGATTCCACTGGGTCATTTTACACCTTGTTCATGCTTCAGTTGTGCCTAGGTAAGGTTCATTTCCCTCTCCTAGGGGTTTGGAGGTAATTTCTCTTGGATGGTCAAATCATCAGAAAAACTTGTATCCTGATGTTCATACACCTTCCCCTATCCTTAATTTACCTTATTAAACACTTCCCATCACTGAGATCCCCCAAATTCCTCATTTTTGCACAAACCCTAGTTTCTTGCTACAACTTGGCAATTTTCTAAGCTAGGCCTGTGTTTTTCCCTTTTGGACCCCTTCCCCTCACTCAATCTCTGAAATTCCACTTTCCTATGCTTCCTAACATCCCTCCCTACTTCCAAAAATTTTCTCAAGAATTTATATGCCCCTTATCCCCTTCATTTCGCTTCATTTCGACAAATCCCTTGTTCCACACATCGGGATAGGTTTCACTCAAATGATGTTTCTGAGAAATAAAAGATGAATTTGGGAAAAATGGGAGAGTTTTTTGTCCAAATAATGCCAAGGAAGAAAAATCTCCTTCACTTTTTACACAGGTATCATGGTTTTATATAAATGTCAAAGATACAGTTCCCTACGGAGAATTGATGCACCTCTGAAGTGACCTTGCGAAAATCAAGATTTCTTGTAGCTTGGTTGGCCAAATGACTTGCTTGACGAGTCAAATGATAACTAGACACAAATATATTTCCAATGAGATATCATGAGCCCAATTTGGAGTTGATGAAGACCTTCAAAAGTTGACTGCAATAGCACTCTGCCTTGAGGCAGCCTCATTTTTCTCATTTTGACCAGTCTTGGGAGATTTGATTTTTGACAAGGCAAATGAACTCCAAATTGAAAAATTCCAGTTGGGTTGGAAATTAGACTCAATAATATTTCCAAATAGCTTTCATGCACCCAATTTGGACTTTGGGAAGTGCCTCAAAAACAGGCTCAAAGTGGCGCGACGCATAGAGATTTTGGGCGCGGCGCGTAGAGAAATTTAGCCTTGTTTTCACTCCACAGCTCAGAATTTCGCCTAGTCTTGGCCAGTTTCAATTTTTCTTGTAAATTTTGATGTAATTGGATGTAATTTCATGATCATGATATAATTTTGGGACATTTTTACTTGTTCTAGAAGATTCATTCACTAAAAAGTGAAAATTAAATGAATGAATCAGTTTCCTACCATATAGAGGCAAGTTGTTTGATTGCCTAGATTTCAGTTCCTAGTTTAGAATTGGTTGAAAAAGCTCCTAGAAGGATGAGCTAGACCCCTAGAGGCATGGGAAGGGGTTATAATTTTCTATATATTTTATTTTCTGAGACATTTTCAGGGTTGGACTCTTGGGAATAGTTTGGCACCTCGTTGTCTATTCATTTCAGCATTTTTTGGCAAAGGAAAGACCAGGGTTTTGCAGCACTTGTTGGGAGCCTTGTGGCTCTGAGTTTTGATGGTGTTTTTCTCCATGTAATTTTAAGTTCATTAATGTTTTATGTATGCCATTTCCCTTCTCTTTACTTCTGAAATTAAACAAATGAGTGACTAAGGTAGAATCCATTAGTTTGCTGGTGCTCTGCCTTAAACTTTTGTTTAGTTTTATATGTTTTCATTTGTTTGAAGAGGATCCTTGCATCATCTTGCCCTCGTCAACCCCTCAGCAGTATTTTCTATCCATTCATTTCAAACTAAGACATCAAATCCATTGCCTTCCTTGCCCCAACTTGAACTCTGCAAGAATTTGGCATCATCCCCAAGCCTAAAATTGTCTTTCCCTTTTTTCCGACGAAAACCCCAAAAATCACAATCAAACTCCTTTATTTATATACCTAGCCTAAAATTAGCTTTTATTTCAGTCATCTCAAGCCCTATTGATTACTTTTCGCTGAGATTGACCCGGAGAGAGCCCTCTCTTGTTCTGGTAGGGCTAGCTACCAGACTGAGCGTGGTTTGATGTTACCCTGAACTCTGCCTTCCTTCAGCTTGAGGTAGATTTAGGCATAACATAGTGGCGACCATACTGGGGAAGAAAATGGTTTTCTTGTTGGTGTTATTTGTTTCATAAGCTACAGACGGAGCCTGAAGTTATGCCAGGTAGCCTTCGAAACGCTCTTGCTTTGCATTAGCAAAAGTAGATAAACGCTGATTCAGTCAATCTCCGGTCTAGCTTGTGAACGTGACACTTGACTTGTAGATTGTTTTGCCCCAGTACATGTATCAAGTTCAGATCTGATGGTTGATGGTGGAAAACGATCAGACATAAGAAGGCTGAAATCATTCACTTGGTGACTCCAACTCAATGTAGAGACTCCACTGGAGGACTAACTCTTTCTCTGAGAAAATGGAAGGATCTTACACAAAGTTCAAGTATCCAAAGTGGAATGGTATTCAGGATCTAGTCTACTTTCTTGTAAATTACTTCTTTGCTGTTCTTGAAGCTATCCCGAAAGTTTTTCAGAATTTGTTGTATGATAAATGTGATCAAAATATTCACTCGACTTATTCAAAAAGTGTAAATATTGAGTTTCCCTTTGATCCTGGCCTCCTTAATTTTCCCACATCTTGTGATGCCAGTCTTCAAATTGATGAACCTCAAGAGACCAAGACTGACTTTGCAGCATTTTTACATACCCCTATACCTTGTAAAATTCTAGATCGATACAAGCCTCTGATTTTACCTTCTATATCCCATGCTTTCCCTAAAAATAATGACCTATATATACCAAGATTTGATGGTGAATGTGACAATATCACTGCTGAGAGACATGTTCTGAATTTCGAGTCTTTTCTTGACCTTTTTGAAGTTGATGAAGAGGATGTCAATATTAGGCCTTTTGCTCTTTCTTTGCAAGGCAAAGTCAAGAGTTGGTTCAAAGCCCTGCCTGATGCGAGCATCTCAGATTTCCAGCAGTTCGTCGAAGTTTTCCTTGACAGGTGGGTGGTCAGACAGAACCTTTTCTTGATTATAGAAGAGTATAATCAGCTGAAAATACTGCCAGGGGAGCCAGTACAACATTTTTCTACCAGATTTAACGAAGTATATTTTTCGATGCCAGCTGATATAAGACCTTCTCCTAGATCTGCTCTCTTTCACTACCCGGGTGCCTTTGATCCGGAAATGGAGTTTCAGTTGAGAGAAAGGAATATTGCAACACTTCAAGAGATGCAGAACAGTGCAGTAGATGTAGAGGCTCATTTGCTGATCTGAAGGGCAAGGTTGAAGGAAGAAGAGATGAAAAGCGTAGATCTGGAGAAATTGACATCTCTAGAGGTAAAGCTTGACATTTTGGTAAGTGCAGTGGAAGAGATGATGCAAAAGATCACCACAAGGAATGAGTATAATGTTTAAGCCCATGGCTCACTGATTGAAGAAAAATAAGTTGCTGATCCAAAACATTTTGTTTCTTATCCCAGTTGTCATAGTGATTTCTTTATAGATCATCTTGAAGAAGAGAGAGCTGTTGATATGACATGTATGCTTGATGATGTGTTTTATACTGATGATTTGCCTCAGTTTGATCAGTATGATGATGATTATGTTCTCCAAACAGAAGCTAATCTTGTAGACAAATCAGCAGCTAGTTTGTGGAGGGAAGAAGTTCACTTTCAGCAGCTCGAGTACAATGATCAACCGATGCATATCAACTATGAGAATGATGAGTAAAGTGCAACAAATTTTGAATTAAGTGAAGGATCTTTGCCTTTTTTTTTTGATTCGTTTCAATTCATCAGAGACAACTTCCATGCTATCAGAAATCAACTGTCGAAAAGTCTTGATCTGGACCATATTGAGGGCAATGAAAACCTTGTTCAATATTTCTCATATCCAGATTTGCAGCACCCAAATGCCATTGATTGTCAAGTTGCAGACGAAGACTTGGAAGCTAGCACATATGATCAAATGATACAAGATGACTCCGTACCATTTTGTTTTGAATCATTTCAGTTTTTGAAGGGTAAATGGCATAGTAAATCTTCAAATGAGAAGCTTGTAGGAAATAATGTAATCTCATTGGAACCAATAGAAAATGGGTTGCAGCAGTCTCTTCAAGTTTTTCACGATCCAATAGCTGATGTGTTGGATGATGTCTGCAGTCAAAGTTTTTCTCCATTGAATATATGTGAGCTTGAAAAGTGTACTGATACAAATTTGATCCGGCAGCCAGTCTCTTTGTCATTTTTAGCAGGAGTCTCGTCACAAAGCCCAGATCAAAGTTTGCATTCATGGTATGAGGAGAAGAGAAGTAATCCATTGGATGAGCTAAGTCCTAGTGTGCATTTTGAGATCCTTATGCAACATGAATTTCAAGATCCTTATGCAGTGTTTTTGGAGGCGGATAGAGAATCCATAGTATTCAACGGATCTGTTCACAAGTTTTCATGGGAGTTTCCTTTCAGTAGTTCTCTCTTGTTGTTCATAAGCGAGCACTTGCGGAGAATTCAAACAGCAGCCGGAATACTTACTTGGTTGCATTGGTTGTTTCATTTCACTTGATCAGGTGATGAATGGAACAACTAGAGTAGGTTGTATTGAATAAGCTTCATATTGAGCATATTTTCCAGTTTGTCGGTTGTGTTTAAGTATCGAGTCAGTTTTTAGTTGAGTGAGAGTCAATTTGTGTCGTCAAGTCATCAGTTTTCAGTCATGCATTTCAGTTTGAGTTTTTGATTCCATTGCCCAATGGATGAAGGCACTGTCTGCTTTCCAAAGATCTGTAGTTCTTGGCACCTCCAAGGAGCTACCATCCCCATTGGAGCCAATGTTAGTGTCAGCCTTTGCAGCCTTCCTCCAGTGATCAAACCTGCTCTTACAAAGTGATTTTAAGATTTCAACGTCAAATTTTGTCATTTCAGTGAGTTTTCAAGTAAAATTTGGTCACTAGGTATTAGGTCTAGGGTTTGCTTTTACTCCTGTCAAAGTTGTCCAAATGTCGGTCCATGTCACCATTCAACTGAGTGTACCATCATTCAAATGGTTTTCATCATCATTCCAGATTCCACTGGGTCATTTTACACCTTGTTCATGCTTCAGTTGTGCCTAGGTAAGGTTCATTTCCCTCTCCTAGGGTTTTGGAGGTAATTTCTCTTGGATGGTAAAATAATCAGCAAAACTTGTATCATGATGTTCATACACATTCCCCTATCCTTAATGTACCTTATTAAACACTTCCCATCACTGAGATCCCCCAAACGCCTCATTTTTTCACAAACCCTAGTTTCTTGCTACAACTTGGCAATTTTCTAGGCTAGGCCTGTGTTTTTCCCTTTTGGACTCCTTCCCCTCACTCAATCTCTGAAATTCCACTTTCCTATGCTTCCTAACATCCCTCCCTAATTCCCAAAATTTTCTCAAGAATTTATAAGCCCCTTATCCCCTTCATTTCGCTTCATTTCAACAAATCCCTTGTTCCACACATCGGGATAGGTTTCACTCAAATGATGTTTCTGAGAAATAAAAGATCAATTTTGGAAAATTGAGAGAGGTTTTTGTCCAAAGCAGGCCAAGGAAGAGAAACCTCCTTCAAGTTTTACACAGGTGTCATGGGTTTAGATAAATTTCAAAAATACAGTTGCCTACGGAGAATTGATGCACCTCTGAAGTGACCTTGGGAAAATCAAGATTTCTCATAGCTTGGTTGGCAAAATGACTCGCTTGATGAGTCAAATGATAACTAGACACAAATATATTTCCAATTATTTATCATGAGCCAAATTTGGAGTTGAGGAAGACCTTCAAACATTGACTGCAACAGCACTCTGCCTTGAGGCAACCTCATTTTGCTCACTTTGACCAGTCTTGGGAGATTTGATTTTTGACAAGGCAAATGAACTCCAAATTGAAAAATTCCAGTTGGGTTGGAAAGTAGACTCAATAATATTTCCAAAAATATATCATGCACCCAATTTTTACTTCAGGAAGTGCCTCAAAAATAGGCTCAAAGTAGCGCGACGCATGGAGATGTTGGGCGCGGCGTGTAAAGAAATTTAGCCTTGTTTTCACTCCACAGCTCAGAATTTCGCCTAGTCTTGGCCAGTTTCACTTTTTCTTGTAAATTTTGATGTAATTGGATGTAATTTCATGATAATGATGTAATTTTGGGACATTTCGACTTTTTCTAGAAGATTCATTCACTAAAAAGTGAAAATTAAATGAATGAATCAGTTTCCTACCATATAGAGGCAAGTTGTTTGATTGCCTAGATTTCAGTTCCTAGTTTAGAATTGGTTGAAAAAGCTCCTAGAAGGATGAGCTCGACCCCTAGAGGCATGGGAAGGGGTTAGAATTTTCTATATATTTCATTTTCTGAGACATTTTCAGGGTTGGACTCTTGGGTATAGTTTGGCACCTCATTGTCTATTCATTTCAGCATTTTTTGGCAAAGGAAAGACCAGGGTTTTGCAGCACTTGTTGGGATCCTTGTGGCTCTGAGTTTTGATGGTGTTTTTCTCCATGTAATTGTAATTTCATTAATGTTTTATGTATGCCATTTCCCTTCTCTTTTCTTCTGAAATCAAACAAATGAGTGACTAAGGTAGAATCCATTAGTTTGCTGGTGCTCTGCCTTAACTTTTGTTTAGTTTTATATGTTTTCATCTGTTTGAAGAGGATCCTTGCAGCCTCTTTCCCTCTTCAGCCCCTCAGAAGTATTTTCTATCCATTCATTTCAAACTAAGACATCAAAGCCATTTCCTTCCTTGCCCCAACTTGAACTCTGCAAGAATTTGGCCTCATCCCCAAGCCCAAAATTGCCTTTCCCTTTTTTTCGACGAAAACCCAAAAAATCACAATAAAACTCCTTTATTTATATACCTAGCCTAAAATTAGCTTTTATTTCAGTCATCTCAAGCCCTATTGATTAATTTTCACTGAGATTGACCCGGAGAGAGCCCTCTCCTGCTTTGGTAGGGCTAGCTACCAGACTGAGCATGGTTTGATGTTACCCTGAACTCTACCTTCCTTCAGCCTGAGGTAGATTTAGGCATAACATCTACCACTGATTTACCCACCGACCTTGGAAAAATCTCCCAAGAATTTTTTTTGACAATGGAGTCATACTCCTCCACCATGGCATCTACCCATGTGGGCTCCTGCTCTACTTCTTCAAAAGAAGATGGCTCTGCCACGATACACTTTCTCATAAGGGCCATGTATCCAGTAAATCGGTCAGATGACTTTCTCTGTCTGTGTTGTGATGTAGGGAATCCTACATTCTGTGTCGCATCAAGCTTCAGTCTCTCATCTTCTATGGTATGCTTTCTACCTTGTATGATGTTTGGTTCTACAACAGTGGACTCCTCCACTCCATGAATCTTCTCCTGTGGCTGATCCACATCTAGAGGCTCATCTTTCGGAACAGACAGTTCCTCCACTGCATGCAAGCCTAGCTCCCTCTCAAGAATATCTCGTGTGGCACCCACCATTATTCTGTTCTTCCTCTCAGTGACCCCATTCTGCTGTGGGTTATGAGGCACTATGAGTTATCTTCAAATTCCTTCATTGCTACAAAAGTCTTTGGATTCGCCCGAGATGTATTCACTACCATTATCGCTCCATAGAGCTTTCACTTGCTTCCCCAACTCCTCCTCCACCAATGCTTTAAACTCACAGAACTTTGAGAATGTTTCACTCTTCTTCTGCATGAATAAGATTTAACATCTACGAGAATAGTCATCAACAAATATAACATAATACCTATGTTTTGTTGTTGAAGCAACCGAGAAAGGTCCACACATGTCTGCGTGAATTCTCTCCAGGATCACCGAAGCATAGTTCTCCTTCTCATGAAAGGTGGTCTTCACAAACATACCCATAGTACATCCCTTGCAATGATCTGACTGCGTAAGAGTACCCTTGGGAAGTCTAGTAGAAATCTGCTGCAAAATCTTCAAAGCACCAGGGTGAAGATGGCCCAATCTCCTGTGCCACAATTCACCCTCATTCCGGCTCACCACTTCTTCTTCTTTTCCCACCATTGCAGTGCAGCCATATACCTCCAGCTTGTAGAGATTCTTAACTTGAATCCATATCCTCTTGGTTTGACCCGTTGATTTATGTCACAGGAAAGCTTTTCCCTCATTGAAAAACAACATCATAACCTTTTTCTTCCAACATTGCGACCGAGACCAACTTATTCTTCAGACCTGGAACATGCATAAAATATTTCAACAAGAATGGATTACCGGACTCCCTCTCAAAGGTAATGGTCCCAATTCCAATCGCACAGTATCGACCATCATCTCCCATCTCTATATGCATTTGAAGGTCCTTCTCCTCCAAGTCAGTAAACAACTCCTTGTCACCCATCATATGGAAAGATGCACCACTATCAAGATACCACATCGATCCCATATAGCTTGAAACCAAGCATGCGATCAAAGAGAAATAAAGTTAAAATTGCAAGGCTAAGGCCTCTCCAGCCGCAGCTCCAGCAACCTTCTTGTTCTTCTTCTTCTATGGGCAATTAGTGGCGAAATGCCCATGTTCGTGACAGTGAAAACACTTCACTTTGGACAAATCCTGCTTCTTTCCTTTTGCTTCGGATTTGGAAGGAAATTTCTTCCCCTTCCCTTACCTTGCTTTGGAAGCCAAAGCGCAATTCTCTTCATCTTCATTCTTCGATGAAGAGAAATCCCTGGTACCTCGCCTTATCTCCTCCTGCACAACATCCGACCAAATTCGCTCCCATCCTGACACTTTCTCCCGTCCATTGACAGAGTCTTCGTAGCTATGCCAACACTTCAAAAGCCCAAGGAGAAACAAGCTCACCAAGTCTTCATCATCAACAGTAATCCCCACACTTCCTAGCTCATCCCTATAGTGGACAAACTTCGTGAGATATTTTGGAATACTGTCGCCCTTCTCCATTTTTATTTTTCTGAGCTTATCTTTCAGCGACAACTTCCTCTAGTCGCTGCTAACAATGTTACCGATGAAATAGGTAACCTCATTGTTACCTACTTTTTGAAGTATCAAGAAAAACACCTGATTTTGAAAAAGTGGTGATGCAGAATCAAGAAAAAAAAAATTTGAGCATGTTTTTGGCACTTTAAGTTTTTTTCATTTTGTTTTTTTTTTAAAGTGATGTTTTTATGTCGATTTTGAATAGTGGTGGTGTATCATCACCAATGTTTTTTTATAGGATTGATTTTGACACTATAGATTTTCTAATGTCTTCTTATTCTGTGAGATGTTTATTTTTAAGTGCATTTATGTACTTGTGTTTAAAAAAAAAAAAAAAAAAAAAAAATTAAAAATAAAAACTTGTAATGATATCTTCACTTTTTCACATACATAAAAGATGGAAAAATGGTCAATATTATAGAGTTTATATTTTCTACATGTTTATGTATTGTTAAATAATTTTTCAATGCACATCAAAAAATTGTCGCTAAAAAACCAATATTTTGAACCATATGACAAAAAAATACAATTTTTCAATATAAATACAATGCAAAAAATACACTTTTACAGAGTTTTTGTTGAAAAAACATGTTAAATAAACTAATTTTTTGGGAGAATCTTAACAAAAAAACTTAAGAAAACAACATTTTTATTGAATTTTATGTCAAAAAATAATAGCAATCACATGTTTTTTGCAAAAAAAAGGGGTTGTTCTCATAAAATATCAAAGTCTAAACATTACAAGTAAAGCTGATTAGTAGTTCTGAAAAATAAGCTTTGTTTGCAAGAATAACTTAAACATCATCAACAATATCAACTAATACATCTTCAACATCATCTAGAACAGCATTGATGGCTTCTTCCGCAACATTTTCTTCTTCATTTTGATCATTGTCATCTTCTAATGGATCTTTCATGTCAGCAAATCTTCCAAAGTGTCCCTTTCCAATCATTCCATATAATGGTGGTTGAGGTTCCTTTGCTTTTTTTGCCACACATGATTCATTAAAATCTCCTTTCCTCAAACCAACTTCTTGCTTCGCATCTGGAAGGAATTTAAGAGCGTTAATTCTTTGTTGAATAAATTTGCATTGAACTGGGTCTTTCTCAATGGCAATGAAATTTATTCCTTTTAGTAGGCAACATGCTAGTGTTGTACCTAATCATCAAGCACAAAAAAAATAAGTAAGAAAATTAGTATGGAGACATAAAAAGTAAAAAAGACAATATTTAAATTTAAATTTGTATAATAAAACTTACCTGAACCTGAGAATAAATCCAAAACCTATTCTCCTTCATTTGAACATAGATCTATAAGATAGTTAATCAATGCTTGTGGTTTTTGATAAATGTTAACTATATCTCCTTTTGCATCTTTATCCTCATATGTTAGTTTTCTTACAACTTCATCATAAACCAATACTTGACTATGACTCTTCCCATCTACTCGATTCATAATAATATGCTTATAGCTATTGTCTTTTGTCCAACATTCAACATGGATGAACTCACAATCATTTATAATAGGCTGATCTTCGGAAGAAACAATATTTGACTTTTGCCTATAACATAACATAGTAAAAGTTCAATTAAATTTTACATGAATAAATTTTTTTAGGAGGAATCAAACAAACAATTTCAAAATCTTACCATGTAAGTTTCATCCTTGAGTTTGCTTTACCCTTGAAGCTTGTTAATAAAATTGGAAACTAAGTGTCTGAATGAAATGTCACAAATCGCCAAACTGGTGATGTTGTCACTTCTTAAAAACCCGTAACCACTTTATTAAAAGATTGATAAGTATATGGTTTTCTATCATATTCAATGTCTGGGAAATTGAAACCATGAGGAAAATCTGCAATAACTAGGCCATATTCCCTTTTAGGTATTAGTGATGCAATGTCTTCACAGTCACCTTGTATTATTTGATATGGGACACTGTCGAGCCCATTCCAAATGTAATGATTAAGAGTAGGATCTAGTTCAACATTCATAAGATGCTTCCTTCTCATGTTCTCCATCTTAATTTTTTCAATAAAGCTTTTGAAAGTATCTGGTACTTCATTTCCATCCTTCTTTGACATCTTTAATGACATAAAAAAAAATATATAGATATGTATAAGTAATAAAATAAAAATAGTTTAAATATGAATAAAATGAATTTATAAATCAACATACCTTATTGAATGCAATATAAAACTCTTTTAGTGTTGATGTAGAACTTGCTTCTGGGTAGTTGTGTACAACATCATCCCAACTGTGTTCATTCAACATTTTAACCATGTGTTCTTGTATTTTCATAAAAAAATTCTGACTGAATAAATCAAGTTAAAAGCGTTAATATATTGACATGTATAACAAATTCTACCAACATCATTATGTTTTATTTAAAAGAAAATTATAATGAAAGAAAAATAAGAAATAATTCAAGAAACTTACTTTTGAAATTTTGCACACATTTCTTCCATTGATAATTCACCCGACTTCACACTGGCTAATACTGATTTGACTAATTTATCATCCTTCACACCTTGCATTGTTCTCCAAGGTGTAATAGTCATATCCTCTGGAAGCTGCTTCATTTCAGGACCCCCCTTACTGTTGGTACATATTATGGGTTTACTCTTTCTAACCTTCTGATTTTTTATGGAAATATTCTCCCACCGATCAAAAATATCATCAATAAAATCCCATACCTCCCCAGTTCTAAATGCCAACTGAAAAATGTTATCTGTGCCTCTGAAGAGATTTGTATTCAATTTTCCATCTTTTACTTTTTTTTCATCAATTTGATAACCTGTTTCCATTAAACATTCCTTTCGAAATGCTACACTAACTTGTGTCTTATCCCCACCACATTTTTCTATGAATTCATTATGAATAAATCTAACCCTTTGGATGAAAGTCATTTTCATTCTGTACTCATTATCTGCATTATGATCCCATGCCAATAACTTTGATTCCATTTCTGTTAAGCCAACGTAAATGATGCATTTCACTGTTTGAAAAAGATAGTTATTGGGATATTCTGCAATCAATTGTCTCTTAGCCTCTATTGAATGGTTCCCTCCAATTACATAATATTTATAATCAAAACAATTTGTCTTGTCAAATGCTTGTTTTTTGGGAACCTGACATGGATCGACAAGAACCACATAATCCACCACATGCGCATATGGATTGAACCTGAACAATGTTTTTAGATTATGTACATGTAGGTAATGGGCCTTTCTAATTTTATATTGAGCTTGTCCTTCATCTGGGCCATAAAATTGGTTAACATTAAGCTCAAATGTTTGGCCACCAAGAATTAATTTATTCTTCCTCAACTCTCGTCGAATAGCATTTTGTTTTGTTTTAACAATGCCATCCTCTAACTCAGCACCTGGTGTTATGATTTCTCTTCTTCCGTGAGAGATTTCAATTTGTTCTTCACTACTGCTCACGACCTTTACAGGTTCACCAATATTTGATTTCCTAGTCTTATTGGATAACATATCAGTTTTTTTATAAACAAGCTCTCCTTCATGAGGTAAAAGAGAGACATCTTTGGAAATTTTTCTTTTTGGTGTCTGATATGTTTTCTCCTTTTGCACAATAGTTCTCATCTCCTCACTAATTCTATCATAATTTTCTGTTTCATGTTCGACACTTTCAAAAGAAACATGTTTAAGTTTACTAGATTGACCCACCTTAGTGACTCTTGGTTGATCTACTCTTTGTATTGTTGCAGTGTCACGAGCTATTTCTCTTTGCTTCAATCTCCTTTCCTCTGCTTTGTATTTGTGGAAAGTTTTGATCACATCCATAACACTTGGCACCAACATATAAATACCATCAAACATGTTTGAAAGACCCGGAACAAAATCCTATGAAACAAAATAAAACATGTCAATGATCAATAATTTATAAAAAATTGAATCATCCTTACAATAATGCATAGAGGAAATAAAAATAAGCATACTTACAATTTTATTTGCAATGTTTATTGATATTTCTTCAGAAAATTTTGAAGATATTTCATTTGTGTCATACTTGACGATTGATAGACGATATCTAACCTTCTCACGTTTCTGAGCCTTCCTTGCAAGAACATAAATAGTGTTTGTATTCGGGACCATACATATGTCTCGTACTTTGCCCATCACATCATATGGCTCATTTAAGTCAATCATACCACAAATCAGATAGATGTGTATATCAGCCTCCATTTCACTGTCTTCAAGATACCATGAGAAATTGGTTTTATCTATTTCCTCGGCGTTCTTCCAATCAGAAATAAGCTTTAATGAACCTGGTGCCCCACTCGCTTGACCTTTATTAGTGTGTGCAACAATATCCTTATTGCGTCCAATAGTTTCCATAGTGCGTCTAGCTGCAACTTTAGATTTGGGAGTCGTATCCATAGTGCGTCGAGCTATAGCTGTAGATTTGGGAGCTGCTGCCGTAGATTTGGGCGTTGCTGCCCTAGGTGCAAAAACATTCACAGAAATATTTTTTGATGCCATTTTCCTGATATATATATATATATATATATATATATATATATATATATATAAGTTAATGGAAAAATATTGCGGATAAAATAAATTTAATAAACAAAATTTATTTCTAAAACTAAATAGTTTGAAATTAAAGCAGTAAAATTAACTATAAAAATTTTCATTTAAAAACAAAATATTATAAATCATATGTATATATATCTATATAATATGTTTTGAATACATTTTATAAAAAATTTAAAAATGTGTTTAAATTGTATAAAATAATTTTAAAAAAATAAACTAGTATTTTCAAACTTCAGTTTTTGTTTAATATTTAAAAAAAAAAAAAGTTACTAACTATTTATAACAAATGTTATAATATTATATATATTTTTTATTTTTTTAATTGTATTGTTATATAGTTTTTTTTTAATTAATTTATAATTATTTTATATTAAAACAAATGTTTTT
Source organism: Pinus albicaulis (assembly GCA_034641835.2). NCBI lineage: Eukaryota > Viridiplantae > Streptophyta > Pinopsida > Pinales > Pinaceae > Pinus > Pinus albicaulis. The sequence goes on from CM076574.1 coordinate 734,553,236, forward strand.
TTTTTTTAATTTATTATATTGTATTTTTTTTTAATTATATAATGTTTAAAAACAAAACATAAATGTTGTTTAATGATTTTTTTTTTTCATATATATATATATATATATTTTTGTTATATTTTGAAAATTTTAACAATTATTATTTAACAATATTTTTATTATATTATATAACAATTTTTTTTTTATATATATATAACAATGTTTCTATAAACTTTTAATTGTTTTATTAAAACAAATTATTTAAAAAAAAAAATTTAAGAACAAAAAAAATCAAAATCAAAATCAAAATTATAAAATGTTTTGTTAAAAAAAATTATTAAAAAAAAAAAAAAAAATTTAAAAATTTAAAAATAAAAAAATTTAAAAAAAAAAAAAATTTAAAAAGAATAAAACAAAGATTTAAAATTAAAAAAATAAAATAAAATAGAATATAAAATAAAAAAATTCTAAAAAAAAAAAAAATTTTAAATAAAGAAATCACAGATATATTTATGATAAAAAAAAAAAAACAAATAAAGAATGTTATAATACTACTTTTTTTTTTATGTGCATGGTCGTTTTATGGATTTTTCTGTCTAAATGAACCTATAAGTCTTAAAAAAGAAAAAAATCTAAATTTTTGTTCTTAAAACCCTAAAAAATTTAGTTTTTTTTGCATTTTCTTCACTAAAAAAATATAAAAAAATCAAGGTTTTTGAACCTAAAAACCTTAAAAAAATAGTTTTTGGACACAAAAAAACTATAGAAAAATAGATTTTCCCCAAAATCGTCTTTAAATTGACAAAATAGAAGGAAAACTAACCTTTGAAATGCAAAAAGCTGCTGTCACCAATGCCAACACAACGCCTCCACAAAATTACGAATAGCAACACAATGCCTCCAATGCCAATGCAATGCCTTCACGAAGTTACCAATGCCAATGCAACACCTCCACAAAATTACCAATAGCGACACAACGCCTCCAATGCCAATGCAATGCCTCCACAAAGTTACCAATGCCAACGCAACACCTCCAGAAATTTGCTCTAACAAATACTAGAAAACTTGATGTGATGTGATGAATAGAAACAATCATTCCTTTTAAATAGCGTATATTGTCTGATTGGTTTACTGTTTAACGAATGTGGGATTAAAATTTCAAATTTAAAATATTTACATTTAGTTTATTATAGTTCATACTATAGTTAAAATACTTATTATTTGCATGTAGTTATCATAGTTAATATTTTATTTAATATTTACATGTACCGAATGTTGAATAATTCAAATATAATCTCAGATTAAAAATTAAAATATGAAATACTTACATGTAGTTAATTATATTTAATATTATAGATAAAATAGTTAATATTTGCATTTAGTTATCACAGTTAATATTTACATGTAATCAATGTTTAAAATCATGAGATTAAATTTTAAAATCTAAAATATGTACATGTAGTTAATTATAGTTAATATAATAGTTTAAATAGTTAATATTTACATGTTGTTATTTTTGTAAATATTTACATGTAGTCAATCTTAAACCATTCAAATAAGAAAATTATTTTAGTTTCGAAGACATGCGTGAAAGGAATATTTTGTGGATATTTTGAATAGAAAGTATGGTGAAATATTTGAAGACCGACAATTTATTAATAAATTTTGAAATAAATTTTAGATGAATATAACGTAAGCTTAAAATTTAAAATTTAAAATATTTACATGTAGTCATTATAGTTAAAATAGTTAATATTTGCATGTAGGTATTATTGTAATATTATAATTAATACTTACATCTAGTCAATGTTAAATCATTCAAATAAAATATTATTTTAGTTTGGAAGGCATCCATGATAGAAATATTTTTTGGATATTTTAAATATAAATATCGGTAAAATATTTCAACATAAACAGTTTATTAAAAAAAACGTTAAATACATTTTTTGACTAATATTTGTACCAAATATTTGAAATGAAAATTTTGGAGGGAAAGTTTTTCGCAAAATTTTTTGGGGGGAAATTTTGGAGGGAAATTTTTTCGCGAAATTTTTTGGAGGGAAAATTTGGAGGGAAATTTTCAGTCTTTAAGCTATATATTGTAAGTGGGAGAGGAATTTGTATCATTCAACCTATTCTTGTTGAAAGCCATGGTTTCTTCTGATAGCGAAGTTTTTCTTTCTAGAACATCAACATCTTCATCACGCAACAACTCTATTCAGAGTGATGAATATAACGGGAGTTCGTTCACCATGAATAGAGAGTCAAAAAATCAACTTGGTCTCTATCCTAAAGATGATGAGAACAAAATTGATGAGGTGCAGCAAAATGAAATTTCTGTAAATCGAGCACCAGTTATACCACTTACTCTTAATCCTAAGGATTATGAAAGCAACAGTGATGAAGGGCATGATGAAGAATTTCCAGAGTCAAAAGTTTCACTTCGTCATAATCCCAAGGATTATGAGGAAACCATTGATGAAAAGGGAGATGAAGAATATCCACTTCAGCTTAATCCTAAGGATTATGTGAGAACAACAAATGAAGAGGGGAATGAAGAATCTGTAGAGTCAAAATATCCACTCTGTCCTCATCCTGAGGAGTATGCCAGCACCACTGATGAAAAGGGGGATGTAAAATTTCCAGAGTCAAAATATCAAATTCGTCCTAATCGTAAGGATTATGCGAGCACCACTGATAAAGAGGGGAATGATAATGTTTCAGAGTCAAAACATCCATTTCGTCCCAATCCTAAGGATTATGCCAGCATCACTGATGAAGAGGGAAATGAAAAATTTACAGCATCAAAATTTCCACTCCGTCCTAATCCTAAGGATTATGCAAGCACCACTGATGAAGAGGGGGACGAAAAAATTCCAGAGTCAAAATTTCCACTTTGTCTTAATCCTAAGGATTATGTCAGCACCACAGATGAAGAGGGGAATGAAGAATTTGCAAAGTCAAAATATGCACTTCGTCCTAATCCTAAGGATTATGTCAACACCACTGAGGAAGAGGGGAATGAAGAATTTGCAGCATCAAAATATCCACTTCATCCTAATCCTAAGGATTATGCCAGCACCACTGATGAAGACGGGGATGAATTTCCAAAGATAAAATTTTCACTTCATCCTAATCATAATGATTATAATTTAACCACTGATGAAGGGGGGGATGAAGAATTTCCAATAAATATAGATTCAAGGCATTCACTTATTCCTAATCCTAAGGATTATGAGAGCTTCAGTGAGGAAGGGGAGGGGCAGGATGAAGAAATTCTAGTGAATACAAATTCAAAGCTTCCACTTATGCCTAATCCGAAGGATTATGAGAGCACCACTGAGGAAGGAGAGGATGAAGAGTTTCTTGCAAATGATAATTTTAGAGGCACAGATCTGAATATTGCATTTTCTCCAAGTGACCATTTCAAAGACACTCATGGTGATGAAGAATTGAATCCTCCCAGGGAAGAATTTGAAAGCATGGGTCAAGATGGTGAAGAATCTCTTTTGAGTCAGGGTTACAAAAGTGCCGATGATTCTTGTGAAATGTTTTCTTCAATTGATGATGGTAAAGAAAATTTTCCACGCAATGATGTTGATGAATTTCTTAACTATGTTGAGGATGATGATAGTGGGGATAATTTTCCTCCTAATGGTGATGAAACTACTTTTACAAAGGATGATGGAATGATGAAGCCGTTGCAAGAAAATATTGCAACTAGGAGTAGGAGTAGACCTTTTCATATCAATCCAAAGCATTTCAGTTATACAAGGGCGAGGACAAAATATCTCACGACAAGAAGTTATGTCATTCATTTGATTTCAAGTGAATGTTGTCGAAGGGATTGCTTGAAAAATATGGATTTCAACTTTGATTTGGAGAAAACGAAAACATATATGTCAATGAATAAAAGCATGCAAAATTCATATTTAGTGGGTTGCATGCAATCTACACTAGCGGGTTATGATTATCATATTGGGAATGTATTTCTTTGTAGAAAGGCGTTCAAAATGTTGTATTCAATTGGTAATTGTCGTTTGTCAAGAATCTAGGATAGATTGGAAAGGGATCCCACATATTATTGAGAAGCACGTTATAAACGAGAGGTGGGGCCGTTTGCAAATACTGCTAAGACATGGATGAAAGACTTCTTTTCAAATCATGGAGAGTGTATGCCGAATAAAGACACAATACATATTCCAGATAATTTCTCGAGACGAGAAATATTCATGTTATACAAATATTATGGAGAAGTTGTTGAAGGAATTGGTAATTTTATTACATATTCTTATTTTACAAGGATATGGAAAGCTGAATTCAACAATGTTCATATTCCTAAGAAGACAAGGATGGGGATTTGCAGCACATGTGCTTCTCTTAAAGAAAAAAGAGATAAATGTCAAGGGGCGGAAAGAGGTATGTGTTCAAAACATTGTTTTTTAAAATTTGATACTTATCAACTATGAAACTATATTTATTCATATGTTTCTTTTATTTTATGTACAGATTCCGTTGTCAAAGAACTTCAAGACCATCGCAATCAGCAAACAAGTGAAAGAAAAAAGTTGTATAAACATCGAAAGAAGTGTTATGATCATCCAAATAAATATCTGGGATTGATAATTGATGGTATGGACAAAAAAAAAACACTTCTTCCACATTCTGTCCGCACGCCAAAAAAATTACAGGCGGAAAATTTCATTCAGTTTCACTTGGTTGCTTGTATGGTATTTAATGAGAAGATGTTTCCAAGAGTTTTCTTCAAAACTCCAAATATTCACAATGATGCAAATCTGACCATAACTATAATCCATGATGTGGTTACTCATTGGTCTGGGATTCTTTCTAAAGTTTTGTATTTACAATTAGACAACACAAGTCATGAGAACAAAAATCAAGTTCTTTTTGGGTATCTAAACATGCTCGTTGAATTGGGGATTTTTATAAAGATAAAGATTGGTTTCCTTCTTGTTGGGCATACTCATGATCATATTGATCAAATGTTCAGTCATTTTTTAGTAACATTGAGGAGGAAAGGTGTTGGGAGCCTGCCATCATTAATTGAATGTATTAAGAAATCGTATATTCCAGAGCCTGTTTTTCATGTGTTGGAAGAAACTATTGACATGCGAAGGTTTATTTTTGGATCGCATGGTGAGGAGAAATACATTGAACAACTTAACGAAATTAGCTTCCAACATCAATTTTGTATCAAAAAAATTGATGGGATAACACTTATATGGGGCAAGAAGTATTCAACTATTGAAGAATCGGGACCATCATCAAGTTTAGCATTTTTGAAGTTCATTCTAGAGCGTCCATTTTTTTCATCAAAGATATTGTTATTACAGTCAGTTTCTAAACTCCATAATGCACGAAGGCAGAAGAGAGACATAAATTATTCTGAATGTCTAGAGGAAATTAAAAGATGTATTAGAGATACATATGAATACTTCGATGTTGCTAATTCAGTTTGGTGGGAGTATTTTTTCAGTAATAAAAGTGATATGATTTCAAGATCAATAAATGGGGATACGCTTTTGAAGACTCCTTTTTTTTTGCCACAAAATATGCCAAATGAACATGAACATCAGGAAACACACAATGTTGAACAACAACAGCCTCAAGCTATTATTAATTCCCCACAGGTAGAGGAAAGAGAGATCTATATTGGTTCTAGAAGATCACGTGCACAACGTGAAGCCATGGAAGACCTTTACAAGGGTTCTGTGCAGGATCTTAAGGAGGGTTGCATGATAGCAGTGTTAGCAGATGAAGATCCACTTGGCTATCCATTCTGGATTTCCAAGGTTATAAAGGTCATTAATGAAAATGAAGAGATTACAACTGTTGATGTACATTGGTATGCCACAAGTACCCACCCTTTCAATGGTGTGTACAAGCCAGAGATGGTAGTGGAAAAAAGAATTGGCAGAAAGAGAAAAATAAAGGGCACAAATATAAATCATCGTCGCACAGATGTCTTAAAATTGGAGGATGTTGACATACTTGTATATGAATTCAATTTCAAAAAGAGAGGAACTCTTCGGTTGTAGACCATAAATATTTTGAGGAAATTGCTACCAGAACAATTACTGTTGAAATGGGACTCTGCAGAATGTAGACGTAGATCTACAAGACTTTTGAACTCTGAAATGGTGGGCATGCATGTTGAATCAGATGGAGCACTATTTGATGAAAGAGAAGAATATGGATCATCTTCATCTGCATCGAGCCATTCATCTGAAGATGTAGATTATGATGGTGTGCCAGAACCTATGGCTGATTTTGAATAACTATCTAAGACACTTTTATGTAATTGATGTTTGCATGTTAAGTCCCTATATTAATAGTGTAGTCCCTTATTATGTTAGTGTAGCCCCACTTATTGTTATTGTTGTACCCCTGTAACCCCCATATTTTTATTATTGTGCCCTTAAATTATTATTGTTAGGTCGGCTAGGATTACATTATGGCCCCACTAGGATTATATTGTGGCCCCATGGACTCCTATATATAGAAGGAGGTTTTGTTCATTTGTATCATCCAAGAATTTTTCATTCATGTAATGTATTGGAGGTTTCCCCCTCGAAGTGTTTTATTTCTAAGGCGTTTATATCTCTCTTTTATTCTCTTTTTGGAGTTGGTTACACAACATTTGGTATCAGAGCTTTGGATTCTAGGGTTTCGCTGCTCCAAACAGGTCATCGTGGAATTTTCGCTATAACTTTTTTTCTACGAAGTTTCAGAAGCTGAAATTTTTAGGGTACGAACCTGAAATCCTGAGGAATCTTTTCTAAAAATTTCAAAGCTTGGTTCGCAATATTTGTGGAGATATGATCTGTGGAAGTCAGGTATTTTTTCAGGCTTCTAAACAGGTCATCGTGGCATTTGTGCTATAAATTTTTTTCTACGAAGGTTCAGAATCTGAAATTCATAGGGTGCGAAGCTGAAATCCTGATGAAATTCGTCAAAAAATTTCAGAGCTTGGTTCGTAATATTTTTGGAGATATGATCTGTGGAAGGTAGTGCTTTTTCAGGCTCCTGAATTGCATCTCAAAGAGGTGATCGTGGGAAAAGTTCAATAACTCTCTCTCTGGGCATCGGATTGGAGTGCCGTAAAAAGTGGTCGCAATTAAACAGAATTTAGTTTATTGGCTATCAATTTCAGAGACAGAGGATGAAACAGTGACACGTGGCAAGTCGTACAAGTTCGCTCTACTGAACCAGTCCATAATTAGGTCATTGTGGGAGATTGGACACAACTTTGTCTTGGAGAATCCAAATCAGGTCAGACCTGTGGCATTCAAAAGATAATTTAGAGGGCTACATTGGTACTGAAATTCAGATATTGAAGTGTTGCAATCACAGAGATAATCCAATTTCAATATCAAGCTCCTCAAAAGCAAGAAAAAGGTGTGTATTTTTTTTCCGAATTGCATAAGTCTTGTTTGAAGAATCAGTTTGAAGTGATTCCAAGGGCCTATTGAGCATATATTTCAGTATTGTGTTCTGAAATGCCTCCTAAAAAGAATTCAACACCCATTAATCCCTCAGAAATCTATACTATGATGCATGAAGTGGAAGAATTGCAGTATGAGATATCAAAATTACGGTACCAAGTGCAACAAATTTCGATCTTAAGAAGAGCAACCGAAGCTGACATAGATGGTTTAAAAGAAGAAATGGAGGCTAAGTTGGATGGTTTGAAGGATAAAATAATAGCTAATATGGATGATAAATTAGTGGAAGATGACATCGAGTGTCAACAACAAGTTCTCCAACTCTCAAAGGGTAACCTAACTTTGGTGCAAAATCTAATGAAACAACAGGAATATCAACATCACATCGAAAGAAGTTTTGAAGCGGTCACAAAAAAAAGAACTCGACAAGTACGATCAATTTCAGAGTATCTCAGCAAGTGGAAGAACTTTCCTGTAAAATATTCCACATGGGAGGATGAGAATTTTATACAGAAGCATCAAGAAATAATCAAGCGTTGAGGACAACACTTGTTTGAAGGAGAGGGGCATGTTAAGTTCCTATATTAATAGTATAGTCTCTTATTGTTATTAGTGTAATCCCCTTATTGTTATTATTGTACCCTTGTAACCCCCATTTTGTTATTATTGTGCCCTTAAATTATTATTGTTAGGTCGGCTAGGATTGCATTGTGGCCCACTAGGATTACATTATGGCCCCATGGACTCCTATATATAGAAAGGAGGTTTTGTAAATTGTATCATCCAAGAATTGTTCATTTATGTAATGTATTGGAGGTTTCCCCCTCGAAGTGGCTTATTTCTAAGGCGTTGAGATCTCTTTTCTTCTCTTTTTGGAGTTGGTTACACAACATTGCATGGTAACTTGAAATAAAAATTTTGACTTCCATCTCATTTTTCATGAAGTTATGAGACATTTCTATGTTTATTGGATTATATGTTTTAATTATGAAGAATTCATTTCTTTAGAATATCGACAATGCAACAATAAATTACAAAAATAATTTATGTTATATTCAATGTACCAATGTTGATATTTTAATTATAAGTGAAATAGAAAATAGAAACTAATGTTGAATTTTTAGATTATGCAGCGATATTACCATGATATTATGTATTGTTACCATTTGGTATAAGATACTTTTAAAAGTTTTAATAATTATATGTGTCATTGAAACAAAACACTTTGTTTTGATGCTTGATTTTTAGGTTTTGGTTGAAATTATATTTAAATTTGTCTTATGCTAAGATTTGAAAAAAGATAAGTTTTTATCCTTTAAAATTAAAATTACTCTTACTTGTTTATGTTCAATGATAATTTTTTTATTTACTTGTTCATTTTTTTAAATTGTTAAGTCTTATAATTTCTCCATAATTTCATTGTTCAAGTATGTTGAACACTTAAGATTGAAAAACTTTAGATTTACAACTTTTCATTAAGGTTTTTATGCGCTACCAAATTTTATCTTTAAGGTTATGGTTGACAATAATTACAATTTTGGGGTTGTTTAAAGTCAAGATATTTTATGTTTAACAACATGGATGAAAATTGTTCGAAATGATAAACCCTTCAGACATGTATTTGTTTATCTTTAACATCATCTATCAAAAATGTTAGAAATTTACGATTTTAAAAAATGTCCTAATATGTTGTCTTTAATTCCATTGTTACAAGTGTCAAAATTATGACAATTTTTTTTTTGTTATTCCAGCATCAACTAGTTTTGTTTTGAGGGTGTTTTTTCAATCCTTTTTTCATCAAAAAATTTTGTTTTTAGCATAATTTTATAAAATTTTGAAATTTGACCTTCAAAAAAAACCAAGTGCGTTCTGGAAGACACACTTTTTGTTTTTGGGGTGTTTTTTCATGTTTTTTGAGACTTTTTGGGCTAGAGTTCCCGTTTTGAGGTCAGGTTACCTATTTCATCGGTAACAGTGTTTGTTGCTTTGGAACAAATCTATCAAAGCCTTACACATTAAAAATGGAGTGGCTTTCCCATGAAGGCTAGACACAATATGGTCCTTCACACCTTCCAATGGAATTCTTCTTGCCTTTGCTATCTTCTTTTTCCATGTGTCAAGTAATGCAACATCGCTAGATCCCAGCTTAGGAACATCGATATCGATGAACTCCTTCAGTCCATTATCCTCTAGCACCACCTCCATCCTATCCTTCCAAGATATGTAATTCGAGCTCCCATCAAGGGCATACTCCAATCGCAACCCATTGAAAGACATTTCAATGTATACTCAACTGTTGCACCAAGAATTTTCTGCAGCAAATTCAAATTATCCACCAGTACAAACTCAACAATTCTTCACAATTGCAATCTTCAAGAATTAACACTGCTTTGATACCATGTATAAATTATATACAAGATGCAGGCATATATCCAAATTCTCCTGATCTAACCATATTTATCTTCTTGCTAAATACATAATCCTTCCACTGTTAATCTTTTGCGGAAATTTAAATCAATTGCAAACACATGAAGCAATAAAAACAATCGCACATAACACAGTTGTTTAACGGGAAAGCCTGAAGCTAAAAAACCCAACTATAATATATTATGTATCATGGAGATCATGTAACAATCTCATACAAAGCTTAGTACATCAAGATCTCAGTAAAATCAATCATCACACACTAATCAAAAGAAACTTGCAAATCTATGCACTGATTTCTTGCCTCCTGCTTGCCTACCTCCACTGCGCAATCCCTGCTGAAGAATAGCTATGAATGAATTCAAATTACCCTTGCCTTGAATGTGTAATCCTCATTGGCAACTCCAATGTGTGTGTGATGAAATCGATGCATCACTATAGTCACAACAAATATTCCATCTTTCCCTTTCACCTATCTCTCCATTAGGTCTCCACTAGAACTGCCATGCACTGTAGTTAAATGTTGTATTGTTCAGTTGATTAATGAGTTATTATTTGTGAATTAATTAAATAATTAATTCACTCCACTCTCACTAGTGTATCATTTAGTTAGACTAGATACAACTAGCTCAACTAAGCTTAACTCCATTAACTGAGTTAAACTGAATAACAACTCCATGAACTACTCTTCCAACTTTGTCATAACTTTGCCAATTCAGTTCTAACTGAGTCCTCCATGCATGAACCACCAGTAAACCCTAGGAATTGTGTAATTCCTTCAACCCACTGATTTTCAAAATCTATGCACTGAAATTAAGTGCTCGAAGAGAATAAGTTGTTATTTATTGTCGGATTATTATTAAGAGCTAATAATAATCGACACTTCTATTTTTAGATCGATGATCTATAAATAGACTTCGCCCAATATTCTAAAAATAAATTTCATCTATTTTTCCAACTTGACCAACCATCCACAAATAGCATCCTACGGCTTCTGAAATACGATCACCATGTCTAAAAATAGACAGTCTAAAAATAGACCTGTGCCAAAAATAGCTTGTCGGCCCACTTAGTGAAGGCGACTCTTTTCACCAAGCTCATCATCTTGTTGAATCTCAACAATATTCATTAAGTATGCAGTGGTCTATATTTTTTCATGCTTCTGAAATATTTATTTATTATCATATAAAAGATTCTGAGCCTGGGAAGTAGTTAGATTTAACTTGTGTTACCATTAGAAATAAATCACCCCGTTTGTGTTGATTTTATTCATTTTTTTATCCATATAAACACTTTTTATTCGGGAAATTAGTCCCTATATCCCTAGTTGGACCCACCATTTCAAAGGAAAAGAAGTTTCTTTAAGCTCCTGACTAGGTGGAATCCCCAATGTTGATGTTGTTACCTTCCAACCTTTAACATGATGTTATTAAGAGAAAATTGTGGACATTTTTGTTCACTTGGATGGTAACTTGACCTAGAAAAGGATAAATGGATCCTTTTTCATTATATATTGGAATTAGATCAAGTTCTCAAGAATTTTCATGGATTTCTCATACTTACAAATGATTCACTTATCTTTGTGGGCTCTCTTCAAATCAGAGTTTTTTACATCCAATTTTGGTGTTTTTCAGCTAGTTCATCATTGAGGTTTAGCTGAGGGGTTTCAACATGAAGAATTTAATATGGTACCATTTTATGTTGTATTTTGATATTATCACTCAAACTTATGATTGAGGGTGGGAATTTTAGCCTCTTTCTCATATACATACATGAATTCCTTATTTAACACCTTCATGTATTTCACACCTTGGGATAGAGTTTTTATCCAAAGTTTGTTTCTAGATCTTATTTGTCTCGTCCCAATTTATTTCTTTGTGAGGTGTCAAGGTGAGATCAATTGAGTTTGTTTCACCATTTTATTAGATATTTTTATCATTACAAAAATACAAGGTGAGTGATTATGGCTTGAGGCCTTTTACACCAAATTCCTTGTCTTTGATATTATCTTTCCTGTTTTATGTATTTTCTCAAAAACTCCCCTAAAAAATTCAAATCCACGCTAGATCATTGCTATGATAAATGTGTAAGAGGTGATTTTTGTATAAAATTAGAGTTTTCACAAGCTACACAAATCACTTATTGGTAACATCTCACTTATTATTGGAATTATTTTAGTCTCAAAAAGGGATTAATAATGTTTGGGAGCTGTAAAGAGGACTTGAGTGGGATGTTTCCACTAATATGTTGTACATTGCTATAGTTATAGAGGTGGTATTTCTAGTATACATAATTCTTTCAATTACCCCATAAAATAATTGAAATATTGAGGGTTCTAATGGGCTTACCTTGAGTTGATTGAAGTGAAATTCATCTCCACCTACAATTGATGAAACATACTTTCTCCCCATTTTCATTTGCATTTATAACACTATTTATTAACCTCTATCATGATTATTCCAAGATTAATCCAACCAATAATATTTTGAACATTTTTGGTGATTAAATTGATCTTAAATTAATTCATAAATTATCAATCGGGGCTTGTAAATTGATGAAGTGTATGTGCACTATTTGTACTAGGATTCCTTATTATGTGAATAATTTCAAATTGAATTAGGATGTTTATATGCACATGTATTATCTGACGATTACTCAAAGTAAAAATATTATCGCTCTTGTAGGAAAGAAAATTTCACACTAACAGAATTAAAACTAATCTTGAGTGCAAAAATAAATATCACACCAATAGAATTAAATATACTTCAAAAGGGAGAAAATAAAATCCCAAAATAAGTTATACTCCTATTTGAAAATTCCAAATCAAACGATTCTACTTTCTAACTGAAAATAAATCGAAACAAGTAGACTAGTAGACTACCTTTATTAATCAAAATTTACATGTGCGTGATAAAATCCTTTTAGTCATTTTCTTCATTCTTGACAAAAAAATATTAAAACTATGAAAGAAATTATATGGAAATAACTGTACAACAAGTTTTTTTTTAACTATTATGAGAGCTCTTCTAAAATCCAAAGCTATAATCATTATGATAACTATTCTATAAAACAGAAAGCTTGAAAGGAAATAAAAATGAAACCTTACAGCTCCCAAGGGGCCCTCTCCTGAGTGAAAGTACAAATAGATAAAAAAAAAATTAATAATGCATTCATACACACAGTCGAAATGGAAATCTGAATTTGTAAATGATTGCAGAGAGTTTTTAAATCAATAACCATTCACACTCATCATCTTTCCAAGAGGCAAGTTTTATAACATACTTTGTTAAACTATCTAGAGATTTCTAAGCCTATCCTTCTCAATACAATCATTATTAAATGTCTTGAAATAACATATTTTTATAAAAAAATATATTCTTTAGGATTTTTTATCAAAGAGGAAAATCATGAAGTGAAATATCAGCTTCGATTCTTATAAACGATCTTCTCGCTCGCCTGATTTGTCTTTGGACTCCTTTCAGGTGGGTTGACTTCCATATTGACCTACTCATAAGAGCATCATTATCACCTTGTTAGATCATAGGGATAGGTGGATATCATTGTTTCAGCTGCAGGTTACCTGTTCATATGCTTCATTCCTCATATGATGTTTCAGAAACTACAAATTCTTCAAGTAAGTTGCATAATCGATTATTACCTACGGAATTGATGCAATTTGGCAGCTTGTGAAAATATCAAATAAAATAATAAAGAAACTATGAAAATATGAATAAAATATGATTAAATACCTATTTTTTTCAATAACATTTCAATTTGACACTTAATTAGGGTTATTATGGTCAAAAAGGAATAAAATGGAGTTTAAGGAGGGTGCCAAAAAGAAAAAAATTTGGTCTTCAATATTTCCCACACGTAAGATATTGCATGTCATCATACACACAATTTAAAAATTTTGTAACCCACTCTGTCAATGAGCTATCTCTAAGGCTTGACAAAGAAAATGTAAATTGGTGCTTCTCCTTGCTTTTCTGGTATTGATTGTCTTCCTCCGTCTTTTCATTAAAATATTGTACTTAAAACTTATGATCTTACTCTTGAGAAGTTTATTTTTAACCCTTAAATTCTTGTTATTCATGTACCAGTGGAAAAGATGTAAGAGAATCTTATCATTTTGAGATATTTGAGTGTCATTTTGTAGCTTCATTTATTTATGTTCCTACATTAGATGCTTATTTAATACTTCCCAGGAAGTCAAGGTTACCAGGTGCAAGCCCTAGAAGTGATTATTGATGCTATGTGATTTATTTCACTAGTTTCCATCCCACTTCTTAACCCCTATGAGCATCACCCGATGCAATGAGTGCTAAGTGGAATATTCAAAAATAATGAGAAACTAGTCAATTATGATTACCTCTCATCGAAATGGTCATAAATGAATGACTTACTTAATGTAGTTGAATCCCAAAAATGATATTTAATTTCAAGTTTTTTTTTAAGATTTTGAATGGTGGGATGGCTTCTCATATGAGTTTGAAATGATTACTTATCCTTTAAGAGTTTCAAGCGTTTAGAAAGTTGTGGGAATTACAAATTGTATAAGTAAATGAGTAGTATAGGGAGTAGAGTGAAACAATGGAGAGGAGATGGATAGATGGTACCTATTCTAGGAAATAATCGGATCCTCAATCATTCACATAGCTATAATTGTGACTCCTTACACAAACTTTGTTTATGTAAGGTAAAAAACACTCAGAAAGTAGATTGCATGCAAAAAATATTCCACAAACCCTTTATGGAATCTTCACTAACATTGTAATATTCCTAAATAGCCCAAGCTAATTGCAATATACTATTTTGTTTCCATTTTATTGTTGCAAGAATAAAATTGTAAAGGAGGATAAATTAAACTCCTAAAACAGCAAAATAAATCAATGCCCATGTGAATAAGGCTAAATCTGGGCTGCCTTAGCAAAACACCCTTATGTGTGAAATGGATTAAGTCATTTGACTGGGTCAACTGGACCAAATCAACAGCGCTATCTAGATACATTGAAACACCTAGATGTACAACGCAGTTTTAGTTGGAGGCTCATCATGTGAATGCAGCTAAATCATTGAGATGGTTTAGGGTTTGGCAAGGATTCCATCTTATTTAAGGAGGAAGAGGACAACATGAGAAGGTTATTGAAGGTATTATTTCTGAAGGATTTGTCTGCTTAGACAATTCTCATTCTCTAGCTGTTTAGCTGAGAATAATTTTGTTTAGCACTAGCGTGTTCTTGATCGGGAATCCCACCTCTTCCTTGAGAGGCCTCTTGGAGAGTCTTGCATTTCTTGACCACTATCAGGCATTTGGCCAAGCTCTTCTTCCAAATACAACATGTTAGCCCCCCTGTGAAATTCTTGACAAGCAAGTTGGGGGCTAGATGATTGTGGAGCCTTCAAGGAATGCCTTTCCCCTGAAAAACCATCCTCCTTGAAGTCTCTAAGTGCTATGCCCAATGCAAATCCTATTTGCTGGATCCATTCCTAAAAGGCCTTCTTTTTTTTCCCCTTTGCACCCCTACATTTATCCCTTTCTCCCCGTTTTCCTCCTTCTGTCAAAATAACTTTGTTCCCCATTTTCCCTTGTTCATCCCTGAAATCCCCTCAAATCCCCTAGAAATCATTTTTCTACCACTTGTTTGGCCTTTTCATCCTTCATTCTCCTATCGTTTCCCTAGGCTAACCTTAAAACACTTTAAAAATGGGCCTAAATCTTAATTTCATTGAAAAATGTCTTGAAAACCCATTTCGGACCATATAATAGGCTTAGCCCCTTCCACATTAACCCCGCGCCCCATTTTCCCCATGTAACCCAGCGTTGTAACCACTCGCCAAAGAAAAAGGCGCTTACCGTATCTTTTCATCGAGCGCATCCTAAACCGTCAATCCTGACAGATCGGATGGCCAGCATTTTAATCCGCAGCCCTCGCGCTTTCCCCCATTCAAACCTTTGATTGAGACATCGTCGTTCATTTCCCGCCAGATCGATGGTCCGGAACCTTTCCCCCCGGTGGACCCCGCAGCGCACTATGTCAAACCCGTCGGTTTCCATCGCACCGCTTATGCACGGCAGGCGGTTTTTCTCCAATGCCCAGTGATTCCACTCATCGCGTGCCGTGTGTCCCCTGTACGATGGAAAAACCTCCATCCCATCGTGCATTATCCTCCGGACCGAGCCGCGGAGCGATATGTGTAATA
The DNA here is from genome assembly GCA_034641835.2 of Pinus albicaulis. NCBI lineage: Eukaryota > Viridiplantae > Streptophyta > Pinopsida > Pinales > Pinaceae > Pinus > Pinus albicaulis. The sequence continues at coordinate 734,569,309 of CM076574.1, forward strand.
CCCGTCCGATCTGTCAGCCCCCATCCGACGGCCATCATCCCTAGAAGCTGTGCACTGCTTAACTCACGGCCCCCGTACCTTTGGCACGCTGTCTGATGCGCTCCGCCGTTGATCTCCACCATGATCAATGGCCCGAATTCGTTCCTCCAGCGTTGACTGGTCCACTGTCCCCGTTCCACCACGTCACTCCCTCCACGTGTCACACCGTACCATCGCCAACCCATTTGCATAAATTCATCCAAAGTCAGGTTTTTAAAGTTTTTCACGTATGTTTTCCCTGCGTTTCGCTGACCCTCCGCCACCTCTGCTCTCTACCATTTTACAGCCTTTCTCGCCATTCCTCCGTAGTTCCTACATCACCCGCACAGACATCCACATCATCCACCCCATGCATTGTTTTTTTAATCGGTTTTCGTTCTTGCAGGGTTATCAGGAGTCAATGGTCGCCGTGACGCAAGATCTCTGTTACAGTGACAGAGAAATCGAAGAATATCATCTTCAGTAGCTGGAATTTATGAAAATGACCCGGGGAGATGAACACAGGACATGCCTTAAAGAGAACAGGGTCTAAACTTTGTAGAAACCTCCCGGCACCATTAAAACCCGAGCTAACATGTCAGAAGAGAAAATGGAGTGGCAAAGCGTTTCAGTACAGAGCAAAGGAGATTAAGGCACCCTAATGAAGATCTGGAGCTTTAAACCATTAGTTTAAAAGGAAAAGCACCAGTTTGAGGAACCCGAGGATCGAGCAGGAGATCCTACACACAATAAGAGGTAACATCAGGGTTCATTCATCAGCAGAATGTTTTTCTTCATCAAGTACAGGGCACCCCTACAGCTTTTATTATGCATAATTTCCCTGAAGGAGTTTCCACCCTAACAACAGTTCAAAACCACCAGATCATTTATATGGCATACTTCTCAGTAGTTTATTTCATTTTTGTTCAAAACACCAAGGGTACGACAGTTGAAATATATCAAAGTCATACCCAGAGAAGATCAATCCTGCATAAAATGGTGACAGAGATTAAATACACAGCAGTGAAACAGAATGGGCTTCGGCCCTGCATTCATTTTTGTGTTTAATATCACATTTAGTGTTCACCTACCACCTCAGTCGACCTTCTGTTCATCATCTATTACAAAGCACAGAAGGAAATTATTGTAAAGGGTTTTTGTTGGGCCGTTGTTGTTCGGCTGCTGTCGTTGTTGTTAGAGGGATTCGTTATGACTGCTAGAACAGTCCTGGGAGAGAGTAGCAGAGTAGTTGTATGTAGTAGGATGGGAGGAGAAGTTTGGATTGTATTAGCCATTGGGCTTATTGTACATGACTGGTTTTTCATCAATTAATCAAAGCACATTTCACAGGATCCTGGTCTATTACTATTGGTGATTTTTTTCCTAACTCTGTTGATTACATTTTCATACTGTTTCATGTTCTTCTGGTAGGCAACAGAAGTATAACATAGGATTCACCCTTGTTAGGCGCCCTATGTTCCTGCTCTCCCTACCTTTAATGTTTTCTACTTTATGTGCTATCTGAGAATTGTCTTCAGTTGATTTAACCAGTGCAGTGGATGATATTGCCTGCTCTCTGATGTATGAATTAGATGAAGTTGTTCTTAGATGTTCTTGTTGGGTTTAAGCTGGAAGATTTGGGAACAATGGGGATTGGAGTTAGCCCTGTTCACTAGCATCCTTGTGCGACCAGCTGACCCTTCTAAGATCTCTTTGTTAAACTTATCTCTGTTTTTCCCTTGAAGTTGCTAAAGCAGACCTGAAGTTAAATGACCTCTGGTCTGATCTATAAGCTGCCCCTTTTTCCCTCCTTTGAAAGCTGTCTTTGAGTATGTCCAAGTAGGTCTGGAGTTAAATGACCTCTGATCTGATCTATAGACAGAAATTTGGTTGTTTTTCCTTCTTTCATCTTCTTCCTTAACGTTCCATCCCACCATCTAATCTAAAAAGATCCTTTATTATTAGATGATTTTCCCTCTTAAAGCTTTGGCTAGTTGTTGCAAGTAATTCCCTTTCATGACTCCATAGCCCAATGGATGGCACTCTCTTGACCTATCCTCTTTGCTGAAGCATCCTGCTGCTGTGTTTCCTTTTCCACCATTACTTTCTCAGTCTATGATCTCATGACTCAATCCAGCAACCAACCAACCAAATCATTTAAAACCCCCCTCTGTGCTTCATAACTAGCCTAATACCTCGTCTTGAGCTTTCAAGGACATATCATTCTTTGTCTTATTGGAGAGATCCCTCTCCGGGTCCAGGAGGGCTAGATCCTAAGGCCCCAAAGTGGTTTGATGTTGTCTTATCTTTTGGTATTGCCAAATCTACCAAAACATAGGAACCCCAACATAATGGTGACTCCACTGGGGACAAACTTAGTGCATCACACTTCGAAACATCCCTAGGCATTCAAACTCGCAATCTCTGGTTAGGTTGGAAATTAGTCACACCTCTTCTTGAACAGCCTCGGTGTCATTTGTTGTGTTCTATTGTACTCTTAGAAAGAGCCTAGATAGGGCCAGGTAGCCTCCAGAGCTCATCCTCTTTAGGAGGTGACATATCTGGTAAACGCCCTCCCAGTCGATCTCTGGTGAGAGTTTGTTGTGTTCTGAGGTAATTCCTGAGAGGTGATAGTGCCTGAGCACTGTGGTGGATAGTGTAACCCTTTTGACATACCCTAAAACTTCCACCTAGCGACTCCATAGTTCCTGAAAGATCGAAGACTCCACTGGTGATTAGTAGGCCTGCTGATTGTCTTGGTTTCACATTAGACTCCACTGGAAGACCAACCTTTGAAACAACATTAACCACAACATAAGTAACAATTAGGGTTAAGCTGCTTGGCTAGGGAGTAACATTCTGGCTTTTAGAACCATTCACACAAGAGCTTATCCCAACCCTGACCCACCTGAAATAGTTGAAAATCCGGAGAGTATCCTCAAGGTAGCTCCTACGCCTAAAAGGTCAACTATTTCCAGCCCCATCTATAGAGCTAATTCTGCACCAAAATACCTAGCAGCTCTATCACATTTTCTCCCTGACCTAGACCCTCCAAACAGATTACCTAGAGCTAGGTCAATCAGCCATCTAGACCAGCCAGACCTCGAGCTTCACAGTACACCACCCCATAGTGGTCAGCACACTAGGGATAGAGGAACCCCTCCATCTACACCACCTGATATCCACTTTATTCAAAATTTGGGGCTCTCCCACCTTAGAGCTGCTCAACAAACTTCTGCTGGTCCTAATATCCCTGTCATCCAAATACCAGCTGCTCAAATCAACCCTTTACCTCATCATAATATCATCATGGTAGCTTGGTATGCACCTCTGGTTTTACCTCAGCCTATGTTACCCTTACCCAATGATTATCAGTCAAAAATCCTACACTTTACTGCAAAAGAGTCCATAACAGCTCAGCAACATGTAGATAGGATGGAGGATTCTTTTGATTACATGGAAATTGATGATGAAACGATCAAAATGAGAATCTTTGCCCAAAGCCTAGGGGGTGATGTAAAGAAATGGTTTAAAAACTTACCTCCTGGTAGTATCCAAGATCTCCCTGCTCTATATCAGACCTTCATAAACAAATGGGAGACTAGAGAAAACCCTCGCCAGCTTTTAGCAGAATACATGAGCCTTAAAAGGAATGTAGGAGAGAGTGTCCATGATTACACAACAAGATTTAACAGAATTTACAATGCTCTCCCTCCACATATGAAACCTCCACAAGGTATGGCCCTAGAAAAATACCCTGATGGGTTCGATGCTGACATGGCCTATGAGCTTAGAGATAAATAATACACCACATTGGAAGACATGCAGAAAGGGGTTGTAAATATAGAAGAAATTTTGATTGAGAAAAGAGCAAGACTGAGGTCTGAGAAGAGGGTAACCTATAGGGATGACAATGTAGCCTCCACATCTGATCCAAACTATGACAGATTATCTAAAAACGTGGATAAGCTGCAACAAATGATGGAAAAAATGGTTGTCATAGTTAAAAATAAAAAAATAAACCAGAACCAAAACTTTAGAAGGAACAACAATGCCACTCCCAACAGACAAAGAGAGTCAGATCAACGAATAATCCCCCCATTCTAGGAAATTTTTCTAGATGAAGACGAGGGAATCATAGAAGAGCCTGAAGGGAATGCAATAAATATGTTCGAAACAGAAGACTCAATCCTTAACTGTGATTCAGGAGAAGATCAACCCTCACCATCATATTGGGATGAGGAATGGTTAGAAACTGAAGATTACAGATTAGGATTTGAAAATGCCATGATGCAGGTCAGAGAACAGTATGAACTTAGGAGCAAAAAGAATCAAGACACTTCCAAGCCCAAAGCTCCTGAGGTTACCATCAAGAAAAGACCTGATAAAAATTCTAAAGCATCTGCTGCAAATGACAAATCAGCAGCTGAAAGTTCTGGTAAACACAAGGAAAAAGACAACCAAGACACTGAGAAACAAAGCCGACCGACTAGCAGTACTAGCACTTCAGCTTGTACTCCTGATAAAACAATTCTAGATCCTGTACATAGTGAGAAATCACAAACTGATACAGCTACTAAGGCAGTAGCAAATAAAATTTAATTGAGAATTACAAAGGTCCAGTCCACTTTCAATTTAGAGAGTGAACTTGAAAAAATCAAAATCTCTGTACCATTATCTGAGCTGGCCAATCAAGATGTATATAAAGGCAAAATTTTGAAAGCATTGAATCTGGGAGAAATATATTATTCTATAAAACTGAATGATGGTCAACCCGCCCTACTCTTTGGTCCAAAAATCGAGGGAAAGTTTCAGGAGGGGGTAGTTCCACCTTTTTATGTCAGTCTCAACATTCATGACAAGATCCTTCATAATGCCATGCATGAATCTGGAGCATCACACAATCTAATGCCCAAGGTAGTAATGGAAAGGTTAGGCCTAGAAATCACCAGACCCTACAAAGACTTATATTCGTTTGACTCTAGTAGAGTAAAATGCATAGGACTAATCAAAGACTTATGTGTGATTTTGACCCAGATTCCTGCCAAATGTATGGTCATGGATGTGGTGGTGGCAGATGTGCCACCCAAGTATGGCATGTTACTATCAAGATCATGGGGTACCAAGCTGCAAGGAACAATGCAGATGGATGGCTCCTATGCCACTATCCCTATATTTGGCCAACTTAGAAGACTGTATCAAGAGTCTCAGATGAAATTCTTAGTCAGCAGCCCCGAGAAGCCTGAAAACTCTCCTTTATACTCTGTACATACGGATCTCGACTCCTTCATCCTTTGCAATGATGAATCCTTGGAGGAGTCAGAATCTGAACACATGGGTACAAACGTAGAGGCTGAAATCCCAGACCTGAACATAATGGCCGCTCTGGAGGAAATCGAAGAAGAAAACAACAGTGAAACCCGTAGAATATGCGGTGGGAGCCTAGCTCAGAATGAGCCAAAAACACTAGGCAGTCAGCCCATTAGTCACACTCCTCAGACCGAAACACCACGTGAAGAACAAGACAACCCACAACCTAGTACAGATCCTCTAGCGCAACATAATGGCGAACCCCTGCGGGAAATGAATTTCGATGGGTCCTGTACTAGAAACAATGCTGGAGCGGGGGTGTGGCTGCGTAACACAGAAAATGATCATGCAGAGAGCCACACTTTCAATCTGCACTTCAAATGCACCAATAATATTGCAGAATATGAAGCCCTCATCCTTGGCCTAAATCTGTTGAAAAAATTAGGAGCCCGTAGGATAACTGTGCATGGAGATTCCGAGTTAGTGATCAAACAAGTAAATGGTGAGTATTCAGCAAAACACCCCAGGCTTAGGGCATACAGGAATGACACTCTGGATTTGCTGAAAACATTTGTCGAATATGAATTAGTGTTTGTTCCTAGGGGTCAAAATGCAATTGAAAATGGATTAGCTTGTCTAGCTAGCTCATATCCCAAGACTCCAGCTGATCAACAAATCATCATTCAAACCAAATTCAGACCTGCAGTGCCAGAAAATGAAAAATACTGGTAGGTCTTTGAAGGAGACAAACAGATCGAAGATTTCATGGTGAGCAGAAATGAGTTTGAATTTTCCGATTCAGACTCAAAATCTTATGACAGCTACCCAAGTGAGGATCCCCCATATGAATAGGGAACACCCTGTAACATAGAAATAAATTCTTTTTCTGGGGAAACTGGAAATCCAACCGAAAATTGTGAAAACGCAGATACCGAAGTGGTAGAGGTGCTGTAGGCCAAAGACAAGAATATACCCAGAGGCCTAGCACCCTTAGAGGACCTTTTTGAATTTGATGACATAGCAAAAAGGCCCATAATAGAACATGCAGATTCGGATGTGGAAGAATGCAACATAGGCACTGAAGACAAGCCCAAAATGATTAAACTGGCTAAGTCTATACCTGCAAACATGAAGAAGAAATACATTGAGATGTTTAAATAATTCATTTATGTGTTTGCATGGAGTTATGAAGACCTAAAAGCTTATGACACCAACATCATTCAACACAAGATACCCTTGAAGGAAAATCAGAAGCCTTTCAGACAGAAACTCCGTAGGATCAATCCAAAACAATTGCCTGTAGTTGAGAAAGAGATCAAGAAGATGTATGATGCAGGCATAATAGTTCCTGTGAGGTTTTCTAATTGGGTGTCAAATCTAGTGGTTGTGAGGAAGAAAACAGGGGAGATCAGATTATGCATAGACTTTAGAAACCTCAACAGAGCCTCCCCGAAAGACAACTACCCCTTACCTAGAATGGAACACATCTTACAGAAGGTAGTGGGCTCTAAGAGAATCTCCCTACTTGATGGTTTTTTAGGATATAACCAAATACTGGTACTCCTAGAATATCAACTCAAAACAACATTTACCACTCCATGGGGCACCTTCATGTATGTGAAAATGCCCTTTGGATTGGTGAATGCTGGCGCCACCTTCCAGAGAGCAATGGACATAGATTTCTCAGAGGAGATAGGACACTTCATAGTTATCTACTTGGATGACTTGACTGTCTTTTCTAAAACTGAAGAAGAACACTTGAAACAACTGAGGAAAGTTTTTGAAAAATGTAGAAGGTATGGTCTGTCCTTAAATCCTAAGAAAACTGTGTTTGGGCTACAAGAATGTAAACTTCTAGGCCATATTATTTCTAAAAAAGGGATCAGGATAGACCCACAGAGAGTTGAGGGAATACTCCAAATCACACACCCAAGAAACATCAAGGAGTTACAGTCCTTCATTGGGAATATCAATTTCCTTAGGAGATTCATTCCCAACCTTGCTAAGCACCTTAGGAAAATGACTGACATGCTAAAGAAAGGTGCAGGAATTAAGTGGACTGTTGGAGCCAAGAAATATTTTGAGTCAGTAAAATTTTCACTCACTCGGGCCCCTGTCCTTATCAGCCCAGACTTCTCAAAAGATTTTCTGATATTTTCCTTTGCCTCCGAACACACAATAGCTGTAGTTTTGCTGCAGAAAAATTCAGAAGGTAATGAACAGCCAATAGCCTTCTTCAGTAAAGCCTTAAAGGATGCACCCCAGAAGTACAACATTATGGAAAATCTGGCCTATGCCCTGATTAAGGCCTTAAAATACTTTAGGGTGTACATTCTGCATTCTCACACCATTGCTTATGTGCCAAATATAGTGGTCAAAGATATCTTGTCCCAAGACCCTGATGGGAAGAGGGGCAAATGGATTGCTACCATCCTAGAATATGACCTTGAGATTAAACCCACTAATCTAATCAAAGGTCAAGGCCTGGCCCAGTTAATGGCTGAATCAAACTTGCAGGCCCTTGACATTAACATGATAAATGCCTTAGATGAGCAGGAAGGATTGCCCCATCCAACTGTTGAGGAGCAATTACAAAACTCTCCTTGGTATATTGATATCCTTTACATGCTCACCAACCTCAATGCCCCTTCAAAACTGTCCAAAACCAAGGCCAGATTCATAAAACTCAAAGCTAGAAATTACTGCATTTTGGATGGAAGCTTATATTGGAAAAATCCAAACGGCCTATTGCTGAAATGCTTGTCTGAACCTAAAGCTAAAAATGTTAAATAGGAATTCCATGATGGGGAGTGTGGAGGCCACCTAAGTTGGAAAGCCACTGCAAATAAGATACTCAGGGCTGGTTATTATTGGCCTACACTGTTTAATGATGTCCATAAAATGATAACCACTTTCCACAAATGTCAGATCTTTGAAGGTAAAAGAAAACTCCTCCCCCTTCCTCTGCAACCCATCACGGTTGAAGGTCCCTTAATGCAATGGGGCCTAGAATTTATTGGGGAAATTCACCCCTCTTCTTCTGGACAACACAAGTGGATCCTGACTGCCACAGATTACTTCACTAAATGGATACAAGCCATACCCACTAGGAATGCCACTGATTTTGTCATCATTAGATTCCTAGAAGACTTTATCCTATCTCGATTTGGTTGTCTAAGGAAAATAATCACTGACAATGCTGCTGCCTTCGGATCCAAGAAAATAGTTGATTTCTGTCATGGGTACGGCATAGCTCTTGGTCATTCAACAGCCTATTACCCCCAGGGTAATGGATTGGCTGAATCATCTAATAAAATCCTGGTTACAATCATTAAGAAGCTGCTGGAAGAGAACAAAAAGTCATGGCATAAAAATTTGGTACATGCTTTGTGGGCTGACAGGCTCACCACAAAGAAATCTATTGGCATGTCACCATTCCAGCTGGTTTATGGGACAGAGGTAGTATTCCCTACAAGCCTTGGATTTCCAGTGATCAAACTTGTCCAGGAAATCCAGTCAGAGGAAGATAGCATGATAAGGAGAATAAATGAAACAATCCATCTTCAGCAAACAAGGGAGCAGGTGTATAGCAGAGCTGTCAGAGTTCAGGAAAACATAAAGAGGCAGTTCGACAAAAGAACCAAAGCTTCAGACTTCAGGGTTGGTGACAAGGTTCTTAGATGGGATTCCAGAAGAGAGGACAAAGGAAAACATGGAAAATTTGACAGCTTGTGGCAAGGTCCATTTGTCATCCAGGCCACTGTGGGTCCTAATGCATTTTTCTTACAAGAACTTGATGGTGCAGAGCTATTTGGGGGTCATGTCAATGGCAGGATGATCAAACACTATTTCTACTAATTTTTCATTTCCAGTTCCATTTCCATTGTACATACCATTGCAGTTTTACTTTCAAGAAAATAGAGAAAATGTTTCCAAAAAATAGAAAGGTAGAGGTTCAAACATGATCAAAACATGGACCTCGGAAAAGTGCAAAATATTGGCTCTAATACACTCAAAACCTGAGCCAAAGAAGAAAATACAGCCGGTTCTAACATGCTCAAAACCTGGACTAGCAAGGAACAAAGAAGAATCAACTCTAATGTGTCCAAAACCAGAGCTGAAATTAAAGAAAAAGGGTGACTCTAATATGCTCAAAATCTGAGTCACAAACAGAGAAGAATATTTCAAATTGCAGATTTCTTGCCTTCACAGTTTTGTTTGCAGTTTTCTACCAGTCTTCACTCCAGCGAGTCAGACAGTCTAATCCTGGCTTGGTTGTTTTTTCAATTTCCTGTTTTAGAATATAGGAGAAGAAACCTGTTGGGCAGTTTAATCCCAACAGGTAGTAGATTAGGTAGAGAAACATATGAGGCCAACTGTCTAATCTGGTCTCATGGGGCAATAAGGGTAGAAGTAGAATAGGTTTGTTTTTTGTTTTGAAAATAAAATGTAAAGGGTCTGCTAGCTCAAATGCACCCCAAAAGGAGAAAAAATGTTAGGATTGTAGTGTGGGTAGGTAGTTTTGATGGGAAATGTTTCTGCTGATGTAACATTTTCATATTGTGGCAGCTGATCAAAGAAAAGGGATGCACCAAGCAGTAGGCAGCTGGCCTACTCCAAAGATCTTTTCTGGTTTCTTGCCTCCTTCAAAAAGAAGCCATCCCCATGTGGAGCCACTGTTAGCCCCCCTGTGAAATTCTTGACAAGCAAGCTGGGGGCTAGATGATTGTGGAGCCTTCAAGGAATGCCTTTCCCCTGAAAAACCATCCTCCTTGAAGTCTCTAAGTGCTATGCCCAATGCAAATCCTATTTGCTGGATTCATTCCTAAAAGGCCTTTTTTTTTCCCCTTTGCACCCCTGCATTTATCCCTTTCTCCTCGTTTTCCTCCTCCTGTCAAAATAACTTTGTTCCCCATTTTCCCTTGTTCATCCCTGAAATCCCCTCAAATCCCCTGGACATCCTTTTTTGCCACTTGTTTGGCATTTTCATCCTTCATTCTCCTATCATTGCCCTGGGCTAGCCTTAAACCACTTTAAAAATGGGCCTAAATCTTAATTTCATTGAAAGATGTCTTGAAAACCCATTTCAGACCATATAATAGCATAGCCCCTTCCGCATTAACCCCGCGCCCCATTTCCCCCATGTAACCCAGCGTTGTAACCACTCGCCAAAGAAAAAGGTGCTTACCTTATCTTTTCATCGGGCACATCCTCAACCGTCGATCCTGACAGATCGGATGGCCAGCATTTAATCCGCAGCCCTCACGCTTTCCCCCGTTCAAACCTTTTATTGAGCCATCGCCTTTCATTTCCTGCCAGATCGACGGTCTGGAACCTTTCCCGCCGGTGGACCCCGCAGTGTACTATGTCAAACCCATCGGTTTCCATCGCACCGCTTATGCGCGGCGGGTGGTTTTTCTCCAATGCCCAGCGATTCCACTCATTGCGCGCCACGTTTCCACTGTACGACGGAAAAACCGCCATCCCATCGCGCATTATCCTCCGGACCGAGCCGCGGAGCGATATGTGTAATACCCGTCCGATCTGTCAGCCCCCATCCGACGAACATCGTCCCTCGAAGCTGCGCACTGCTTAACTCACGGCCCCCGTACCTTTGGCCCATTTTCTGATGTGCTCCGCCATTGATCTCCACCGCGATCAACGGCCCGAATTCGTTCCTCCGCCGTTGACTGGTCCACTGTCCGCGTTCTGCCATGTCACTCCCTCCACGTGTCACACCGTACCATCGCCAACCCATTTGCATAAATTCGTCCAAAGTCGGGTTTTTTAAGGTTTTCACGTATGTTTTCCCCGCGTTTCGCTGACCCTCCGCCACCTCTGCTCTCTACCATTTCACAGCCTTTCTCGCCATTCCTCCGTAGTTCCTCCATCACTTGCACAGACATCCACATCATCCACCCCATGCATTGTTTTCTTAATCGGTTTTCGTTCTTGCAGGGTTATCAGGATTCAATGGTCACCATGATGCAATATCTCTGTTACAGTGACAGAGAAATCGAAGAAGATCATCTTCAGCAGCTGTAATTTATGAAAATGACCCGGGGAGATGAACACAGGACATGCCTTAAAGAGAACATGGTCTAAACTTTGTAGAAACCTCTCGGCGCCATTACAACCCGAGCTAACATGTCAGAAGAGAAAATGGAGTGGCAAAGCGTTTCAGTACAGAGCAAAGGAGATTAAGGCGCCCTAATGAAGATCTGGAGCTTTAAACCAGTAGTTTAAAAGGAAAATCACTAGTTTGAGGAACCCGAGGATCGAGCAGGAGATCATATGCACAGTAAGAGGTAACATCAGGGTTCATTCATCAGCAGAATGTTTTTCTTCATCAAGTATAGGGCACCCCTACAGCTTTTATTATGCATAATGTCCCTGAAGGAGTTTCCACCCTAACAAAAGTTCAAAACCACTAGATCATTTATATGGCAGACTTCTCAGTATTTTATTTCATTTTTGTTCAAAACACCAAGGGTACGACAGCCGAAATATATCAAAGTCATACCCAGAGAAGATCAATCCTGCATAAAATGGTGACAAATATTAAATACACAGCAGTCAAATAGAATGGGCTTCGGCCTTGCATTCATTTTTGTGTTTAATATCACATTTAGTGTTCACCTACGACCTCAGTCGACCTTCTGTTCATCATCTACTATAAAGCACAGAAGGAAATTATTGTAAAGGGTTGTTGTTGGGCCCTTGCTGTTCGGATGCTGCCATTGCTGTTAGAGGGATTCGTTCTGACTATTAGAACAGTCCTAGGAGAGAGTAGCAAAGTAGTTGTATGTAGTAGGCTGGGAGGAGAAGTTTGGATTGTATTAGCCATTGGGCTTATTGTACATGACTGGTTTTGCATCAATTAATCAAAGCACATTTCACAGGATCCTGGTCTATTACTATTGGTGATGTTTTTCCTAACTCTGTTGATTACATTTTCATACTGTTTCATGTTCTTCTGGTAGGAAACAGAAGTATAACATAGGATTCACCCTTGTTAGGCGCCCTATGTTCCTGCTCTCCCTACCTTTAATTTTTTCTGCTTTATGTGCTATATGAGAATTGTCTTCAATTGATTTAACCAGTGTAGTGGATGATATTGCCTGCTCTCTGATGTATGAATTAGATGAAGCTGTTCTTAGATGTTCTTGTTGGGTTTAAGATGGAAGATTTGGGAACACTGGGGATTGGAGTTAGCCCTGTCCACTAGGATCCTTGTGCGACCAGCTGACCCTTCTAAGATCTCTTTGTTAAACTTATCTCTGTTTTTCCCTTGGAGTTTCTAAAGCAGACCTGGAGTTAAATGACCTCTGGTCTGATCTATAAGCTGCCCCTTTGTCCCTCCTTTGAAAGATGTCTTTGAGTATGTCCAAGCAGGTCTGGAGTTAAATGACCTCTGATCTGATATATAGACAGAAATTTGGTTGTTTTTCCTTCTTTCATCTTCTTCCTTAACGTTCCATCCCACCATCTAATCTAAAAAGATCCTTTAGTATTAGATGACTTGCCCTCTGAAAGCTTTGGCTAGTTTTTGCAAGTAATTCCCTTTCATGACTCCATAGCCCAATGGATGGCACTCTCTTGACCTATCCTCTTTGCTGAAGAATCCTGCTGTTGTGTTTCCTTTTCCACCATTACTTTCTCAGTCTATGATCTCATGACTCAATCCAGCAACCAACCAACCAAATCATTTAAAACCACCCTCTGTGCTTCATAACTAGCCTAATACCTCGTCTTGAGCTTTCAAGGATATATCATTCTTTGTCTTATTGGAGATATCCCTCTCCGGGTCCAAGAGGGCTAGATCCTAGGGCCCCAAAGTGGTTTGATGTTGTCTTATCTTTTGGTATTGCCAAATCTGCCAAAACATAGGAACCCCAACACAACGCAGATCCTGTTGAGGGTTTGGTTGTCTTTGTAAGCTGTAGCAAGTGGAGGCTAGATCTATTCATATCTAAGCCATTATAGTGCCTCTTTTCAGTGGGAAAGCCTTCTATCCCCCTGGTAAGAGAGTATTGGATGAGGAGAGCTCAATTTCAGATCTTGGCTTGAGGCCACATCATGCTCTAGAGCCTATAGCGTATTCCATCTTTCAGAACTACGTTATTTGCAAGAAGAAAGGTGCAAGGTATTTCGGCACTTCAAGGAGGAGAGATCTATGGTGTTTGGGAATATGTGCTTCACTGTGGTGATCCATGGATTACATATCTAATCCATTTTCCTTTCAAATCTGATCTAAATACTGATGTATTTGCTTCAGGAATTCTGAATCATTCCGCAAATCAGCTGCATTAGATCTCAGATCTACTCCATGTACTACATTTTCTGCTGAAAACCCCAAGGGGCTTTTGAAGAGGAGACTCCATAGTGTACAGATCAAATATAGATCTATATTGTTGTACACAGATCTGCTATAGATATGAAGTGTAACTTACAGCTCTTTTCAGCTAATAAAATAACGTTGTCAAGCTTGTACAGTCATATCATTTGGTTGCAGCCTCTTATTTTTGGCATTTCTTCATGTAAAGTTTCCTACTTTATGTTCTATGATGTATGGGATTCAATATAATTTCGATATGCTGATGTAAATGACATAATTGAGCCTACATATTGACCTCCTGCATATATTTGGCTGAACTGCGTTATTTTCTGAGCAGTTTTGTCACATAGTGTTCTAGTCCCTTCTTTGGGCAATTTTCCAGTTGTACTAGGTGTGGGAGATTTGTTTAACCCACCTATAAAGATTTGTTTCTGATATCCTCTTGCATTTGGATCCTAGATTATTAGATCTAAGGGATCCAAGGGCTAATTTCCAGTTTTGTAGCATACATTCCTAAAAAATGCGTTTTTCATGCATGCCTTGCTAACTATCCCATTTTGGGGATATTACAATGGTATACCAGAGAATAGTATTGTTTAGCACTAGGGTGTTCCTAATAGGGAATCCCACCTCTTCCTTGAGAGGCATATTGGAGGAGTCTTTCATTTCTTAACCACTATCAAGCATTAGACCAATCTCTTCTTCCAACTACAACGCATGTCCTGTTGAGGATTTGGTTGTCTTTGTAAGCTGCAACAAGTGGAGGCTAGATCTATTCAGATCTAATCCATTATAGTGCCTCTTTTCAGTGGGAAATCCTTCTATCCCCCTGGTAAGAGAGTATTAGATGAGGAGAGCTCAATTTCAGATCTTGCTTGAGGCCACATCATGCTCTAGAACCTACAATGCAGTCCATCTTCTAGAACTGCATTATTTGCAAGAAGAAAGTTGCAGGGTCTTTTGGCACTTCAAGGAGGAGAGATCTCTGGTGTTTGGGAATCTGCCCTTCACTGTGGTGATCCATGGATTACAGATCCAATCCATGTTCCTTTCAGATATGATCTAAATACTGATGTATTTTCTTCAGGAATTATGAATCATTCCGCAGATCAGCTGCATTAGATCTCATATGTACTCCATGTACTACATTTTCTGCTGAAAACCCTAAGGGGCTTTTGAAGAGGAGACTCCATAGTGTACAGATCTGATATAGATCTATATTTTTGTACACATAACTGCTCTAGATCTGAAGTGTAACTTACAACTCTTTTCAGCTAATAAAATAACGTTGTCAATCTTGTACAGTCATATCATTTGGTTGCAGCCTCTTACTTTTGGCATTTCTTCATGTAAAGTTTCCTAGTTTCTATTTGTAGAAATTTTGAATAACTGATATATTATTCACCGAGATTCTCCTGATCACACACTATTTTAGCTTCATGCATAATACAAAATCTCTTCTACCATTGATCATCACATGCGGAAATAAAATCAATTGCATGCATACATTAAAACCACAAACAATCACACATATGAACACAGTATTTAATGGGAAAGCTTAAAGTTGAAAACCCAAACTATCTGTATATTATATGTCATGGAGATCATGTAACAATCATAGTACAAAAATCCTCACAAGCTCTCAGCACTACCTCCAATTGCTACACACTATCAAGCTAGATCTAGCAAAGCTCATGCTCCAACCCTTAGCCACTTGATAGCCAGCCTCTATTGCGTTTTCAAGCTATGGGATGGCTTCATTAAATAGATAAACCACCTGGCCTGAACTGTGCAATCCTCATGGGCTTACTCCACCTATATGTGTGTTGCAAATAGCAACAGTATAGTCACAACTGATAGTTAACCTACTCTTTCACCTACTCCTGCACTGGTCTCCACTGAAACTGTCCATGCACTGAAGTTAACTGATGCATTCTTTAGTTGATTTATGAGTTTATAATTAGTGAATTAATTAATAATTAATTCACACTACTCTCACTAATTGTATCAATTAGTTAACTTGGATACAAAAATCTCAACTATGTTTAGATTAGTTAAACTGAATACAACTCCACTAACTTCCTCAATCAACTCCACCAAACTCTGTCACATGAGTTCTAACTGAAGTCTCCATGCAATAGCTTCACTTAAACCCTAGGAAAAGCATAATTCCTTCTGTCAGTTGCATGTGCCACTTCTAGGCATCAAACTGAAGTGCTCCAAGAGAATAAGATAATGTTTAGAGTCTAAATATTATTAAGAGCTAATAATATTTGACATCCCTATTTTTAGACTGGCAATCTAAAAATAGATTCTTCCCAGTATGTATAAAAATAGAAGTCCATATATTTTTCCCGACTTGACCAACCATCCACAAATAGCATCCTGCAACTCATAGAACATGATCCATATGTCTAAAAATAGACATAGTCTAAAAATAGACTTTGCGCCAAAAATAGCCTGCAGGCCCACTTAGTGAAGGCGACTCCTTTCCACTAAGCTCATCATCTTGTTGCAATCTCAACACTATTCTATGATGTATGGGCTTCAATATAATCTTGATATGCTGATGTAAATGACATAATTGAGCCTACATCTTGGCCTCCTGTATATATTTGGATGAATTGCATTATTTTCTGAGAAATTTTGTCACATAGTGCTACAGTCCCTTCTTTGGGAAATTTTCCAGTTGTACTAGGTGTGGGAGATCTATTTAACCCACCTAGAAATATTTTTTTTTTATCTCCTCTTGGATTTGGGTCTTATATTATCAGATCTAAGGGATCCAAGGGCTGATTTCCAGTGTTGTAGCATACATTCCTAAAAAATTCATTTTTCAGGCATGCCTTGCTAGCTGTCCCATTTTAGGGATATTACAGTGGTATCAGAGCATCTATCTTGGCACAACCTATGCTTTTCTTACTGAAGAGACAATATGTATTTTCATGGAAAGAAAATTCTGATGAAGAAGTGTGATTACACTGAAGACACATAAGACAAGGGTCCAAACTCTTCATTTGGAAGATTTAAAGGGAAAGAGTTTTCAAAAAATATGTTCCAAACTATGCATGCGCTAATGAATGAAATCAGGGGAGTGAGGAATGAAATACAAGAATATCTTTTGAAAAGGTTTTCACATGAAGGAAGCCCCATTACTTCATATGATGTGTGTGATCATTCAGCCACACAATCTGATCCACAACGTTGTAGCATGCCTACATTCCTTGCAAGAGGAGAAGAAGAAGGAGAGACACCAAAAGAGGAGACTCTTGGTGACTATCTCCGAGAATATGAATCTCGGTCTAAAATATTCAAAGAGCATCTAAGCTTCCCAGAGTTTTGTCAACTCAAAGAAGAAAGAAGATCCAACAGAACTATGAGAAGAAGAGGGTGCATGCAACACACCTTGGGTAGAGCTTTTCTACCTACTTTTGATGGGTCACCGGAGAGCTCAGCCAAGTCTTGGGTAAAGAAGATGGACACACACTTTCAGCTGCATCAAGTTTCTGAAGAAGAATCCATAAGAGTAGTAGTGCTGCACCTCCAAGGTAAATCATATTCCTTGTGGTTGTTTGAGTCTTCTTCATTGAAAAATGTAAACATCTCTACTTATGCAAAGTTCAATAGGAGGTTAGAGAAAATATTTGATTCTATGCCATCTGAAATTTATTTTGGTAAGAAAACTAAGCCCAAGAGATCAAAAAATTTGCATGAGATGGGAATATCCATGAAGATAACTCCATTTTAGAACATTGTTGAAGGGGTTGAAGATCTCTTACATGATTTTCCAAGAGAAAAGGCCCCACTTCAGCAAGAAAATTCTTCTCAAGAAGAAGACATGAGTATTCCCTTTTCAAGGAGAGATCAAGAGAAAATATCTCTTAATGATGAGGCATACTCCATTGATGAGGAGAGGAAAGAAGAAGGGTTGAAAGGTTCCTCCAGCGCTGTGACAACAGGAGGATATCTAATTTCATTGAGAGATGGAGATGAATCCATTGCTTCCACTAAGACAACTCTTGTATCTTTGCAAGAAGGCCCCAAGGATCCTATACATGAAGAGGATGAGCAACATGTGTCTATGTTGATAGACAAAGAGACAAAACAATGGGGGAAATGTGTTCCAACATTGCATCCAAATTTTGGAACACACACTATGATGGATCAGTCCCTTGTGATCAAGACTCTTGACACCAAGGAGATGATGGTTTTTCATTAGTTAAATGCATCTAAAGGGAGCACCTTAGACTATGATATCTTGCAGAAGGTGGGTGATGAAGAATAATATGGGGGAGTTGCTCCAATTTCTCCTTATTATGATACTTCCACACAGCAATCAGAGATGGATTTTTGCAGTGGAAGCAGTCATGATATGTTCCCATCTCTTGTTCACATGGGAATGAGCCATGAGACATCATTATCTTGTGTTATAACACCTTATTCAAATTTGATGAAAGATGTTTCATGCATGGATGCCCCTTTCATATATCCAAGAAGGAAGGGAGCATTAGAAGACCATGCTTCAATGCTGAGAGTATGGGGAAAATGCAAGGAGAGGGAAAGCATTTTTCCCTTAACATCACTAACCATTATCTCATCTCATACTGTGCTAAGAAAATATGTTGCAAGAATGAAGGTTGACATCATCATGAAGCAAGGAAGGAAATCCTTGAATCAGAAGACAAAATTGTTTGGAGGATCCTCTTCCATACATGATGAGAAATGGTGGTCACACATGCATATTTTGGAAAAACCAAGTAGGTTTTTGATAGATGATAGCCTCCCATGGGAGACTAACTTCCAAGAAATTCCATCTTCTTTTGAGCATGTGCATGAGAAAGTACGGCAGCAGGGAAGGACTGGCCACCTTCTACCTTGTACCTTTGGCATGGGAGATGTCGAGGAGGAAAATGGGAAGCTGGGCTTTCCAACATACACCTTTGACATGGGAGATGTCAAGGAGAAGAAAAAAAACATGGAAGACACTTCAGATGACACACTATCAGCACTATCATTATTGGGCACATTAGATCCCTATTGGAAATCCCAACTACTGGTGGAATATTCCAAGGATCTTTATACTTTCATGATTCTTGATGACTGGCTGCATGAAGAGAGATATTCAATCCTTGATGGAGTCATCTATAATCATGGTAGGACCTTCTTGTCTAGAGCTTCCAAGCTCAAGGAGAAGTTACTACAGAGGGCTTATGAAGAGTTCAATTTCAGCCACACCTATTCTATGAAGCTCAACAATATCATTTTGAGGAGCTACTATTGGGAGGGTTTTGAAAGAGAACTATATAAACATTGTCAGAGATGCATGGAACTTTTGGAGTTGGAGCAGCAACATGGCTCTAAGGAAGAGATAAATCAGCCCTCTCTTTCTTCGCTTGAAGACGAGAGTAGATCTATGCACCACTCCATTGATAGGAGGAGGATTGTTGGTGAAGGGCATGCTCTTAGTACATTTGTTTTATATTCTAATTTCTTGCATTTTTACACCATGTTTTTGTAGGCCATGATTCCAAGGAGGATTAATATATTTTGTAAGCCTCATGGCCAATATTGGGTCCCAAAAATTTCTGAATTGGGCCACTCCCTTGGAAGAACAAGGGAGATTTTTCATCATGATGGGTGCTTCCCAAAGGCACCAAATATATCTCACACTTTCAGCTATGGTGAGATGGTATGGACAACAAGTAAGTGGTGGGAAATAAACTTACCACATCTTGGTTTGATGTAGGCAGGGGATGCTCTGTGCTTGTTCCACATGTGGGACTATGATCCACTTCCATGTGAAAATTTTTTGTTTGTTTGTACATTGTTTTCATCCCTTATATTGATGATGTACTTGTTATTTTTATGGGGATGTATGGAGGAAGGAGGGAAGGCATGCATGTGCCCTATGGGATGACTACACTCCCTATACTTTCTATATTATATTTTAGGGAGGGCATTGGGCAAACCATGGTTGTTTCATGTGATTTATTGTTTCCTTATGAGATGAGCTGTTTGCATATCATGAGAACATTGTTGGAACAAGTCATGGATGGATGGTTTGGTGATCACCTAACTTATGAGAGAAGCTTATCCTTTGTTTGTTTCACCAATGGAGGAGGAGATGAGTTTCAGCACTCACCTTATCAGTTGCTTGAGGATAAGCAACATTTTGGAGGGGAGGATTGTAATATTACTAATTAGCCCAAGCTAATTGGAATATACTATTTTGTTTCCATTTTCTTGTTGCAATAATAAAATTGTAAAGGAGGATAAATTAAACTCCTAAAACAAAAAAATATATCAATGCCCATGTGAACAAGGCTAAATCTAGGCTGCCTTAGAAAAACACCCTTATGTGTGAAAGGGATTAAGTCATTTGATTGGGTCAACTGGACCAAATCAATAGCGATGTCTAGATAGATGTACAACGCAGTTTTAGTTGGAGGTTGATCATGTGAATGCAGCTAAATAATTGAGATGGTTTAGGGTTTGGCAAGGATTCCATATTATTTAAGGAGGAGGAGGACAAAATTATAAGGTCGTTGAAGATATTATTTCTGAAGGATTTGTCTGCTTAGACACTTCTCATTCTCTAGATTTTTAGCTGAGAATAGTGTTGTTTAGCACTAGGGTGTTCCTGATCGGGAATCCCACCTCTTCCTTGAGAGGCCTCTTGGAGGAGTCTTGCATTTTTTGACCACTATCAGGAATTTGGCCAAGTTCTTCTTCCAAATACAATGTAGATCCTGTTGAGCGTTTGGTTGTCTTTGTCAGCTGTAGCGAGTGGAGGCTAGATCTGTTCAGATCTAAGCCATTCTAGTGCCTCTTTTCAGTGGGAAAGCCTTCTATCCCCTTGGTAAGAGATTATTGGATGAGGAGAACTCAATTTCAAATCTTGGCTTGAGGCCACATCATGCTCTAGAGCCTACAACATAGTCCATCTTCCAGAACTGCGTTATTTGCAAGAAGAAAGTTGCAAGGTATTTTGGCACTTCAAGGAGGAGAGATCTTTGGTGTTTGGGAATATTCCCTTCACTAGGGTGATATGTGGATTATAGATCTAATCCATGTTCCTTTCAAATCTGATCTGAATACTAATTTATTTTCTTCATAAATTCTGAATCAACCTGTAGATCAGCTACATTAGATCTCATATCTACTCCATGTACTACATTTTCTGCTGAAAACCCCAAGGGGCTTTTGAAGAGGAGACTCCATAGTGTATAGATCTGATATAGATCTATATTTTTGTACACAGATCTGCTCTAGATCTGAAGTGTAACTTACAGCTCTTTTCAGCTAATAATAACATTGTTGTAATATTCCTAATTAGCTAAGCTAATAGGAATATTTAAATTTTGTTTTATTTTCCATTTGTGAATAAATGACTAATGGAGGACATGTAAAAATCCTTAGATCAATGAATAAATCAATGCTCAATGTGAACAAAGATATATCTGAGCCAGTTATATAAAATGCACTTGTGTTTGAAACAGGTTTGAGCTATTTGACTGGGTCAACAGGACCAAATCTACAACGTTGTCTAGGTTCAATGCATCTCCTAAAGGGACAATGCAGTTCTAAAAGGAGGACCACATGTGAAAAGGGTTAAGTGATTCAAGGTGGTTTAGGGTTTGTCACATCCTCATCTTATAAAAGGAAGGAGAAGGCTCAAGGAAAAATTTGTTGGTGATATTTCGATTTTGAGATTGCTTGAGCAACTCAAACTCTCTTGGTTGTTTAGCTAGAGAGAGAGGAATTTCCTATTTAGGAATTCCTCCTCCATCCTTGAGGGTCTCTAGGAGGAGATTGTGCTGCATTGGTCCACTATCTGGAATTGGCCAAGCTTCACCTCCCTTGATAGTGTAAATCCTGATTAGGGCTTCACTGTTTAGAGAGATGTAGCAAGTGGAATCAGATCTATTCAGATCTGAAGAGTTCTATTGCATCTTCTCAGTGGGGAAGTCATATAGACCATTGGCAGGAGTGAAATAGCTGTTTTGAGCTTCAGATATTATCTTGGCATGAGGCCAAAGTGTTCATCACTTCATCAGCGCAGTTAGCTTCAGAAACTGCGTCATTTTGCAGGCAAAGTTTCAGTGTACATTTGCTAGCAGTTTGGAGGAGAGATCTCTAGTGAAAGGCCTTATTTCCTTCACTGAGGTGATCCGTGGATTGGCCAACCAATCCATGTAATATTTCAGATTTTATATACCGTGTGATATATTATTCATAAATTTCTGAACTTTACTGCGGATCCATGGTGTAGATCTTAGATCTATTCAGTGTCCTTCACTTTCAGCTGAGATCCCCAATGGGAATGTACTTAAAAGGAATTTTTTCATATAGATCCCATTTAGATATATCCTTTTGTCCTTTGATATTTATAGATCTGAAACTTAATAAAACACTGCTTCATATTTCTGAAAATAACGTTGTCCGCTTCATCCTCTACTTCTTGTGTCATAAAGCTTGGTTTTGAGGCCTTTTCTTTAAGTATAGATCTGTCTTTTCTAATGTAAAATATTGGAATCATATTCACAGCTTTCCATAATATTATCTCTGCATAAAATCACCAAACCCTTTAGAAAATATGCTCTCTATGCTTCAGAAAATTTTTGCATACTCCAAGTCATGGGAAATCAACAATTTCTAGCCTAGTCGGGAATGGAGGATCTGTTTAACATAGAAAAACGAATTTTTTTTGCTGAAATTTGGCATGTGAATCCATATTGACCTAATATAACACATCCTAGAGCCATGACCCTTATTTTTACACATATTTCTGAATACAGTAATTTTAGGGCATGAAAATCTGATTTTCCTCACTTTTTTGAGAATAAAAGTTGAGTAAAGGTTGTTGTAGTACTTGGAATTGGTTTCTGAGTGTTTTTAAACACATTTTATGATAGCTGAAGCACACATCCCTGAAAAATTCATTTTTCAGGCATGTCTTGATGAGAAATCCCTTTTGGGAACATTACAGTGGTATCATAGCATGATATCTGGCACAGACTGTGAGATCAAGCTATCAGAGGAGTAAAGAGAAGAAGTAGAGACCAGAATTATGGAGAGGATGAGATCACTCTCATAAATATTCAGATCTAATAATATCCTCTCCAAGGAGGTTGAACATTTAAAAGAAGAAAGATGCAATGAAACTCCTAGAGGGTTTCAAGAAGAAGAAGGTTGCAGTGAGACCTACAGAAGGTTTCAAGAAGGAGAGGAAGACCCATGCACTTCCTACCCTCACAAATAATATGAATTGTACATAAAGAACAAGAGCATGGCTCCACCACTTGGAAGAATGACAAAAGGGGAGATCTCCCTGCTCCTTTTCCAGACCATGAAGGGTATTGAAGAAGATATTAAGGAGATTGAAAGAGTGGAGACTTGTACCAGTGCTGGTACAACCTTGGAAGAGAAGCCTTCATGTTCAGTAATGAATGAAGACTACATAGTTGCGGAAGAAGCTCTTGCTTCTACATCTCACCAAGGTATGATTAAAAATCCATCTATTGTCATTTAAACGCATTTTATGAAGAGATCTACATCTTTGCATGCTGCTAAATTAGAGCAACAGAGTTGCTCTACGCTGTGCCAAAGAAGTGAGGAAGAATAGAGGAACCATTCCTCATTGGAGCATTCACATGGAAGCTTCATTCATGAAGCAATAGAGGGTGGAATGATGGATGGTAGACATCTTGAAGTGAGAAACCCTTTCTCCCTTCTATATGACCTTGTCTCAATAAGCACACCCCTGCTCAAAGAGAAACTTCTACTTGCAGAAAATCCAAGGCCCCTTTGGTTTTGGGAGGCCATGCATGAGAAGAAGACCTCATGGGAAGAATTCATTGGAGGTGCACTTCAACACATCATGGAGTGCAAAGTTCTTCAACATTTTGAGGAGGATCTTCCCTTCTCATAGGAGCAGATAGTAGATGGAGGACATCTTCAGATGGATAACACCTCTCATGACTGTGTTGGAAATTTCTTGAGCCATGCAAATCATGATGGGAGGTTTTTTCCTACCACCTATTTGGGTCCTCATAGGGTCAAATTGATCCTCTGGAAGATTTCATTTCAAGATCCCATGAAATGGAGGAATTTGATTTGGGATGATGGTATCCCTCATGGGAGGAGTACTAGGATGAAGGGTGGAAGGAGACATCCACAAGTGGTTGAGTGGATGTAAATGGAGAGAAAGAAGTTGGAGAGCTACTTGCAGATCTATGACACTAGGCAGCAGAAGGCTTGGCTGCGTTGGTTGCTCTTGAAAGAGTTTGGTCATCACTCTCTTTCTAAGGGTATGTGGTAGAATACTTGCATCATGAGGTAGCAAAGAGTATGAGCACATTGTTTGGCATAACATTCTTCATGTCAAATACCATGTTGTCACTACATGATTTAGATGATGGAAGTATGAGGAGGCAGCAAAAGATTTTGTTGCTTGGGATGTTCTTGAGAGAGCAAGGGCAGATTTACTCTCATAGTTTTCATGATGTTGCAGGAGTAGAAGATGGAACTATCATAGTGCAAAGGGGCTACTCCTTGGCCTTAGATGTTCAAGAAGGAATTTCTTCATGGGGGGTACTTCTCATATGTAGCAGCATTATGGGAGATGCCTTTGACATTCTGCATGTCAAATATTGGAGCTATGTGTTGATGGGAGCCTATTTGCATAGGCCAACATCGTTGTCACTTTGGATCTTGGATTTATTGATGAAGTATTCCCAGGATCACTTCTCATTTGATGCACTTGGTGAGAAAAGAGGAGGTGAAGAATATGAAGTGGTAGATGGAGACATCTATTACTGTGGTGTGCTTTCCTTTACTTGGGTTTCCAAGCATGAGGAGAAGGAATTTCATGCAGCACTTAGTTCATTCCCCTTCATGGGAGTGTGCCAAACTATTATTGAGGATTCATTCATGGGTCCATGTATCTTCTTACTTCCAACATATGGTGAGAGCTCCTCTTACCATCTTTTGGCAGTGCATTGCTCCACAAGAGTGCAAGATATTCATTGAGCTCCATGATCTACATTGGGCCAAATTATATGATGGAGACATCCATCTCTTATGTGGCTTTGGGAAAAGATATTTTTCTTACATGTATGTTCATTTGATTCATATGATTAACCATGTAACAAGAAAAAAATTTCCATGTATTCTTTTGAAGTAGCAGTTTGTAAAATTGCACTGTGAAGACTTGGGAAACTGTTGGTACTCTCTTGCACCACATAGAACCTTCATTATTTACTTCATGATGATGATAGTCATGTTATCAATTGCTGATATTGCTTTTATCTTGATGGGAGACATGATGTTGAGTGAGGCACATGGTTTGGATGTGTCCTTTTGGGAAGTAGGTTCCCACATTTTCTGCAGTACATGTTCTAATGGGAACAAGGAAAGAGTTGTGGACACTAGGACCAAACACTTGTTTCTGTTTGAGGTGGGCCATGTGTGTGATGGAATACCTTATGATGATACTCTCCTATCCATCACATATGGAACATTTTGGGCTAACTGGTTTTACAGCGTTGGAGGGAGGATCTTTGCAAATATAATCTTCATGATGCCACTTGAGGAAAATATCCTTGCAGCCCAAGATCAGTTTTCACTCTACACTTATCCTAATTAGAGAGGATAATAGCATGTGGTAGGCTATCTTGTCTATCATGTGCATATTTTCAGCCCACCTATTTTGCGGGAGCTCAAGGTGGAGGAACATTTTTAGGAGTTGCCATGTTGGGAGGTGGCTCATTTTGTGTGGATGATTGCTTGGGGATGGAGGATCGACATGGAAATTTTGTTTCCCAATACATTTCAGATCCCATGCGTCAAGGGAGCCTCTAGGCAACACCTTATTTATTTCATGAGTACTCTACTTATTCATGATGATAGCTACTCAGCTAATTTGCATGCTTGGGATAGGCAATATGGAGATTCATTGTTGACACAACATCTCATTATTTGGGGGAGATCATCATATGTGGATGCTACAGTAGGAGGAGGGGACATCATTCAATTCTATCCTTACAGTTGCTTGAGGACAAGCAACATTTGGGAGGGGAGGACTGTAATATTCCTAATTAGCCAAGCTAATAGGAATATTTAAATTTTGTGCTATTTTCCATTTGTGAATAAATGACTAATGGAGGACATGTAAAACTCCTTAGATCAATGAATAAATCAATGTTCAATGTGAAAAAATCCATATATGAGCCAGTTACATAAAATCCACTTGTGTGTGAAACAGGTTTGAGCTATTTGATTGGGTCAACAGGACCAAATCTACAATGTTGTCTAGGTTCAATGCATCTCCTAAAGGGACAACGCAGTTCTTGAAGGAGGACCACATGTGAAAAGGTTTAAGTGATTCAAGGTGGTTTAGGGTTTGACACATCCTCATATTATAAAAGGAAGGAGAAGGCTCAAGGAAATTTTTTTTGATGATATTTCAATTTTGAGATTGCTTGAGCAACTCAAACTCTCTTAGATGTTTAGCTAGAGAGAGAGGAATTTCCTGTTTAGGAATTCCTCCTCCTTCCTTGAGGGTCTCTTGGAGGAGATTTTGATGCATTAGTCCACTATCTAGCTTTGTCCAAGCTTCACCTCCCTTGATAGCATAAATCCTGATTAGGGCTTAACTATTTAGAGAGATGCAGCTAGTGGAATCAGATCTATTCAGATCTGAAGAGTTCTATTGCATCTTCTCAGTGGGGAAGTCATCTAAACCATTGGCAGGATTGAAATAGCTATTTTTAGCATCAGATATTATCTTGGCATGAGGCCAAAGTGTGCATCACTTCATCAACGCAGTTAGCTTCAGAAACTGCATCATTTTTCAAGCAGAGTTGCAGTGTACATTTGCTAGCAGTTTGGAGGAGAGATCTCTGGTGAAAGGGCTCCTTTCCTTCACTGAGGTGATCCATGGATTGGCCAACCAATCAATGTCATATTTTAGATTTGATATATTGTGTGATATATTCTTCATAAATTTCTAAATTTTACTACAGATCCATGTTGTAGATCTCAAATCTATTCAGTGTCCTTCACTTTCAGCTGAGATCCCCAATGGATGTACTTAAAAGGAATTTTTGCATATAAATCCCATTTAGATCTATCCTTTTGTCCTCTGATATTTTATATATCTGAAACTTAATAAAACATTGATTCATATTTCTGAAAATAACACTATCTGGTTCATCCTCTACTTCTTGTGTCATAAAGCTTGGTTTTGAGGCCTTTTCTTTAAGTATAGATCTGTATTTTATAATGTAAAATATTTGAATAATATTATCAGCTTTCCATAATTTTATCTCTGCATAAAATCACCAAACCCTTCTGAAAATACGCTCTCTATGCTTCAGAATATTTCTGCATACTCCAAGTCATGGGAAATCAACAATTTCTAGCCTAGTCGGGAATGGAGGATCTGTTTAACATAGAAAATAACATTTTTTTTGTTGAAATTTGGCATGTGAGTCCCTCATGACCTAATATAACATATCCCAAAGCCATGACCCTTATTTTTATGCATATTTCTGAATACATGTCATTTTAGGGCATGAAAAATTGCTTTTCCTCACTTTTTTTAGAACAAAAGTTGATTAAAGGTTGCTGCAGTACTTGTAATTGATTTAAAAGTGTTTTTAAACACATTTTATGATAGCTGAAGCACTCATCCCTTAAAAATTCATTTTTTAGGCATGTCTTACTGAGCAATCCCTTTTGGGAACATTATAGCTTGTACAATCATATCATTTGGTTGCAACCTCTTATTTTTGGCATTTTTCATGTAAAGTTTCATATTTTCTGTTCTATAATCTATGGGCTTCAATATAATCTTGATATGTTGATGTAAATGACATAATTGAGCCTACATATTGGCCTTCTACATATATTTTGTTGAACTGCGTTATTTTCTGAGCAGTTTTGTCAAATAGTGCTACAGTCCCTTCTTTGGGAAATTTTACAGCTGTACTAGGTGTGGGAGATCTGTGCAACCCTCCTAGAAAGATTTTTTTCTGATCTCCTCTTGGATTTGGGTCTTAGATTATCAGATCTAAGGGATCCAAGGGATGATTTCCAGTGTTTTAGCATACATGCCTGAAAAATGCATTTTTCAAGCATGCCTTGCTACCTGTCCCATTTTGGGGATATTAAAAACATGTTCTACAACATAAATATAATTTGCGGAAAACTAGTGAGCACGGGTTTGATGTGGGAATATAATTATAAGAGGAAACTGCAGTAGTGGGGAATCAAATGAAAGAGCGGGAAATATGAAGGTTTAACAGGTTATGGAGGTGGATTAGAAGAGATAGCATATTTTTATTCATCATTAACCCTTTTCATTTATAATGATAAAACCCCTTTCCCTTTAAAAAAATAAATAGAAAAAATCCATTTCGATTGGCGGGAATTTTTTCCCGAATAGAATTAGCATGGACGCGACATGGGGCAGAATGATAAGAGGACACGTCAAATGTGGGCAATCGGGAGAGATTATTAAATAAAAAAATGAGGTGGAGGGGAAATTTTTTTATACATATCTATCATAGATCAGGGTCGGAAGGACTTTAAACATAAGACATGAAATGGAGGAAGTGGGAATAGCGATTTGCAATGGGAGTGATAGCGTGGTAGTGGTGGGGTCTACTAATCGCATCAAGGAATGGAATCAACATCATAAATCACAATATTGGGATAATAGGGTGTTGGATGATTGAATCGACTTTGCGTTTTTCAATTTGCAAAATTGCAAATTGGGAAGTCAAACTTATCGCATTTTCCAAGTCAAATTTTATCGTGAATCAGGGATTTGGAAATATTGCATTTAGGGACCAGGAAGGTTATCGCATATCAGGAATCGGGGAGTCGAAGTAGGCAATGGAACGATTGGGGATTGAAAATGTGAAATTCTATAGCGGTTGATGACATGACATGGAGAGGGTCCCACTTTATTATCGAAATCAGGTAAACGGGAACGCGGAAGTGAATGCGGTAAGTGAACTTCATGAAATTGCGATGCGAAAAGGTAGGTGGGGCCCATTAAATGAATTTTAAAAGTGGAATAATTGAAAACTTTGTTAAGTCAATGAATATGGTAAAATCTGCATGAATCATAATATAAATTATTTTTAAATCATTTCAAATGTTATGAAGTGGATAAAAGGGAACGATGGGTCCCACCAAATGTTGCATCGGGAAGTTTGTAGGATTCGACAATTTTAACATGAATGAAGTTTGAAACTTCCAATACGCTGATTGCAATGAAATGTAAGGGGTAGAAATATGGTTAAGTGTGGAAATTAATATACATATAATATATGATATATTACAAATGTCGGTTGTGTTAGGGGAGGAGTTGTGTGTAATACAAAATATTTGTGGTAAGGTTGTTTTGTGGGGGGCGGAGCTACTATAAAAGTCCCCAAAGCATAGCATATTTGGGTTTGGATGGTTTAAAAGGGAAATAATTAAAAATGGGATTTGAGACTTGGGTTTTATTTTTAAGCAGAAAATAAAAATAAAAGGGAACTAATGACTTAGCAGAGAACTCTGCTAACATTGGCTCCACAGGGGATAGATCTCTCCCTGTGAGGCTCTAAGAATATTTTGCAGTTTCAGTGCCTTGTCATTGGGCTATGGATTCATAAGCTATATTTGAATCTTCTACAACTTATTTCGACATGACTGAAATATATATATCAAATTGCAATATAAAACTGAAAAGAAATGCTCGAGTGGCGAGCAAATTCATCCTTCTACTTCTAATCAGCTGAAAACTTGCCTAATCAAGTATAACTTGATTTCCAATGCAACCATCAAATAATTTGACCATTAAAGAGAAACTCTTGCATGTAACTATTTGAAAATATTCATAAGGGATATAATATATGCAACAAGAAACGAACTGGAAACATGTACTAATTGCTATAAACCGTGTGTGTCATTTCAACTGCTACTATATTGGAGACCCCTGCTGAAAATGAATCCATCCAATCAGCTACCAGATCATGAAACATAAGAGTAATGTTTATCTGATCCAAAAGACCAAGCTGTTGTTGTTTAAACTCTGCTATGTCAATAAAACTGGGTTGCTCCTGTCCTCCTTGCAACAACTAATTAAGTGCATCTGTTTTATTACATTTAAGGGAAACAAAATCTTCTTTATGTTTTTGATTAATTCCTTGAAAACAAACTCATTAGAGTCACTTAAACCAACATAACTAAATGGCAACAATATATCAGGTTCCAAAAGAAGAACATCATGCTCATCAAATTATTCATACTAAGTACTAGGAAGAATTGGATCCATATGAATCTGATCTTGATCTATACCTTTTTCAAACACTTCAGACACCTTTTCCATAACACTACTAGAAGAATATATTTTATCATTTTGAACATAACACTCAAATTATTCATAGTAGTTATCAAGCAACAACTCATATGAATATAGTCCATTACAATAACGATGAAATATTTCATGAAATTTCCTTAAAGAAGAAATAGTACCAACAGTTAAGGACTGGAACCATTTGCGTGCATCTCCATCAAGTGAAAAACCAAATATTTTCATGAGGAAATATTCATGAAACACGTCCAACAAGTGCATAAGCTCATGAAATGCAATAAGGTACTTAGTGAGATGTTCATCTTCATCTCCTCAAAATATTAAAAGACGATGTTTCCATTAATCTATAGAAGGCACTGGATTAGGAAACCCATGAATTTCCGAAAAATTTAAAGGAGAAAACCTTTGAGATAATATGCCAGCAAAAGCTTTCAACATTCTTAAACTATGGAGCTGCCATTAGATTCTTTATCAGGGAGTCACCAGGTGAAATATCACAATCTTCTTCAAGTCACCAATTCTTGTTCACCATCAAGAATTGATCATCAAAAATAAAGCAAAAGACTTGGGAGAATACTTCATTTCAAGGCCTTCGTATCCCTATCCCTAGTTCTAGTCCTTATAGGAGGTAGAAATTCTCAATGGAGTCGCCAGGTGTAAAGAAGTCTAAAAAGACAACTAGAACTGTACACCTCAGAACCAGACTTATAACTTTGTCATTCACCCAGGGATAAACTTAAATTCACCTCCTTGGTAACAACGCCAAATATATTAGCGCAAGGAGTCACTCCTTGACTGCAAAATGAGTAAGCCTTACACATCATATTTCATTTAAAGTTTTTTTTTAAAGGTTTTGAATGTTGGGATAGAATAGATAGCAGAGTTTTATTCATCATTAACCCTTTTCCTTTATAATGATAAAACCCCTTTCCCTTTAAAAAAATAAATAGCAAAAATCCCTTTTTATTGGCGGAAAAAACCTTTTGAATAGAATTAGCATGGAGGTGACGTGGGGCAGTATGATAAGAGGACACGTTGAATGTGTGCCATCGGGAGAGATTATTAAATAAAAAAAATAGAGGGAGGGGGAAACCTTTTATACATATCTATCACAGATCGGGGTTAGAAGGAATTTAAACATAAGACATCAAAGGGAAGGAGTGGGAATAGCTATTTTCAATGGGAGTGATGACATGGTAGTGGTGGGGTCTATTAATCACATCGGGGAATGGAATCAAGATCGAAAATTGCAATATCAGAATAATAGGGTGTTGGATAAGTGAATAGAATTTGTGTTTTGCAATTTGAAAAATTGCAAATCGAGAAGTCAAAATTATCACATTTCGCAAGTCAAATTTTATCGTGAATCGACGATTTGTAAATATCACAATTGGGGACCAGGAATTTTATCGCATATCAGGTATTGGGAAGTTTGAGCAGGCAATGGAACGATTGGGGATTGAAAATGCGAAATGCAATTGTGGTTGATGACATGACATGGAGAGGGTCCCACTTTATTATCACAATTGAGTAAATGGGAAGGAGAAATTGAATGTGGTAAGTGAACTTTGCGAAATTGAGATGCGAAAAGGTATGTGGGGCCCATTAAATGAATTTTAAAAGCGGATTAAGTGAAAATTTCGTTAAGTCAGTGAATATGCCAAAATTCTCCCAAATCATAAATAAAACGATTTTTAAAGCATTTCGAATGTTATGAAGCATATCAAAGGGAATGATGGGTCCCACCAACTGTCGCATTAGGAAGTTTGTAGGATTCGGAAATTTTAACATTAATGAAGTTTGAAAATTGCAATATATTGATTGCAATGAAAGGTAAGGGGTCAAAATATGGTTAAGTGCGGAAAGTAATATACATATAATATATGATATATTACAAAGGCTTTTTTTGTTAGGGGAAGGGCTTCGGTAATACAAAAGATTTGTGGTAAGGTTGTTTTGTGGGGGGAAAAGCTGCTATAAAATTCCTGAAAGCATAACATATTTGGGTTTGGATGGTTTAAAAGGAAATATTTAAAAATGGGATTTGAGACTTGGGTTTTATTTTAAAACAAAAAATAAAAATAAAAAATAACTAATAACTTAGCAGAGAAATGTTCTAACATATGTTAGGGTCCCGTGATTTGGCTGATTGGCAAGCCAAATGACAGTGTAACATCAAACCAATCTTTGGAGCCCAAGGATCTAGCCTTCCTGGACTCAGAGAGGGATCTCTCTATATGTGTAAGGGATATCTGTGTGTTTGCTTATTGTGCTCTGATTTTAGGCTAGTTATGAAGTAGGTTTTTTGGTTTTGGTTTTTAGGTTGTGAGGGATGAAACTGATCAAAGATATAAGATAGGTAAAAATATGTCAGATCAACTGGGCTATGGGGTCGAAAAGGTCAAGAAAGCTATCAGATGGTGATACAAGGTTGTTGAAGGGTTGATTTGATTCAAGGTAGAAAGGATCTTTGGGAAAAATGGAATAAAATGAACATCAAGTTTGGGAACAGCAAAGGGTTTCAAGCATAACTAGTTTAATAGCTGACATAAACATGGTAGGGCAAACCATTAATCATGAGAAATGTAACTATAAGCTAATAAATACATAGAAATAAACATTCAAGCCATGCATAGAGATATATCACTCTCTAACTTTGGGAAATGGCTATCAGACTTTGGGGAAATACACTTAAGACAGAAAAATAACTCAAATCACTATGCCGGAACTCCTAAACACAGTACTTCAAGTTATTGGGCACTTTGAAAACAAGATTGCATAGTCTTAGGCAAACGGCAAGATCAGAACAAGACCTCCTTGGTTCAACAAATGAAAATCTAATCAGTCAAAGAGAAATTTCATGGATGGAGCTATGGCTAGCCATGAGTAAGCAGGGCATACCGTAAATCATACTTAGCATGCATAAAATAATGAATGAAACAAGCAACAATATCCTTAAGTTATTAAAGAGAAATCAATAATTCTTTAATGTGACTAAGGATGAAGAAAACATGGAAGCTATGAAGAAATGGGAAATTTGAGGTGCCTCCAAGGGCATGTCTCAAATTTGTTCTCTACTGATCTATAGCAAGCAAGAAACATGGATTCATGAATGAAAACTAGGAAACAAAACAAAGAGAGAGACACTATACCATTCTACCAAGTCATGGAATCCAACAACAATCCTCTTTCATCATCCAAGAACATCCAAGAGACTATCCAAGAGCATGAGACAAGTATTTCTTCCAAAGCTTATATGACCATATATTGCTTCTATCATCAAGTTCAGCCTTGTTTACAATGAAATCCTTTGGAATATATAAGCTCAAGTGAGGAAAACCTCTTAGTTCAATTTGCACTCTCATTGGCCTATTCAAAATATATAAACTTGTCCTTGAGGCTTTGCAAAGCCCAAGGCACAAAATATCTCATAAAATATCTAAAAAATGCTAAAATAGGGAAATAAATTGACTTTTCATAACTTCTCATGTGTAAAAATAGCTAAACGCACATGAGGAAAAAACAGTTTTTAAAGGTTCAATTTTTACAAAAATACTCAAAAATTACATCAGCAAAAGGTTCCCTGACTTGCCGGCAACATTTGGCAGCCTTCCTGATATGGAAATGAGGCTCATGATAGCTCGCTGGAAATATGTGAGTGTCTACTTTCTGGAACAACTTTAATTTTCCCAATCTGATGTGTAGAAGTCCTCCAAAAAGAGGCTTGTGTGTAAAAAACCAGAAAATAAGGTTTGCTGATAGACCGGGCAGAGTGTAGAAAAACCGGGCATTTTTCGCCATTTCGGGGGAGAAAATGATCTTCAAATGTCCTGAA
Source organism: Pinus albicaulis (assembly GCA_034641835.2). Taxonomy (NCBI): domain Eukaryota; kingdom Viridiplantae; phylum Streptophyta; class Pinopsida; order Pinales; family Pinaceae; genus Pinus; species Pinus albicaulis. The sequence continues at coordinate 734,603,182 of CM076574.1, forward strand.
AATAACTAAGTGTGTGATCCTAAAATTATGGCATCCAATTATACCATTCTCCTCCTTTTATGATTCCTCAAACTGAAATGGTGAAGCCCATGAGTTTCGGCCAAAAACCCAAAAATGCCAAAAACCCAAAATATGTCGAAAATTGCCCAAAATTGGTGAGCATTACCCCCAAGGGTTCTCAGCAACATGTTTTGAAGTAGAGGCCAAAATATGAAGTCCTGTGTGTCTTTCCTCACTTTCCGTGCTGGGCGCTTCCCTTTAGCCTCCTTGAGCTTTTCTTGAGCAGTCTTTAACTTGAGCCGGGCAAACTGATTTAACTTTTTATAATGCCTCGTCATTCTCCTTTGAAGATATAAATCCCTGTTTGCCTTCTCCAATTTCTTCTCCAAGTGGTCATTTACTCTTTCAAGCCATGCCTCTTTATTTTTCTCTATCTCCTGCTCAAACAATGTAGTGAGAGGGGTAGATTGGAGAAGGGCTTTTTCCTCTTCTTTTTGCTTCTCAAGGGCCTTTTTAATCCCTATGGTTCTAGGCCTCTTTCGCCTAGGCTAATCTTCTTCTTCACTTTCATCGAACTCGCCCATGAGTTCTTCCAACCTTGCTTGGGCTTTGGAGGCCTCCTTCTTTTACTTAGTCGCCAGTGTCTCATAAACAACAATATGGACACTCATTTGCCTATTTTGGATTTGCAAGAATTGATTGAAATTCCTAGCTCTATGAAGATCATCCTTGAAGGCATCATTTTGGCCCTCCCTATGGATCAAAAGGTTTTCTAGAATCTAGGCCTCATTATCACTATCATCTCTTTGGACTTGGATGATGTCGAATGCACTCTCCTGTTCATGAATTCCTTCTACCTTGCCCTTCCCTTTGCTTTGGGTGGCTATTCTAGTGCTCTTCCTCCTGGGAAAATCAATCATGGGCTTCTTTGGCAACTTTTCTTTACTTCGGAGGGCCCTTGTCACATTTGGAGTGACCACCCTAGGCACTCTCTTCTTTGCTATCTGGGACATGGCCTTTTTAGGAGAAGAGGGCATGGCCCCTTTACCTTTGTCACCTTGCTTCTCTTCCTTTTGAGTTTGTTGTTCTTCTTGAGGAGGTTTTTGTTCTTCTTGAGGAGGTTGTTGTGTATCATATTTTGGCTTCCCTTGCTCATCACTGTCATGCCCTTGTTCAGCATCTTCATGTTGCTGCTCTGTCTCATAGGGCTGCTGAGTGTCCTCTTTAGGCTTCCCTTGCTCATCACTATCATGCTGCCCTTGCTGCTCTGTATCACCCTCACTATCATGCTCCTGTTCAGCATTTTTTTCCTCCTCCGCTTGCTGCTATTCATCATCACTGTGATGTTGCTGTGTGTCATCATAAGGATACTGTTCACCCTCATCATGAGTTTGTTGGTCACCCTCATCACTATCATGCTGTTGTTCAAAAATTTCTTCCTCTTGCTCATGTCCTTCCTCCTCTTGCTGATCACTTCCTTCTCCTTCTTCATGTTCCTTTGTTTGTTCTGTAGTAAACTTGAGCCTTTTAGGAGTAGGTCTGCTAGAAGAAGGTGAGGGATGATGAGTAGGAGATGTAGGGGATGTATAGACTGGAGGGACAGTGGAGAAATCCAGATGAGTGATGAAAACATCCCAAGCGACCTCTCTCCTTTCAAGCTGATGAAGAATGATGATTTTGATGAGAGAGTGATGGAAGAGACAGGCTATTTTCTATGACGGAGGCTTCTTCTGGACAGTGGAGGCCATTTTCTCAATGCTCTTGTGTAATAATAAAGGAAGATTTAGCAATCTGGCTCTAGTGAAATGCATGAGAAGTCGAATGTGATATGCATAAATTCAGGAGAATCTTCCCTCACAAGTGAAGTACTTCATGATAATCTTCATAAGAGGGGCGTAGCTGGCTAAAATATATGAGAAAGGGAAAATAGAAGGACATGATTCTCTGTGCTCAGGCTTTAGGAAGGGTTTGTAATCATCTGAGTCCAAATGGCTTTGCTTAAACCATTTCTCGCCAATATAGGGAATTTTAGTGGCTTTGGAGATGGATCTTTCGGAGAACTTGAAGTCAAGGTCTGCCAATTGGAAATGTTTATCTTGAAACCTCAGAGTGCAAAGGTGTGTCAAAGGAGAAAAACTCTTCACCTCTTGCACCCTTTGACAAAAATCTAAGCACCCGACCTCATGGAAATTGAACAATACTGATGGGTGGGCATTCACTTCTTCAGTGGAAATAGGTTCATATATCTTATGCAATCCACTCCTACTATCCTGCCTGGGAGGCATCTTGTTCTGGATGCTCTCTAAAAAACCAAACTGCCTCAAAAAGGATTTCAAGAATGTTTTCTCAAACAAAACTCTGCCTTCTTTGTCAATCACTTGTTTCATCAAGGTAAATTTGCCTCAAAGCTGTGTAACAAGTTTCCTTTGCTATTAGGTCCCTGCTCCTCTCAGAAAACTGCCCTTTCTCTTTGTATGCCAATCAACAAGTAAATTTAATAATAAGCACACAGTCACCTAAAATGTATACACACAGTCAAAGGGTCACTTTGTTTAGGTAAGGTTACCTAGCTTTTTTATGTTTTTGGTGTGAGAACATACAACTTTGTAGTAGACAAATAGAAAAAACTCCTCACAATCAATACACTGCTCTTGTATTCACCATTCCTCACACAGATTTTGACAATACCTCCAAATGGAAATTTACATATTTATACACTAAAGTTTGTTTATGGACAAATTTGGTAGCCCTGACTCTGTTCTTCACCACAAGGAGGACTTCTAGAATAAAAGAGCACTAATATAATGATCATTGTAGCTGAAATTAGGCTCCCTGTTTCATTTGTTCTAATATTGTTTTTCTACCTTTAAACACTGCCTCTACCTTTCATCATTGTTTTGAGGGTAGTTATTGGGATTTTTACATCAATATAAATGCACCATTCTTACTGTTTCACCTCTAGCAAACATAACCACAGCAAGTCTCGAGTTTTAAACAACAACACGTCTCTCTTTAAACAACTCAAAACTGTGATTCACATCGTGAGTTTCATCCCTTTTTCCACCACTTAACAGTTTTGAAAAGAACAAGGAGGCACATAAAATACCTTTGAAAATGATGATGGTGTTGTTTGAGGATTTTGGACCACCTTCCAGACTTGTTGAGGGCGTTTGGACCATTCAAAGTGTGCGCGGCAGATTTTTTGTGGAAAACGCTACGCAAAGGGAGGTTGTCGGGCCACTGTCTGGCCGACGGGACCAACGCTTACAGGTGCGCTGCACAGTAGTGGAGTGCTTTGTAAAAAATCTGCCTGAACGCGCTACGCAAAGCTACAGGCGCGCCGCGCGTTCTTCAAGATCAAAAATCAATGAATTAGCTCGAAATTTCCTTCTCTGGTCTCGTGGATAGCAAGAGGGGAGCAATGCCTTGTGCTTTGAGAAGTTTTAAAGGGCTTGCAACAGTCCCTCTATCCTTTTTTTTTTTTAAAAAATAAAAAACCCTTCGGTGTGTTCAAAGAGGGTTTTGAAAACGTTGAAAAAGCCTTCGGTTTAAAATCAAAATATGAAACTCACATCTTTTTTGAACACGTAATTAAGACTTCTTTTTGTTCTAACAAAAACATAGAGGCAATGATCATTTCTTTATAAGCCTGACCTCCTTTTCGAAATGAAACAAACTTTTTGAGAATTTGAAACTTTGACTGTTTCTCATTTAAGGAATGAAAAATTGTCCTCCTTTTTTGTATCTGCACTGTGGATGGAAAATTTTTTCTGAGCCACGTGAAGGATTGTAGAGGTGCCTTTTGAATGAAACTATATTTTTTCTAGGGGAAAAAGCTTAACTGTAATTTCAAAATCCATTGCCACCTCTTGTCTTTGCATGGCTCATCTGCTGTTACTTTTGATAAGTTGAAAAAGGTTTTTATGGAAAAGAAAGAGAAACACCTCTGAATATCATCATCATCCATTTTCTTTTTGTCATTGAAAAAGGACACCTGTAGAAGACACTTTGTGTTATATAAGGTTTTCTTTGACACTTTGAAGGAGGTAGTTTCTCCCTTTTGCAACCTAAACTGACATTTTTTTCTCCGGATGCTTTCGATATGATCATGTCCATTGTGAAAACTAGATGAGATGGCAAGTGCTGCTTGAGTTTCTTTTTGACTGTGGGTAGAAATAAAACAGAAGATGATGTACTAGGGTTGGAAAGTGAACAAGGGAAGCTGGTCCTTTTTTTTTCTGTGAAGGAGATCTGCGAGAAACCTGGGCTTCACTTTCATCTATCCATCAAAAGGGCACTTCTTCAAAAAACTTCTTCTCTATTCCAACTATAACAGCAAAGCACCTTTGACCTATTTTCATAAGGAAACTGCCTTCATTTGTAACAGTGACATGCAGGTATTTCTTTTGAATGTTTGTTCCAGAACCTTGAAACTCATGCCATAATCCTTCTTACATTTTTGTGATCTTGTGTGTTTAGTTGCAATGCATGTATGGGAAAACTAAGCTCAAATCGCCTTCTGTCCAGTATGATGAGTAATTTTGAAAGAAAGTTCTCTATGAATAGGAAGGATAGTACCTTTTGAAAAGCAGTCATCACTCTTAGTGGTTTCCCTTGTACATGATGGCAGAGGTCAGTTTGGGACCAAGACACTTTGATTATTTTGACTATCTACTTTCATAATCTTTCTTCAATGATGATAAACCTATTAGTTTCACATTGTAACTCAAATAATAGTGAACCTATGCAAATTATTTTTAAAGCCCACTACTTTTCCTCTGCCTTTAATCATCATTTTACTTTAGAAAACCTTATTTACTGTCTCACTGTAACCTAAGTTTGTCCTTACAATTAGCGAAAATCTTTAAAACAAACTTTGTCCATTTGCCCTCTGCTTATAGATGAAGGAGGCGCTCTTAACCCTCTGCTTGTGAAATGAAGGAGTTTCTTCAGTCTTCAAAACCTCTGCTTATAGATGAAGGAGTTTTTTCAGTCATGTCATATCATCGGCCCTTTCACAGTGTTATTTTTCCTTTCACTGTCCTTTTAGGCTTTGACTGTGATCGCAAGAGTTTAATGAAAAACACTCTGCTTTGTAGTTGCATCCCAGGCTCAAGATCACATTTAGAAGCAGCTGTCTTCTCATGTGGAGCCAAATATTGTCTTCTGGCATGCTGGTATACCTCTTTCTTTGAAAGATTCATTAAAACACTGTAAAAACACCTAAAATCAGTTTGACTTATGGTACATATATTGCTGAGACTTGAGGGTGTATTAGTGGCGTAACCTAGGGTTGTAACCAACTTTATTTGCAGAATGGGAAGGTATGTTATGACTGGTTTATAACAGGTAGAGGTTCTTTGGCTTTAGAGTGGTTTTCCAAGGGAGAAATACCTAAAGCGCCACTACCTAACTTAGGGGAGACTTTTTGGATAGATTCTGATTGTTTCTTTGGAGCTGATGGGAAAACTAGTATCGTTGAGGCTAGATAGGATTTGATAATGAGGTTTCATCTCGTCTTGAATGGACTGAAAGGTAAGAGGGCGCAAAAATTTCATGAGTGTTTTCCAGCTGGAAAATTTTGACAAATATTTAGATCAGCTGCTAGAAAACTTGGCTGTTACAACTAGTCATCACCAACAAGCGAAAAATACTGATGACTAACAGTGGCTCCATTTGGGGAGGGCAACTCCATTTCAGGAGGTGTCCAGAATTTCAGATCTTGGTTTATGAAGACTAGTGCCTTACCCATTGGCGCAAATTTCATTCTTCCTTGATGCTACTTCTGAAAAATGACAGCATGATTAGCATCAATGATATTTCTACCTACCCACTACCTTTCTTAACATTTTTTCTTCCTTTGGGTACATTTGGACTAGCTACCCTTTTGACAATATATATTTTTTATTTTTGGAAAATGAACCTATCTAATTCTACACTTATATCTGTAGGGAGTTCAGATTAAACTGATGAACTCCTTCATTACTCTACCTATGCTAGATCAACTATCAAGATTAAGTTGTTTGACAGGATTTTGTTCTCTAATCTAAAACACGAAATTGAAAAGATGATCAAATCAGGATTAGATAGTCTGATTTGTCATGTATTTGCGGCATGAAAGAAAAGCTGCACACAAATATTATTTTGCATAAAATGGGAATTAGGAAAAACAGGGCTAAGATGCACAATTTGTTTTTCATCCCCGCTTCCCTCTTTGGTTCTGTTTTGGGCGTGTGGAACCAGTATCTTTTCCTAATCTATTCTCTTTGATAATTCAAGCTTACACAATGTTGACCATCTTTTTCACTCACTAACTTATCAGTAAATAAATTTAAACATGTTCAGCTATGATTAGGCTAGATAACTAAACAAGATATTTGAGTACTAGTAGCGACATTTAGAATTGCGCACTTTCTGAATGACTATTTTTTGGAACATGGGGCCTTTTTCTATTTTTCAGCTGCCCTCTTTTCTATTCTTCTATTGTTTTTGAATTTTCTGTTTTATCTATTTTTCAAACAGTGGTATATACAATGATTGAAAATGCCTTAAACTCAGAAATCTTGGAAATGGTGAAACTTAAGTATCTTATCCTCGTAAGGATCTCCTACCATTCTTGGCCCATCTAGTTCTTGAAAAGAAAAATTGGGAAAGTTTTCTCTTGTAAACATGACATAAGGGTTCATGCATGAGTCTCTAAACAAACCCATATCTTCCCGTTGTACCTCTTTGTACCTCTGATTTCCACTCCTTCCTTTACTGTACACCTTCTTTAAGTAATGGATATATTCTTTGTCATTTTTGAAATAAATAATGACATCATCAAGGTATGTTAAAATGCAAAAGTCCAGGACTAGAAACATGGCTTTCAGGAGCATATTTTTGATATCTGGTGGTTTTGCAATTCTGAGTCTGAAACTGGAAGTACTTCCAGCATACTGAAAAAAATCTTTGAGCTGTCTACTTTGCAAGGGAATCATTTGGCTATAACCTGAAACATCATCTTGCAAAGGCATATGATTAAAAGCACCTATCATCGGTATATCATGTTCTTGGGTAGGAAGGATAAAATTTATGTTATAGCGATGTGCATTAGTGTTTCTAAAATCAAAACATACCCTATGACCAGCTATTTTATCTTTGATTATTACTGATTGGTTCAGATTTTTGTATTTCCTTTTGTCGAAGTTGTTTCTTGGAGTAATGGTAGTGGCATAGTGTTTCTCATTGTTTTCTTCGCATGAGGTAGTATTCTGCATGAGATTGCCAATTCTAGCAATTCTAAGTCTTTGATGGAATGACAGGATATTAGCCAGTTCAAGTAACTTAGGTATATTTGGACTGCAACTATCATGTTTTCTCATAAGGAGTTTATCAGGTACTTTTTCTGGATTTTGAGCTGTTATGGCTACAGTAAAGGTTTCACTTGCAATGGAAGAGTTATGTGATGGTAAATCTTTGAGGTATGGTAAAAACATTAAGCTTCCTTGCTCCTGAGTTCCAAAAAGGTTTGTGATATGTAAATCCTCTAATTCCTTTGTTCTGAAAAAGTTTCCTAATGTAACTGTTGATGTTTGACTAAGGTTTGAGCAATTCGCTTGATAGTACATAATGTTTTGTGCTTCTTTCTCTATTCCTATTTCAAAAGGAACATACTTACTTTCCTCAAGACATAGCTGTTCACGATCATGGTAGGTTTGAGTGTCTAGTTCATCATAGAGAACTAGGGGCAGTTGATGTGGTGGATCTAAGTTTGTTTCAGTTTCTTCTGACTGTTCTTCAATGTCCTCATCAGTATGCAGAATAAAAGAGTTCAGGTCGGAATGCAAAGAATACATTGGAATGTTATCTAGCCTCTCTTGGCTACTGATCATGTATTTCATGTGTGACTCTTGATAGAGTATTCTTGTTTGGTCAAACACATGAATAGTGGCGTAAGACATATCAAGTTGAATATTCCCTTGGAGCTTGGCTCCCCAAGATTTGGATAGAAGCATTCCGTACTTGGGGGGAATGTCTGCTACCACTATGTCCATGATCAGATGTTTTGCAGGTATTTGGGCCAAACTAAAACACAGATCCTTGATTAAGCCTAGACATTTGACTCTACTAGAATCAAAAGAATATAAGTCTTTGTATGGTCTTGTGATTTCTAGGCCTAATCTTTCCATTACAGCCTTTGGCATAAGATTATGCGAGGCACCAGAGTCTAGCATGGCATTGTGAAGGATTTGGTCATGGATATTCAGACTGATGTAAAAGGGAAGAGTGGTTCCCTCTTGGAATTTCCCTTCTATTTTCGGACCAAACAAGACTTCAGGAGTGTCATCAGCTAGATTAAGGGTGTTCGCATCATTCCCTAGATTCAGGACCTTTAACACTTGGGATTTATAAGAGCCTTGGGCAATGAGCTTGGTAAGAGGCATGGTGATCTTTATTTTGGCAATTTCGCCCTCAAAACTAAAAGGTAGCTAAAGTTTAAACATGTTTGTTTTAGCTTTTTCATCCATGACCTTCTCTATGTTCTGAGTTTACTGGCCCTGTTTTGGGATTTTGTTTGCCACAGCCACCTCGAGAATCTTTGTGGAAGTACTAGGAGCATCTAAGTCAGGACTAGTTTGGGTAACTCTATCTTTGTTTTGGTCATTTTTCTCGACCATGATTTTGTTGTTGTTCACTGCTTTCTTAAGGATGGTATCAGGGGTTTTAGCAGTGTCTGAGCTACATTTCTTGGAGTTGTCTTGATTTTTTCTACTTCTAAGGTCATATTTCCTGTGACCTTCTATTATAGCATTCTGAAAATCTATGGCAGGATCCTCAGGATCTTCATAGTTGGTTTCATCCTGATTTGGAGAGAAGAATGTTTGTTCTTCTTCCGTGAGGTACACTTCACTCTCGTTATCAGACCCTATGAGGTTCAAATGATTTTCATCAATGGGTTTTGTATCCCTATCGTCTTCTTCCACATAATTTTCATTAAATGGTGGCCTAATTTGCTAGTCATTTTCCCTTGGTTTGTTTTGAGTTTGTTCCCTCCTAAAATTTTGGTTCCGGTTTCTGTTTGGAGGGATCGGCTGGGTGTCCCTAAGAGGGGTCTTCTCACTTATCTTTTCCCACATTTTTTCCATGGACCTGACTAAGTCATCTATTCTAGGATCTAGGGAGGGAGATGAAGTGGAGACTTCATCCCGATAGGTGACTTTCATTTCTGATCTAGTCCTAGCTCTTTTCTTGGCTAAGTTGGCTTCTGCCCTGATGGCTACTTTTTGCATTTCTTCTAGGGTAGGGGGGTCCTTGTCTCTTAGCTGATAAGTCATGTCTGGTTCAAAACCCTCAGGGAACTTTGCAAAGGCTGAACCAACCGGGGGTTTGAAGTGAGGTGGGAGGGCGTTATACACAATGTTGAACCTAGTGCAGTATCCCTGGACACTTTCCCCATTTTCTCGTTTTAGATTGTTATATTCTGACAGGATTTGAATGGGTTCTTTTGGATTTCCCACCTGTTTATGAAGACTCGGTAGAGTTCCGGGAGGTTGTGGATGTTGTTTGGAGTTAATCTCTTAAACCATTTTTTGGGTTCTCCGCCCAGGCTTTGGGAAAACATTCTCATTCTGATGGTCTCGTCTTCTATTTCCATGTATTCAAAGGCATCGCTAATCCTATCTACAAGTTGTTGAGCTATGGTAGTCTCATCTCCAGTAAAGTGTGGGATTTTGGCTTGATAGTCATTTTGTAAGTGATCCAAAGGTTGTGGAAACACCAAGGGTGTGTACCAAGCTACCATGACGGAAGCTAATGGGTGATGTACAAAATGAGGGCTTGTGGGATGAGCTGAGGTGGTTTGAACAGTAGTGGTTTGGATAGGTGTGGCGGATGTACTTGGACTAGTGACCTGGTTTTGAGCAGATATAGGATGGTAGGAGCCAAACTAATGGAGAAGCTGAAAGTCAAAAGGTGTGGTAGGTGAAGCTTCTCTACTAGGACTCAGTGGCAGATCTAGGGGCTCAAGATCATCAAAGTCTATCTTACTTTATGACTTGCTTCTAAGAAGGGTTTTTGCTGATTTTAAGTCAAAGAGGGAATCCTGCAAGGCAGTGAGATTTTCAGGTACTGATCTTGCTTTACGGATGGACCTATCGGTAGCTATATTGTCATTTTCGGAAGCTTGCCACAGAATCTTCTCTGGGTCGTCTACTATGATAGGGGGATTTGGGTCTGGATGAGCTCTGGTGTTGATTCTTCGTGAAGCCAAATTTCGGGTCTAGAGGTTAGAGAGGATGGTATTTGTGAATGTTTTGGATGGATGGCCTCTCTAAGGTTTTACTAATGTGAAGGATGGTCAAAACTAAAAGGATGGAATAGTGGAGTCGCCAGGTGGATTTCTTATGAGAATTATGGTCCACCACCAACACTATCAAAGATGCTTGGGAAAAAGTTTTATAGCAACTTTGAGATGGAAACTTGCAAAGAAGATAGATTCACTTGGTTGCAACAGTTTGCTAGGATGTATGGACAAGCTAGTGGTTCTCTTGGAAAGAAGGCTTTCTTCTTATATCCTATGTTTAGGTGAGGTTTTCTGAATCACTAAGTTATACTTAGCTTGTCACTGATTACAGAGTTTCCACCCTAAGTTTAAATTTTTGGAAGGATGAGTTAGCAGAAAGGTATGGTTTATGAATTTTTGGTCTTTTATGGAGTTTTTAGGCCTACTGGAGGCTAGTGGAGTCACCAGGTGGAGGACTTTTTTGGTCTTTTTCCACCACTTGCGAGTTTTGAAAAGAGCAAGGAGGCACATAAAATACCTTTGAAAATGATGATGGCATTTTTTGAGGATTTTGGACCAGCTTCCAGACTTGTTGAGGGCGTTTGGACCATTCAAAGTGTGCGTGGCATGTTTGCTGTGGAAAACGCTGCACAAACGGAGGCTGTCAGGTCACTGTTGGGCCAACGGGACCAGCGCTTATAGGCGCGCCATGCAGCAGTGGAGTACTTTGTAAAAAATCGGCCTGAACGCACCGCACAAAGCTACAGGCGTGCCGCACATTCTTCAAGCTCAAAAATCAATGAATTATCTCGAAATTTCCTTCTCTGGTCTCGTGGATAGCAAGAGGGGAGCGATGCCTTGTGCTTTGAGAAGTTTTAACGGGCTTGCAATGGTCCCTCTATCCTTTTTTTTCTGAAAAAAATCAAAAACCCTTCGGTGTGTTCAAAGAGGGTTTTGAAAACGTTGAAAAAGCCTTTGGTTTAAAACCAAAATATGAAACTCACCTCTTTTTTGAACACGTAATTAAGACTTATTTTTGTTCTAACAAAAACATAGAGGCAATGATCATTTCTTTATAAGCCTGACCTCCTTTTCGAAATGAAACAACCTTTTTGAGAATTTGAAACTTTGACTGTTTCTCATTTAAGGAATGAAAAAATGTTCTCCTTTTTTATATCTGCACTGTGGAAGGAAAAACTGTTCTAAGCCACGTGAAGGATTGGAGAGGTGCCTTTTGAATGCAACTATATTTTTTCTAGGGGAAAAAGCTTAACTGTAATTTCAAAATCCCTTGCCACTTCTTGTCTTTGCATGGCTCATCTGCTGTTACTTTTGATCAGTTGAAAAAGGTTTTTATGGAAAAGAAAGAGAAACACCTCTGAATATCATCATCATCCATTTGTTTTTGTCATTGAAAAAGGACACCTGTAGAAGACACTTTGTGTTATATGAGGTTTTCTTTGACACTTTGAAGGAGGTAGTTTCTCCCTTTTGCAACATAAACTGACATTTTTTGCTCCGGATGCTTTGGATATGGTCATGTCCATTGTGAAAACTAGATGAGATGGCAGGTGCTGCTTGAGTTTCTTTTTGACTGTGGGTAGAAATAAAACAGGAGATGATGTAATAGGGTCGGAAAGTGAACAAGGGAAGATGCTCCTTTGTTTTTTCATGAAGGAGGTCTGCGAGAAACCTAGGCTTCACTGTCATCTGTCCATCAAAAGGGCACTTCTTCAGAAAAATTCTTGTCTATTCCAACTGTAATAGCAAAGCACCTTTGACCTATTTTCATAAGGAAACTTTCTTCATTTGTAACAGTGACATGCAGGTATTGATTTTGAATGTTCGTTCCAGAACCTTGAAACTCATGCCATAATCCTTCTTACATTTTTGTGAGCTTGTGTGTTTAGTTGCAATGCATTTATGGGAAAACTAAGCTCAAATCGCCTTTTGTCCAGTATGATGAGTAATTTTGAAAGAAAGTTCTCTATGAATAGGAAGGATAGTACCTTTTGAAAAGAATTCATCACTCTTAGTGGTTTCCCTTGTACATGATGGCAGAGGTCAGTTTGGGACCAAGACACTTTGATTATTTTGACTATCTACTTTCATAATCTTTCTTCAATGATGATGAACCTATTAGCTTCACATTGTAACTCAAATAATAGTGAACCTATGAAAATTATTTTTAAAGCCCACTGCTTTGCCTCTGCCTTTAATCATCATTTTACTTCAGAAAACCTTAGTTACTGTCTCACTGTAACCTAAGTTTGTCCTTATAGTTAGCGAAAAGATTTAAAACAGACTTTGTCCATTTTCCCTTTTCTTATAGATGAAGGAGGTGTTCTTAACCCTCTGCTTGTGAAATGAAGGAGGTTCTTTAGTCTTCAAACCCTCTGCTTGTAGATGAAGGAGGTTTTTCAGTCATGTCATATCATCAGCCCTTTGACAGTGTTATTTTTCCTTCCACTGTCCTTTCAAGCTTTGAGTGTGATCACAAGAGTTTAATGGAAAACACTCTGCTCTGTAGTTGCATCCCATGCTCAAGATCACATTTAGAAGCAACTATCTTCTGATGTGGAGCCAAATATTGTCTTCTAGGATGCTGGTATACCTCTGTCCTTGAAAGATTCATTAAAACATTGTAAAAACACCTAAAATCAGTTTGACTTATGGTACATATATCGCTGAGACTTGAGGGTGTATTAGTGGCGCGACCTAGGGCTGTAACCAACTTTATTTGTAGAATGGGAAGGTCTGTTATGACTAGTTCATAATAGGTAGAGGTTCTTTGGCTTTAGAGTGGTTTGCCAAGGGAGAAATGCCTAAAGCGCCACTACCTAACTTAGGGGAGACTTTTTGGACAGATTCGGATTGTTTCTTTGGAGCTGATGGGAAAACTAGTATGGCTGAGGCTAGATAGGATTTGATAATGAGGTTTCATCTCTTCATGGGCGGACTGAAAGGTAAGAGGGCGAAAAAAAATTATGAGTGTTTTTCAGCTGGAAAATTTAGACAAATTTTTTGATCAGCTGCTAGAAAACTTGGCTATTACAACTAGTCATCACCAACAAGTGAAAAATACTGATGACTAACAACATATTTCTTATTTCTAACATTATTTTTTTTAAGATTTTATAAAAATTTTGCGAGAGGATTTTCATCATCGTAATGCTTATGTGTATGCTTATCTTTTCGTATTTCCTATGCAAGTAAATCTTTATTTTGAAGCTTAGGGTTTGAGGAAATTTTTCGTCGACTCCTTCTTATTTTAGAGTTGGGTTCACCTTGTTCAACTTCTTTAAAATTATTTTCAGCTAGAAAATCCTCCCAATTATCCCCTTTACTCCTCAAATGCAGTTCAATTATATTTTTTACCAACCCATGATGGTATAGAGAATTATCAATTAAATATATTCTCCTTTGAATATTAGTGGCCATTTTCCTTAGACTATAGAGTAGGAAATATGGTAAATTGATTTTTTTCCATCAATAAAATGCATCAACAACCGAGCATGGTAGAAGAAAATATTCCCAAACCTAGCCTTACATGTTATAAAATTTTGAATAACTAGTAACAAATTTCTCCATTTAATTTTTAAAGTTGTTACAGGAATTCCTTTCTTGAAAATTGAGATGTCCATACCTGGGTTTTCAAGGAAGGTATCCCACGCTTTTTTGTTGATTTTCTGGTTTTTAAACCAACTTTCCCCATTTTTTGGTAGTCCTGTAGCTTCTGCCATAAATGACTCTATCAAGACCAATTTTATATCTCCAATTTTTTCTTCTATCTCATCAAATGCTTGAGCAAACGACTTAGTGACCTCCTTTTCATGCCCATCAAACCTTTCAAATAAATGTAACCATCATGTGTGCTACAATTTTTGCTTCACTTGTGGATAGGATTCAAGAAAATTGGTCCCATTCTTCTCAGAATGCACAATACCTCCCTTGTTGAGGAATTTTTGAGTCCCTAATTTCCCCTTTTGATAGAACTATGGATTTTTTGTAACAAAGAAGTGATTTGGGTAGCAGTTAAGATGTTTTCGGCATAAAAAATGGAACTAGTCCAAAGGAAGTGGGATATAATACGAAGGAAATAAGATAGGATATGGAAGAAATGGGATGGTATACAAAGGAAGTGGAATAAATTTGAATGATGACAGGTTTTAATCACTCATTCATATATTGTGGTAAGATATAATTACTAAAATTTTTGTAGATTGGATTGTGAGAACCAATGTACTCGTGTCATGAAAAGGATAATAATTATGTCAAATGGCAGTGATAATCATCAATAACTTTAAATGAATCATCTATTTATATCATAATTCAATGTTTTTTTAATATTTGATTAATATTTACATACATTTTTATTTTTCCTTACTGATTTGTTCTTTTGTAGGTTTCTTTGGCTACAATATATCCATACAAGTTTCTTTGGCTATAATCTGTCAATTTAGCTATGAAATTTCATGAGAGCTGCATATTATTGACAATTTTGTAGTTGTTTTATTTCTGCAAAAGAGGAATAAAAGAAATGGGACAAGCATAGGGAAATTATATAAAATTTATGCTGCCAAGAATTCTTGATTTTCAACTTAGATTTTCTATATAAACATGCCAATAATGTTGGTTTTCATGTTTGTTTATTTATTTATTTATTAAGAAAATAGAAAATATTTCGCAATCTAAGTTGCAGAGGGATGAAAATCATCCCTGGCCAACTTCAAATCAAAATTATCTTGCATATTTGTAGTAAACTCTTCCATTGTTAATGGTTTATGATATATTCATAATATATGACCATTTACAAGGAAAGCTATTTTTTCTTCATCAAGGGTTTTAATTCTGACTACTCCATTGTCAAAGATAATTTCAATCTCATAAAGAACAAGCCAATAACTTTGAAAATTTCCTTGAAAATATTTGAATTTTGAATAAAAAATTAATGCCCAATCACCCGACTTGAATCTCCTGAATTTTCCATCTATATATTTGTTGTTGAGATATGTTGGTTATGTGAATAGCATCTTGTCACATCTCATCAAGTTCATTCAATTTCTCCATTCTTTGATTTTGGGCTTTTGATAGATCAAGACCTAGTTTGACTGTTGTTTTGAAGGTCTTTATTTGGAACTCAATAGGAAACAGGACTTTCTTCCCATAAGCAAGTTCATAAAGAGTATGCTCTTTTGTGTTTCTCCATTTGGTACGATATGACCATAAAGCTTTTGGAAGCTATTCTGCCCAATCCTTTCTATGAAAATGTGCAATTTTTGTTAGAATTTCTTCAAGTACTTTATTAGTAGCTTCCACTTCTCCATTTGATTGATGATATGGAGTATATTTTCAATTTTTGATTATGTATTCCTCCATTATATTTTGCACCAAAGTAGATGTATGTTGAGTACCTTGATCTATCACAATTTCCCTTGGGACACCAAAATGAGTAAATAAATCCTCAAAAATAAATGAAACTACAACATTTTTAGTAGAAAAAGGAAGTCACTTAGCTTCTACCCATTTCATGACATATTTTATACAGAAAAGAATGTACCTTTTCCTTCTTGAAAGTGGATTGATTGGACCAAAAAAATCCAAAGCCCACTTTTCAAAAGGTTCGATAAGTACCTGAGGTTGTAGAGGAATATCATCTGAAGGAATAGGATTTCCCATTCTTTGACAACTATCACATCTCTTAACATATCCTTTGGCATCTCTAAGAAGAGAAGGATTTTATAGGAAGTTATTTTATCAGTAAAATTTCCTCCACATGGTTCATCATGACAAGCCTTTAATATTTCTGGTACTTCATCCTCTATGACACATCTTCGAATGATTAAATCAAGTCCTATTTTGTACATTTCCCCATTTATCCATGAATAAGATGCACTGGTTTGAATAACTTTCCTTTTTTTCTCGAGGAGAAAAATACAAAGGTAACCTCCTTATGGATAAATAGCTATCAATATCTACAAACCAGGGATATTTAATAGACTATGCAAAAATATGTTTGACGCGAAATTGTCCTTTACAGGAACATCCTTATTATCATTTTGGATTCTAGATAGAAAATCAGGAACTGTATTTTCCGTTACAGGACTATCAAAAATAGTAATATTGAATTCTTGTAATAAGAATAACCATGTTGTAACTCTGCCATTAGTAATTTATTTATTCATTAAATATATCATTGCAGAGTGATCTATATGAATAAAAGTTTCATAACCAATTATATAATGTTGAAACTTATTTATGGCATGTATAACAGCTAAAAACTCATTTTCTGTTACAGTATAACTCAAATCTGTAGGAGTCAAATTTGTACTCGTGTAATAAATGGCATAAGAAGTGAAATATTTATTTCCCAATACAAATCCTAAGGTTTTATCCGAAGCATGAGTTGAAATGTGAAAAGGGATATTCCTATTTGGTCCTCTTAAAATGGGTGCTTCACAATTTTTTTTCTTTCAATGTTTCAAAATATTTTTTCCCGTTAGAATTCCAAATTAATTCACAATATTTTGTAAGAAATTTCAAAAGTAGAGAGGTTATCTCGTCCAGGAGGCTCCAGACACCCTTAGGAGACCAAGAGGGGTTAGAAATGGTCAAAATTCAAATTGGTAAGATCGCTCTCGAGCTAGGTTTAGATTGAATTACTTGTCACCCTGATTCCAATGGTAATAATAGATCTCCAATTCGAGCCCGTATGGAGAATTTAGAGTGAGTCAAAGTTTTGGTCAAAGTTTGGAAGTGGGCCAATTTTAAGTGTCCCAAAAATTCACCATCAACCAACAGGGAACTTAGCTCCCAAAAAAGGGAAAAATTGTGGCCTCTTTAAAAAGCCCAATGACCCTTATTTTTGTTAAAATAATAAAAAAAAATCTTTTTGTTTTAAATAAAAAAAAATATATTAAAATAAGGGTGGTGATTTATGACCCCCGCCACCCCCGTCAGACCCATATTACAATAAAAAAATAAAAATAAATAATCATATTTGGGTCAGCAGGTCATGAGCCCCGCTGAAACCCACAGAACCCACTATATAACAATGGGATATAGGTTGGGTCGGAGCCATGAGTTGTGAACCCTACTCACCCAAACAAGTCATGCTATGTATAAAGAGTGGAGCGAGTGGGATTTGAACCTGCCCGACCCATGTGGGTCAACCCCCAATGAGAAGCCCCATAAATGGTGGTCCCAACACAGACCATAACAAAACTTGAACCAACCACAACCTAATAACATTACATGTATTTCCTTATTCATATATGCATAAACGTCTGATTCAATATTTCAAAATAATACAATAAGCACAATTGAAAAATTGCACCACCATTATTGAAACATTAACTGCACCTAAGTTGGGGAGAGGTGGGATTTGATCCCCGAACCTCTCCGTCTCCATTACTCCGCCTTAACCACTCTGACAATGGTGGCGGCTTTGTAAACTCTGCCACCCACCTCATTATGAACACTCATTTCTACAGTGCTCCCAGGGGCAGAGGAGGGGGACCAGGAGTGTGGAACCACAACCCCACAACAAGGTGGAATCATGTGCGGGCACGTTTTTCAAGTTGGGGGATCTTTTGTAGAGAATATTCCTTGATACCTGAAAGATTCCATGGGGAGGTAAATTTTCATTTTGTGAGAATGATATGAATTTTATAGTCATTTTAACTAGAATTTCATAGGGAACATGATGGTAAAGTCAGAATGACCATTTAAGCAGCATATTTGCAGATTCCTAATAGAACAGAATCTTAGGGAATCTTGATGGCATCAAAATATTCCTTGAGGCCCCGAAGTTGCAGGAGTCATAATTCGAGAAAATTTATGTCAATTTTAGACCTCTTGGCGACAAGAATCTGATGGTGATGTCTACTTCAGCAGCAAAGCATCCCATTTTTCAGCCAATTTCCATATTGGAGTGACGGTGTGAGATTCTCAAGTGTGGATAATTGATTTTATGCCCCTCGATGCCACAAATTCAATGGTGTAGCCAGATTCAGAAGTTAAGCATCCACTTCTTTAGCCAACTTCAGGGGTTGAGTTATATGCATTTTTGATCATGTGCCTCTTTTATCAGTTGTTGTGAGATGTATTATGTTGTGGGATATTTTTTTTTCTTCATTTGAGATTATGTCATGCTGATAGTAGTTCCATTATGAGTGAGAGTTCCTCTAGCAGAACATCCCGTGGAGAGTGGTGAGCCCTGGTATGGCACCAAGAGTGCTGCAACTCCATGGGATTCCCTATACTTTATCAACCTGGGGTTCGTAAAAACTTGGAGGTGACAATGATATATGCACAACAGATGCATTATGTTTATGTCATCCTCTTCTACTTTATGAAAGGGTTCTATTTCTAAGGGTTCTCAGTGAAGTTTGTCACACTTCAGTGAAACTAAACTAAACTATAGAAAGGAAATGATTGGAAAAGAAACTAAACTAAATTTCATTGAGCTGGAAAAATGGCTAAACACATTATACTTATCCTATGATCTATCTACTATGCTTCTAACCATGCAACTATTCATGATCTAATTCTAACTGAAAAAGTGTTGATTGCAGTTCAAATGAAATAAAAAAGGCTAAAGAGGCTAATGGAGGGCTTAACACATGAAACAGGGCTTAGATGTGGAAATCGAGGGTTTAAACCTTATAAAACATTATAATATGGTGCAGAAATGGCTTTGGAGAGGAATAATGTGAAATACGCGATGGCAGAGATGCGATGGAGGAAAAAGTTGCAAAATGTGATATCGCAATCACAATTTTGCAAAAGTAAAGGGATAGCGAAAAGGTTTTCTGGGAGGAGGAGCGAAGTGTGATGAGGTAAGAACTATGAAGCACAAACTGTGACTGAGAAAAAGATGCGACGTTCGAAATGTGATGTCGCAATCGGTGATCGGAGTAGTAAGCCTTAAGAGAAACAGGTAAATATTGCGGAATGTGATTTGTGATGGGTGACGTGGCAAGAGGACCAGTTGCGGAGTGCGATAACAATATCGCAATTGGAAAAATATGCGGTAAGTATTAACGAGGTGGATACTGTTGCGAATTTCGATAAGTGAAAGGGAAATGCGGTAAGTTCAAAGGTAAAGAAAAAAACTTGCAAAATGCGAAATCGATTACGGAGGCGGATGCGATTGCGATAATGTAATTTGATAAGTCTTTGCGGTATTGAAATGTGATTGTGATATTTCACAATCAAGGTTTACGAGTGGATAACATTAACAGGGATCCTAGAAATTTGTGATTTGCGACTGCACAAAGGGATTTTCGATAACGATAGCCCTGGTAAGTGAAAAGAACAAAGAAGGGTAAAACTTTAACGTTTTTCGATATTTTCTGATAATAAAAGGTAGTGCTAAGGCGTAAGGGTTATAGAAATCACAATGAGGAGCGGTAAAAGAAAGGAGAGAGGGATTATCTGTGGTATGCGAAGTGTGGTAAGCAGGAAACTCGAGGAGAAAAAGGGCGGAGGAAAACTTTAGTCGATTTTTCAAGCATTAAAACAAAGGTGACAACTGCAATAAATGAAATAGGAGAGAAGAAGGAGGGGAAATGGAGGTGCAACAACAGTTCTCAGACATGAAAACAAAGCTAGAAAGTGAAGTGGTACAGCTTGATGAACTTCTCTGGGACTATTGATACTTATTCTTGCAACCTCTGGATACATGCATGGGAAACCAAAAAAAAGGTGTGATAAAAATAGTGAATGGAAAGCAGTTTTTGCTTCTGTGGGAAGGTTTTCCCTCCTCGAGCTCTATTGACAGAGATGAGAAGGGGGTCTTGATCCACAACTTTTTTGTCTTCCTCCATTCTATTACTCTCATAATAAATGAAAAAGTATAGTAGCACACTGAAAGAAAAACAAAGCAACAATGAAACTATTAGAAACTAGTTAACTCTTCCAGAATAAAACTAAATAAATGGCAGAAACAAAACTAGCTAAATGAAAAAAATGAAAGAATGAAACAACAGAGAATTTGAGGCACATGGGTTGGGCGCTAACCCATGAGTCCATCACTCTGGAACTAGATCAATAAAATGGCATCTCTCTACTCATTTTGTAAAAAAGAACAGAGTGTTACATCCATAAAAGTTTTAACAGAGCCTAATGGCTTTACATCAAAAATTTGAATGGAATGGAATGGAATGGAATTTGACCCTAATTAGCTCTTGATCATATTTATTTATCCTAAAGGGAAACTACCAACATCTCCCTAAAAAATAGGTAATGAGTCCACTTGACTCCAAGTGAATTATGGCTTGAGTGCACTTGGTCTTGAGTCGCTTGGCTACCTCTGGAATTCGAATTGCTGGAGGGGATTTCATGAGGATCCTTTGGTTTCCTTTGAGAGTTAAGGAGGATGGACAACCCCCTTGAATCTCTCCAATATTTCTCCCTAATTTCTTGATATTGTGCCCATTTATTCTTCAATCTTGATCTTCCAGTGGCAAGGAGAAAGTCCCTAAATCATCTCCTTCTCCAAATCTGCATAATTTGCCAAATATTTTACAAAAATAACCAATATTAGGCACAAATATGAAATTACCTTTAAACCTTCCTAAGAAAATATTGAAGTATAAGAAAACATTATTAAGTGCAGAAGGATAAATTTTAATATATATATTCATGTGCATAAGGAAGGTAGGTGGGCTTAAGAAATGTTATATGGGCCTTATTTTATGTCTAATTTAGAGGCCCATCAGAGAGGCAAGCAACTCATGTTGAGGGAAAATATCCTTGTATGACAGACAACATTGTTCTAATATCCCAAAATGGAACAATGCATTGATACAGAAACACAATATTTGGAACTACAACAAGTATACATAAAGATTCAACAATCATAGAAAGTACATAATATGTGAGCCATTTTATTCATAGGATATGGATTACAGATACAATAGTGGATAAAATAGATGCACTCTAGCCAAATACATAGGCTAGAATGACCCTGAAAACATGCCAAAGAAGGCACTACGTAACGAGAGAGTTGTTGGAAGCAATACTATGTTTTCCCTTCAGCAGATGATGTACATATCACTGCTAGATAAAAATGGAAATGTAGATCTATGGAAATCTGGAGCTCTGATGAAGCCAAGATTCTAAATTTGGGCACTATGATATAAACCCCAAGATAACCCAAAAATAATTTTCCACATCTATGAGTCTAGGAAAATCACCCTCTTAGGGCTTCACTATACAATTGTTGGGTATGCAGATCTGAAGCTAGATCTAAAAAATACATGGCTGCAGTATATCACAAGATCAAATCTATGCTTGAAGGGATGAACCCTTCACTAGATCCTTAAGCTAGAAGCTCAAGATCGAGCTCCTCAATCCTTCTCTGATGATTTCCACTACTGCTACACAATTGCTTCCAAAAATTCCGTTGTCAAGGATGGAGGCTCTCTAGCCTATTTCTGAATAATGCAATGTAGCTCAGAAAAGATGGAGACAGTGAATAAAAATTGAAGGAATGGTCCTCCACAGGATTTCCAGCTGAAATGCTAAAAACTTCCCTCCTCCAAAGTATCTACAGGAATGAACGGCGCAATCCTTGATGGGGCTGCTGTTGCATAGAGGTATGATATGTTTGGCCTGATGCTTGATATAGATAAAGTGTTGGAATGCTGATCTTGAAGCACAAAGTGAAAGGATGAACCCTTCACTAGTTCCTTAACTGAAATACTAAAGGAAAACCTCCTCCTCTCAAACCCTGATGCAGAAATGCATTACTTCTGAAGATGTATGGGCTGCATAAAGTAGGAAAAACATGGTACCAATGCCTGATGATGAGTGTAGCTCAATAGAAACCTTCCCATAGTAGGCACTCGAAGTCCCCCGTGGGTAATGGTGGGATTTCCTCTCGAAAACACCCTGTGCTAAACAGCACTGCAGACTTAGCTAAACAACATAAGTATGCATAGAAATGTCAAATGAAAAATCCAGATTTGAACAGATCAGAAATAATAATCTAAAATCATGCCTTCTATTGTTCCTTCATCTTCCTTATATAGATTTTGAGCCTTCCCATTCCTTGGTCCACCTCATAACTGCGTTTCACATGTGGACATATGTCTCCATCATGTGTGCATTAATGCACCAATTCATCCACATCTCATCATGAATGATATATGATCTTACATTTGATTCCCTCCATGATCTATCTCTTTAATGAGACATGATCTCAACTCCTTTCACATTAAGTACATGCTCCACTACTCCATAATGTATATCTACATCTAATTAATCCACATTCACACATAAAAAGTGGATCTTATTCATATTTGAGGATTATGGGTCCATCCACCATTTTATTTTTTTAATTAATTAAGTTTATTAAGAACTATAATATTCCAATAAATAGGTGAAAATTTTGGAATATTACAATTTTCCATGTACATCTCACCATTTCCAGCACTATATGAAGCGACCTACCCCATTTTGACACCGGGCCCAGAGACGTAGCCCACACTGGGTGAACTTCGTTATCAACATCTCATGTTCATATGCTGGTTTTGGTTGTCGTGTTTCCTCTTCTTTAAATCATGCATATGTGTTCTTTTATGCTCTTTTAAAATTCAATTCTAACATCATCACAAAAGTAAAATATCATGGGTAAATCTGGTAGCTAACGAACTCGGATAAAGTGGTATCAGAGTTCTCTTCTTGCTGATGAGAATTACGAGTGTGAACAATGATTGAACATGCAACAATGGAGGATGGAAAAGACCTATATGAGGCCATGCTCATGATGTCCAAAATGGTTAACATGATGTATTAATCTCATGAAATATGGGAGAAAGAAGAAGCTGAAAGTGATGCTTCATCCACATCTTCCAGTGAATATATATCACCCTCACCATCTTCTCATCATTCGAATGAGGAGATCATCCATAGCCTTGAAGCAGATAATGCTGAATTTAAAGTGATTCTACGGGAAGAGAAAGAGGATAAGAAGAGAGTGTAGCTTCAGTTGCAAGTCATAGAGGTAGCCTTGGAAGAACTGAAGCACAACGACCAGAGCTTTGAAGCAAATGATGCTTAATTAAGGAGGATTCTATAAGAAGAGAAAGAGAATAAGCAGAGACTGCAGCTTTAGGTATGAGTCATGGAAGAGGCCTTGGAGGAGTTGAAGTGCAACAAAGGCTTGAAGAAGCCATCATCACCTCTTTCTGAATCGACATTTGAGGTAAACAATGTTTATTTTTCTTTAGTTTCATCTTCACATGCTATCATTTCTATGGGAAATGTGGAGATACCCATTACAGGAACTGGCATGAGAATCCTCACCAAGAAGGGATATAAAGGAGGAGGACTTTGTGTTGATGGCCAAGGAAAAACTCAACCATTGGAGGTTGTGCAAAGACCTCGATTCACAGGTTTGGGATACACCGAAGGACGGTGCTTGAAGGTGTCAAAAGCTCCCAATGCATGTTGAAACCATTTGGGAAAGAGAATGATGGGAACACTTCACCATCATCCTATGAAAACACACATTGCAGAGAAAGAGTTGAGGCAAGCTCTTGTCACCATGATTGCACTAGAGATCAACAATAAAGGTATAATAAGTCTCGGTATTCCAATGTTCATTTTTATTACAATCATGTCGCTAATAATGAACATAGATCATGGCATCGAGAAACATGTAGTTTTTGTGGATTACATAACCATGTCTTTGCTAAGTGTTGGAAAAGAATGGTAGAACAAAAGAGGATGAGGCGTGAAAGGTCTTCTCCACCACAAGAAAATAAGAAGGTAAATCAGGTCTAGAGGAAGAAGACTCATTGCGGTCATTGTGAAAGAAGTGGCCATCAAAGAGCCATGTGTTGGAGGCTCCATCTGTTAGGTGTCCCATGTTTTGATAGTTTGGAAAATCAAAAGACAAGGTAACATCAGAACCAATATTTAGAGTTACAGGATCTAGTCCTCCTATTCTCAGAGAGGTATCTCTCAAATGTTTGTTTTCAAAGGTTTATCTTGTGTGCTTGGAGTATTGGTTTTAGACTAGTTATTAAGTGCAGGTGTTTGATTATTTGTTTGGTTGAATTGATACAGCAGAATATGAAAGGTCTAGGAAAGGTAGGTAGAAAGAGGAAGTAGTAGCCTCATTGGGCAATGGAGTCAAGAGGAGGTCATGACATACTCATCAATGGATATGGGATATCAGAGGGCAAATCTAACTTGGCCGCAAGATCCTTTGGTTTTGGAATGAGATGGACATCAATGATTTGGAAAGAGAAATTTGATTCTCAACGAAGGGAACCTGAAAACATAACCTGAACAATAAAGAAATATTTGATAGACAGGGCTAACCATAAATTCTACAAACATTCTTTAAGAAAATAATGACTTCAAGACAACTTTCAAAATGAAATCTAAGATTCAGGGAACACCCTATTTCCTCAAATATTTTATTTCAAATGACTTAGAAAACATCAAATATTTCACTGATAATTGAATTCATAAAAGAGGGAACACCTAACACATCTATGATTACAACTACAAAGACCTTTAAGACAACTGTTTAAGCAAGGACAAATGGCAAGATTAGAACAAACCTCCTTGGCTTACTATAAGCAAAAATACTTCAAAGGGAGACTTCAATAACAACCTTTAAGTGGCAGCAAACAAGCAGGGAGAACCATAAATCATGTTGAAACCAACTTTTTGAACTATTAAGGAAATAAAAAAGCATGAGGACTAAAGAGAGAGATTAAAGACTCTAAAATACCTCAGCAGAAGAAAACATGAAATAGTGAAGGATGAACAGGTCTAAGGTGCTTCCAGGACTCATTTCTTAGCCTAAAACTTTCAACCTATTGTAGTAAGAAATTATGGAACAGAATGAAAATAGGAGAAAACATTAAACAATTCAGAATACTTCACCAACAACCAAGCTCATGGATCCAATGATAGAGCCTTCTCAGGAACAAGCATGCAACAACATCATCAAGGCTTCCAAGACTTCAATTTGTTCTTCAACTTCAACAGACTATGTATTATTTTAGAGAGTTTCAATATTACAACTAGTGATCAACCAACCAACCCCTCTCTCATCTTCTGCAGTAGTATTTATAGAAGAATGAGGAGGTGAGATCTGATAAAATATCTCTAAAGATAATAAATACAGACTAAATGGCTTCTCGTCCTTTGGGGGGCTCGATGAAGAAGCTTACATAGGTGTCCTCTGTATTAAATAATTTTCATTTAAGATTTTAGCTCGGTGGGAGCTCTTCTTGACTTTTGAGGCTCAGTGTTGTGTTAAAGTAACTCTGCTGATATTTTTTCATTAAGTGTATTTGCAGAATTAACTTTCCTGGCTGCACTGAGGCAAATACCTGATCTTGATCAATAACTTCAACCTCTGTTTGAATGCTTTGAGGCACAGGTGGCACTGTGGTAGCTGGGAGGAATCAATTTTCCTTAGATGTGGCGGTGGAGGCTTTCCGTCTGATGAACCTTTATGATTTTCCTTTAAACTGTGTTTTAAGAAGGGGATTAGGCTTTTGATAATCCATCTTAGCCGTAATCCCCACAGATCTGTCTTCAATCTCATGTTTTGGTGCATTCTGTCTTTGAAACTCATACCCTTTTTTATTCATTTACTGTGTTCTGTTGGTGGGCAGTGTTGCGCAGGGGTCGGGAGGCATCAGTGCCTTTAGAGTATTGGTGAGGCGTGGCAATTTTAAACCATGTATGGCTATTTTTTAAAGAATCGAAGGCACGTGAGTTAAACTCTGGCCTTTGGCCTTTTTTCAGTATATAATGGAAAACCATATAATCACCCTTTATTAAATAACATACCCGGACTTCAAACTTTGATAAAACCAAGCTTTATAACCATTTTGGGTCACGAAAGGTGTTTGCTGACGTAAGGGCATTTGTGAACTGAAATCCTTATGAAATCCACCCTATAAAGTTCCCCGGGTCCGATTTGGGGCCCGCTGACGTCAGGGCGAGTGTGACCCGAAATTTCTTTCAAATCCGCTTCATAATGCTCCCCGGGTCCGGATTTGCTGACTATGCAAGGAACCAATGAAGACCCGCTCCAATCCATTGATGCCGCGTGGATGCTGACTAGGTGCTTGGGACCACCGATTCTATGGGACCGCATATTTTCTGCCGTGGTTGTGGGGACCAGAGCGACTGTTTGTGGGCCATCGATCTGCAGATCAGATCGATGGTGGAGATGCTTTGATAGATGCGACATACCTTAGTTTATCCCCTGAGCTCCTTTTGAGCGCGATCACCGTACGATGAGCCGGTCTCAGATCGGAAGGTGCACATCAATATTGCGCAGAGCCCACAGTCGAACTTTAATGCGCGATGAGGGTGGTTTTCCAACAGTTATCAAGGCCACATGTCGGCGTGTGGCATTGATCGCGACCAAACTGGAAAAATAGCCTTCCTTTCAAAGGCGGTGCAATGAAAACCGCTGGTTTTGTACAGTGATTGATCATGGGGACCACCGGGGCGATTGATTTGTGGGACATCGATCTACAGATCAGATCGACTGTGGAGAGAGATTTAAGCTTCGCACCCGAAAAAGTCTTTTCATACCCTGCAAAAAGCACAAAAATTAATAAAAACAAAGGTTTCATGGTTATATATATGCGAAGTGGATAGGCACCCGACTGCGGGGCCTTTGGATGTATGGAATGCCATATGATCTGGGGCTATAATATATAGGGCCAATCGGCATCGGGGTTTTTAAACACAACAAATAGACTTATGTGCTCAGAAATTGCGATGCGATGAGCACTTTGTGGGTCTAGCCCTGTTTCTAGGGTGCAGGCACGTGGAATGGAAGTGGCTTAAAACTTAGCCCAAGGGGGCTTAAGTTTATAATACAAAAATGTATTTTTTATGAAATTTTCCAAGTTTTTCAATGGTTGTGAGGGTTTCGATAAGGCAAAGAAAGGGTGTTAAACCTTATCAAAGGGGTTTTGATGAAGGGGAAAGGGGAAAAAACATGAAATTGAAGGATTTTTTATGGAGAATAATGGGGGTGAAAATGAGATTAGTTTTGGAAGTGAGGAAAGGGAGAAAAGGTGATTTTCGCAACAGTTTCTTCTCATGAAATTAGTAGAACTCCAGAGTGTAAAATGGGCACAGTATGGAAGGTTTTGGACAGAGTCATGAGGCCTCGATGATTCTTCAAGAGCCAACACCTTTTGCAATAAAATTTGTTCCTTGAAGGCTCCAAAAATGATTTAGCCACCTTTTGGTATAAAAAATTTCATAGGTGGCTAACAGTGGCTCCACTTGGGGATGGTGTCTCCTTGAAGGCATCAAGAACTTCAAACTTGCATTCTCTGGGAGGCTGATTGGTGCCTTATCCATTGGGCTGCCCTTCCTTTGCTGGGATGATTTTTTTTTTTTTGAAAACATATTAGCAGCCATAAAAACAATGGACCTTTCAACAAGAAGTTTTCTACCTACCCAATCCTACAGATCTAACATTTTTTCTTCTTTAGAGTGCACTTGGATTGGAAATTTTTTTTACAACATTTTATTCTTTTGAAAGCAGGAAATATAATCTATTTCTACTCCTTATTTCTCCATCGACTCAGATTGAACAGTTGAGACCATATGATTCTCTACCTAATCTACCATCTGTTGGGATTAAACTGTCCAACAGATTTTTATTCTCTATATTCTACAACAAAAAATTTAAAAACAGTCAAGTCAAGATTAAGTTGTTTAACTTGTTGTGATCTATGGCATAAAAACAAGCTGCACATAGACATTATTTTGTACAAAACTTCAAACAAAATGGAAGGCTTGAGATCTGAAATTTCAAAACATTTCCTTCACCCCTTCTTTATAGCTCTGTTTTGACTCTTGCTGGAGCTGTCTTTCCTTTGTGAACTGGTTCAGATTTTGAGCTAATTGGAACCGGCTTTACATCTTTCTTGACTCAGAATTTGAAACAGATTTGAGTCACTTTCTTTAGAAACTTAGGTTCATATTTTGAGCATGTTTGAACCTTTCATTTCTACCCTAGACTATCTACTGATAAGCTAAGATTTAAACAGTTTGGAAAATCTAATTCACTATCCTATCAGCAGAAAATTTAAAGCTAATTAGTCAAGATTAAGTTGTTTGACCAACCAGAAGTGTGTTTTTCAAGAGTGGCATTTGAGCTTGCACACTTTCAGATTTGTTTCTCTTTTTTGGTATGGGGTTGTACCTTTCTTGTTTTCACAATCTGCCCTCTTTTATTTATTTTTTTGTTTTTGTATTTTTATTTTTATAACTTTGAATGCAATGTTCAGACTATGATATTTACAATGAAAAAATAAAATGCTTTGAAACTCATGATTCCTGGTAGAAGTAATGCTTTAGCATTCTTCCATTGACAGGGCCTCCATACAGATCTTATCCATTCAATTCTTTCAAGAATAATGCATTGTGACCCCTTTCAGCATGAACAATATAGGGACCTTTCCACAAGTTCTCAAACTTGCCATGCTTTCCCTTCTCTTCTCTCCTTGAATCCAACTTAAGAACAATATTCCAAACTTGGAAATTTTCTGACTTAGTTCTCTTATCAAAAAGCTTCTTCATATTTTCTTGGACCAACTGTGTTCTCTCATAAAATTCTTCTCTGGTCTACTATAAATGGATGGTTTGATTTATTCTCCTCAGCATATCATATTATTCAACTTGCACTTCTTGAAGAAGCTTCATGACTGGCACTCCTAATGAGGTGGGAAATACTGCATCCATGCCATAAACTAGCTGATAGGGGGACATATTTATTGATTTCTTTATAGTTAACCTATCAGCCCATAAGGCGTGAACCAGTTTACTGTGCCATGATTTATGATTTTTTTCCAACAGTGTTTTAATGATATTGATGAGGCTCTTGTTGGAAGATTTAGCTAATCCATTTCCTTAGGGATAGTAAGCAGTGGAATGGCCCAAGGTTATGTGGTATTTGTAACAGAAATCAACCATCTTCTTAGATTTAAAAGCAGCAACATTGTCTGTTATGATTTTTCTGGGACAACCAAATCTAGATAGGATATTTGTTTCAAGGAACTTGATAATGACAGAGTCATTAGCATTTCTGGAAGGTATACCTTCCATCCACTTGGTAAAGAAGTCAATGGCCGTGAGGATCCACTTATATTGGGCTGAGGAAGATGGGTGGATTTCTCCAATGAAGTATAAACCCCATTGTTGAAAAGTTGCCTCAACTCTGATAGGATGTAAAGGTAAGGGAAGGAGTTTTCTCTTGCCATAAAAAAATTGACATTTATGGCAAGAAATGACTAAATTCTAAGTGTATGGGAAAAGGGTAGGCCAATAGTAACCAGATCTAAGAATTTTGTTCGATGTGGCCTTCCAGTAGAGGTGTCCTCCACATTCTCCGTCATCCAACTCATGCATGATTTTTCCTGCATTATCTTCAAGTAAAAATTTAAGAAAAATTCCAACAACATTTTTCCAATATAATACCCCATCTAAGATGCAAAAACTCAAAGCTTTTTGTTTCAAAAATCTAGCTTTAGTTTTAGACAAAGCAGGAGGGGCATTTAAATATAAAAGCACATAAATAATGTCAGCATACCAAGGAGAATTCAGAAATGTTTCTTCAATAAAAGGAGCAATAGATTCTTCAATTTCTTCCAACACATCTACCATATTCATGTCTAGTGCTTGGAAGTTAGACTCAGCCATAAGTTTTGCTAATCCTTGCCCTTTAACTAGTTTGGTGGGCCTGATTTCTAAGTCATACTCAAGAATATTTGCAATCCATTTTCCCCTTTTACCATCAGGGTCTTGACTTAGAATTTCCTTGACAACAGTATGTGGAACAAAAGAAATTATGTGAGAGTGTAAAATATAGACCCTAAAGTCTTTTAAAGCTTTCACTAATGCTAAGGCTTGCTTCTCCATGATGTTATATTTGAGAGGAGCATCTCTTAAGGCCCTACTAAAGAAGGATATTGGTTGTTCTTGCCCCAAGTCATTCTTTTGAAGTAATACTGCAGCTATTGTATGCTCAGATGCAAAAGAAAATATATAAAAGTCTTTGGTGAAATCTGGACTAATCAAGACTAGTGTTTGAGTAAGAGCTTGTTTGACCAGTTCGAATGATTGTTTAGCTGGTAAAGTCCATTTTACACCAACATCTTTCTTAAGCATGTTTGTAATATTTTTTAATAGCTCAACAAGATTAGGGATAAACCTCCTCAGAAAATTAATCTTTCCGATGAAAGATTGCAACTCTTTGAGGCTTCTTGGATGACTGATTTGTAATATTGTTATAGCATCATTTTTCACCCTCATGTGATTCATGATTGTCTCTTTGGCCTTGGGCACCCATTCCCATAGACTTGAATAAAAGTTCATAAAAAACAGTGTTTAAAATACCATATGCAGATATGCCCAGACTTTTCTGCGTGTATACGCGAGTCCAGAGATACTTTTCCACGTATGCCATTAAAATCATTAAAAATATATATATAAATCCCTATTTTCGAGGCTGGGTTGATGGTTATTCCTATAATTCAACCACCCCAGCCTGTGGCCAACTGTTTCCAACAGATTGAAACTACTTTGAGGGAGTATAAAAGCCCCTCATATGCATGGCCTAAGGGAGAGAGAAAATTATAGACATTATACTCTATTGGAGCCCAATTCAAGTCTGATTTCCTGTGCCTCCTGCACTTCCCAGATTTTTACAGGAAACCCTTGTTTCCTGGAGATGTTCATTAGCTTATATGTCATATTGTGTGCACAAGTCTTGAAATAATCCTAGTGAGGCAAGGGCGGGACGGATCCGGATGACAGTCTGTTCGAAGATCGTGGAAGGATTCAGGTGATCTCTCCACCTTTCTATTATTGTACATGTTGTTCGTAATGAAGAAGAACCATCTTGTTCCCAAATTCACGTGTTAATATATGCTTGCATATGTGAAAAGGTTTTTAATTAAGCATTTATTATCGTTTATATGATGTTTCACATGGATTACATTGACATTTAGGAAAGATATATGTTGTACAACTAGATTTCCATGCATGTCTCTTATTGATTTCTAGGTTGAAGAGGAAGAAGGGTTGCTGGGGGTTTGGACCCCGCGGGATATACATCAAACGTAGGATCTACGGGTGATTTCTACAATATATAATATCTAGATTTTAGCATACAATTTTGGTTGTGTGAGTCCTTCTTGAATAGCATGCCCTGATCTGTGGCGGTTTTTGACCCAACGACCTCTAGGGAGTTATTTCCCGAAACAGAACTGGTGACTCCACTGGGGAAAGCATTCTTGTGATTCCCCTGTTGGGTGGTTTCAGTTGTTTTAAAGGTTTCCAACAATTTTAATCATTATTTCCAGTCTAGTTAGTTTTTTCTCAGTCAGACTAAAGACCTGGTTCTTTAGCCATGCTTGACCATTTTTGTTTTTCATTATTTACTTTTCCATATGCTAGTTTTCCTCTACACAGACGCATATACATGCAAGTTTTGTCAAAGGAAGTCACGTATATGCATTTTTCCTTTGCCACAGTCGCATATGCACGCTTGTTTCAAAACTGCTAAGTAGCGTATGCCTGGGCAAATTTTGAAATTTTTGATTTTTTGACTTTTTGGTCTTGTCTGCCTGTGGAGACCTATTCCTACAGTGTCCTTTTAGTCTCTAAATTCTGTTGAAAGTGGTTATTGGTATTTTTCTCTCTTCTTCAGTTGAAGACTGGCTCATTTGGAAAATCTTGTTTTTGTAGTGCTTGCATTTCTGGTCCGAGTACCAAGATCTCTTTTTGGGGATTCTTGGTTGTTCTGCTTAATCAGGACATAGAGCTTCTGCTCATATGCTCTTTCCTAACTTTATGTCTTGCTTTGCACTTTAATTTTTTCCTACTTTTCAGTTGGTTTTCTTGATTTCATTTGACTAGGTCTTGTTGCAATTTTTGAAGAGTCATTTTTGGGTCTTTGAAGTTTTGTTTGCTGCAAGATTGTGCTATTCTTCTGGGCTGAGTTACTGAGTTTCTTGTCTTCCTTTTGCTCGTATAAATATTGCTACTAAGTGGCACTATAAGATTTAGAGAATTTTTGTTGAAGTTTTTCTTGAAATTCACAGTTTGTTTGGCTTGGGAAATGGATAGTTCTTCTTGGTCTTTTTGAAATCTTCTTTTTATAAAATTCAAAAGCTCAAAAACATTTTTTTTTTCCATTGCCTTTGTTTTGCATTTTTGTTTGGGTTTCTTTCCATATTTTGAAGCCTTGCCGAGATTTCTTACCTTCGGTTTCTGACTTGATTTGGGAAGGGAATTTTCATTGGTTTCTTTCTCTTATTTCGAGCATATTTTGGTGTCTTTATACTGAGAGTTTCTGATTTGGGAACTAGCTTTGTGGACAACCGGAAAAGTGATAGAACTGGGGGGTTCTTGGAAATTTCTCTTTGCTTTGTTAGATTTTGCATCTTAGAATTGGCATGCTCTTAGTAATTTGCATTAGGTGCACTTGAACATTTGTAGTCCTTTTCATAAATTTTGCGAGTGTGAGGTTTGATATCTGAAAAGAAAAAATAGTGTCGTAGAACCCGTGTAGAAATTTCTTTTCATCGAAAGGAAATTACTGCATTTGCATGTAGTTTGTTTTTCATTAATTTCTTTTCTGCGTCATAAAAAATCACGAGTTTCATTTCCATATTCCCTTGACTTAATATAACAGCCAACTAAAATAAGCGCATTAATTTAAAAACAACTAGCAAGTTTTTTTTTATTAAGTGTCATACATCAACTAGCTAGGCTGTAGGGCCTTGGATTAGGTGAGTGGAGAGTTAACTCTCCAAGGCCACTCAAACTAAAACATAGAAGTTTATTAAATGAGCGAAATCCAACACCATTAGGTGGACCGGGAAATCTCTCCTCCAGAGAGTCAAGCGCGAGGGGAAGTGAAGGTTGAGAAGAGAGATACCCCCTCTCTGATTTACTGGATCTTGCCTTAAGACCGTTCCGCTCGGCTGCTGAAACGGATTGGTGCCCTTAGTTGCCATTCCTAGGTACCACACAGGTGACTGCGGGGGGGAATACCCATGGTACCTGAGGCAGACGTCGTATCACTTCCAGCAGTACTTCTGGACGGTGCCCCGGCGAAGCTTGGGTACTTGCACCGGAAAAGGCTGTTGTTAGGAGGTCGGTGTAACTGTTTCTGTTACCTTTGCTAGTAGGCCTAGGACGTAATTATCCCAGACTACTTTCGGGAGGTCCTATTTTTCGCT
This sequence comes from Pinus albicaulis, assembly GCA_034641835.2. Lineage (NCBI taxonomy): Eukaryota > Viridiplantae > Streptophyta > Pinopsida > Pinales > Pinaceae > Pinus > Pinus albicaulis. The sequence goes on from CM076574.1 coordinate 734,636,707, forward strand.
TTCTCGTATTTTGGTGTCCGGTCCTAATCACCCGGAGTAGAAATACCTGAAGGCTGCTTGCTTGGTTGCATCTTAGGGATTTTTGTAGTGAGTGCTCTTTGCTCCTAGCTTGCTTAGCTTTATAATTTTTTGAGTCTAATTAATCTATTAAAGTGGTTGATCAAGAGCCTCGTCGATCGAGGAGAGTTCGGGGGTTATCTCCCGAAAGTGTTGAGCCTTCTTCAAGAAGGCGTAGGAGTAATATAGCAGGTGAATATCACCCAGTGGTATCTGACACAGCGGAAAGAGATCCTCTGCTAGGGCTTGAAGGTGTTGTAGTTGGTTCTGGTGTTGGTTCCGAGAGGAGCACTCTGCTCACCTCGAGAATCTTATTTCCAAGAGAAGCAGAAGAAGAATTAGAAGTAGAGGAAGTACCTCAGTCTCCTGAGTCACTTCCATATCCTCCTCCTTCTGATTCTCCGTTTGTTGTTGAGTACATCGGACCTGAGTCAGAAAGACCAGAAAGTCCTTATCCATCTTATTCATACCTTTCGATGGCCACGACTGGGAACGCGGCTGCGGTTGTGAGTGCTGCAAGCATTCAGACTCCTGCTTCAGTAGAAGGAGGAGGCACAATTGCTATATCTTCGATTGCTTCTAGTACTGCTGTGTTTGGCTCTGGTTTCACCCAAGCACACGCTTCTCAATCTGGTCTCTTTTGTTTTGGAATTCCCATTAGTGGGATTCCTTCGTTTTCCTTTTCCGCTACTGCAACTGCATCTACACCCATATCTTCCATGGCTAGTGGGTCAACTTCTTTTCAAGGGTTCCCCTTCGGAAGTGGGCATATTCCTAGTTCGAATCCTTCCTTAGGGTCTTTTCCTTTTACTTCTCAGACTCAGAGTTTTAACCCTTGGTCTGGAGGTTAGAGTTTGACTACCTTTACAAGTTGGAACCCTATATTTACAGTAGTGGGGGCAGGGAATCAGTTTCTCACTGGTCAACAAGGGAATGTTTCTTTCCCTTCATCAAGTGCTTATCAAGATTTTTCCCTTATTTCTAATGCTTGGAACCCCTATCAGGGGGTTTCCTCTTTATTCACTACTTCGGGGGCGGAATTGGTCTGGTCTATGGTAACTCTACATTGGGAGGGGGTCCTTCTCCAATTTCTGGGTCCTATGGCCCAACATTTTCTATGAGTTCTTTCTAGCAACTTGGTGCCTCATCAAATCCAGGTTATTCTTTTCAGAATGTTGGGAATTCATCCCACCAAGGATGGAATCCTCAGACTCCTCCTCGTTTACCTTTTCTGGTGATGTTTAACTTGCCATATTTGTCGAAATTGACGAATGATCCGATCCGATATAGTCCGGGGTGGCCTTTGGTTCCTACCAAACTACCTTCAGACATTCCAAAGTTTGAAGGAAATAATGGAGAGGACCCGGCTGATCATATCACCACTTTCCATTTATGGTGTTCATCTAACTCCCTGATCGAGGATTCGATTAGGTTGAGGTTGTTTCAATGCACCTTGACTGGAAATGCTGCCAAGTGGTACATTGAGTTAACTGGGGGCATTTTTGCTACTTTTGGAGATCTGGCTACTATATTTCTAAATCATTTCCAGTTGCCTATCCGTTATGATGCCGGGACTGAACTCCTAGCTAATTTTAAGCACGACAACACAACCCACATTTCTGATCATATTCAGGAATGGCGGAGAAGGAAGAGGCTCATTAAAGCTTATATTCCGGGAGAATTTCTTTTGGAATGGTTTTTGAAATCCCTGCAGGCAGATATTTCTAAGGATGTATCCCTTTCAGGGGTATTTTCTGAGGAGCAGGCTATTTTTAGGGCCCAACAGCTTGAATTGATATATTCTCAGCCTGGTGTTCTCCATAAATATTTTCGTAATGCTCCTCGCTCCAAATTAGACATATCCAATACTAAACCCGGTCTTCATGGTGACGAACTTATTGGGTCGATCAATAGTGGTGCAGCTAACCTGCGTAGTCAATTGCAGCAGTTGTCTATACAATCTACTTCTTCTGGTCAAGCTGTGCCTGCTGAGTCATCGCCTTCTCAATCTTTGTCAGTAAATTCCGTTTAGACTTCTAACCCTAAAGAAAATCAACAATCCGAAGGGAAGAAGAAGGGACGGAACAATAATAAGAAAAAGGGCAAGAATGGGAAGGGTAATGCAAATAAATCCAACGAGCATGTTGGTGAGGGTCCAAAGGATAAAAATAAAGTGAAGTTTCCATGGAAGTTATGTGCTGGAGACCATCTTACTCACATTTTCCCTAAAATTTAGGATGCGCAGCGCTTGTTAGCTCAGCAGGGTTCTTCTAGTTCCCAGGCTGTGTTGAAAAACCCTTTTCCCCAAGGGCAACAACTAGTTGTTGGCGCGAATCAAAATACTGGGGCTTCCTCTGGGGGCACCCAGGAAGGGGAAAATCCGTCAAACATATACATGATGAGTGCTCATGCGGATATCGCCACGAGATCCCGTGATTATGGCGAAGATGAGTCTTCGAAAGCCAAGGGTGCTCCCGATGGTACTGAGCCGCTTCATATTACGAAGCCTACTGTTGAGCCTATACCTCGGATGCCAAAAGCATCTACCAAGCATACGACAATTAATCCAAATGAAAAGGCTGCCCATAACTACTCTATTGTGGAAGATCTGGCGCAAAGTCCTTGTGCCATGTCGGCTCTTGAGGTGCTCCAGTCTTGTCCATCTCATCACAGTGCTTTGCTCACTGCTATTGGGGCTGTCAATCCAAAGAACTCTCTTGTGATTACATTAGATATGTCTAATTTTAAAAAGAGACTCCCCCATCATATGGATTTTCATATCAAATCGTCATTTCAGAAATTTAATATCTTTTGAACGGTCGTAGATGAGGGCGCTTCCACATGTGTGATGTCTCTCGCATGCTGGAAGGGAATTGGATCTCCCGCAGCTATTCCATCTGCTACTCTTCTGACTGCGTTTGATGGTCATTCTCACAGACCGCATGGTATTGTCATGGCTTTGCCCATCTATGTTGGAGGCAAAATTGTAAATATAGAGGTTGAGATAGTTGATGCAAGCTTGGACTACAACCTTCTGTTGGGGAGAAACTGGATTTATGAGATGGATGCCATTGCATCCTCATTATTTCGAGTTATTTGTTTCCCTCACGAAGGGAGGATTGTTATAGTGGATCAACTGGATTGTTCTCCTGTAGACCCGAATGCATCTACTAACTCAACTATTCCAAAGGTGGATAATGCCAAACCGCCTGTTGAGAATTTAGGGGTTGGAATGTATTCTTCTTTGATGGGTACTTTTGATATTCCACCTCCTACCATTCATATAAATGAAATTTCATCCTCCAGGGCTCCTATTCGAGGAGAGTTATTCAAAACTCATTGTTTTTCGGATCCATGGACCTTGCCTTCCCCTACCTCCACATTAGCGGAAGGTCAAGTGGGTGGAATGGAATTTCCGATGTCTGTAGCTGAGATTGCTTATGAATCTATTGTAGACTCTGCAGAGTCTGTTCCATCTCCTCTTTCTCCAAAGGAGTTGGATGGAAATGTGGCTCCGCCTTGGACACTTAGTTCTTCTTCTGCCCAGAATTGTCTTGATACCACTCTTCCATCTGAAGAGGCCATCCTGGAAGCTATGAATGGTATAGATAGACCGTGGGATGATTTGCATCATCGGTCTTACTTTTTACCTAATTTGAGCGAAGTCGAATCAAGTTTTCCAAGTCCTTTGTCGCCTAGTCCTGTTCACCCAGTCCTGAACCCTTTAGCACCAACACAGGTATATGCTGAAGGGAACATGGCTGTGATTTCTCCAACTATCCCGGTGAACATTTCCAGAGATCCCAATGTTATAGACAATGTCTTCATCAGAGCTAAATGTTCCCCTGAAGAGATTCAAATTTACACCAATCTCTTTAAAGATTTTAGGGATGTATTCGCTTGCTCTTATGAGGAAATTCCTGGTATAGATCCATCTATTGTCCAGCATGAGATCAAGACTTACGAAAATGCTAAGCCTGTGAGGCAAAAAATTCATTCGGTCAATCCTAGGAATGCTGGAGCTATCAAAGCTGAGGTCGAGAAGCTGCTCAAGGCGGGATTTATTTTCCCTGTTCCTTTGACAGAGTGGGTTTCGAATCTTGTTCCCGTGGATTAAAAACAAGGAACAATTCGAGTTTTCATTGATTTCAGAGACCTTAATAAAGAATGTCCGAAAGATAATTACCCCACACCATTTATAGATCAGATTATCGATGAGTGTGCCGGTAATGAGATTTTCTCCTTCATGGACGGTTTCTCCGAATACAATCAGATTACTATCCATCCTAAACATTAGCATAAGACTGCCTTTATTTGTCCTTGGGGTACTTTTGCTTACAAGAAGATTCCTTTTGGTCTTAAAAATGTTGGGGCTACTTTTCAGCGGGCCATGTCATATGCCTTCCATGATATCAAACATATTATTGAGGCGTATTTGGATGATTTAGCTGCTCGTTCTCGAAAGAGAATTGATCATCCTGCTCACCTCCGTCAAGTATTTGAACGATGTCGTTTCTACAAGATTAGGTTGAATCCGAACAAGTGTGTTTTCACGGTTACATATGGTTGGTTATTGGGATTCATTGTGTCATCGGAAGGGATTAGGTTAGATCCCTTCAAGGTTGAGGCAATACTTCGGTTGCCTCCCCCGTCGTCTATTCGTCAACTTCAAAGTCTACAAGGAAAAGCTAATTTTCTTCGGAGATTTATCGTAAATTATGCTAAAGTTACCAAAGAATTTATGAGATTGTTGAAGAAGGGAGTTCCATTCTTTTGGGATGACTTCTCTCAACGCTCATTCGATGCTTTGAAAAAATCATTGACCTCTGCTCCTATATTGAGTCCACCTGATTATAGCAGGGATTTCCTTTTGTATCTTGCAGCAGCATAATCTACCATTGGTATGGTTCTGGTTTAGGAGGACAATGATCTAGCAGAGCATGTTATATACTATCTTAGTCAAGGCTTGGTAGGACCTGAACTCCGGTATACTCCGATAGAGAAGCTAGCTTTAGCAGTTGTTCATGTTGTACACCAACTCAGACATTATATTATTCTATGAAAAACTTATGTTTTGGTAGCAGCCAATCCATTTCAGTTTTTTCTTAGTAGGCGAGTGATTGGGGGAAAATATAATCGATGGATTGTGATTTTGCAGGAATTTTATCTTGATTTTATGTCTGGCAAGTCCAAGAAATCTTTAGTTTTCGCGGAATTAATCTCTGAGTTGCCTTGTGGAGAAGAGATAGTCTATGATGAATCCTTCACGGATGAACATTTGTTTCTCATCTCTCCACAGGATCCTTGGTATGGAGATATCATTGTGTATCTTCAGACTGCGAATTTTCCCTCTACTTTTTCGAAAGATGAGCACCGTAAGTTGCGTCACTTGGCTAAAAATTACTTAATTATTGGTGATGCTTTATACCGTCGAGGGGTTGATTCAATCCTGAGACGTTGCTTAACTCTCGAAGAAGCTAAGGCTGTGTTGAATGATTGCCACAGTGGAGCTTGTGGTGGTCATTTATTTGGGCTTGCTACAGCCCAAAAAATCTTGTGTGTTGGATACTTTTGGCCTTCAATTTTCAAAGATTGTATGGAGTCGGTCAAAAAGTGTCATCCGTGTCAAGTCTATACTCGAAAAATCCGCGCTCATCCAGCTCCTCTTTTTCCAGTCATTAATATCGGTCCCTTTACAAAGTGGGGTATTGATTATACTACTTGTAACCCACCCTCGGATAAAGGTCACAAGTACATTATTGTAGTAGTAGACTACTTTACGAAGTGGGTCGAGGCTATGCCTACTTTTGGGAATGATGGTGACACAACAGCTCTTTTTCTTTTCAACCAGGTTATTGCTCATTTTGGTATTCCTAGAGATATTTTCACAGATCATGGCAGTCATTTTCAGAATAGCATGATGGCTAAGTTGGCTCTAAAATTAGGTTTCCGGCAGGAGCATTCATCTCCGTATTATCCTCAGGCCAATGGCCAAGTGGAAGTCGTGAACAAATCCTTGAAGACCATTCTTCGAAGGAAAATTAATAAAGCTTGATCCAACTAGCATATCATGTTGTATCCTGCACTTTGGGCATACAGGACATCAGTGAAAACTGCAACTGGCTTTACTCCATTTCAACTAGTTTACGGGCTGGAATCCATATTTCCCGTTGAATGTGAGATTCCTTCTCTTAAGTTAGCTATTGAGCTTCTTCCTGACACTTCTAGTCTTGAAGAACGTCTCCATCATTTGGAACATCTTGACGAGCAGCGTCGCGATGCCGCCACGATGAATGAGGCACATAAGAAATGAGTCAAATTTCAGTACGATAAGGCGGTCAAACCTAGAGTTTTCTCGGAAGGCGACCTCGTTTTTCTCTATGCCCAAGAGAAGGATGCCCTGGGCGCCGGAAAGTTTAAGTCTATGTGGTATGGCCCCTTCATCGTTAAAAAAGTCCTTAAAAAAGGAGCATATGCCTTGGTTGATTTTGAAGGAAATGAGTTGGCGGAGCCCAGAAATGGGCTCTATTTGAAAAGGTATTATGCCTAGGCTTCGGCCTGGCATTTTGCTTTTGTATACAGTAGTTTTTATTTTTGTACGTCTGGTTTTTAGGTCTTTTATGTGATGGTGATGTTTTTGATCTTCTTTGGCAAGTTGTGTCGAATTCCATGAGTCATTATGGTTTCGCTGATGGTGCTAGTAGACACACCCGAAACTTGGCTTCCGCGGCTTGGGTGCTTCATCATCCATCCGGTCAGCTGTTAGTATCAAGAGGAGTCTGCATTGGTCATGCTTCCAATAATATAGTAGAGTACACTGCAGTTATTTATTACTCTCAGAGGCAATATCTTTGGGTGTTGATTCGTTGGTAGTTTTCTTGGACTCCCAGCTGGTGGTGTCGCAGTTGAACAATACTTATTGAGTTCGAGATTCATTTTTACTCCGGTTGTTTTTTAGGGTACGTTTGTTACAAATATCATTTCAATTTTTAACATTCATTCATATTCCTCGAGCAGACAATTGGATGGAAGACTCATTAGCTAATCAAGCAATTGATTGGCATATCAATCATTCCATACAGTAAAATTTAATCACCAAAAACATTATGCATTTTTTATACATTTGTCACATCACATCATAAATCACTATATATATATATATATATATATATATATCATCCGAGTGTTCAAAAAACTATAAAAAATTTGGATCCATAGGTCATACAAAATTAGGGCTTATGCCCGATCATGTTCAATATCAAAAATATACAGTCATCCGGTAATCATATCTATCTACTCCTGTGGTCCCTGCCCAAAATTTGTGTTCCTATAGAACACGATCGCAGTGGCGACACGGCGGAATAATCGTACCTAGTCACGTGGTACTCCCACTACCCGTCTTTGGATGGCCTCAGGTAGATCTTCCACTGCAGCCATAGGCACTTGGTGAGTTAAACCCTCCAAGTTCCTCTGTACAGCATGGAGGGTCCTACCTGGGTCTTCAGTATCCGCCTCACCTCTGCGACGCTTATGTCGTGGGTAGCCCTCAAGATGGACTGGTCCAATATCTATATCATGGTCATCATAATATTGTAAGTCATTTTGAATCCAATCAAAAACATGTTTTTTTTCACATTTTTTCATATATATTGAAAAAATCATAAAAATCACATAATTCAAAAATTTCAATCTTACCAATTGCGCCCCATGCCGCACCAGGTGGAAGGATGAGGTCTGGATCACCACGAAAATCCATCCTGGCATAGGGGTAGTCCTCCATGGTGATGGCTTTTTCTCCTCACCATTGGAAAAACTCGTCGTCCCAGGTGGTTCGGGGAACTTCACTTCCCCCCAGTCTCTTCATCAAATCTGCCCATTGGGCAATTCTTGGGTCTCTTGGGCTGCTGATGGAAGAGATCACTTTGGGTCGAAGCCCAGGAATCTTCTCAAAGAATAATGTCATCAAAATGGTTCCATACCCGAAATGTTTTGTTTTTTCTTTCCGGATGGAGGTCAGTTGTTGCTTCATATTCATTAATAGAGTTGTGCACCAATCATATAGGTGAACTAGGCATTCCACAGCTATGCTCATCTGGGTCCTGGATGCCTGATGCAAGGAAGCAGATCTTGCTACCCTACCGATGGTAAACAAGAGAATATTCATGTGTAGATCTCTCAAATATTTTATAGCAATCTGAGTCCCTACTTTTTTGGACCCCTCTACACAGTAGACGTGGACATAGTCATCCACAGTAAGCCCTCCCAAAGGCTTGCTATGCAAATCTACTGGGTCTCCCCTCCGTGAGAGTCCAGTAATGAAGTAGATGTCTTCTACCTCTATGTGTATGGGCATTTGATCTATCACAAAGCAATATTCCTCCGGTTCCCAATAATTTACCAGCATTTCGAGCAGCCGGACATTACTCTTCATATTTGGCATTTTGAAAAATTTGAGCAATCCGCAATTTCGGAGGATATTGAGCGATTGTTGATCTTGCATTACTTCATTATCAATTGCACTATGCTCACGTTCCCTCCAAGTGATGGTCATCCTGAAAAAAATCATTTATTTGTTCATTAGATGCATTTTTTTAGAAAGCGGGTTGCGCATACGCGACTTACCCTGTAGACAGTCGTGTATATACGCGGCTTGGTCCATACGAACCTGCGTATGCGCAGAGCCCTAAATTAAAACAAATGTTTCTAATGGTGAAACTTCCAAATTTTAACTCTATTAATGGACAAAATTGATAATAATGATGGATTAAGAGCTTACCTAACTGATTCGGCGAAGTTTGACCACTGATTGCTCCTGTTTTGACGAAAGAAGGTTTTTCTCCAAAGCTCTTTTTTCCCAAATCAGCAAGTAACAATGAACCAAATATGAGGTAACATGTGTATTTATGCCCAAAAATTGGAAATTTTTGCAAAAAAAATTTATGCCTATTTTTTCAATCTATCTTAAGCTGCATAACCCGGATGCTTGTAAGTGCCCAGATTGGTATATTTTCAGGTACATTTTGATGAAGTTGAGATTTTTCTGGTTTTTGATCCATGACTGTTGACCTGTCATGGCAGGTATATGATCTTCACTAGCATATAGGTTAGGAAATCCACTTTCCGTTGCATTTTGCATACTAGCCTCCATTCTGATCACTTGCCATAGGGTCGATCCCATCAGGTCATGAGTATTTCACCCATTTCACTCACCAATTATTTAATCATGACTTGGTGGTAGAGCCTTCCTTTACATGGGCTTCCTAGTTAGTTCCTCGCTAGCACTTGCTGCCCATGCTGCGTTTTATGTAGGCTCGGGAGTCCTCTTTAGTCCCGCCATGACTTATGTGTTGAAGCTTCATTCTTCTTCTTCTTCACTATCACTTTTTCTGGCTATTACCCTAGAGGCTCCCTGGTGTTGTTGAGTTGTATTACTGCATTGCATATTGGCTACTTGTTTATCCTGGCCTTTAGCCGGCTTCATTTGGACTCGATGTTTAAGCCATCTTTTGACCTTGACTGTCTGTACAAGTTAACCATTGCATGCACTTAGCTATCACGACTTGACACCCTTTTTCCCATGGATGGAACATTCCTTTGAGTATCGCTTACCAGTTTCCACCACCTTGCATTGAGCATAGGATCGTTCCTATCCCAGGAACTAGTGCATGTGTTTCTTGATACTCGTTCTATCCATTGTACCATAGCATTCTTTTATTCCTTTTCAGGCTTATTATATGAAAAAGACAAAAAAATCAAATATAACAAAAAGAGCGAGAACGGGATGTATCTTCGTTGTTTTGATGGCAGTACAGAGTCAGTTTGTCGCCCTTGAACAAATCACATATACTTATATATATTTCCTTCATTTGGGATGGTTCTAGTTTTGACCTAGGTTCAGCCTTTACCATGTTTCACTTGTCAGTTCTCCCCCGGTTGGTTATCTCTTCCAATCATATGGAGAGTTTGTTCTGCCTCCTGCATAACAGACTTATACAATGTCACTTTTACTGCCATGGTCATCATGAGTCGTGCTTTTGTTCAAGGGAAGTCTAACCAGAGTCGGCCATTCTGCGGTGTCTCTTGACTCATTATTCAGCCGGCCTTCCCGGTCTTGTCAGTATCTTGTTCTATCACATCAGATGTTTTGGTCTTCTGCTCGTGCTGGTTTGAGAAGGTCCCCATTGACTTCTTGCCGGCGGGTTTGTCTCTTATCGACTACGACACATTGCTCTGAGAGTAAACCTAGAGCCGCACCCTAGCCCTATTTCCATCATTGATAGGTGACCTTGTGCTCAGCATTTGATCATCATTATGGGTCTTTGAATGAGTGGTTTTCCTTGTGTTCGACGTCAGCATACATTATCACACTTGGGATTCGTGCAGTACCTTGATTTCCATTTGACCCTATCGGTGGATATCTCGCCTCTGTGTCAGCTTTCATTATTGGTTGGTTCAGAGGGTTTCTTCCGTGCGCTAGCTTCATCTTGTGCATGTCGGAAACGTACTTCAGTTTGGTTCCATCACTCTACTTCGTCTGATTCCTTCAAAATCTTGGCCTGCGGGTTACACTCGTGCTGGACTGATGTGGGATGCCTTAATGCCTTCCTTCCAGCAGATCTTTTCCCATCGACTCCGACTCATTGCTCTGGGAATAAGGTCTAGAGTCTTTTTTTCAGTACCTTAGGGTTTGCAGTCATCAGTGGCAGACTCTTCGCTATCAACAGTGGGGATTCATCATTGCCTCCTGATTGGTAGATTCTTCCAAGTGTTCAACTTCAACTCATTCATTCGCACTTGTTAGATTGTACTGGGGCACCTTGACACTCATTTTCATTATCGGTGGGTTGTCTCGCGTTTGTTAACGGTATACATTATTGACCGGTAATCAAACGATTTCTCACATGGTCGACTTTAGCTCATTTATTCCCATTGTGTAGAATTGTGCCATCGAGATCGGTGAAGACCTCGGGTTGCATCAGCATTTTTCGGTTCACTTTTGACAGTCCATTCAGTTTCTGCCAGTGATGTCGTCCACCCTTATATGTTGCAGTGTCAGTACAACAGCATCCTATATGTTGGCTCCTGAGTTGCGTGATTGTACCATGTGTTCCACCCCTTATGATTTGGTACTTGGAGATTCAGTTACTTTTGTGATCAGACATCCATTTTCAGCACTATTGATCAGTTTGATATATGTGATACTTGGACATTGATTCCGACTTGTACTTCCGGGCCGTGCTCAGATGATTCATTGTGTACTTTCAGTTCAGCTATACTTGTATACATTCTGGATCTATTCTGTACTTTCTATATGGATATATTTTTGACTGAGCATGGGTATGCCCGCCTCAGACATGAGCTGACTCTCTGTTTTATTTCATTGGTTTTTGGCAGGCTGAAATCTGGTGAAGTCCTCTCTTGTCCTCGCGAAGTTCTTTCTATGCACATAATACATTTCGGCCATCATGTACCCCTTCTGACCTCATATATTAGGGGGCATATGTTATAGCATCATTTTTCACCCTCATGTGATTCATGATTGTCTCTTTGGCCTTGGGCACCCATTCTCATAGACTTGAATAAAATTTCATAAAAAATAGTGTTTCAAATCCCATACGCGGATATTCCCACACTTTTCCACGTGTATATGTGAGTCTAGAGATACTTTTCCGCGTATGCCATTAAAATCATTAAAAATATATATAAAAATCCCTATTTTCGAGGCTGGGTTGATGGTTATTCCTGTAATTCAACCACCCCAGCCTGTGGCCAACTGTTTCCAACAGATTGAAACTACTTTGAGGGAGTATGAAAGCCCCTCATATGCATGGCCTAAGGGAGAGAGAAAATTATAGACATTATACTCTGTTGGAGCCCAATTCAAGTCGGATTTCCCGTGCCTCCTGTACTTCCCAGATTTTTATAGGAAACCCTTGTTTCCTGGAGATGTTCATCAGCTTATATGTCATCTAGTGTGCACAAGTCTTGAAAGAATCCTAGTGAGGCAAGGGCGGGACGAATCCGGACGACGGTCTATTCGAAGATTGTGGAAGGATTCAGGTGATCTCTCCACCTTTCTATTATTGTACATGTTGTTCGTAATGAAGAAGAACCATCTTGTTCCCAAATTCACGTGTTAATATCTTCTTGCATATGTGAAAAGGTTGTTAATTAAGCATTTATTATCATTCATATGATGTTTCACATAGATTACATTGACATTTAGGAAAGATGTATGTTGTACAACTAGATTTTCGTGCATGTCTCTTCTTGATTTCTAGGTTGAAGAGGAAGAAGGGTTGCTGGGGGTTTGGACCCCGCGGGATCTACACCAAACGTAGGATCTACAGGTGAGTTCTACAATATATAATATCTAGCTTTTAGCATACAAGTTTGGTTGTGTGAGTCCTTCTTGAATAGCATGCCCTGATCTGTGGAGGTTTTTGACCCAACGACCTCTAGAGAGTTATTTCCCGAAACAAATATGCCATCTATCCTTGTAGGGTCTATTTTGATTCCCTCTTCCAAAATTATATGGCCAAGAAGTTTACCTTCTTGGAGACCAAAGAGTGTTTTCTTGGGATTCAGTGATAAGCCAAATTTCCTACACTTCTCAAAAACTTTCCTCAGGTGAATCAAATGTTCCTCATCAGGTTTTGAGAAAATGGTTATGTCATCAAGGTAAATAATTATGAAATAGCCAATATCTTCAGAAAAGGCTATGTCCATGGCCCTTTGGAAGGTGGCCCCTGCATTCATTAATCCTAAACGCATTTTGATATACATAAAGGTGCCCCAAGGTGTGGTACAAGCAATTTTGATTTGATCACTTGGGAGCACTAACACTTGGTTGTAACCCGAGAACCCATCTAAGAGGGATATCCTTTTTGACCCAACTACCCTTTGAAGTATATGGTCCATCTTGGGTAAGGGTTAGTTGTCTTTTAAAGAGGCTCTGTTTAAATTTCTGAAGTCATTACAGAGCCTGATTTCCCCTGTTTTCTTTCTAACAGAGACTAAGTTTGATACCCACTCTGAATATCTAATTGGTACAATGATCCCAGAAGAATGCATATTTTCAATCTCTGCCTTAACTAAAGGTAATAAAACAGGGTTTATTCTCCTTAGTTTTTTCTTAAAAGGCTTTTGACTTTCCTTCAAAGGGATTTTATGCTGGATGATGCTGGTATCATACGATTTTAGGTCTTTGTAACCCCAAGCAAAAACATCTTTAAACTCTTTGAACATTTGTATGTATTGCAATTTTATGTGAGCTAGGAGAGTGCTAGAGGTTTGATCATCTTGGGTTCTGCTAGACTGCCTATGTTATGCTCTTCTACATTATTTTCCACAGGCTCCATTCTCAGTTATTTGGCTACATCATTAAAATCAAAAAGGTGTTCTAAAGGTGCTAGACCTCTTGGAATTTTATCATTTTTGCATTGTAAAACTTCCAAGTCTTCTTAGTCTGCGTTGTCAGTTATCTCTGCTTCAAAAGGATTCTCACAGTGATTTATATTAGCAGTATATGTCATTTCAACTTCTGGGATTTGTTCAATATACAAACAATTTTCTTTATGGCTGGTTTCTGATATTGGTATGCCGAAATCGTTTTCTGATTTTAAGAAATCATCTATGTGTTTGTCAGAGTCAAAAACTTGCCAGTGATCTTCGTTATCAGGCACAACAGGCATGTTTTTTACCTTTATGCTAAGTTGTTGATTTATCTCAGGTATTTGGCAATTGCTGGCATTGAAGGCGAGTTTATTTGCTAGATGATTCAGTGCTCTAGGAATGAAAATAAGTTCATATTTTTCAAAGGTTTTCAATAAATCAAGGGCAACGCTCCGATATTCCCTAAGCCTTAGATTTCTAGCTGAGTATTCTCCTTTGACTTGTCTTATGATAAGTTCATAATCTCCTAAGATTGATATCCTCTGGTTTTCTAGTTGTTTAAGAAATTGTAAGCCTAGGAGAAGTGCTTCATACTCAGCAATATTGTTAGTGCATGGGAAATCTAATTTACAGGATCCATCAAAGTTTATTGTCCAAAGTATATTTGTCTCATTTTCATTTTCTTGTTGCTGTTGATTTTCAATGTTTTGAATTTGATTCGAGGGAAAATTTGATTGTTCTGGTGAACTGATTGGGTCTATGTTTTCCTTATCTTGTTGAGTGATTTCAGATTTGTTGCACAAGATAAAGGAATCCAAACTTGATTGAATAGAATAGATTGGAGAGTTGTTTGGTTTATCTATGTTTCTCACCATGTACTTCATGTGAGATTCCCTGTATAATCTTCTGTTTTGGTTAAAAACAGGGATGGTGGCATAAGACATCTCCATTTGAAGGCTTCCCTGAAGTTTGGCTCCCCATGATCTTGATAAGAGCATGCCATACTTAGGGGGAATTTCAGCTACAACTAAGTCCATCACTAGACTCTTAGCAGGAATTTTGGCTAAGTTAACACATAAATCTTTGATTAAACCCAAACATTTGGCTCTGCTTGAGTCAAAGGAATATAAATCTTTGTATGGTTTAGTAATTTCTAAACCTAATCTTTCCATTACTACCTTGAGCATTATATTGTGCGAAGCTCCAGAATCTAACATGGCATTATGTAAAATTTTCTCGTGTATGTTCAAGCTAACATAGAAGGGAGGGACATCCCCTTCTTGGTATTTTCCCTCAACTTCTGGGCCAAACAACAACTCAGGTTTGTCATCTGTCAAGTTCAAGGTGTTAGTATCACCTCATAAATTCAAAGCTTTCAAATTTTGGTTTTTGTACACTTCTTGGGTTACTAGTTCAGCTAGGGGGATGGTAATTTTTATCTTGGAAATCTCCCCCTCAAGGCTGAAAGGAACAATTCATTTGGTGATATTTACATCTGTCTTTTCAATTCAATTCTTTTCAGTAGTTTTAATTTTCTGGACTTTGTTTGGACTGGTAATTGGTATTGTTTTATTAGGACCACTGGCAGAAGTGCTAGGGGTACTCTGTTCAACATTTGGCTGGACACTTTTGTCTTTGTTTATGTCATGTTTCTTGGTCAAAATGTTGGTTTTTTCTGTTGTCTTTTTGGGCTGAGTTTTTGTGTTTTTCTTGATAGCAGAATTAGTGTTTTTGTCGTTTTAATTATCTATTTTCCCCTTGCTCCTAAGATCATATTTTTTGTGCACCTCCATTATTTCATTTTAAAACCCCAATCTATAGTCATCAGAATCTTCATAGGTCTTTGTACTGTGATCAGAGAAGAAACCTTGTCCTTCTTCAGTGAGGAAAACATCATCCCCACTATCTGATCCAATCAAGTTTACATGAGATTCTCCCAATCTTTCCAACTCCCTATCTTCCTCATATTGATCTACATAGTTCTGTTGGAAGGGAGGTCTAATCTGTTGGTAACTTTATTTTTTCTTATCTTGATTGTTTTCTCTTCTATAATTCTTATTTCTATTTCTGTTTTGGTTATTTTGAGGTTCTCTTGGTGGAACTCTCTCATTTAAATTGATCTTCTCAAGCATCCTCTCCATTACCTTCACTAGGTTGTCAATTCTTGTGTCAGAAGTTGAGGTTGAAGGTAGTAGGTCATCTTTATAAGTTACCCTCTTCTCTAATCTCAACCTATTTCTTTTCTCAATTATGTTTTCTTCTACGCACACAGCTCCTTTCTGCATGTCTTCTAAGGTCAATTAGTCTCTCTCCCTTAACTGATAAGTCATCTTAGCATCAAGGCCTTCGGGATACCTTACTAAGGCCATGCCTTGAGGAGGTTTCATGTGAGGTGGAAGAGCATTTTAAATGCTATTGAACCTAGTGGAGTAGTCATGAACACTCTCCTCTTGATTTCTCTTGAGGTTGCTGTACTCTGCTAGTATTTGGAGATGATTCTTTTTGAGTTCCCATTTGTTGATGAATGTTTGATGTAAGGTGGGAAGATCATTTATGCTGTTAGGAGGTAAGTTTTTAAACCATTTATTTACATCTCCTCCTAAACTTTGGGCGAAGATTCTCATCTTCACAATTTCTTCTTCTATCTCCATGTAATAGAAAGCATCTTCCATCCTATCTACATGATGTTGGGTTGTTGTAGACTCTTTTCCAGTGAAATGAGGGATTTTGGATTGGTAATCATTTGGTAGGGGAAGTAGAGGTTGTGGTAACACTAATGGGGCATACCATGTTTCCATAGCTGGAAATAAGGGTGGATTTACAAGAGGTGGATTTACTGGAGTGAAAGTGGCATGAACAGGAGTGTTTTGCACAGTGGTAGTATGAATTGGAGTGGAAGAAATACTTGGGCCAGCAAACTGATTTTGAGCAGACTTGTTATGAAAAAAACTAAAGTGATGAAGAAGCTGGGAATCAGGAGGAGTGGAAGGTGAGGCTTCTCTACTGAAGCTTTGTTGCAAATCTGCAATATCAAGGTTAGTTTGGTTTAAGTCACCTTGAGATCTAGTTCTAAATATGTTCTTTGTATGATGTAAATCAAAGTGTAAATCCTCCAAAACAACAAGGTTTTTAGGGAAATATTTTGTTCTTAAGAGGCTCCTATTAGCAGCTGATTTTCCATAGTTAGAAGTCTGCCACAGAATTCTCTCAGGATTGTCGACAATTAAAGGAGGATTTGGGTCTGGATGGGATCTAGTGTTGATCCTATGCGAAGCCAGACTGTTTTTCAAAAATGAGAGAGGTTGAGGTTTTAAGGACTGTTTTTGGGAATTTTACCTCTTGTTAGGGTCCCGTGATTTGGCCGATTGGCGAGCCAAATGACGATGTAACATCAAACCAAGCTTTGGAGCCCGAGGACCTAGCCTTCCTGAACTCAGAGAGGGCTCTCTCTATAAATTTAAAAGATATCGGTGTGTTCGCTTATGGTATTCTGATATTAGGCTAGTTATGAAGTGAGTTTTTTGATTTTTGGTTTTTAAGTTTGTGAGGGATAAAACTGATCAAAGATGTAAAAATGGATAACAAGAAGTCAGATCAATTGGGCTATGGGGTCAAACAGGTCAAGGAAGCTATGAGATGATGATGCAAGGTTGTTGTAGGGCCGATTTGATTCACGGTAGAAGGGATCTTTGGGCAGAATGGGGTAAATGGACATCAAGCTTGTGAAAGACGAGGGATTTCAAGTGTAATTAGTTGATAGCAGACATAAACATGTTATAGCAAGCCATTAATCATGCTAAGTGTAAGTATGAGCTAATTTATACACAGAAATCAAACATTCCAGCCATGCATAGAGGTATAAGACCCTCTAACTTCGAGAAATGGCTATCAGACTTTGGGGAAAACACATAAGACAGACTAACAACTCATAAAACTATGCCGGAATGCCTAAACATAGTCTCTAAGTTATTGGGCACTTTGACAAACAAGCTTTCATAGTTTTAGGCAAAGGGCTAGATCGGGACTAGGCCTCCTTGGTTCAACAAGATGATCAACTAATCAGTCAAAGAGAAAGTTTTATGGACAGAACTATGGACAGCTTATAGGTAGGCAGGGCACACCATACATCCTACTCAACATACATAGAACTTGTAAATAAAACTTAGCAAACAGTATCCTTAAGTTACTAAAGAGAAGTTAAGAATTCTTTAGCATAACTAAGGAAGAAGAAAACATCAAGCTATGAAGATTCAGGAATTTTGAGGTGCCTCCATGGGAATATCTCAAAATCAATCTCTACTGATCTATAGCAGCAAGAAGCATGGATTATGAATGAAAACTAGAAGACAAAAACATAGCAAGAAACACTATACCATTCTACCATGTCATGGAATCCATCACCAATCCTTCATCATTCATCAAAAGCATCCAAGAGGCAGTCCAAAAATCATAACACAAGTGTATTCTTCAAAGCTCATATGACCAATGTATTAATTCTTCTCTCAAGTTCAGCCTCTGATTTACAATGAAACCCATGGAATAAATAGGCTTGAGGGAGGAAAACCCCATGGAGCAACTAGCTATCCCATTGGCCAAGTCAAAATATCTAAACTTGTCCTTGAGGCTTTGCAAAGCCCAAGGCACAAAATATCCCATAAAATATCAAAAAAACTGCTAAAAACGGAAATTATATGGACTTTACATCATTTCCCAAGTATAAAAATAGCTTAACGCACATTTGGGAAAAACAGATTTTTGAGGTTCAAAAATTACAAAAATACTTCATATTTATGTCTGAAAAAGGTCCCCTGACTTGCTGGAGGCAATTGGCAGCCTTCCCGATGTCGAAACGAGGCTCATGATAGCTCGTTGGAAAGCTCTCTGTGTCTAATTTCCAGCGCAAATAAAATAATCTCAATCTAAGGCCTAGAAGTCATCCAAAACTGTACATGTGTGTAAAAAACCAGGAAATAGCAGACTGCTGATATGGCGGGCAGAATGTGCAAAAAGAGGGCATTTTTCGCCAATTTGAGGGGGCGAATGATCTCCAAATGCTCTGAAAAT
This sequence comes from Pinus albicaulis, assembly GCA_034641835.2. NCBI lineage: Eukaryota > Viridiplantae > Streptophyta > Pinopsida > Pinales > Pinaceae > Pinus > Pinus albicaulis. The sequence goes on from CM076574.1 coordinate 734,655,223, forward strand.
CGCTGGAGACCTGCTCATGGAATTATGGCATCCATCGGTATCATCCTCCTCCCTTGAAAACTCATCAAACTGAAATGGCGAAATTATGAGTTTTCGGCCAAAAACCCAAAAAATGCCAAAAAACGAAAAGTTGCCGAAAAAGGCCCAAAATTGGCATGCATGACCCTCAAGGGTCCATAGAAACATGCTCCAAAGATGAGGCCAAAATATCAAGGGCTGATATGCTTTTCCCTTCTTTCCGTGCTAAGCGCTTCCCCTTTACCTTCTTCAATTTCTCTTGTGCTGCCTTTAGTTTGCGCCGGGCAAACTGATTCAGCTTTTGGAAGTGGTGTGTCCTCTTCCTCTGCATCTCTAAATCTCTATTCACCCTCTCAATTTTCATTTCCAAATGTTTTTTAGCTCTTTAAAGCCAAGCCTCTTTGTTTTCCTCAATTTCCTGCTCAAGGAGTGCAGTGAGAGGAAAGGCTTGGAGCTGGGCTTGCTCTTCTGCTCTCTGCTTTTCCAAGGCTCTTTTAAGCCCGATGGTCCTAGGCCTCTTCCGCCTGAGCTAGTCTTCCTCCTCTTCATCATCAAACTCACCAATGAGCTCTTCAATTCTTGCTTGCGCCTTAGCTGCCTCTTTCTTATACTTAATCGTCCGTGCCTCATGAACAGCTGTGTGCACATTCATTTGTTTGTTTTCAATCTCCAAGAAGTGGTTGAAATTCCTTACCCTTTGAAGATCCTCCTCTAATGCCTCAATTTTTTCTTCCTTATGTATTAGGAGATTTTCAAGAAGGCGGGCCTCATTATCACTGTCATCGCTTTGGATAGGGATGACAGCTAATTCACCTCCATGCTTTGTTCTTTCTCCGACTTTACTTTTACCTTTGAAAGCCAATCTGGCGCTTTTCCTCCTTGGCATACTAGAAGGTGTCTTTTTGGGAAATTTCCTCTTGCTAGGAAAAATATTTGTCACTGTTAGGGTGACAGCTTTAGTCCCTCTTTCCCTTCCTGTGTTGAGTTTTGTTATCTTGGGAGGAGGAGAAACAACTGATTTACCTTTGACATCCTTTTGAATTGGCTGCTCTTCTTGAGGCTGCTGGATGTTTTCCTCTTGCTGTTCACTTGGCTGCCCCTGTTCTCCAACATTAGTTTGCTGCTCTTCATCAATGCTTTGTCCAATTTGTGGCTCAAAAGGTGTTTCAATTTCCTGCCCAACCTGCTGTTCTTCATCTTCTAACCGCTGCTGTTCCTCAATCTGTACCTGCTGCCCTTCACTTTCTGTTTGTTGCTCTTCATCATGGACCTGCTGCTGTCCTTCATCACTTTCCTGCTGCTGTCCTTCATCACTTTCCTGCTACTGTCCTTCATCCCTTTCCTCTTGCTGCTGTTTACTGCCCTCTCCTTCCTCCTGTTGACTTGGCTGTCCAGTAGTCATTCTGAGCCTTCTAGGAGTAGGCCTACTGGACAAAGGCACTGGGCGATGGACAGGCTGAGTAGGAGAAACATGGGCAGGAGGAACAGTGGCAAAATCTGGATGGCTGATGAATAAATCCCATGAAACCTCTTTCTTCTCTAGCTGGTATAGGAAGATAATCTTGATCAAAGAATGATGAAAAAGAGAAGGGATTTGCTGAGGTGGGGCCTTCTTTTGGACAGTAGATGCCATTTTCTCTATGCTCTTGAACAAAAAGTGAGGGAGGTTTAGTTGCCTGCTTCTAGTAAAGTACATCAATAAACGGACATGATAGGCATAAATTCGATCAAACCTCCCTTCACAAGTGAAATATTTCATTATGGCTTTCATAAGCAGAGCATAACTGTCAAGGAGATATGAAAAAGGGAAAATAGAAGTGACAGCCTCTCTATGTTCAGGCTTGATGAAAGGTTTGTAATCCTCTAAGTCAATATGAGCTTGTTTAAACCACTTTTCGCCATGATACGGGATCTTGGTGGCCTTGGACACATACCTTGGAGAAATTTTGAAATCAAGACCCGCCACTTGGAAGTGTTTTTGTTTGAATCTCAGGGCACACAAGTGTGTTAATGGCGAAAAACTCTTGACTTCTTCTATCTTCTGGCAGAAATCAAGGCAGCCTACTTCATGGAAGTTGAAAAGTACAGATGGATGAGCATTAATCTCTTCTGTAGAGATGGGCTCATATCTTTTATGTGGATCGCTCCTGCTATCTTGCCTTGGAGGCATTTTGACCTGAATAAGCTTTGGAAGAGGCAAAATGCCTTCACTGTGTGTAAAATGCCCTGCTGGAATCAAACTGTGTCACTTTACTGCTTTGACAGATAGACAATGAGATTTGGATGTCTTGCAACAACGTTTCTTTGAATAAACAACCTCTGCTCTCCTTGAAACCAGCCTTCTACCTTTGAATGTACCTCAGCCAGGAAGATTCCTCAATAGGACACCATATAGTAAAGAGGAGACAGACTGCTGTGTGAATTTCCTGTAGACAGTGTTAAGAAATCACTCATCTTGTGAATTTGTTAGAGGCCAATCAACACACCTGTATTTGTGTCTCCAAGACAAATCTCAATCATTAAAAACCCTGCTCTTCAAAAAGTGACCTCTCACCTTGAAAACATCTCAGTCAACAACTTCCTAGTAGGAAATCACACAGTGAAAATGAAAGGTAGACTTCTTAGGAAGAGTTTGCTGTGAGAAGTGCTTTGATCACCCTGTTCTTGTGAGTTTTAAGATGTTACTCAATACCTCTTACTCCTTTCCCATAGTAGATTTTGCAATCATTAAAAACTCTGCCCTGTATAAGTGTGCCAATATTGAACTAACTTGCATATGTGAAAACAACCCTTAGTGCTATTTAAGCAGTGACTGTAACAGTCCTGAGCAAAGATGACAGAGTTTGAAAGACTCCAAAGTTTTTAGGCAGTTTATGTGAGTTTTCTCCTTTCAAAACAATCAATGGCCCCTTATGAATGTAACCCTCTGTTTATGTTAGAAAAACCTCTGCTTGGATGGATAGCAATTTGTCAATAAGCTTTGAACAACACAAGGCAGTCAACCAACAACACAGTGAAGACTGTCCCTTTATGAGTAGTGTGAGAAAACTTCCTCCGGAGCTTCAAACTATAAATTTCTGCTTGACCAATAACCCTTTCTCCCACTGTAATTTCACTGTTCTCTATGCATGTCACTCTTTTTTAAACAAAAACATGCTCATAAATTTAACCTTGATGTGAGTATACAGTCAGATTCATATTTAAAGCAGAGACAACAGGGTTTTTTTTAAAAGCTCCAAAATCTTTGAGCAAAGGCTGTGAGAGATTGCTCTTTTCCAAAATAATCAAGGGCCTTTTCAATGTGGAATATCAGTCATCTTTGGGGAGAAAACCATTATGACCTCTGAAAGTCCACTTGGCAGTGAGGTTTTAAAGAACAGAACACAGCACAGAGTATACAGAGAATACTGTCTTTCGGTGGTTGAGTAGGGTAATCAATGCCCTTTTGCCTTCAACAGTAAAGACTTCTTTTAAACTAGCATACTATTCTTCCTTGGAAAAATTCCTCCACACTTTGGAAAATCAGTTTTTTAAATGTCTATGAAAAACCACCAAACACAGTCAGGGTTTTCTGTCCATGGGATAAGATAGCAGATTTTGTGAAAGGCATTTGAAGTGTTGGCAGAGGTCAGTGGGAAATATCAAACAACCAAGGTTTCTTTTTTGATGAACTTCAACCATACATGCTGTTTCAACAGATATGCCCATGCAAAAAACTGACTTTTATCATTTGGCAATTTCGGAAATTTGGATGAAATTTCAAAATACCTCTTGAAATCGCTGAAAAAACTTTGGAGGAGAGCTGGAGCAGTACCGGAGACCTTCAAGATTTGCGCGGCACTCTTAAATGTCAGCACGGCGTGCAAAAATGCACCCGGGTGGCCTGTCGGGTCGGCCTGTCGGGCGGTCGGGTGCCGTGTACAGGCGCGTCGCGCCAACACTGACCACCTTTGTAAAGCTGCTCCCAGGCGCGGCGCGCGGGTTTCCAGGCGCGTCGCGCGGCGTTTAACAGTGCAAAACTCTGCAAATCGACCCGAATTTTCGTGTTTTGGTGCTAGGGAGGTATGGAGCTTTGTTTGAATTTTGAAAATGAAACCTTTGCTCTCCTACTTCACCCTTATGTCATTTCAAATCTTTTCAACGGTCACCTTGGTCTTTGAATGTAAAGTGAAGATTATGTTCGGCTTTTGCAAGATTTCCATGATTCTTTTGATACTTTTCCCTAATAACCTTGGTGCATTTGCAACTTGGATTTACAATCAATATATGCGTTGGAGGTTTTTTATACTTTTTAACCGTGTCAATCATGGACCAACATCTTTGTAACAAACAAAAAAAACTTAAAGGCCAGAACTCTGTTTTGCTTGTGCACAGGTTTTCCAAGGGTGATTTTTTGCCAGTTTTGTTCTTTGGGTGATAACTTTAACACCAAACTTCAACTTTGAAAAATAACTCAATAACTTTCATCATCTAACTGCCACGGTTTTCAATGATGTTGGTGATATTTATGAAGTAAGGTAACCCTCCTTTAAAACTGTCAGGAAAATACCTGAAAACCGCTTTGTTTCTGAAAGCGTAAGTTTTGCATTGTCAACTCGGTTTGACAGCCTCGGTGTTTGCATGCTCCTTCAACCCTTTTCCTACTGTAGATGTCAAATTTGCTGGTCTTCTCGGATTTGATCACGGTCCTCTGTTTTGAAAAAAGGCGCCTCTTTTCAACATACTTCTTTGCTTGTATCATTTATGAGATTTATGTCCCTTTTTTGAATAATGAGAAAACCGCATTTGTTTTAAAACTCCCAAAACACTGACACTCCATCAAAGCCACTTCTTTGTCTATTCATAACTGGTATTTCTTATTTACAATGTTGAAACACAGTTACCATTTTCTTTGACTAGTGCATTGGTATTTTTGTAAGAGAAACATTTCAAAGCTCAACTCTGACCCCTGCTTTGACACTTTAGGTGAGATTTTAACAAAGAAAAATCATCCAAAATTTGTCAAAAGGCATTTGAAAGCTGTTTTATTACTTAACAGGAGATGGTCTGTGCTCTTCCAACTTGTATGATAATTTTTGCTTCCAGGCGATTTATGAGCTCCCTCTTTGATTGTAAGTGCCATATTTTGGCTGCACCCATTCAAACTATATTTCTCTGTTTACTTAAGAGGAGTTTCCCTTTAAACTTCTTGTCATGTGACAGTGAGGTGACTGTGTGGCCTCTTCCCTTAAGGAAACTTCCCTTTTTGTATCAATGGCCTGCATAGTCAATATTGTCTCCTATCCACTATAGGTACAGTTTGACAGACATTTTCATATGAATAGGAAAAGCAATATTTTTGAATTAGAAACACTAACTTTGACCTGTGTAATGATTGCTATTTTTCTTCTTTGTATCCTTCCACTGCACCTTTTGACTAATCAGTCTTCAACAACATCTAATGCTTTGGCCATCTGCTCATAAATGGAGGAGGCTCTTCATCAAGAAAAGTATCTGAAGGTTGTTTGACAAATCTGTTTGACACAGATTTTCCCTGGATGTGATGGTAAGCAAACCACTTGAAAAACATCAATACTAGCACCTCTGCTTGCAATCATCACTATGCTTCAGAAAAACCCTAGCCAAAGTGTCACTGTCTCTCTGCACTGCTCTGAGGGTGACTGAAATATCATTATTTTCTTTAGTCAACTTATGACAGATTTTTGAAAGATAGTCTCTGTGACTATGGAGGTCAGCACCCTTTGAAAACAAACAACTTTTCCTCTGCCTGTGTGATGACATGATCTGTCAGCACCTTTTCAATTTGGTCTTGTGGGGAAAGCAAACTGCCTATGATTAGAATTGTTTTAACTCATGATATGCCTTTTTTTAAAGTTCAAAAATTCACATGATTTTGAAAGCTTCAAATGACCTCCTTTATCAGACCAAACTCTGTTTTCCTTTAAACTTGCATATTTCAGACTCTATCCCTATTATGATCATCACTCACATTCATAAAACCTGGAGATATTGTTTCATTGTTCAGTAAAAGGCAAACCTGGACTTTTGCAATCTTAAAAATCAATACTGGCCAGCGCCCTCTGCTTGTGGATGAAGGAGGCGCCCTAACCCTCTGCTTGTAAATGAAGGAGTTTCTGGGCCATGACAATTTACCAGTTTGCTGAGACAGTGGTGCTCTTTTCTTACTGTGATTTTCATGCTGGAAGGAGAATGCAAGGTTTTGATGAGTGGCTCTATGTTTTGCAGACATATCTCAGGCTCATGTTACATTTAGAAGAAGCTGTTCTTCTAACTGTAGATTCAAGCATTTCCTCCTGAGATAAAATTATATTTCCTGCCTTTGTAGAAACCATAAAACACTGTGAAACACCTAATAGTCAGCTTGAGATTGGGGTTTATGAAGTGCTGAGATATAGGGGGTGTGAGTGGCGCGACTTAGAGTTGTTTGTCAATTTCATTTGCAAAGTGGGAGGTCAGTCATGGTAGGTCTGTAGCAGACGGAAGCTTTTTGGCTTTTTGATGATTGCCAAGGGTAAAATGCCTTAAAGCGCCACTTCCTAACATAGGGGATACTTTTGAAACAGATTTGGATTTGCCTTTTAAAGCTGATGGGCAGACCAGGAGGGCTGAAGCTAGATAGGATAGGGATAATGAGGTTTTGATTTTGACATGGGTGGACTGAAAAGTAGAAAGGAGAAAAAAGTTTTAGGAGGGTTTTCTAGATGACATATTGACATAAGGAAATCAGTTTCTAGAAAACTCAGCTGTAGATATAGTCATCACTAACATGTAAAAAATACTGATGGCTAACACCTCTCACGATGTCTTATCTAGTATGGGACTAGGCTTCTAAACTTCTTCCAGGATGGTTAACACATTCCTAAAGAGATCTAGGAACCTAGATGAGTAATAGGCCTACTGGGGCTAGTGAAGTCGCTAGGTGGAAAATTTTTAGCTTTTATGAAGGTAAGATATTGGATGGTTCCACCACCATGTTTATTTGTGAAGCCAAACTGAAATATTTTTGGGTTTTTCTGAGTTATTTTGGACTTATAGGTTCAGAGAGTTTTCTAAGTCTAATTTTTCACTTAGCTAAGGTGTTCAAACAAAAAAAGTTTACTCTTATGGCTTGGTAACTGGTTTCTTCAAGGTTTGATAAGGTCCTGCAGGAATCCTAAGGGTTACTTAGTTTGTCACTGATTCAATTAAGTCCTATCGTGATTACCATTTGTTAGGTAGTGCTTGAAGAAGGTTACTTATGTTATACTGGGCCTAGAAAGTGTGTTGTTTAAAATTTTTACTCAAGGTCCCACCGTGATTGCCATTATGTTAGGTGTCCCATGTTTTGATAGTTTGGAAAATCAAAAGACAAGGCAACTTCAAAACCAATCTTTAGAGTTACAGGATCTAGTCCTCCTGTTCTCAGAGAGAGATCTCTCAAATGCTTGTTTGAAAAGGTTTATCTTGTGTGCTTGGGGTATTGGTTTTAGACTAGTTATTAAGTGCAGGTGTTTGATTATTTGTTTGGTTGAATTGATACAGCAAAATATGAAAGGTCTAGGAAAGGTAGGTAGAAAGAGGAAGTAGTAGCCTCATTGGGAAATGGAGTCAAGAGGAGGTCATGACATACTCATCAATGGATATGGGATATCAGAGGGAAAATCTAACTTGGTCGTAGGATCCTTTGGTTTTGGAATGAGATGGACATCAATGATTTGGAAAGATAAATTTTATTCTGAACGAAGGGAACTTGAAAACATAACTTGAACAATAAAGAAATAATTGATAGACAGGGCTAACCATAAATTATACAAACATTCTTTAAGAAAATAATGAATTCAAGACAACTTTCAAAATGAAATCTATGATTCAGGGAACACCCTATTTCCTCAAATATTTTATTTAAAATGACTTAGAAAACATAAAATATTTCACTGATTATTTCAGTCATAGAAGAGGGAACACCTAACACATTTATGATTACAACTACAAAGACCTTTAAGACAACTGTTTAAGCAAGGACAAAGGGCAAGATCTGAACAGACCTCCTTGGCTTACTATAAGAAGAAATAATTCAAAGGGAGACTTCAATAACAGCCTTTAAGTGGCAGCAAACAAGCAGGGAGAACCATAAATCATGATGAAACCAACTTTTCGAACTATTAAGGAAATAAACAAGCATGAGGACTAAAGAGAGAGATTAAAGACTCTAAAATACCTCAACAGAAGAAAACATGAAACAGTGAAGGATGAACAGGTCTAAGGTGCTTCTAGGAGTCATTTCTTAGCCTAAAACTTTCAACCTACTGTAGTAAGAAATTATGGAACAGAATGAAAATAGGATAAAACATTAAACAGTTTAGAATACTTCACCAATAGCCAAGCTCATGGATCCAATGATAGATCCTTCTCAGGAACAAGCATGCAAAAACATCATCAAGGCTTCCAAGACTTCAATTTGTTCTTCAAATTCAACAGACTATGTATTATTTCAGAGAGTTTCAGTATTACAACTAGTGATCAACCAACCAACCCCTCTCTCGTCTTCTGCAGTAGTATTTATAGAAGAATGAGGAGGTGAGATCTGATAAAAGATCTCTAAATATAATTAATACAGACTAAATGGCTTCTCGACCTTTGGGGAGCTCGATGAAGAAGCTTACATAGCTATCCTCTGTATTAAATCATTTTCATTTAAGATTTTAGCTCGGTGGGAGCTCTTCTTGACTTTTGAGGCTCAGTGTTGTGTTAAAGTAACTCTGCTGATATTTTTTCATTAAGTGCATTTGCAGAATTAACTTCCCTGGCTATGCTGAGGCAAATACCTGATCTTGATCAATAACTTCAGCCTCTGTTTGAATGCTTTGAGGCACAGGTGGCACTGTGGTAGCTGGGAGGAATCAATTTTCCTCAGATGTGGTGGTGGAGGCTTTCTGTCTGATGAACCTTTATGATTTTCCTTTAAACTGTGTTTTAAAAGGGGTATTAGGCTTTTGATAATCAATCTTAGCCGTAATCCCCACAAATCTGTCTTCAATCTCATGTTCTGGTGCGTTCTGTCTTTGATACTGATACCCTTTGATTTTTGATTCATTTACTATGTTCTGTTGGTGTGTAGTGTTGCGCAGGGGTCGTGAGGCATCAGTGCCTTTGTAGTATTGGCGAGGCACGACAATTTTAAACCATGTATGGCTCTTTTTTAAGGAATCGAAGGTGCACGAGTTAAACCCCGGCCATTGGCTTTTTTCAGTATATAATGGAAAAACCATATAATCACCCTTTATTAAATATCATACCCGGACTTAAAACTTTGATAAAACCAAGCTTTATAACCATTTCGGGTCACAAAAGGTGTTTGCTGATGTAAGGGCATTTGTGACCCGAAATCCTTATGAAATCCGCCCTATAAAGTTCCCCGGGTCCTATTTGGGGCTTGCTAACATTAGGGCGAGTGTGACCCCAAATTTGTTTCAAATCCGCTTTATAATGCTCCCCGGGTCTAGATTTGCTGACTGTGCGAGGAACCAATGAAGACCTGCTCCAATCCATTGACGTTGCATGGATGCTAACTAGGTGCTTGAGACCACGGGTTCCGTGGGACCGTGGATTTTCTGCCGTGGCTGTGGGGACCAGAGCGAATGTTTATGGGCCGTCGATATGCAGATTAGATCGACGACGGAGATGCTTTGATAGATGCGTCGTACCTTAGTTTATCCCCTGAGCTCCTTTTGAGCGCGATCACCATCTGATGAGTCGGTCTCAGATCAGACGGTGCACATCAATATCGTGTGGAGCCCACAGTCAAACTGTAATGCACGATGAGGGTGGTTTTTCAACAGTGCTCAAGGCCACATGTCGGCGTGTGGCATTGATCGCGACCAAACGGGAAAAACAACCTTTCTTTCAAAGGAAGTGTGATGAAAACCGCTGGTTTTGTACAGTGATTGATCATGGGGACCACCGGGGCGATTGATTTGTGGGTTGTCGATCTGCAGATAAGATCCATGGCGGAGAGAGATTTAAGCTTCGCACCGGTGGAAGTCTTTTCATACCCTGCAAAAAACACAAAAATTAATAAAAAGAAAGGTTTCATGGTTATATATATGAGAAGTGGATAGGCGCCCGACTGCAGGGCCTTTGGATTTATGGAATGCCATATGATCGGGGGCTATAATATATAGGGCCAATCGGCATCGGGGTTTTTAAACATAGCAAATAGACTTATGTGCTCAGAAATTGCGATGCGATGAGTGATTTGTGGGTCTAGCCTTGGTTCTAGGGTGCGGGCATGTGGAATGGAAGTGGCTTAAAACTTAGCCCAAGGGGGCTTAAGTTTATAATACAAAAATGTATTTTTTATGAAATTTTCCAAGTTTTTCAATGGTTGTGAGGGTCTTGATAAGGAAAAGAAAGGGTGTTAAACCTTATCAAAGGGGTTTTGATGAAGGGGAAAGGGGAAAAAACATGAAAGTGAAGGATTTTTTATGGAGAATAAAGGGGGTGAAAATGAGATTAGTTTTCGAAGTGAGGAAAGGGAGAAAAGGTGATTTTCGCAGCAGTTTCTTCTCATGAAATCAGCAGAACTCTAGAGTGTAAAATGGGCACAATATGGAAGGTTTTGGACAGAGGCATGAGGCCTCAATGAGTCTTCAAGAGCCAACACCTTTTGCAATAAAATTTGTTCCTTGAAGGCTCCAAAAATGATTTAGCCACCTTTTGGTATAACAAATTTCATAGGTGGCTAACACCATCCATAGCAGTGCCTTAAGGACAAAGAATCAATGCATGAACTGGTTGAAACAATTATTTGACAAGGAAATGTGCCACAGAGATATGATCCATTCGCTCTGATAAGTGAGATATGGTTTTTCTAGGTGTGGTAGAGTGTCACAGCCTTAATTTGTAAATCATATGTTGCAATTTAAAATGTAAAAGTGATGATGTGTTTTCCATCACTTGTGAAGCAACAATGATATTTTGGCCTTGTATTGATAGCTGGGGTATTGATTCCATTTTAATGTAAGACTGACCACCGATTATGTGTTATAAACTTGTGGCAATTATGAGATGCTTGGGTCATAGTTGGTCATGTAACTGAGCATGTAATTTGCAGAATAATGTACTACAAGTTTGTAGAGGATGCAGGTATCAACTCATCACTTATGGCTCCGAAGGACAAAGGTGAAGGATAATGAAGGGTGACCTTTCAAGACACTTATGGTGCAGACAAAGAATAAATTAGATGTATAGAAAACCTAAGCTACCCAGGCAGATATCTATCAATCAAAAACCAGGAAAAACTTTTCCTCAAATCAAAATAAAAGAGAACCAAAAACAACAAGTTTTTCCCCAGCGGAGTCACCAATTTGTTGTACGGATTAATCAATATTGCGAACAAAACCGATCTCCCTAGTACCAAAAAGTTAATCTAGCAACAAACAGCCAAATGAACTAATCTTTCTCTAAGCATATATGATTTACAAAAAGTACTATAGAGGTGTAAAAGACTTACCGTAGGTCCAGCGCTTGTTTGAAGTCATTGTTGTCCCTCGTGCACTTGAAGGAGTTATCCTCGTAAAACGACAATCACAAAAAAGAAAATATTAAATAGCACCTGTATATTAAAGATCGTGAATCATGCTTATCATGGTGATCAAGGAATCCATGAAATAAACAGTTTAAATAATAACTTATTGAGAAAAATGAATTCATTTGTATTAACTTTAACAAAAAGAAAACCTTACAACCTTAGCCTTGATGTTGAACAAGCCTTCTCGGGGTCCGAAGCAGGAATCTCCTCTACTCTGATAAACTCTTCACTCCTCCAACCAAGACAGATAGAGGCATGTGATCTCTCCTCCCAAAAATCTCAGTTAAATGAGTCTGAATCCCAACAGCACTTAACCTCAAATATTTCTAAAGCTTCAACTCCCTTTGAGGCTACCCAATGCCTCTTTTTATAGTGAAAAAGAGGATATTTTCAGTTCCAACTATGAAGGGATAGAATTTTCCTTCGAAGGGATAAGCTCCTCACATCAAGGGGTTAGCTCCATAAGGTAAGGGATACATGAACCTCATAAGAGCGGTTCTGCCACTACAAGATCTTTTCTAGAAGCTTCTATAATTTACTGAAAATGAGATTTTTTGAGTTTACTTGCACCTTTTTTATCTTTACAGGGTTCCACACTTATAACACAGAGAAAGTGCGTTCAGGTACGCAGAAGACATGAACATTAGGTGCAGGACCGTAGGCAAGATATAGAGAAAGTGTGACACCAAAGTTAAGGAGATTTTTAGGAACTTTTCTCTGATTTTCAAGGCTTGACATGAGGAACTGATATGTTAGACTTGCAAAGGAGGAATTATGAGTGATAATGAGCTCATACACATAGCAGAATGTCAGGATGAAAATTTTCAGTGTAACATATTTCCCCGTAAAGTGAAAAGTGTGGAATAGATGAAGTTGAAGTATATCATATATGAAGAGTGCAGTACTTTATCATTTCAAGGATCATCCTGTGGATACCCCAGTCGGAACCTGTAAAAAACATTCAATGCAAAATATATATATCATCGCTGAGGTAGGCATTCCCATACTCAGATCAAAACTAACTAGAAACTGATTCAAATTGTTCTGAGACAGGAATGATTTTCAATACATCACAGTATAGACATGTGTAGACATAGTATGGACGCAGCCATCTGTTTATGAATAGTCCACTGTATAAATGATAACAAAATTCCTCATAGCCTGGATGGTAGAAACTAGATCCAGGGTCTTGATTTCCGCATCTCAAACTAGTACGATTCTATCCATGTGAATGAATGTGTCGAAGTCAAACATGGTAGAAACCACTTGATTACCAGTTAATGATGTAAACTAATAACAAGTGTGAGAGTAACCACCAATAATGTCAATGGTTCTCAAAGTACTCAGTACAATCCATGAAATGTGAATGAATGAGCTGAAGTCGAACACATCAAAGAATCAATCGATCGAAGGTCAATGATGTAACCTGTCGTCAAATGCGAGAAACCTGCCATTGAGGCATGCAGATTTCAAGGTACTGACGATTTCTAGATCAACTTCCTAGATAATGAGTTGTCGTCGATAAAAAGTGATCTGTCATAGGCAAGCCCACAACACGAAATCATAGATCAAGTTTTGAAAATATATTGGTAAGGATTGACTCAGGGATGGTCAAAATGAATGACAGATATTTTGTAGATGAATGGTTTATTTGAACTTTCCTCTTGAACACATAATGACACTGCAGATGGTTTGGTGACAATTAACCCAAAGCTAATACCCAGAAACCGGCTGAAAACTTCCAATGTGGTTTGATTAACTGTTAGGTAAAGGATTTCCCAACCCAGGTGGAAAAAAAGTGTCGTGTTCAAGAGTGGTTAACTTGATTTTAAAAAAAAATCAAAATACAACAAACAAGTCCATTTTCTCTCTTTTCCCCCACCATTTCTGGCAAGTACCTCTTTATTTTTTACAAGCTTGAGGAGGATAACATTTACTTGTTTATAAGCTCATCCTTCGGATGAGTCCAACTTAGTTTAAGATTCAAACCCTAAGAGGGAGTGGTTCGTTCCTATTTTAGGATTGAACAGGTCCTTTACTGTTAAAATTTTAACGAGTCCAGTATAGGAGAAACTCAGTGTTTTTCAATTTTAGGGAGTCGGAAGAAAAACTTAAGAAAACTCTGTGGGTGTAATTTTTCATAAATTTAGTCTCTCGATCCCGAAAAAGGATAAAATAATGCGAGAGAGAACTCTATTGACCGTAATTAGTCAACGTATACCTTTTTCGTAAATAGTCCATTTCAGTCTGTAACAGGGGTAAACTTATACTGAAAGGACGATCATTCATTTACTTTAACAAGTTAAAATAATCAATTTCTTGGCAATATTTTCATGTTTGGAGTCTGAAAAGGGCTTAAAAGAGGACTCCAAGTTTTCGCTTTTTTGTAAATTTTTGAAAGAGTTCGAAAAAGCGATAAAAGTATACTCTTTGCTGAAAAACGATCAATTCTCCTGAAAAATCCAATTTCTGCACAAAAATTTGAAACATTACACATACCTGTTTAAGATAAATAAAAATGCTTTCAAAAATAACCTTTTTAAAGTGAAAAATAAACAAATTAGAAACTCGTTTATTCGAAAAAACTTATAAAAAGGGCTTTTCTAACTTCATTTTTATCGTTCGAGTTCAGAGTGAAAAGTAAAAGCTTTTGGGTAAAAAAGTTCCTGTGAAGATTCTGGAAGATCCGTCTGACGAAATCGAGAACCGTCAACTGTAGGTAATCCATGGCCTCCTAATCTTGTATTCCATCCATTTTCATTTCATTTTTAGGCTTTAGATTTCATTTTTAAGAGAAGAATATGTTTAAAAAAATCACCCATGGGGGTCCGTAGGCATAACACATGGGCCCTGCGGACCCCGAATTTTTTCTATGTAGAGAAAGGTCGTGGGTCCGCACTTGTCACACAGCGCACGTGCATTCCTATGCACTATGTATCAAAACAAAGTGCGGACCCCGCGCAATTAGATTTCAAAGTTAAATTTCTTAATTGTCGCCCAAAATTTTTCAAATTAGATTGTTCTAATATATCTTTTTATGCATTGTAGGATAAAAAAGATGCTAATTTGGAGAGAATGTGAGCATGAAGACATGGATGACGCCGCAATTATCCATTTTCCCACAATACAAGCATTAAGAGCATGCGGTTTGTATAAATTCTGGGCCATTCAGGGCATGAGGGCACAGGTAGACCTCCTAACATGGCTAGTGAATAGGTGGAGCGTACAGGACCAGTGTTTCATTATTGGCCGCCACTGGCTTGAAATTGAGCTGGAAGATATTTATTTTCTGACCGGTTTGTCCAAAAGGGGCAAACAAATTCCTCTGTTTGGGACTAGGCCAGGTGGCCAGACTGTCGCTAGTCTTCGACAAGAGTTCTGTAATGATCAGGCAGACCCTAGGGACAAAAGGATTGACATAAAAACTATCATCCATCCTGAGCTAAAATTTATTGCATTTACTGTTACCAGGCTGTGGCGGAGTGCAGTGCTGCATGTGGCTACCGGTTCCCAGATGCACATGCTGTAGATTGTTTTCGAGGAACCATTTTCAACTGGTGCGAAGCTGTGTTGGCCAACGTAAAAGGCCAACTAACCAAAGCGAAGAATGGAAAACTAAATAACTTTGGATATGGATCCATTGTAGTCACCTTTGCTCTAGAGAGGATCCCCATGTTAGCTCCGCAGAACATTCCTGTTGATGCCGGTCGACCTCAACAACCTAGGATGGTTCGTTGGGTTGCATTGATGGCCCGTCATGGTTTTGAGGGCGTTGAGATTGTTCGATTTCCTCCTTCATATTTTTGTTGGCTGGAGCGCCAACTTTTTGTTATAGAGGATTTTCCATATGCCGGGATAGATTTCCATGGTGACTGAGAGATGACTCTCCCAGTAGGGGAACAGTGGGATGAATCAGGTAAAATTATTTTCAACAATTTCTAAGTCCTAATTTTTTGTTTTTAAATTGTCTCAAAACTAATAACCAAAACTTTTAAATGCAGATGTGGGCCCACGACAACCAGCCCATCTCCAGCCTTATGAAAGGAGACAACCAGCTGCAGCCGAACCAGCCCCAGCAGGCCAATCAGTAGAGATCCTGTCTGATTTAGAGCATCACCTAGGGCACCTGACTCTAGACATTCTAGAGACGGACATAGATGATATTCCTCTCAGATTACAGAGATACGTGATTGGTGTCCCAAGACCTTTTAGGAAGTTCCTATGTAGGGTGGCTCGGGTAGTGGTCTCTTATCGTGATCACCATCAGTGATGGGATGATCATGTCGTAGACTCATATTTTTGACCTTTTGTATTACCATTTTTACTGATCATAAGGTGTTTTCAACCTATGATCGAAGACGATATATATATTTTTTGAAAACACTTCTATAATATGATATATCACTATTTACCGGCTATCTGTGTACATGTTATGAATGTTGTTTAATTTACTGTTTTGATTATTGCAAATGTCGATTTATCATACTAGAAGCAACTGCATCTGCTAATGTATTTAAATGTCTTGGAATATGCTGATATTCAATGTAATAAAATTCACGTTCCAAAAGACGAACTCTTAAAAATAACCGTAATAACACTGGATTTCTAATGGCATAAACCTTGTTGAGCTGTAATACAACAAGTTCAAAATCCAACCTAACAATCAAAATCTAAATTCCAAAAGATATGGATTCAGATAGTAACTCAATCACTGCACTATACTCTACAATGTTATTCGTTGTTTGACCAAGGCTTACCCCATGCATGGATACTAACTCGTTAGAGGGTGAATAAATAACCAAAGCTGCGGAAGAAATGTTCTGTGTACTACGACAAGCACCATCAACAAAACCAACATAGGTTTGATGAGACGTCGACATCTGCAATATCAAGAGTAAAACTCAGATAAGCAGGAATAGTGACAAAACACACTTCTAAACTAGGCACACTTTTCTAATCTAAAACATACTAGCTGTAAAGAAATCTAATCTAATTAAATCTCCACACCACGTTTAAGAATAATATCTCTTTAGATAAAGCCCATTTCTAGGTTTATCTAAAGGGACACCATCAAAATCTATCAGCTCATAGGCCCCTTTTGCCAGTTTTCGCTTAACAATAAAAGGACCATGCCACATAGGCACGAATTTTCCAGCTCCTAGCTTATCGTTGGCTTGATCATAAACTAAGACTAGGTCTCCTTCTGAAAAATTTCGAGGGGTAACACTTCTATCATACTGAGCTTTTATTTGTTTAACATGAGCCTCGTTTTCTATTGCAGCACTTCGTCGATTCTCATCTATCTGAGCCAAGTACAAAAAACATTTCTCCTCTTCAAACGTAGCTGGGAGTAATTCTATGGCTAACTTCAAAGATGGAATTTCGCATTCAATCGGCAACACAGCTTCCAAACCATAAACCAGTTGAAAGGGAGTCAAACCAGTTGATGTTTTTACCGAGGTTCGATATGCCCAAAGTGCTGAAAATAACATGGAATTCCAATTCGACTTATGAATACCAATAATTCTTCTGATCATAGTGACTAAAAATTTATTGATAGCTTCAACCAGACCATTAGCGTACGGATAATATGGAGTGGAACTATTGTGGTGCAGGCCAAGTTGATCTGTCAGTTCAGTCATCATGATATTTCGAAAATGACTTCCATGATCTGTAATAATGGCTTGAGGAACACCAAACCTAGCAATTATGTGATTGAATACGAAAGTTGTAGTAGTCTTTCCGTCAGCTGAAAATGTAGGCATCGCCTCAGCCCACTTAGTAAAATAATTTACCGCTAAGATAATATACACATGCCCCCCGACCGAGTGAG